>OX439141.1:162530080-163152759 GCA_949318255.1 Pollenia labialis
TGAAATGAAACACAAACCAAACCTCACCGACGTAAAAATTATTGATAGGGAAAGGAAGATGAACAAGAGATTTACATTGGAGAGCCTCCGAATCCAGGAGAGAAATAATCTTGCCATAAATAAAGAAGAAAATAAGGACAATGCAAATGCAAACTACAACTTAATTTAGTCAATTTTAAACTGTGATACCAAAAGAAAGTTCATCTGTAATATAATATATTTTATTATTTATTTTTGTGTTTTATGTGGTACTTGTAGTATTGTTTAAAAACAAATTTATTTAAAATAATAATGTAAAGATTATATGTAAGTGGAATTATTCTTTTATGTTGTGTTAGTTTAAAAAATTATTAAATTAAAAAACATATTGTTCTTTATTTTCCATAACGTTGCCAGATTCAATAAAATTTAAATCCCTGAGGAAGTTTAAAAAATCTCAACGAAACGTCGGAGGAGTAAAATTATGAATAAAAAGTGTTTTATTTTTCATTTACTGTGACCTTGAAAGCCTGACTTAGATAATTCTAAGAAAAAACAACTTAATTTTTCGTAGTTTTCATAAAAGAAATGAAAACAAAGTAGAAAAAATTAAAAGTTAAAAATTTCTCATAACTAATTATATTTTAATGAAAAAATCGCCAAAGTTTTAATTAAATTTTCTAAATTTTTCTTGCTTGTTTTTGCATATTTTGACCCTTTAATTTTACTTAAAAATGCCAACAAAAAAGCAACACTTTTTTCCTAAATCCATAAGGAATTGAAAATAATCATAATCATGAAAATTTGAAACAGACAGAAATTGAAATAATAAAAAATAGTTTCTTCTATTTTCTTTTTAATTTATATAAATTTTATATTTTTTATCTCAATTTCCATCTCTATTTTTAATTTAAATTCCCAACTTACATGACCTATAAAATGTCTGTTCCTATTGGAATATTAAATATAAAAAAAGTAAAAATAATGATAAATAAAATCAAGCAAACCAAATAATAAACCACAACATTGCAACTACTGATGCATCACAAACTGTAATAAGAGCAATGTGTAGAACAATTCAAACGTCTGCTTGCCTTGCTAATTGGAAGTGAAACATAGAATTATTGTACCCTACATAATTATGGCACTGTTTATTGTTGTTCTAAGGTGTTTGGCTGGAATATCGAGCCCTTACCACAAGAAAAGCTTAAGCAACAAAAGCACAATTATACAGGAGAAGGTGTTTTTTTTTTATTATATTTCATAAAAATTTTGTATGAAGGCTGGCGCTTAAGCGAAATTTTTTTTGCTATAAAATCGTAACGGTACCTTATGAGACCATGACATTTAAGGAGATGATGCAAGTGTTGCCAATATATTTATTTATTAAAAAAAACGAAAATTTAAAATGATGTCGCTTAATCTTTTTTTGCGGTAAGGGCTCGATATTTAAAATTTTATTTCTAACAAAGTTTAGGTAGTAGATGAGTATATGCCTATAGATCCAACTACTTCGTAATACTTTTCAATTAAAGCTATGATCACACTTGACGAAATAAGCGTGCCCACTACTTTTGATCGAAAATACCGTTACATATTACAAATGGTCATAATACCATAAAATTAAATAAATAGTGCTAGCAGAAATAGAAAACAAAATTTTTTAACGTTAGTTCTTAATAGACTCCAACAGATGAAGTTTTAAAAGACTCCAACTTCGAATCCGGCTTCTTCTCTGACTTCGATGTCATATGGAGTCGTGAGTTTCTGTAGACTAAACGACTCCAACTCCGCCTCTGGTAAAAAGGCCGCAATTCCGACTTCACGACTCCGACTCAACAGTCCCGATTATCGTAATCTTTGTAAAAGAAAATGTCTTGTTTAAGCCATATAGACCTTGTATATCTGTTTTTGTTAAAAAATTAATTTTTTTTTGTAATTCTAATTAAGAGAAAACCTAAAAATGCATTCAAAAAATATTAAGTTAATTGGGGGCTTCATGTAGGACCATCCCATTTTAAATCAGAATTTATTTTTAAAATGTTAAAATTGAGATTCTGTGAATTATAACACTCCACTGTAGCAGAGTCTCTTACATTTAACCATCTACTTGATCATTTAGTCCGGTGTTTAAAAACCTTCAATCATTGATTAAATCCTGAATCACTCACATTTTCATTGACTGATTCATGATTTCCTTAGATGGTTTAATACAAATATAGAGCACACAACGACCGCAGTTAATCGACCACCATGCTACAAATTGTTTGCTTTCCCTTTTCATTAAAAAAAATTACACAAATAACAAATTCCTGGAAAATGTGTTGATTTGAACAGAAAACTTAATAAATTTTATAGTCTCTTCTCTACATGAAATTGTATGTGAAAAATAATAAATAAAACTTGTTGTAAACAAATTTTAGGTCACAAAATAATTAAAAAAGTTAAAAACGAAGTTGAGGGAAAAAGTAAAACTTAATGGAAATTTATAAGAAAAATAAATTTCTGTCTCAAATAATAAATTTGCAATGAAATTATTTAAGAATAAAATAAATTTCTTGTTCGAATTCTGCTTTTATTAAATTTTCACCCACTTCATGCAATCAAAACTCACCGAATACATCTCATACATTCTGACAAAGCGTTAAAGCAAACAGTAGTGCAAAGCAGTGCAGGAACCGGAAATCGTTAAGCATACTAAACACATCAGTTGTGCCACTTGAACGCTCAATGCAACTTCTTCAAAAAATTTTTATGAGTTGAAATATTTTTATGAGTTGAATTTGAAAAAATAAAAAGCAGCAAGAAATTTAGAAAATATAACGAGCCAAATATTTTCTAAGTAGAAACGACAGATTTAATGTTTGCTAAATTTTACGACTTTTTTACAATGTTTCCCCTGGTTTTCCTCTTTATACTCACTGTTCCTTTGGAACTTTTTCGGTTTTATTTAGTAGACTTTGCATTTTTTTTTTGCAAAAACAACTTAAATATGTAGAATTTCTAGTTGCTCTTTTTCATCGCTATTCACTTCAAAGTAACAAAATAGTTTTTCTTATTCGCTGTGTGGCCAAGTACGTGCAGAGTTTCCTTCTTAAATTACGTTAGTTGTCTTGGGTGTTTTTTTTCTCTTTCTAAATATTTTCTTTAGACATTGATTATATGCTGGCTGCTATTTTACATAGAGTTTTATGCAAAATGTCTTGTAAATATTCAGGTATGCAGAGAGAATTTTTATTTAGAAGTGACCTGACTTGAAAACACAAATGGAAAATGGAAGGAATTTCTTTTTTATTTTATTAAATTTAAATGGCAAAGTGAAATGTATTAAATGAGAGCTGATTTAATATTACAGGATTGACTAGAGAAGATTTGGTTAGAAAATTGTTCATATTTGATCCATCATAAAGAAGGCATTTATATACGCAAAAATAACATGGCACTATTGTTAGATTTTTAAAACCATAATAGAAAAATTAACCATAATTTACTATCAAAATAAGCCTAAGAATGGCCAACATTAACCCTAACATGTTCAATCATAACGATAATCTAATTTTAAATATACAAATAAATAAACATTTAAAATGGTTAGCAGTATATGAACAGGGAAACCATTAATATGCAATTGCATGTTTTTCCTTGTGCGACCAATGAAGGCAGAAACAATATAGTTATCCGTTTTAGGATTTTTATGAATTTTGGCATGGATTTGTTAGGGCATATTTTTGCATAATTTACCGTTTGCAGCATTTTTTTTTTGCATAATTTAGCTAAAAGAGCCTTTTTGCAGCATTATTTAAGTTTTAAGGGCATATTTTTCCTTTTTGAGGCATATTTTAATGATATGACTTCAAGAGCTTTCGAGGCAAATAAAAACAAATATTTTTGCATAATTTTGGTATTTTTTTACATATCAATCCGTATACCCAACGTCTGGCTTCAATTTCGCCATATTCATTTAATTTGTACTTGAACAATGTAAAACAAAGCAGGTTATCATTAAAAATAAATGTTATTTTAAACTTTAACATTTTATATATAAGCAAAAATTAAGAAAAAAAAAATTATTTACGTTTTTAGCGATTGGAAATCTGGACTTATCCTTTTAATAATCACTTTTTAAAGTGATCTTACCATGTCCATCCGTCCGTCTGGCTGGTTGTCTGTTTATGTTCACCTTGTGCGCAAACTACACGTTGCAATCTTGTAGATAATTTGATTAAATTTGGTAAATAGATAAATTAAATTCTCGAGCTTAAGGTCTTATTTTTTATATAAAAAACTTTTTTTATAAATTTATTAAAAAGCAAAAAAAAAAAAATTGTTAATTTTTTGTTAAAAAGAAAACGAAAAAAACCTGAAGAAGGCACTCAAAAGAAGTGCCGAAATATTGGTTTTTAATAAATTTATAAAAAAAAGTTTTTGTATAAAAAATAAGACCTTAAGCTCGAGAATTTAATTTATCTTTTAAAATAATAAAGGTCGAAGAAAATACATATTAGATTTGGTAAATAGATTTTAATTTTCAGAATCGGTCTTTAATTCCACATATTCCTCATAAGAACTTTTTAATTATGTTGGTTTTTAGGTCAAATTCGACCCAAAAATATTTTACTGCAAGTATGCCCAAAGCTCCATTTAAAGACAGTTTGAACTTCCTTTTTAATCTTGACATTAGTAAACAATTTAGCGGCCATCCCTAAAAGCCTGTTAAGACAAAAAATTTCATATGGATGTTAATATTTGGATAATATTCGGAACAAATAATTTTATATTAATTTTAAACTGTGAGCCCATAGTTTCCAAATATAGTAAGATCTAAAAAATTCGTCTGTAAATACTAAAGTGTTTGGGCTTAACCGATTATAGTCTTAAGGCAGAATTAGTCTTTACTTTCAGTTTCTGTTCCGTGCCGTTCTGTTACGAAATTTTAATGGTTACTTTTTCTGTAGTAACTAATCAGTCATTTATGTCAAATTTATAAGTCTTGCACCGTCCCAAGGTATATTTACACAAGGTAAACTCGTTGGCCCATATGTTTGTCAGCTGTTTACCTAAGTTGGAACACCAATGTCAAATTCCGTGTATATGAGCCAAAATTTGTACATGTGTGCGTTAAATTTATATGAAGACAATTTTGACAATTCCGTTCCACTCGGTTATTTTTATAGAGCAGCATGTCTACACTCCCAAATGAGTCTACCTTGTGTAAATATACCTTGGCACCGTCCATTGTTTTATTTCAATAACCTTTATGAGAATAAATTTGAAGAAATAAAATTTTATGAATTCCAAAAACTAAAAAAAAGTTTATTTCAAATTGAAATGTATTTTGTATTTTTTTATTATTTATTTTGCTGTCAATTACAATTAACAGAACAGAAAAACTAATCAATTTATTGATTTATTTATTTATTTTGATAAAATGTAATATAAACCCTCCATGGCCAATATAAAAATATTACATACCATTAACAAATACCTAAGATTTTCCAAATAACAGGTTTTTAATAACAAAAACAAATCAGCTGATTCGTAACAGAACAAAAAGTAAAAACTAATTCTGCCTTTAGGATTAATTTTTTGATGAAATGGAACTGTAATTAAAGTGTTGAATATTTTGTTTTCAAATTAGCAATTTTTTAGGGCATATTTTAAACAACTTTCAGGGCATATTTTTAAGTTTTTACTGCATACTTAATGCGCATAAAACGCATTTTTTTAGAGAATATGTTTGGTTTCCCTGATTATGAGTATACTCTAGGCTAATTTCGGATTAGAAAAAAATTAAAATATTAGGTTTGTGTTAGAAAAATCAGAACTTCAATTTATTACTTCAGAAATTTGAATAGCTCCTAATTTTACGGAGATCTCATTATTAAACTTTTTCAGTTTAATAAAGAAAACTTAACGTAATTTTGGTAAACAAAATTTAACAAAAAAGGAGTTCATATTTACAAAAATATTACTTTAAATGGGTAATTTTCGGGTTTGATGATAAAAAAAAGAACATAACATTCACGAAACGTTGGGAAAATATGGATTAAATGCATTTTTAATTGCATATAAAACTTAAGGCCGTATTAGCAAAAATAAACTCAAATTTTTAAAAATTTTTTGGTTTTTATTTTGAAAAGATGTAACTATTTTCTATCTTATCTTAATTTGTTGTTTAATTTGGTTCTAGGCCGAAATGATAATTTACAAAAACAATTTTTCAAAAACGGCCAAACTTAAGCACCCCATAACTAGATAAATCATCTTTTTAAAAAATATATTTAGCATACACTTTCATATCTACTAGAGGCATATTTATACCAAATATAAAGAGATTTCGGCAAAATATATTTTTTAGTAAGTCTGCTGCTTCACGTATAATGCTTCACATATTAAATGCAGATATTTACATACCAAAAAGATAATACTAAAAAATAACAATTTGTAAAAGTCGGAAAAACTGAATACTGTAAAAATTAATAAAATAACTCTTAAACAATAAGCGTTGCTAAAATTTAAAGAACACAGTGAACAGGCACTCGTTTATTACTTATTTAGATTGAGGGGGTTTTGCTTGCCATAGGAAATTTCTCGATGGGTTTTATAAAACAAGACTTTTATGGCATTTTTTGTCTAAAGATGTAAAAACTCATGCGCCAAAAAGAGGGAACCATCTGTTGTTAGCTGTTGTGTTCCCTTTTTTGGGTTATAAAACAAAATTTTGAAATAAATTGTTATGACTTTTTGTTTGCCGTTTTATAAGTATTTAGAAACTTGTACTTAAATATGAGAGTGTGTAGGCGGTACTAAATATTAACTAACTAAATGAGTAGCGAGCGGAAGGGCAGTTATATTTAAGTTAAAAGTATAAATGACCATACAAAAGAAAGAAATAAGCGACATTGTTGTGTACTTAAGAGTACATCTCTTATGTTTAAAAGACAATCACGCACACATACTCATACTTATTCACATACACTATAACAATTTATTACCACTTCCATGAATATTCATATTTATGAACACGAAAGTTTCGTTTGAACAAAAAAATTATGCTTTTTCCAATAACAATTCGAGTAACTAAAGTGGTCAGTAAGGAATACAATAAATTTTTTTAAACTGAATGTTAAAAAAAACGTGTTCATTTGATAGTGACCGAGTCAGTTTGTTAATATCATGTGTTAATGAATTATGGTTGTAGAATCGTACATCTTCGTCGTAGTTGTAAGAATATGAAGAAAAAAGTTTTTTTTTTTGTTGTTATTAACACAGCATGTGACTTTCGAACTTTTTAAGAAACTTTATACTCAGTGGTCATTTGCAATAAATGTGAGAATGAAACCGATTTTTTTATATCTGCTATAGGGAGGTAATATTTATAAAAATTAAAGATTTTGTGAAAAAGATGCAATTAAAGCTCAATGGCGCTTTCTTTTCTGAGTAATATTCTGCATTTAATCTGCCTTTTACATTTCTTTTTGTTCTTTTCTGAAAATGTGTTCTGTTTTAAAAGTGCAACGTGTTCTTTTCTGAAGATGTTCCCCGTAAAAAGAAAAAATACTACATGTTCAACACTCATTTTAATTAAAGGGGCATGAGTGTAGCACTAGATTAACAGCTGATTTTGTTATTATATCAGCAAAAATAAATCATTTTTTTAGTTCGTCTCTCGTATTTTTTTTACTTAGAAATTAGCGGTATAAAAGGCTCCAAATTTTTAACGATAATTGTACTTTATTGTTTTATGACGAAACTTGTGTTCTTTTGTAAACGTAAAATATACAACACTTCTTAAAAGTCAGGTTGACATTTAAAAATGTTGCCAGATCCCATGTAACATTTATGGTACACTTTAAAAAAAAAAGCCATAAGTAATAAAAAATGGTGCAATAAATAAACAACTTCCTTAATTTAACCCTTAAATGCCCAAAGTCACCGATTTTCTCCAAAAAAATATATATTGTGTCAAAATTTAAATAGAAAATAACTGCGTTTTTACTTTTTTTTTAAAAAATTTTTTGTTAAAGTTATTTATAAAAAACTGGTTGTATCTTTAAAGATACACTGTGCATTTACCCAGTCATTAAGATTCCTATACAGACATACCAAAATAAAAGATTTTGTTTAGAAATTTTATTAAAATAATATATTTCAAAAAGTTTAAAAAGTATTTAAAATACCCTGAAAATAACATTTAAAAATAAATTGAGAAAAATAATTAAAAATAAATGAAAAATAAGTAGATGAAATTCAAATAATAATTCTTATACATTTGGTAAATTCATTGAGGACAATTCTGAACAAAATTCTGAGAAAATTTCTTCCGGGAAACAATTTCAAAAAACAGCAAACATGTAATGGGGAAACAATTAAAATTCTAATTGGAAAAGGAAGAAATTTCACGCACATATGTTGAAACTAAATTCACAATCTTGTTGTCTTTCCACGAGAGTGAAGTTAAATCAATTCCATATATGTTGCTTATGAATTCATGACTAGTACCGCGTTCAAACTTTTGCATGGTTTTTTCTTCAGGGAGCTTGCAATTTTTTATTCGGTTTCGTCGAATGGTACCAACCGAAAGTATGCCTTGTGTCCGCAAATACACCACCAATGGTACGGTAGTGTAATAATTGTCAAATTAAATTACATAATTTTGAAACCTCGGTACTTCTCTTAGTAACCGAATCACAATATTGGCAGAAGGTTGAAGATCTGGTTCAGCTGGAGATGGTGTTTCTGGTGCTCCATTATAAATTTCAAACTTATAAGCATACCCAGTTGTATCGCATAGAACGAACAATTTGAATCCCCATTTTTTTGGGTTATTGGGCAAGTACTGCTTCATGTAGCTTTTAATTTTGGTGGAACATATTTGCTCATCAACACAGAGTCGATTTAGTTTGGGCACACTTCCAAAAGTTGCATTCAGAGTGTCAATAATAGGTCTGATTAAATAAAGACGGTCTCGATTTGTATCCTCTCTAGATGGCTGGTTATTTTTATCATTGAAATGAATGAATTCCCGTATCTTTTCAAAACGCCGCACAGTCATTTGATTTTTTTATTACATTTACGGAGTGATTGGGTTTTTCAGACCAATAATCTCTAATATTTGGAAGGTTGTGGTAAGTCATGTAAAAAACTATTCCAATATATTTCCGTAATTCGGGTATATCAAATCGAAATGTCTCATCAAGCCCAGCATATTTTATGGTTTCGTCAACTATATGTTGTTCCAAAGTTTCAGGAAACAAAAATCTCCAAACTTGATAAGGTGTATCCAAAGACATTATGTTTTGTGGCAAACTACTATCACCTCTAAACCTTACTTGTTGGTCATTAAACTGAATGTTACCTTTCTTCCAAATTACCTTCTCGAATAGTGGAAAATTATTCCAAGTGTTAGTAAGTCTGGAAGGAATATTCCCGGATAAATAACATTCATCAGAATCAATCTGTTCGATATTGCTTGCATTTAAATCAATCATATCTCCCGGATCAGTGTCATCATTGATCATGTCGAGAAAGAAATCTTGAACAGATGTATTGAGATCGATTTCGTTCTGATTTTCACACTCATTTGCATCTGCAATTATCTCCATATGTGTGGCCTTTACAGTACTACCTCCCGCCTCTTCTTCGTTTTCCCCATTAAAATCATCGCTACCTCCTCCAATGCTGTCGTCACTATCGTCACCTACACCTTCGCTATTACAAAGTATTTCTCGTATGTCATCAGCAGTCATCATAATTCGACCAACTCTTATCGAACTCGCCATAACTCAAGAAGTGATCTTATATATTAAATTATGTAAAAATACTAGTTATATTACATAAAAATTGTAATTAAGACAATACACATTCATAAAGATTTATTACTATGCTCCAGACAAGTCAACTTCTTCATGCAAAGTTTAAAATATAAATGAAAACGAACAACAATGCAGTACAAATAGTATGCATAACGTAAATCAAGAATATGCGTGGCATGCACAATGTATCTTTAAAGATACAACCAATAAAAGTGTAACAGCTTAAAGCTCGATTATTAGATTTTTCCCAACCCAATTTATTTCACTACAGAAGACATTTTGAAACCCCATAGGATTTTTTTTGTTAAAAAAGTATTACTTGTTTTTAAAAAAATTACACTAAAAAAAGTAAATTAAGTAAATTTTGGAAAAATATTTTTTTTTACTTTGACTGCAATTTTTTGTTTTTTTTCTTGTAGATATAAGTACACTTTTTTCTGAATAACAGGAATGTTTTGAACAAAATGAAGCCAGTTTTATAAAAATTGAGCCAAAACTGTGACCTCAGGAATTTTTTCAATGGTTGTATCTTTAAAGATACACCAGGCATTTAAGGGTTAAAGCCGATTCGCAAGAGTAAAATTGCAGTTGATAGCATTATGCAACGAGCAAAATAAAAAGGATTAAGTCCATTTTTGTTTGATGTGATGAATATTTTATGGATTCGTATTTAATTTTATACATTTCACCACAGGTGGAAAAGGGTGTATATAAGTTTTTCATTCCGTTTGTAATTTCTACAATATTGATGTTAGACCCTACAAAGTACATATATTATTGATGCCTATGAATAGCGAAGTTGATTTAACGATGTCAGTCTGTCCATCTATGCGTCTATCCATGTGTGTGTTGCAATGGGTGATCCAATGTTTGTCTTGTATTAAGTCACACACACCCCCATTTGTTTTCTATTAATTTATGCCACAAATTTTTTTTTATAAAATTCAATGGTGTCGTTGTATCACCGAAAGGAATGAGGTATATGTACATATATATTCCGTATGAGTTGGTTTTGTTTATTTGTTAGACTTTTTTGTCCTTTTACACATAACAAATTCATACATGTACAGCGCAGTTGATTTTACAGTGTCCGTCTGTTTTGCGGTATATCGGGAGAACGGAAAGAGCTAAAGTTTTAAAATAGGTAATCAATACACAACATCCGATAAAATGTGGGTTCCTATAGTTCCTATAAGGAGCATAAGGCCACAAAATCGTTAAAGAATAAGGTACAATTATCTTGGTTATAAATACACAACATCTGGCGAAATGTGGTCGGGTGTTACACATAATAGATTTATTTATACTTAAACAACGGTAAGAGAAAACATTTTCCAAAACAAACACGATACACGTGGCTGTGTAATCAATTCTCTAAAATATGGGCGGAATTGTAGAAGTAGGCGTGGCATTTCCCGTACATAAACGTTATAGATTTCAGATCATCTTAAGAACGGCAAGAGCAAAAGTTTCCAAATTAAAAGCATCTTTCATCAATGCATAACATCTAAATGTGGGCGGGAGTGGAGAAGTGGGCGTAGCTCAAAATAATTTTTTTTGTATCTTAAGAAAGGTATTTATATATGTTTCTGTTCTTATTGCACCATGATGAAGACATTGTTTATAAATTAAAAGAAAATCGGATACAATTTCCTTTTTTTTTTTGTTATGTCATATCCCCTTCAAGTCTCTTTTATGTGTTAAATAAATGCTTAAGAAAGCAGCTTATCTTAAGGAGTATCTAATAGACTCCGATTTATTATACCAACTGATAGCTTCTTCCACTCATACACAGTGAGGGTCAAAATAATGCGTACAGCATGTTTTCCAATACAAAGAATTGTTATTTTAGTTATAAAAAATGTTAAATTTCTACGTTGCCCAATTTGATCAGACTCTAAGCTAAATGTCATCTGTAAAAAAGTACGTTGCTTCAAAACTTGATAAAAGCAAGTTGGACAAAAAAGCGAAATAAAATCAGAAATAAGATATTTAACGGAAACAATATAAAGGGTGCTTACATTTTAAGGGCCCATGTTGAATGTGAACCACACCTAAACGTCAAGTTTTTTCTACATTTCATTTGACATTTCTCAATTTCCGACCAATTCAATTTGAGCCATGGAAAGATACACAATCGAGCAACGCGTTAAAGTTATTCAGGCTTATTGTGAAAGTGTTCAAATCAAAATGCATATCGTGCACTTCGTGCTTCAGTGATAAGACACATTTTCACCTCAGTGGATTCGCCAATCCGCAGAATTGCCGCATTTGGGCGAATGATAATCCAAGAGTGATTGTCGAAAAACCAAAGCGCACACATTGGGCCGTATTTTTTCCGAAATTAGACCGGTCAGGCAGTTACTGTGAATAGCATTCACTATAGTGAGATGATAACAAACTTTTTATGGCCCGAATTGGAAGATTTTGATGTGGACGATATGTGGTTTTAACAGGACGGTGCCACTTACCACACAGCTAACAAAACAATGGATCTTTTGCACGACAAATTCAATGGTCGTGTTATCTCACGTCAGTTTAGACTTCTTTCTTTGGGGTGCTTTAAAAGAAAAGGTGTAGCTATGTCAATAAGCCAGTAACAATTCAAGAGCTAAAGGATGAGATAATTCGGCACATAAGCGGCATAGAACCTCAATTATGCCTCAGCGTCATCGAAAATTTGGACTATCGGATGGAGAAAAAAAAAAATTATGACAATTATTTGTGTTTTATTCAAAATCAACATCCGTCCTTTAAATGTAACCACACTTTAGTATCTATAGTGAAGCTGCGTCAACAGCAGGATCAACCCAATATTCGCTCAATATCAAGCCAACAAAACATATGGGAGCATTGGAAGAGACAATTAAAAAAACCAGAACTTTGAAATGGCTGAAATCGATACCCCCAGAGACTAGAAGCTGTCCTAAAAGCAAAAAGAAATAAAACAAAGTATTATCCGCTTAACTTTTCTTAGTATTTTACAACTTTTTTTGGTAAATTACAACAACTTTAAGTTCTTTTTTTTTTACTAAAATAACACTTTTTATATTGGAAAACCAGCTGTAAACTTTATTTTATACACTCACAGTATTTCCTAATTATAAAGCCCTTAAATAAACCCAAAATTTTATTAATAACATTTCTTTTGTATATAAATTCAAGATGCCTTAACAATTGTTAATGGGTCATAAACTCTTTTACACATGTCAAAATTAGTGCATGTGAGAGGGTATTAGGAACTAAAAGGTTCATTTAACTTTCTAAATTAGTGGATTACTAAAGAAAAATCAATAAATGGTAAATGTTTGCGCAAAAAAAAAATTAGAAAAATTTCCAAGAAAATACAACTGCATTTCCGTTTTAACGTTTATTTAACCAGACGAGACCCACGACGAAGTTGTGTGAAAAAAAACTACTTAACTTCAATGCAACTAATTTACATATTGTGTAAAATGGCTTTTTGGATATTTAAATGGGTCATTTGCTAAAGTAAGCAAATACATGGAAAAAGGTTAATTGTTAGAAAGAAAAAATAAAAGTTTGGGTAAGCAAAAAAAAAAATGTAAGGTGTTAGACAATTGGAAATTAAAGGATTTGCTGCAAAGTGCTCTTTAGCATGCAAAATGATAGAACAAATGAAAAGTTTATGTCTTGTCATTAATTAGCAAGTTTTTGATGTGGTGATGTGGAACTCTACGACAGGGCAATGCGGCACAACATGGGATCTGTTAGTACTTTGCGGATGATGCCTGCCTTCTAGCCCATCGATTTAAGGATTTGCAAGCCAAGATAAAACAAGGTACATGCACACAAACAGTCGTTAAAAATATTCGCCTCGTGAATCAAACTAACGAAGATGATGGCCATAATATTGAAGCTAGAGCTTTACAATTGGCCGGCATTTATTGTTGTATTAAAATAGCTGTTGTATCTCTCGTGAACGTATTGTGAACTGGTTTCCGAGATCGAGAGATTTAAATCCGTTAAGGTCAAACCAGCATGTGCATGACGTTACTTAAGTAAATGTGCGAATACATGTAAATATTATGTGCCAAACCATATTGAACTTAAAGAAACATTTTGTTATATTTTAAAAAACTGTCATTTGCTTAAGTGAAGTGCTAAACTGATCGCATATTTGGTTTTTGTTCTTTTAAATGCATTTGAGAGGCTTTTCGTTGATTTTTGACAGTAGCTTAAACTTGTTTATGCATATTCTGGTTGGACCTTTTGACTTTTTCTTGTTGAGTTTTCTATGCAAATAAGCTACAGACTACAGCCGTCCTTAAAATCAACATAACCCATGCCATCGATGAAGCTACGCCTTGCTTGTTCGCCAAAGTCATGAAAAATAGGCAATCTGGCCATTCAAACGAATAAAAAATTTTGATGATATCTCTTACAAATACTTTGTCTTACTTTGATTGAAAGATGGAAACAATTAATGAAACAACCTTCATTAACGTAATCTTAATTGCTTTTAAGAGCATATTTACCTTTTGTAGCACAGCGTTATTATTAAGTTAAATTGCTGCTGTCAAGAAAGATTAATTTTTGCAATTTAAAGACTATTTTTATAAATAATAATCCTTTTTCTGCAAACTTTTTTAATTAATATTATTTTTTTTTTAATTTTTTTTAAACATTTTTCAAGCTTAATGGTATAAACACAACTGGGACGAACTTCGCATAGTACGACGAATTCGTCGGCAAGAATTCGTTGCGTAAATTCGTCAATTGAGAGACACAATAAGTGCGTAAATTCCAAGTATTAATTAGACTTGCATTTTTTTTTATTTATAAAAATAAATACCTTGGACGCTTGATTATATAAACATTTTCATCTTTTTTAACTAGCAACAATTTCTTTGTTTCTTAACATTTATCAAATCATAGGTTGACCATATTTCAACAAAAAAAAAAAAAAATAAAAAACTATTAATTGGGTGTGTTCTAGAATCCGAATCCACGCGAAAGTGGATTACTTAAGCATTTTTGATGTTCCTCATTTCGATTTAGCAAACTCAAATTAGTTTTTGGGTTTGTTTCAAATTTTGCAATTTTTCGCGAATTTCAGCCATTTTCGTGATTTGTGTCTGTAAGTTGTCTGATTCTATACAGCTTTAACGATTTATAATTAATAGTAGACTTTGGTACCATGCCGCTGTTAGCAAATTTTTGCGAATTTCCGCTAATTTAGCAATTTTTATCGAATTTTTGCCATTCCTTATAGTTTTAGAGACTTTTAATCAATTTTATGGCTTGTTTGAAATATTAAAAATTTTCGCGAATTTTCCCGATTTTTGCAAATTTTAGCCAAGTTCGCATTAGAAGCGAGTTTTCCCAGTGATTCTTTACAGGTGTCATGATTTAGCTGCGATTAGCTGTCTCTGTCCCAATTTATTCGTCGTTCGCCTGCGTAAGGAATAGAAATAAACCTATCGCAGTGTTCGTTACGCATGACGAATTTCGGTGTACGCAACGATTGTGAGTATTCTCATACATACCAATGTGTTCTATTTCTGACGACGAATATTCGTTGCGAATTATTCGTCGTTCGTCCCAGTTGTGTTTCTAGCATAAGATTACTTTTTAAAAAAATTAATTAAAATATTTTTATTTTCGATATTCTTCAGGAATTTTATATAATAAAATAAAATTTCAAAATTTGACAATAAATGGAAAAATAAAAGATGGAAAAATAAATTTTAAAAATTTCAATTAATAAAATTATCATAATAAATTTAAAATTCCATTCTACAAAATTTAAACAAAAAGACAAACAAACAAAAAACAAAATTTTAAATAAATTCAAAGCCTAAAACCTATTTTAATGTCCCCTTCCGTTAATAGTTATTTTTATTTAATAAATATTCCCCAACTTGCAGACAACTTTCTGCAAATAAATTCAACTACCAACAAAAATTGTCAGTTTACAAGGTTGTCAGATAATTGCATGGCGAGAATTGACAGATCTGTGTTTAGACATTGTATGAAAGTAAAAATAGCGAGTATTTTTATAAATTAGACAGCTGGAAGTTTTGTCATTAAAGGGAAAATGCAATAGCAGGAATTTTAACCTTTTTTTCTCGTTTAAAAATGAAACATGATTTCCCTATTTGCGGAAGTTTCGCTTTTCCTTATAAAAAATGTTTTCAGGGAAAACATGCTTACTTTACAAATTCTCGGGAAAGGATTTCCTTAAAATTCCACTAACGGGCTGATATTTCACTACGTGTGCAATAGTTTGTCCCAAGGGAGGATTATGCCTGGATGAATGTGCTACTAAACAGATACTGCTAACATTTTACAAAAGCAGCTCCTTAACAAGTGATGAGGAATTATGCACTAAGATTGCCACCTGTGTTTGTTGGTTACCCTCACACTTGGCGCCGATTGGTAAGCACATTATTTGTCTCACAGTGATAGAGATCATTCATATAGTAAGCGCTAGAACTGGGACCCATGTTATCTATTTCACACAGCTGTTTTTAAACAATAATTGAAGAGTTTAGGTTATCTTTTCTAAACTCTAATCCTTTCTTGTGATATTTCATATATATTACCGTATAGTCAATTTATTGAGACTGATTTATGTATGTCAAATTCATCTCATGATTAAATATTTCAATCAATTATTTTTTTATCCTTCCTAAAATTACCAAAACACAAACAACATTGTATCCCTTTGAATATGTTCATGTTTAAAATCATTTTCATGTCCATGTTCATGTCTCTTCTTCCTTTTTCGTAAGCCTCAATACATTCACAGAAATTTCTGCAAACTTTCAAACAGTTACCAGAGTTAAGCGTGTGTTTGATAGAAATTTTCTACAACTGACTACCAGTATGCTTGAACATGGTTGTCTGAAATTTTTTCGCACAGTTTTTTTTTTGTTGTTGTTAAACAATGATTGTACTGGTATGTTGTACGGAGCCATGTGTTTATGTTAATAAAAGGTTTTTCAATAAGAACTTAGTTTTTTAATTGTGGCAACACCAATAACATTATCGTTATGATATTTAGTTTTTTGACGTATTGTTACTATGAATTCAATTTTGTTTAAAAATCGCATTAAAATAATTAAAATCCACTATAAAAATGGTGGTTCTATTTAAGTTACATTCAAGCAGCCATTGAAACGATATATTTATTGCAAACCAAATTAACCGATCGAATAATTTCACGAACATCAGCTGTTAAATGGCCAGCCATATCGTGTGATTTAACACCACTGGATTATTTTTTGTTGTGTTATGTTAAGAACAGAGTTAATTACGGAGTCAATCCAATCGATTGCAGTCTTAAATTAAAAACCTCAATGTGATTAACGAAATAGAACCGCCATTTTGCCCAAATGTGATTTAAAACCTTGATGAAAGAATTTTGCCAGATATCGTTTTTCATTAATAATTGCCGAACTTTTCTCTTCGTAATACAATAAAATTTTGAATTAACTTTATCTTAATTTATTGTTTTATAAAACAAAGTTCTCGTTAAAAAACCTGATAGTAACTAACTCTTGAAGTTGTTTTTGTTTGTAGTAAGTAGACATTTTAGTGTAGCTTTTGTTGCTGCTGCTGGTGTTGTAAACTACTGCCACAGTTGAATTGTTTATACAAATAAAACATTGTTAAAATTTGTTGGTTTGTTCATCCTGGTGTGGTCACTTTGCTTATTTGTTCTACCCTACACCACAAAAGGTGGGTTGTGTGTTATGCGTTTTTCCTGAAGTTTATAATATACTAGCGGACCCGGCAAACTTCGCCGCTCCCCAATTTTAAATGCCAAAATGACACCTCTGACAGGTCTAAGTCAACGTATAACGCCATCTATCGGATTTTGGCTGAGAACTTTCTATTTTTTCATACGGAAAGCCATATAATTTAACACAAAATTTCATAAAAAAAACTCGATTTTTGCTTTTTCCAATTTTACGACTTTTCCGAAGGGATTTCTACCGTAAAAACCTGCTCCTCGAAAATACGAACAACTGACCAAATTTTTTATAGAAATCGGCCCAGCCGTTCCCATTTTATGAATTACTATACATTTTTTACACCATTTTTATATACATATTGGATTTTGACACGCCCCACCGCCCGCAGACCTAAAATCAAACATCACTTCACAGACTTACCTGAAAATTTCATCAAAATCGGCCCAGCCGTTTTGGGGTACATACGTTACATACATACATACACACATGTTATATATATATAGATATAAAATATATAAACACAGCTATAAATTTATAAATTTTCTTCAAAAAGTATATCGCTGGCTTTACATGTAAATGCTCTAAGTCCATATTTGGAAATTTTACAGGAGAGACAAAAAACAATCAAAATACATGTGATGGAACAATTTAAGAGAAATGGTTAAACTTAGCGCTTTTGCTCATCACTACAAAACAACAACAAAAAATGCGATAACTGTAATTTTTTCTTTGTAAACAATGTATTTTTACTTATTGCACATTACTGCATTAAAATCTAAATTTCTTAAAAAAGTGGACTTAGAGCCTATACATGTTAAGCCAGCGATATATTGTTATTTTAAAGTTTATTTTAAGAACCTTCATTCTTAAGATTTGATTGGGCCAATGCAAAGCTTATTAAAAATGTGGACAATAGGTGTATAATTACATCTAGCTTCCTTACGAAAGTCCTATCGGACCACAGTCATAGTTCCCATTTGCTATAATAGTGTTTGTATTTAAATCAAACTCATCTCAATATTTTTATTTTTCTGCAACTTAGGGCATGTTAGCAAATTTCATGCGAGTCGCCCTATATTTTACCATATTTTCCAATTTTTCCTTTATTTGTATCTAAAATGTTGCTTCGATAATATCGTACATATGTATAGACGATACAATTTTGTAGTGGTTGTTCTGTAATTGCCCATAAGTCTTATATTAAACAACATTCGAAAATCACTTTACTCTTTTTCGGGTTTTTTATCTGGATAAATTTCGGTATATTGTTATGAACGCGAAGCAATAGTCCAGTAAAAAAAATTGGGTTTTTTGAAGCGCTTAAGAGAAAAAGTTCATAATCGAGCGCTTCAATAAGAGAGCTCTTAAACAGCAGTAAATGATAAAGAATAAAATATAAAAAGCTGTTATTTTAGTGCTAATAACGAAGAAGGTTTTTAAGCGCAAAAAATAAAAAAATATTATGGTTTACGAAAATGATTAAAAAATTGCATGAATATGTTTATATAGTTTGCTCTTAAAAACGCACTTTAGGAGTGCTTTGTTTGCATGTTAAAAAAAGCGCTTATTGTCAGCAGAAAATAGTCCTCCAAACCCATCAGCAGGTTTAAAGCAATTTGAGTTATGAATTCATACATAAAACCTGCTCCCTTTGGAGCACATTTTTTACTGGAAAACTTAAGCTTTTATGTAAAGAAGGCATTGATAGCTAGCTAGCAGTTGATCTGGGAGGTCCTCTCTTGAAACAAAAGGCCGTTTATATACAGAAGCATTTTTTTACTGGATAACATTGCGTATTATATGGACCAGAATGACAATAAGGATCACATAGCCCGTTTATAGCCATAAAGATATGCGTTTAAATAAAAATAGATATTTAACAAAACATATTCTATTCACTATACCCTGGAGTAGCTCTCTTTGGTGAAGGTGAAGAATTTTTCTGATACCCTCCCAATACCAATGTCCTAATGCTGACGTTTAAATTTAGGTCCCCATCATAATTGAATATGCCTAATTAATAATTATCCACCCTCGAAAACACTGAAAAACTAATTTAAGTATTCATTTAGTTAACATAAGAAAGTGATTAAATTTCAAATGTAGTTTCATTACTATTATTAATAAAAAACATTAATATGAGCATTAAAACAACCGAATTCTAGCCTGAGTAAGCGAAATTGCATCAGTCAGAATCACTAAAACTTTGATATGATTCAGATTGTATAATGTGTTTTCCTATCAACATGTATCGGTACAAAGGTACTTATGACTAGATACACTGACTACGTGTGATGCACCAATCATTTAAATGCGTTTTATTTATTAAGTCTGACATAGTAAAAACTTTGCCTACTTTTTTAAAATGAATAGCTTCTTTCACTCATTATTTAGTAGCTTTCTTCTATATAACTACTATAATTACTTCTATAACTACTTATTTTTCAAATATATTTTTTCCTTAATATAATATAACGACTTACATAAAAATATATAATAACGACTTACATAAAAATACGTTCATTTTGGGACAACCCTTGTAAAATTCATTGGTTCTTTCAGTAGAATTGGAAGTAGTATTTTTACTTTTTCCTGATTACTAAACACATTATTTTGTAGGCGATGTTTTTTCTGGGGACTTAACTTTAATAAGCTTGAAGCATCGCTTACGTACTCATTCAATAGGTCTCTCTATACATATAAACATTTATATAAATCTTCATAGAAATGTATATCCATAGATGTACGTACATACATGCATTTTAGTATCACTAATATAGGTTATAAAAAAAACAAATTGACTCACCAAACATATGAACTGTCGACGATCTGGAAGGCCTTCTATAGCTCGATGCACATGTTGCGAATCATGTTAATAATGATAGTAGATTAAGCAATGATGTTATTTTGTCAAGCTTAGCTTTCATTGAGCTTAACATGCCTGTTTTTCCAGAACTTATTGAGTGTATAATGATCATTAAGTATCCTTAGAAAAAGTATGTTGTAAATAAACATAAAGCTCAGCTTTTTAAATGTTGCGAGGAAAAGTTGCGTTTGAAATGTTGCCAATGTATGAAGGAAAAATATATAACACACCGAACACGTTACAATGGTATTTATGTTTGTGAAATGATGATAAATGGGCAGGAAACGTACCAGATAAAACTTAAAGATTTTTTTCCATATTGAACATATTGAGCATTTTGAAATGCAAAAATTTATTCGTTGCGTTTACGTAAGCTATTTTGGGAAAATACTTTGGGGTAACAAAATGTATATCAAAACATTCATTACAATATGCTATCTTAACATTAAACTTATGGTATTTTTTTTCTGACATTAATGTTCCATGTATGGTACCCATCGGGCGGGTTTTTATTCTATTCTAAAAATATATGCAAAAATGTAAAAAATTTTCGTTTCCTTTCTAATTTTGTTGCACAAATATAAGCTTAATAATTCGGTGTATACTTGCAAAATCGTATGCCCGTGTTTGCGGACTAAACTCTCTTGTTTGTTTTGCATTGTGTTTAAGTGTAACTGTATCGTCGGTTTGTCTGTCGTCCTGGAAGTCTGTGTACTTGTGTCTCTTTGTTTGCTGTTGGTTTATAACAGTATTTACGATTACATTTGCAGTTGTAAGGCTAACGAAACAACATAAGCAAGGATAACAACAACAGCGACTATAGAAAATAGTAACAATATTGCATTTATTGTAGTTGTAGTGATATTTTGTATTTTTTCAGTTTTCCTATTTGAATTTTGTTGGCGTTTTTGCTTTCCAATGTGACATTTCCCTGCAAAAAATATTGGACCACCTGATTCATTTTGATAAAATGGACTACTCCATGGACTGGTCCGATGTAATGCAAGCATGGTCCATGTCATTGTTAAAAAGTGTTTGTAGTGAGACAACATGTCTTCGTTTTTTTACGACGTGCTTTCGTTTTTAAACGACTTCAAAACTAATCCTCTTGAGTACACCATGGAAAAGTTTTAAAACTTCTCTTTTGTAGTCCAAAGCTGGGTTATATGGTCCTGCCCTAGGACATCGTAATGTTAAATAGACCATGTTTTTTCCATACGTTTGGGTTACTTTTGGACTAGTCCTAGTCCCTTGTGGGCTACTCTTAACAAGCGTGTTTGGACTGGTCCTATTATTTGGTGGGTTTATTAAAGAGACATTTGCGGTGTCTTCAATGTAAACAATGCTAAACATTTTGTTGCTGGTGTGTCTGTCTTTCTGTTTGTTGCTCAGTTGGTTGGATGGTCGACTTTGTTTAAACTGCATAATTCTGTTTGGCATATTGTGGAAATTAGAATGCAAATAGAATTAACTGGACAAAATAAAAAAATCAAACTTAACACCACATAAAGTGCCATAAATAAACAAAGATCTATTAATTTACAATTTTCGCAATTAATTTTTGTTTTTTAAAGGACTGACAGTTGTAAAATGATAATGTTTAACAAATTTTGATTTTCATACATACACAACCTTTATCCCCCGTATTTATAAACGATTATTAAATTTAGCAAACGTTTATTAAGGCAAACTTTCATACAAAATTTGTTTTGTAAGTAAACCTTAATTAAATTTAAAAATGTTTTATAAATATGGGCGTAAATATCTGTTCTGCAAAATTGCGTGTACAACTCAAAATCAATATTATTACTTTTCACTAAACAAAGGAACTCCTTTAAGGAAAAACAATTGTCATTTGCTTATGACTCTTACAAAAGAGGCAATAAGAATAATAAACAAAAATTTACATATTTTGATTATTTGTAAAAACAATAAAAACTTGTGTTAGAAGACGAAGAAGGCGAATTTTTTTCGGTAAATTTTCAATATAAAATTGAGTTGAGTTTTTGAATAAAATAAAAAGTACTGACAAATTTTACAACCCCCGTTAAAAACTAAACTCCAGTAAGAAATTTTATAGTAGCAAAATAATTTTTGATTTATAAAAATTTAAAGACAATTCGGAAGGAATAAAAATAATCGACAATTCGAAACGTTTATACATTTTTTTCTAGCTTTTTCTTTTTCAACGTCTGCTTTTATTCCGCAATAATTTTGAAAACGCCTTTAAAACAAAGAATTGCAGTTTTAGTGATACAATATTTAGTAAAATATACTTATTTATTAGCCAATGAGTATCAGAAAAATGGGAGTCTTAAGCGGTACTTTTTGATGAAAATAACCAAATAGTACACCGAATGTTTAACGAGAAAATGCCAAAATTTACTCAAATGAAACTAATGCCATGTTCGAAAGGTGCTTTGGATTACTCATTTGAATTACCATGTTCGCATGGCATTTTACTAATCGGTTTTGAGAGTTCTTCCATACTCCTTGTTTATTTACTCGGAATTTATACTTAAACTAATACGTTTTGTATTGAAACGTACTTTGCGTTTTATAGCCCGTTTACATTAGATCAAAATCTTGTAGAAAAAATCTTCAAATTCTAGTGCGTTAACATTGCGGCTAGATTTTGATTTCATAACCTAAACAGCTGACTGAAAGTTTTTTTATGTAAAACATATAAACACATGAAAAACAGGAATTTAAAAATGTTAATCAACTTTTATTTATAATTAACCTCCTGTATTTTATCAATTTTATTTATCTTCTTCATTTTATTACTATTTCGTTAACATTTTTTCATTTTTTTTTAAGTTTTATCAAGCCGCCATATTAGTTTTTTATTGAAATGTAATTTTTTCTTTCAGAGGGAAGTACTTTTAGTACTATATGGAGAAAATCATAGTTGCATTACTAAGTACAACTAGATTTTGAATAGATTTCGTCAAAATCTAGTCAGGATGTTGATTTTGTTTTGTTCGGGAAATCCCAGTTAAAAACAACTCACAAGTTTTAAAAATGTATTTTGATCATTTTGGAAAACCCTTAAAAAAGCTCGAATAAACAATTATTTTTTTTGCAACGTTTTCTACATCTCTAGTGAACTACTAACCACGAAATGTGGTTGCAAATGAAGTCGAAAACTTTCTCCTTTATTATGGAATATTTCAGAATGTTATTTTTTTCTTATTCTACGACCACATATGTTAATATTAGGAAATCTCCAGTTTTATGTTCTCTCTGTTGTTGATAAATATAAATAAAAAGGGAAACTGTTCATTGAAAATGCATAAATTTTTTTTTGTTTCAATTTCTTGGCAAGTTGGGTGCCACATACGAATTGATTATGAGTATTTTTTAAGGAGTGGTAGTCTATAAAGTCGTAAAAGTTAATGTAAAATATTTAAATCTATAAATTATGCTAAAATATTTTAAAAAAATCACCAACTTAAAATAAAATGATTTTTTAAGGAAACACTTGCGTGCGAGTAAAACTTGAAGAGGTACTTCCTGTATTTTTACTATTTTTGGTTTTGGGTTTGTATGTGTGAATGTTATCTTTTGTTTTTCGAGACAATAATAATGATGAAATTTTAATTTTTTTTTGTTTTGTCCCATTCCTTGGTTAAAAGGAAATGAAACATGAAAAGGGTGTGAACTCTAACTGTACTTGTTGTTGACAAGAGATGTTGGGAAAACTTATCAAAGTAAGTAAAGATAATGCAATTCTTAATAAAAGAAATTAGAAAAATATTTTGCTTAAAAAAATTATTTCAAATCTTTTTTGTGTATAACACACACATAAATTTTTTTTTTAATTAAATTATTAAAGTAATCGGGTTTTATTAATTGTTCATAAAGTAACTAAATACAGCCATTTTTTTGCCATAAATTTTCCACAAATTAGTACTTATTTGACTACAATTAACCTCATGATTAAGGAAAAAAATGAAGAAAACTTTCCCTTGGATGACTTTTAACAACTCAATGCTGAAATCGTATAACAGTCATATTAATTGATGTTTGTTATTTAATATTACTTTTCAGGATCCAATGAGCTGAGTACGGAGAATAAGCGCATTGAAAACGCTCGCGAATTCAATCATGTTCTACGTTTTGAAAATATAAAAAAACTATTGTAAAGCAGTTTTGATTTTAAATTGGGAAATATTTACTAACATGGTATTGAGGATAAATGTTTGTTACTATCAGTGATGAAAAATGCGGAATGAAAAATATGCTAAATCGATCTTTTAAAAGGGTTTTAAAAGGCTTAATTACTCAAAAATAAAAACTAAAAAAGCAAATAATTTTTTTTTATTATAAAATTCATTGTTTTCTTTATTATTAAACATTAAAATTTTTTATGTTTTTCACTGTTTCGGAGTTATTCGAAAATTAGTGGCGATAAACTTTTTTCATGCAAAGTAAGTAAATAATACTTTTTGTTTTAAAAAACTCTTAAAAAATCATAACGACTTTTTTATCATTTATAAGAAAGCCTAGTATATTACGAATAAAATGATTCATAAGCCATGAGAATCGGGGGACAAATTTTTATTTTATTCACAGTTAAAGACAGCTTTTAAAAAACAAACACGTAAGAACGCATACATTTAATTACACATCATTAAACATTTCCATGCATACATATTTTTAAACATATGTACATACATACAAACTTATTTACATGGTTATGACTGGCATTCATATGTGTGCATAAGTTTGTGTATGAACATTATTTAAACAATGCTTTCTCACACGTTTTGCCTTCCCTTCCCGGCAAATAATAGGACTAGTCCAAACACACGTGTTAAATGTAGCCCACAAGGGACTAGGACTACTCCAAAATTAACCCAAACGTATGGAAAAAACATGGTCTATTTAATATTACGATGTCTTAGGGCAGGACCATATAACCCAGCTTTGGATAACAAAGGAGTAGTCTTAAAACTACTCCATTGTATACACAAGAGGATTGGTTTGGAAAACACGTCGTTAAAAAACGAATACATGTCGTCTCACTACAAATATTTTTTTAAAATAATATGGTCCATGCTTGCATTACATCGGACCAGTCCATGAAGTAGTAAATTAAATCAAATTGGATCAGGTGGTCCAATATTATTTGCAGAGTATGCACAAAGGCAAAAAAACAGCAAAATAAGAGTGAAAGTGTTGAATTATTTGTGGTCATGCGAGCTGCTCTTTTTAGCTTGATCCAAAAATTCTGCCTAGAAAATGTCTTTGATAAAGGTCTACAAAATGCTTTTGAATCTATTAAGAAAATAAATTCGCTATTTCTGTTTAGAGACAATATGATGGATTTTCTTTAACGATTCAAAAGCTTTTAGTATGATTCAACATTACGTATCCTTTTGTGACGACATTTTTCTTTTTGAATCACATCGCTCAAATCCTCAAAACAAAATCTTATTCTTAACGGTTTTTAGGGTTTTATCCTACCAAACGCCGGATGGAGAGATAGTAGGAAAGTGAAGCGAAAGCAAATGCACCATTTTGTATACATAGTCAATACTTTTCAAATGTCAACCTCACCCTCAGTCAAACACTTAGTGTGGACTTGGTGTTTTCCGTTAACAAATAAACGAGGTTTTGACGACTGATTATGGGCAGACTTACCGTATAACTTGTATGGAAAAAATTTTTGCATTATCACAGACCGCCTGGAGGCGATGTTGACAACCCCATTCCTGAGATCTGACTCATTGGTCTAATTAGCCGTTAGTCTTAAACCTCTCAGATCACTGAAACCCAAAAAAATAAAGAAACTAATAAGCCACGAAAACAATACACAGAAAAAAATAACAAGAGTTTTTAAGTAATTAATGAACATTTTTAAAGTTTTTCAAATAAGCTGCGTTCGTTTACCCCAAAATTTGTACAAATTTGTACTGGATTTCACTGAAATGCGTTCGCGTACACATAAATTTGTAAAATTTTCATATAACTAACCTACTGGATTTTACTGGGATTTTACTGGAAAAGTAAACGAACGCACATTATATTTAACAATTTTCTTTATTAACATATTTGTAAATTGTCATATTAACAATTTGTTTCAGTTAAAAAATAAATACATATAATAAAATTTATTTTGTGTCAAAAAGAAAATGTTTTTTAAATATTTTGGGATTTAATCACTAATTTGGTTGTGGGTGCCATTTCAATTAAAAAATTAATTGTATTGACGAATTTGGTATTCAATATGGCAATTGATTTGTCGTAATTTTTTTCTGTGTAATTGGAACATGGAACGTACGTATGCTTTTAAATACTTGCAGGAGTAAAAAAAAACAACAGTTATATATACGAATATTTCCTTATCACAATTTGTTTTAACACAGACGTTTTGCACTCTTCTATTCGGATGAGGCCTGTGATATCTTTTCTTTTTAAGTGGTCAGAAAACAACTTAAACAATATTATATGGCTGAAGTTTTTCACCATTACAAATCCTTTAACACTTTAGTATTGTCTATAAACACATTATTGAAAAATTAAAAGGAAAAAATATTGCAAATCTGTTCACGATCTGTTTTCTGATATGGGTATTTTCTACTGCACAACATTTGGAGTCGATGTTCTTCCAAAGTGAAATCTAAGATGTTAACAACTGTTAAAAAATATTATATTTTCTTGTGGTCTTATCCAAATGCATAAAATCTTTGTCAACTTTTATTTTTTAGTAACTTGGTAAAACGACCAGAAAAACATAAAATTTGTTAATTATCCTGCTGTTTAACACAAGTATTTCAAAGTGAAAAACTGAAAAATATTTTCTATTTATGTTCGTTTGTCGTATATTGTCTTAAAAAAAGGGAGAGATAAACTTTTTGGCTTTTGAGATTTTTCGTGTTTTTATTAAAGATTGTAGGAAATGCTAGACAATGCTAGATTATAAACGAATAAAAGAGTACTACAATTAGATATTAACAAAATTAATGTAACTTTTTTGTTTAAAATCCTTTTTAAATACTTTTATTTCTTTAGTAAATGTTTAAATGTTATTTATAATGAAATCTACGAAAAACTCTCTTTGTAAGAAAGAAAGTATAGTCGGTCAAGCCCGACTGATATCCTTCACCACAGTATTTAAAAACATATTCCCGAGAGTGTATGGCTATACAAATAGTTTACAGGAATAGCCAGCCAGCAAGCCTGCCAGCCAGCCGGATGACCATCGTTAGATTAACTCAGAAAGTGATTCTGATATTTTAAGGTGTTACACACATCAGCACAAATGTGTGAGTAAGTATTAAAATGGAAGAAAATAATTTTTCATAAACAATGAAAGAAACATATCGGTGGTATGTATTTTGACAAAACATCTTAAGTCAAATTTAAAAAGTAACAAAAATGGTGTTATTCATACGTATTTTCCTTCAAAAAACATTTAAATTTACGATTTTAGAATTTTGTATTACAAACGAAATGTTTCTTGAATTTCGGTTTATTTTATAATATGATAAAAATTATTTTTTCACTGAGTTTTTTCTAAAACTTTTTTTGCTATCTTATCTCGACTTAAGACGCTTTGTCAAAATGCCACAAATATGAACTCTCTCCACTGGGCAAAATTAAATATGTATCAAATATATTCTACAGTAACATTCACGCACAAACCCAACTGTTACACAAACATACATACTTTCATTTAACAATTCAAAAGTTCTTGATGAACTTTTAATTCAACTTGAGCCAATGAAATTCACAGAATATTCAAAGTTTATTTTCGTTTCTTTGTTTATGCTTCCAAAACTCCAACTCAACATCTTTTTTATCAAGTAGCGACAAAACAGGCGTTTCCCCAAAAACGAAAAAATTAAATTTATATATGTAAACAAAAAAAAAATGTTTTTGACAATTAGAAGTGAATTAAAGTTTGTTTTCTGAAGATGAAGTTTTCTCTTAAAAAAAAATCTACAAAAATTGTTAATACTTTTTTAAATCATTTTCAGCTTTTTTTTTTGAATGAGTTCAATTAGATTTTTATGAAATTTTTATTTGGTGGCTAAAAAAATTATTTTAAAAATTTATAATGAAATTTTTGTGGTTGAAAAAAAATTGTGTTAACATTAAGCAATTTTCTGTTTTGACAAGCAGCGCCCACATTTATAACGACAAAAAGGACCTTTTAATCAATTAAAATATTTATACGCGCATCGCAATATTGGGGAGAGCGTTATACGCTTGTGCTGATGTCTTAGCACCTTAAAATGATTCTCCTTGCTCTTCCATTATACCGATTGAATTAGAATTAGTTTTTGTATCGATCGCAAACAATTACCGTTTTAAATAGAATCGTTTAAATTACCCATTTTTAAAATATCGAATTTGATTCAATTTAAGATTTTTAAAATTTTTTATCAAAGAACTGTCTTTCTTTCATTTCACTCATAATTGGTTTAATTAAAAACATCGACATTAAATGACAATTTTGGTTTTTGGGGAAAAGGAAACAATTCGTTTAAAAAAGACTTCGAAACTGTCGATTTTCGTTCAAAATGTTTATTTATGAGAAGTTTTTGATATTTATTGAAAATTTTGTTTATCGGTCCACATCACAAAATTTCGGCTTAAATGTATTTTTTTGATAAAATAACAAACGTCGCTTTTCGGTAAATTGTACGATTTTTGGAAGTAGTTGTGATTCTTGGTAAAAGTTAAGATTTTGTATCGAACGGAACATTTGCGGAAATTTACATTATAAAACAAGTTAGAGTATTATATTCGGCTGTGCCGAATCTTTGATACCCTCCACCAAGAAACAAAGTAATTTTGTTTTTTTTTTAATTATCAATCACGAACCTTTTTTACATTACAACGGCTGCTACAAAATGCAGCCAAAGGAAATAAAATAGGCCCAAATAAAAAAAGAATATTAGACAGACCTTAATAAGTAAATTAGATTAAAAAAAACAATTGCATTATTTTTTACGGTTTTAGGCGTCCTAAACTGTCTTCCGGGAGTAGTGTATATATAAGGCCTAAGGTAAATTATGGCTGATCGTCACGAAAGTTCCCAGTGTTATTTCTAGTCCTAAAAAATTGTGACGTACCAAATTTTGTTATGATATCATTATTTTTTACGGTTTTAGGTTAAAACTAAACTGTTTTCCGGGAGTAGTGTTTATATGGGGCCTAGGGTAAATTATAAACGGATCTTCACGAAATTTTACAGCGTGTTTTTAAGTCAAATAAATTTATGTTATTTTTTGTAGCAAAATTATCAATTTCTTCCACATTTTGATTCATTGCTCTGGTCCTACTAAACCGATTTTTCTGGATTTCAATTCCAAACTGCTTAGGATAACTACAAGCAATTTGACTCCAAGTTTGTTCATTTCTTTTGTGTTGTTCGAAAGTGACCGTGTTTTCAACAGACGGACAGATGGACATGGCTAAATCGACTTAGAATTACTCAAGGAGCCAGAATATATCGTCCCCTCAATATAACAATAGCGTATAATTTTTTTGGTGTTTTGAGAAAATCGTGTTTAAATTTTTTGTCAAATCCGATGTCTATTAAAACCTCAATATCGCGGTAAATAAAAATTCTTCATATTGGATTTTTCGACGAATACATAATACAGTTTCTTGTCTTTAAATTGACCAATTTTTTTTATTCTACGCATCCTTTAAGACCATAATTATGTCATTCAAAGTGCAAGTCCTCCATATAGGCTATTTTATTCGTATGAGGAATTCGTATGATGTATCTGATACACTATTTTATTTTGTATGGTATACGCTGTTTTATTCAATAATTTTACGATATTTTTATTAAAATATTTGATCTCAAAAATATCAATTTGTAAAATTATAAAACAGTGATAAATTCATAGATTCAATGCCACATATTCATTACATTCCAATTTGGGTTAATTTTAACAAAAAATTATGACAAATTAAGGTATACATTGCGTTAATCAAAAATAACTAGAAGTTCATTCGTCTTCTATCTCTTCCTCTGCTACATCTGGCTCATCTAAACAATTTCGCTTCTTTCCACCTTGTAAGTTAAAGAAAAATGACTGCGAGCCACGAGAAATTACATCCTTCTGGCACAAATTTTGGAGGTCATGCAGCTTTCGATGGTCGGAATGAAACTATTTCTCAAACAATAGTGTATATAATTATAAGCTACTTTATGAGTTTAAGTTTTCATAAATTGTATATTTTTTCTACAGGCTAAAATGGAGTATAATGCGTATACACTATTATTCTTTTAACAACTTTGGAGTGGCAATTTCAAGTGAAATAGCGCATATGAGCTTACACACTTATTGAAGGAAAATTTTGAACAAGAAATTATACACTATTTTTTCCAACGAAATTTTGACCCACTTTTTGGAAGTAGAATTTGACGAAATTTTGACCAGTCATAAAATCAATGATGGAAATTCTAAATATGCAATAAAAAAATAATAGCGTATGAGGCACATACGCTATTGTTATATTGAGGGGACGATATATACTTTATGGTTCTGAGATGAATAATAAAGAAGTTTCACACGGAATGACAAACTTAGTATACCCTCCTCACAACTAATTGTGGTGGAGGGTATAAAAAAATCATATATTCGTTGAAAAAGTCAATCCTCGGTTAAAAAATATTGATTTTAAGGTGAAATATACATAATTAAACCCTCCTTAATACAGATATTTAATAGTATATTCTTATTTAAATATGCACATACCAATATTCCTTTTTAAATTATAAATTCATTTTCAATGTTTTCCAATCGTACACTCTGATTTAAATATCATGTATTTCATAATTGAGTTATTCGATATACCTTTTGGGTATAAAATTGTTTTATTTTTATTTGGAAATTCCCTTGTTACGGGATGCATGAATGGCATTCAATAGCTTCTGGTGATTGAGTCGGATGTGTAATATATTTGAATTTATTACTGAATGTATCACTTACAAGGTTGCCAGACCGTAAGGAACCTGGTTAGGCTAAGAACATAATTTCGCCAAGAGTTTTATAATAAATTCATTTAAATTAATGAGATTAACAAATGCGAATAATTCAAATTATAAAATTTAATACTGCGGCTCAGACAATTATTTTTGAAAAGAAAGAGAAGCTGTGGTTTCGTCTGAGTCGAAGTCAGCAGTTTTCTTATTCCTGGTTCCTTTTTTCAAATGATGATACTAAGACGACTTGACAACTTGAGGCGCCACTATTATACTTACAATTTTTTTTTGGTTTATGTTCGTTAATTTTATTCGCTTTTTACTTTAAAAGTGTTGTAGCTTTTTAAAAACTGTTAACCTTACAATAAAAACGAATGGCGTTTTCTTTTTTAAGCAAAAAGTGTTGAATAATGACTTTTTTGAATTCTCCCCTAATTTTAAAGAAGTGTTGCATATTTTACGTTTACAAAAGAACACAAATTTCGGCATAAAACAATTCGCCTTGATCTAGTGCTGCACTCATGCCCCTTTAACTAAAATGAGTGTTGAAGATGTAGCATTTTTTTAATTTTAAAGGGAATATTATCAGAAAAGAACGCTTGTCACTTTTAAAATAACACATGTTTTTCTGAAAAGAACACAAAAGTATGTAAAAGGCAGAATAAATGCAGAATTTTACTCAGAAAAAAACGCCATAATAGTTTCAATCATCCTTAAAATCTAGTGCGTTTACATTATACTTTTTTGATATTAGAGAGATTTTGTTTTCATGACAAAAACAGCTGACTGAAAATTTTTTGTGTAATATATACATACAAACATACCAGTAAAAACTTTGCTTACTTTTTCAAAATTAATAGCTTCTCTCACTCATTATTTAGTAGCTTTCTTCTATAACAACTTATTTAATTATTACATTTCTGGATGTTTGTACACCCAGAGAAAAAACATGTTTAAATATTGTCACCTCCAACAAAACTATTTTTAAAGAAACTTTTAAATATATATTGTTTAATATAACCACACTATAGTCAGCGGTAACCCTATTTAAGTTAAATTAGTCCTCCATCAAGAAGCCCCAACCATATTATTGTTACCTCCAAACATGCTATGATCAATAATAACTAAAACTTGTTAAACTCTTACAATAGAATGGTTGTTTGTCAACCATAGTATGTTGCTCTTGAAAAAGAGGAAAATACTATTGCAAATTTAAAAACAAATTATTATCATATTTAACTTTAACATTTTTATGGGCAACTATAATATGGTTGTGGGTTATTGATGGACGAATAATTTAACCATAATATGGTTGTCTCTGACAATTGTATGCTTGTATTAACCATAATATGTTTAAAATTTTCTTTAAAAATAGTTTGGTTGGAGGTGACCATATTTAAATATTTTTTTTCTCTACGTGTAGGTTAAAAAAATTACTAACTTTTTAATGCGTTCATTTTGGCACATCCCTTGTAAAATTAATTGGTTTTTTCAGTAGAATTGTAGGTAGTGCTTTTAAGTTTTTCTAATTACTTAACACATTATTTTGTTGGCGTAGTAAAGTTTTAATAATGGAACACTTTTTATTAGGCCAATTAAAGTCTACTTTAAACTATCCGTAAGTTGTAAAAACAATTATAGATTGCATTCGAAATCTGGCAACTCAACACTTTCAGAATTGAGACAAAATACTTCCAACACATGGTTCTTGAACAACGGGTTTGTTTATGTGGCAATTCTTATACACTTTTCAATTTGAGTGCTACAACGTTTTGCATATTTTAAAAGCATTTTTACGTTTAACTATCTATCAAATGCTTTTTGCATTACTTTTTTAATGGCATATGTTAAATGTGCTTTTTGTTTTTATTACTATTTTTTATTATTATTTTTTAAAGGAAATGTAGTCAAATTCATTGTCGTTGTTTGAAAAAAGGAAACAAAACTAGACATTTTAACATGAATTTGACTATTTTTGTTTTGGAAACAATATTATTCCAGCAAAACTGCAAGTGTATTAAAGTTTTCTGTTTAAAATATTGCAAGAAATGATAAATTATAAAGTTAAGCAAACATATGAAAAACTCTTCATTTTTTTGGAAATTATTGATTAAAATTTGTATCAGAATAAGAAATGTTTGTTTATTGTGTTAAAAGACTCTCATATTGAGAAAGTTTGCTTATAATTCGATTTTAAGCAAAAAAGAAAATCGAAAAAGATAACTTCAGAAACAATAATATTTGTACTTTGTTCTAATATGACAGAGCTGTAAACGATTGTGATTGATTAAATTGCATGCACGTGGTTTCTTATTTTTTGATTGTATTTAAAATCGAAAACTTTATTGTATGATTTCTATCGCACAATTAATTTTATGATTTTCAAGGCAAGCAATTTTGTGGAATCAATTCATATAACATCGATTCGATTGCAATACTTTACTTGCAATCAAATCCAGTTATTTCAATTAAAATTAAATCATAATCAAAATGTTCAATATCTTAAAATATCTTCTTCCAAAAAAGCCAATTTTGGTTTACAACCTCTAGATTCTAAGTGCATATTCCTTCGTTGGACTTTCACTGTAGTTATTGATTGCAATGCAATTAAAATTATTGTATTCATTGAAATCATGGAATGATTGAAATCACAAAATAAAGTAAAGTATTGCAATTTCGTGTTTGCAATTATTGCAAATCTGAAATGATTTTGAAATAAAGGAATGAAATCAGTTTAGTGAAATCATTTTGATTGCAATCCCAATTGATTGTAGTCTTTAACAGATCTGTTACAAGTGTACTTATAATTTTGTGTGTGCGTTTAACTATCCTGCAAATATAATTGGACCACCTGATCCATTTTGATTACATGGACTACTCCATGGAATAGTCCAATGTAATGCAAGCATGGACCATGTCATTGTTAAAAAGCATTTGTAGTGATACGACATGTCTTCGTTTTTAAACGACATGCTTTCGTTTTTAAACGAAGTTAAAACTAATCCTCTTGTGTATACAATGGAGTAGTTTTAAGACTACTTCTTTGTAACCCAAAGCTGGGTTATATGGTCGTAATGTTAAATAGACCAAGTTTTTTCCATACGTTTGGGTTACTTTTCGACTAGTCCTAGTCCCTTGTGAAGGGTAATAACAATGTATGTAAATGTTTGTGAGTATGAGATGCAAGTTTTCATAGTTTTATCTCACCAAATATTGCCAACAATATGCGAAACGACACAATAAACTTGAAAATTTGTTTAGTTTCTAGAGTTCTCTTTTTATAATAACACGTTATTATAACTTTAAGGCATTATTATAAAAGAATGAATTCTTTTGAAAGGAGTCTTAGAAAGCTTTTTGAGGAAAATATGTATTACAAAACTGGAAATATCTATTAAATTAAACGAAATTTGTTCGGCAAAAACTAACCAAACTTTTTCTAACAGATGAAGTGATTTTTTTATAATAAAACACTTTTGTTTAAAAAATACTTTTTTTCTAAGTAAGTATTTTTTTTTCTTAACCTTTAACTGTGGAGGTGAAATTTTGGGACATACCTTATGACGTGGTGATAAATTTTACCCCTCTAAATTTTACTGAAAAATATTTTATAATTTTTTGTTTTTGAAAAATAAGCTACTTCATTTTTAAATACAAAAAATAATTGTGTAAACAAAACGGGTACTTTACTTCACAAACCTTTTATTCAATATAAAAAACGATATATGAAAAACTTATCACAAAAATATGAATTAAAAAAAAAACAAAAACTTAAAGGCCATTTTATCACAGCCAAGTGTATATATTAAAAGATCTAATAGAGATCATGAATACAAATAATCAGGTGTAGAAACTACAGGTTAACCTTTTTGGAGGTTTTTTTCTCATCAAATTCTGCATCCCATACACATTGGCTTACTAGTTACATTGCAGACAAATCGGCAAGAACAAACGTTTCCAACCTTAGACTAAATATATTGGTTATCATAGACAACATCTGGGCGGGACTGGAGAAGTGTGCGTGGCACCTTCCAAGCAAAGACCTTAAATATTTTTGAATATCTGAAGAATGCCAAGAGTCAAAGTTTCGAAATTAGGTACAAGCATCTTCGTTAGCAATACACAGCATCCGACAAAATGTGGGTGGGATTAGAGAATTGGGCGTAGCATAAAACAGATTAATTTATATCTAAAGAACGGTAAGAGAAAGTTATAAAATTGACCAAGTGTTAAAAGCTTTAGTTTCCAAATTGACTACCAATATGCAACATCAGTCAAAAAGTGGGCGGTATTAGATAAGTGGGGATAGCACAAAATACAATTCTGTAAATAGAAATAACGATAACTGTAAAATTTTCAAAATTTGGTACAAAGAGAATGGTTAACAATACCCATCATCTATCAAAAATTATCGGAATTGTAGGAGAATATCTCTCAAAAAGTAGACCTTCAATACAAAGACCCCATAGATTTCCGTACAACTGCAGAATTGTAACAGTGAGTGTTTTCAAACTTGGTACAATCAGATTCCAAAGCAATGCACGAGGTTTAATAACATGTAATTATTTTAATGAAGGCTTGTATTATATAAAATAACGTTTTTGGAATAAATAATTGTTTACCAACAAGAAAACGGACGAGTGGTAAAAATAATTCCATGAAAATATTACGTTAATTTTGATGTGGGGTAAATTTTTTTCTACTAAATACTTACGCTAACGCTGACGTGGTGGTAAAATATTTTAAACAAAAAATTACGTAAATGGTGACGGTTGGCAATTTTTACACCAGCATGTGCGTAGCTCCGCTCATAAAACAAGAATCACGATAAGAGAAGATACTAAAAGAATTAAATTGATTGAGCGCAACGGAAGAGAGAGAATTTACCACCACCTTTACAGTTAAAGGTTAAAAAAAGTCTAACAAAAACAATAATATACCAATAATCCTTTTGAAAAAAAAACGATTTTTTACAATAGAAAATTCTTCTTCTGCAATCCGTCTCTCCCACTGGAGAAAATGGCCTCCGAGTGCTTTCATTCATCGTATTGTTTAAACACAGGCTTGGCACCTTCAAAATGTTCGTACCGGCTGCCGAAGCAAGGGGATTTCTTCGAAGTTCTTGATAACATTGTGCTTCGTATATTTGTGTAGAACCCATGTGCGTTAAACATGGATTAATCTTGGTCAATAAGTGAGGAGCCCAAAGACTGCTTTTCGTTGAACACATGCCGTTTCCGGGGCTACCACTGCGCCGTGTAAATAAACATAAGCTGCGATGCTTTCGACTTTATCTTTGTCACCCTTGGGTATTTTATTTAACCAGTACCCTCCAAATTGTAGCAATATAATGAACTTCCCAATTCGCAATTGGGAGGGTCCCAATAGACGATGCCCCAATCACCACATGGATACAAAGCAGTGCCTCCAAAAAAAGTACCTTCTTAAACAACCCAGCATACAAAAATTTTGCGTTTAAGAAATAACTTTTTTTCCCCCTTAAATATCAACACCCGCATTCAAAACAAAAATTTAGTTACTGCATATCCCCTGATTAAGGATTTCTTATTCAAAACTCTTTTAAATAAACTATGATTATCGGCTGATCAAAGACTTTTTAACTCCTGATTAACTGCTGTCAATTTGGGTTTTCTTTTATTGGAATTTACTAAAACAGAGATGTAAAAATTGTCCTTAATCGGGCAATTTAAAAGTGTGTGAATAACCTCCTGACTAAATAGTTATTAAGCTTAATTAACATTTTAGTTGCTCACTCGATGAGCGGAGTATAGTCGGAGTACACAAATTTTCGTTTTGAATACGGCTGTAAGTGTTTTATCAAATTTTTATTAAGAAATGGGGGAAAGTTGTTCCCTTTCTCTTTAGAATGCTTATTACCTTTTAGCGGTTATCAGAGTGTTTTCTCATCTGTAAAATAACTGTTTTGTATTATGAAATGGTCATAAAACTATTTTTTAACATTTGTGGTTAAAAAATGAGGGGTTTTTTAATATTAAACTTCCCAATAAAAAATGGAACTTCAAACGTAAGGAAAATGTTTCGCTTACCATCACGCTTACGAAAGGCATACATTTAAAATGTATGCTTTGAAGCAATACATTTTTGATACAAAAGGCGCTTAATCAACGCATATAAAAACTAGTGAGTGTTATAAGAGAATGGTGTGGCACATGATATGTTCTATTTTTTTTTATAAAATTTGTTAGTATATCGTTCTCCTACTTTACTACATTTCTGTTTGCCTTACCGCGTTGCGCATAAATATGCGCTTATTTTTTAAAATATACTATTATTGCTTCGCAAAACATTAAATTTCCTATTGGGTTGATATTACTGATTATAGAATCTTAGACCTTTTTAACAAAATTAAATTTTTGATTGTTTTTATATTATATTTTTTTCTTCTAGCGTATGGATAAACTTTAAAATGCATTCACAGTTTTTATTCTTTTACTTCATTTTCAGTAAATCCCTGTGTTGCTCTTTTTATGAATAAACAAATCAAGTTGAAAAGTATTAAAAAAAAAAAAATAATTTCATAATCATCTGTTGAGTTGAGTTGTAAGAGACTGTGTTGTGTTTTTCCGTTTCCTGTTTATGTTTTCTGTTGTTTACTTTTAGCAATAATTTTGATTATATTCCGTATGCATGTTCCAAAACAAAAAGTTCAGGAACATGCATATTGAACGAACTGACTTTCCATAAACAAGTACTTTGTGTTGAAAACAAAAATAATGTAAATTCAGTTTTTATTTTTCAGTTGTTTCAAAAATTTTATCAGCAAATAGCAAAAACAACAATAAAAAAGTAATAGTTACAGCCTTAAAAAAGTTCAAGTCATTCGAATTTTTTGTGGGAGTACCAGGATACTAAGTAGAAACGATACTTTGAATTTAGGAATGAAAACATTTTGGTTGCTATTTTCAAAAATACATAATTTAATTTTTGTTTTCAATTGTTTTTTTAGTTTAGAAAGCACTTGCATAATAAAAAATAGTTCTTAAGTTTGTGGAAACTTGAGAAATAAACATATGGTGGACGTTGCAGAAAATAGTTTAATTTATATCTAAAGAACGTTATTTGCCATTGCGGATTCTTAAATACAAAAGGATAACTGTACTATTAACAATATTCAGTTGAAAATAATCCTAATTACATTTTGTGGCAGAAAAATAAATAAGTTAAACCCTGCGTGAAATTTAGGTCAATTGTTCGAACAGACTGGCCCTGCACTTGTGAAAATATAACAAATTCAAAAAGAAAGAATTCATGACCAGTGAAAGGCGAACAAATTCTTTTACTGGTATATGAAGAACAAAAAAGTAGAACAAGTAATGAATTACAGTACAGTCTTCAGTCTTTTGGGACTTTATAAAATTCCGTTCCTAAATTTAGTTCTAGGACTAACAATTACAGTAACACTAATTGAGAATAGATGGTTTCAATTGACCCCCTCCATTGGATATAAAGCGTAAGAACTAGAACCGGTCTCTACCAACAAAGACCTATCACGGGACTACTTTGGTGTCAGATCGCTTCCCTCTAGGGAGGATACAAAAAGAATTCCATCAATAAAAATGCGAAAGAAATTAGAAGAATGATAATGACAGAAAAAACAATTTTATATAAATTTAAAAGTATTAAATAAATATTATGAAATTGCGGTTAAAAATTAAATTAAAAATCCCTGTTTCATAAAAAATTTAGATCAATTTTGTTGCATTTTAAACTGAAAACCAGTTGTTATTGTTAAATATTTTTTTTTAAGGCTTCTATTTTCATTTTTAGAAACAACTATTAAACAACTTTTGTTATATTATTTTTACTCTTCTTGTTGCCATATGACATTGACTTCAAGCTAAAATTTCCCGTAGCAAAAAATGTATTTGAACGATGGTCCCAACTAGGCGATAAGCTATTATATGTCCTGAAACAAAAAATAACTTCAGCATTTGTATCGCAAAAATTATTAGAGCTGGATGCTCATAATGAAGTTAAATATTTAAAAGTAAACCAAATATTTAGTTTCTTACTCTAATTTTTTATATATTTATAGAGTCAAAACATTTTTCAATTTTGTGGTATCTTCACCATTTATTTCCACCAACACAAAAAAGAAATACGGATCCAAGTGGTAGCAAAATACGAAAAAAAATTTCTATAGCCGATTCCCAATATGGTTTTGCTATAATAGCAGATACAAAAGAGGAGCTGGAGATGAAATTGTTGGACAGCTTCCCAACATACAATTAATTAACATTTATTTTGACAATTATAGATATACATTTTGTAGTGTTTTAAATGCATTTGATATACTTTTTAAAATGTTTTTTGTTTTTAATCTTGAATACCCTGAAGAATCAGAGTTATTCTACAATTTTATACAAAGTTGTATGTATGACATTCCTTTGTCAAAAAATCTTCGAAAATTTGTACAATTAAGCATGATTTATTACAATTAAACAAATAAAACACGTTATTTTTAAACCATATTTACATAAAACATATATTTAAACAAACAGTATTAAACACGCTATTCTACAAAACGAATTAAAAAGATCTCCAATATTGTCGTATTTATATTTAAGTTTTTGTTCAACTGCAAAACAAGCTTAACTAAAAAAAATTAAATAAAAATTGTTTACAAATAAATTTAAACGTTTATTAATTATTTTGTTTTTTGTTTGGAGATTGGGTTGAATATTTTGAACAACGTTGTTAAATGAATTAAAATAAAAATTCAATTAATATTTTAATTAATGCAATCATCTACTTGATTAAATTTTAATACAATTTAAACAACATATTAATTTATTCAATGATATACTTAATTGAATTGAAACAAAAATTTGATTATTATTTTGCTTCATTTAATCATCAAATGAATTGATTTAACAAAATAATTCAATTAACAATTTGTTTGATTGAATTATTCACGTTATTGAATTTAGCTTGTATTTCAAATACACTGTTTAATTAATTCAATTAAAAATTTAATTGATTTAAAGCAAACGTCATATCACTGTTTTAATCAATACAATTATTAAAATAATTAATTTTCTGTATTGTAATCAATTACGTCAGTAATTCATTCAATTAAAATATTGATTTTTTTAATTACTTTGTTAATTCATTCAATTGAAACATTGTTTAATATTAATAATTTTTTCAATTATTTTTGTAATTAAAATGTTAAAACTTTTTAATTGAAAAAAAAATCCTTGTTTTGCAATTCTTGCAATTTTGAGTAATTGGTATAATCATTTCGGCGATAGGTGCAAAACTAAACCATTTTTTACTTGTTTCAATTATTTTGGTGATTAAAACCGTTTTTTACTTTTTTCTGTGATTCAAGACGGCCATGAGTTTTTCATCATGTTATTTGTGGTAGAACCAGAAAATTGCATTCCTTTTTTTTCGTTTGCATTTTCTGCAGTCTATTTTTGTGCGTCATGGCCATTTTCAATGTTTTTTTTTGGTTTTAAATTAAATTTATTAATTTCCACCTGTCAAGTTAAGCATTTGGAACAAGTGTGTGCAAGTGTTTTTGTCAGTCTGTGTGTAAGTCTTTTTGGTATTTGCAACAAATTCGTGTTGCTTTATAGTTTAACATAGTTGCAATCACAAATACGAACCACAAAACGATTGCCATTATTTTTTTGAGTTAACGCAACTTTATTTCGTCTTTGTACATAAGGTTACATGGACCGGCAACGAGCCAAACGGACAGATGGACATCTTTTGATTGATTTAGAAAGTGACTCTGAGCCGATCAGTGTACTAAAGGGTGGATTGTGGAACAAATTTTTTTTGTTCCACACATCAGCACAAACGCATAATACCCGTACAATAACTTTAATTAATATTTTAAGCTTTTCTAAAATCTTTGGAAAAAGATTTCCTGATGTTTAAAAGAGAACTGTTGGTAGGCCTTATAAGCGTTGAAGTAGGCAAAGATAACTGTTAGGTACGAACACGACCTGCTTTCTTTTTGTAGAAATTTTGGGCATTAGTACCAGTGAATGCATTTTTTTTAAGGTTATTGAGACCAACGGGCATGGTTATCAACGGGCGGGCTATTGTCTTTTTACGTAGCATGAACCTGACTTAGTATCATAAAATGGCTGCACGAAAGATCTAAGTCGTGGTGCTTACTTTTATCTATCGGTTATCTACTAATCTACATGGCTGCCAAAATTTATGCTAAGCCAGGTTAATGCAACGATGAAGTGGATCCAACTCTAATCAAAGTCAGAAAGACAACTTTTATCCCCAAGGATGCTTTAACCAAACACTTTGACTCTAACGTCTCCGAATGCCAGACAATCACAAAAAAATGTTTTCGTTGACTTCTCTTCTTCCATGCCATGCAATTAAGTTCCTGAGTAGAATAATCTAAGATTGATTTAGTTCGTTTTTGGCTCTAAAAGCGGAACAATTTTTTGAAGTGGAATCCATGTGTTTCCAGAAAGAGTTAAAGCTGTTTTAATTAAAGCTAACGATGGAAATACTTTAAGTGATGTTTTAATTAAAAATATTTTATGAATACAGCGATAAAATGATTATATTCAGGACTCTAGTCGACTTTTATTAAACATTTCTTATAATTTAACTGTAGACATGATCAGTGTTGCCTTTTAAATGGCGTGAGATTCAAAAAGGTTACGGATTTATTAACGCGCCCTCGCACTTAAATTTGTTATCTGGATATAAACAAGTCAATGCAAATTATTTAAAATAAATTTATCTATAACAGAATAAAAAAAGAGCTTAAGGTTTTCAATTTATTTTGGTGTTAAAGTATTTTTGGCCACTTTAATTAACTCTTAAAAAGCCACACGTTTATTTGACTTTATTAAAAACAACCACCCCACTATGATATCAGCAACATTTTCATATTATTTCATTCCAACTAATAAAGTTAATTTTAATTAAAAACTATTATTTTCAACACGTTAGACTCATAAAAATGTATAATTTTCAATTTATGGTTAAATGCAAAGCAGTAAATTTTAACTTAACAAAATAATAGTTTTATAGTCGGAGATGTTTATGGGCAAAATTAAAAGTCTGAGAAAAAGGAACAGGACTGAATACAGCAGACTATAAGTTGCTCAACTACGGGAGGGGGAGGGGGGGTGTTCATCTTAGAAACACTTAATAACATTAACTATTATAAAGGGAAGGCGGCATAGCAAACAATATGTTAGTAGCAATAAGAATTTAATCAGCATTAAATTTTGATAGACTACTTTTTCATTAAATTTCTAACCGTCATTTAAAAATCGTAAAATATTTAACATAAATTTAACTTTTCCTCAACAAACAAACAACCACCCACCCAGCCACCCAAAACATTCAACAATTTACTGAAGATTTTACAACAGCTGCTAAATTTCATTCACAAACAAAAAAATTTTTTGTGTTTTGAATTTCTAGTAATGTGTGTTTGTATGGGTATTTCAGTGCCATTTTCAGTGCCAACAGAAAAACCAAAGGAAACCTCTTTTTCATTATTTTTTTGTTTTAAATTGTTTATTAAAATTTTCGAGCAGTAATCACTCAGTCACTTTTTCTGTGTGGGCGAGTCCGTCATTTACTCTTATTTACATTTCTCTGATGGTTTCAATTTTAATAGAATCTAGCAAAAAATATTATACAAAAATATTATAAATTATTAAAACAAAAACAGGGATGGGAATTCGGAATTTCTTATTAGTTTTTTCATAAATGAAAAATCTGTTTGTTGGCATCATTGACATAAAGTAGAAAAAGGACGTTATAGGAAATGTTTAAGTTTAATAAATAATAGTCTGATATGGCTGAAAGTTCTGAAATCTATAGTAGAGCATGTATGTTCATTAGGGTTTTTGACTTATTTGTTTCTAAAATGTCTTAATTATTAATAAAAATCGTGTTTGCTGATTATAAGCCATAAAATACCTTCCGCAAATAGTCCGATTTTAAACAACTCACAGCTAATTTTTTTTATTATATTCGAGGAGTTCAGTATTTGATGCAGTAGTAGGTAGGAGCAAAGCAAAATATTGTAGATCATTTCTTAAATCTAACAACAAAATTAACAGCTTAAAATAGCGTCCTATGGAGGCTACCACTTCCCCTGCTCCTATCGAAAAAATAAAAAATAAATAGCTTATTTTGTTTTCGGGGCTCACGTGATGTTAGTGCTAAAGATTTCAGGAATATCGGTTCAGTAGTGTATCAGTCTATAAGCCAACAAAAAAATAAACAAACAGACAAACATTTTTCATTTTTATATATCAAGATTTATTGCTGCCCCTGCACATACCCCCTTATTAGACTTATTACCTAGACCGATTGGTTCGAGAATCAAAACCAATTAAGAAATTATCCCAAGTTGCAATAAAATATCTTATAGTCCCTGCTACTTCGGTGCTTTGGAGGTGCCGCTGAAATATGAAATAACAGGAAAAACTGCCTTAAACCAAATAAGGTGGACGTGCTTGTGTTTTTACAAAAAAAATCCATTTCTTATTAAATAGCTTATCTCTTTTTATTTTGAACGTAAACATTTGCGTGTATGCATTTTTTTCTGAACAACTGCTTTGTGCTAAAGATATTTGACATGTGCTTGTCATTAAAAATCTACTATTGACCGAAGAACTATTGACTAGGTAGTTCTTGTTGCACACCATTTAGACCAGTATTCGAAAATAGACATTAAATATCGCTTCTTAGTGTTCGGTTCGGTAGATTTGTGGAAAACACAAACGCTGATAGTGTTTGTGTAGAAAATCATTGAAAAAAATAACACTTCCCTGTTAGTCATCTTTCAAACACAAACATAATACTTTTTTTATCAAACTCAACAAAAGATGAGAATATTTAATTCCGTTGGGTTTTTTTTTAAATCCACAAACTTCATTGTATTCGGTTCGTCTCATTAATATTCATCCCTTTTGGCTGGTAATAATACACATACGAAAAAAAACCAAAAGCCTGCAAAATAATTTTGCACAAACAAAACATATACACAAAACACACACAAGCTGTTCGTGCTGCGGTCGGTCGTTGCTAAAATTTGTTGTTTATTCATTTATTTATCAATGTTAAACAAAATTAAAATATAATGGTTGTCTACAGTATCACTACAGTTGTTCTGTCTTTTAACGAGGAACAGAACAATATATAATGTTCGGCTCTTTCTTGAAAATAGTTACGAACGGGGTTACGAAAAATAGATATCGTTTTTCGGTGGGTGCGCCGAATGCTAAATAATGTATTGCTCATTTTCGAACACTAATTTAGACATTTGAACCAGAGATTCACGTGTACATTTAAACAGTTCCATAATTTGTATACATTTTTAAATATTTTGACTAGATTTTTGCACTAGAAATATAAGTGGAAACGATAACAAATTAAAAATTAAATGTTGATTGTTTTGTTTAAATAACATGTTTAATTATGAAAAGAACTTGTAATTATTTCAGTAGAGACCATCTGAACTTTTACTAAAAAATTGTACACCCCTTTCACTAATTCTTGCTTAACAGCTATCAAAAATATTTTCAAAGAGATTAAAACGTCGTCAAAATATTCGGCCAAAGCAAAGAGATACTTGATCACAGGATTCCTGCAGGGTTGTTGCCCTGGAAAAACTATTTAATTTTTAGTATTAGATGGAAGTTATCTGGTAAGTAGTTGTCATTACAATTGTCATTATTCTGAAAACTGCAATAAGTACTTCCTGGTAATGACCTCACCCAGTAAAAATGTGCTCCAAAAGCAGGTTCTATGTATGAATGCATTCCTCAAATCGCATCAAACCTGCTGATAAGATGCCTGATTTTTGTATGGAGTGTTCCCGGTATGGAGGACTATTTACTGCTGACAATAAGCGTTTTTTTTTAACATGCAAACAAAGCACTCCTAAAGCGCTTTTTTAAAGGATAACTATATTTCCATATTCATAGATTTTGTGCTTTTAATTGCTTAAATGCAATTTTTCAATAATTTTCGTAAACCATTATATATTTGTATTTTTTTCGCTTTTAAACCTCATCGTTGTCAGCACTAAAGTATCAGCTTTTTCTATATTTTATTCTTTATAATTTACTGCTGTTTAAAAGCTCTCTTATTGAAGCACTCGACTATGCGCTTTTTCTCTAAAGTGCTTCAAAAACCCAAATTTTTTTTACGGGGCAGCAACTACTTTTTACTACTATTATTTTTACTACTAAATATTTCCGTACTAATAATCAGCTCAATAACTACTTATTAGTTATGTTGTCTTTTTTTAACTTACTGGTAACGTACAGAGAAACTACTTATAAACTAATGATTTTTTGGCTTCTGTGGATACCTCGAACAATAATAAGTGGTTATTCAGCTGAAAAATAATAAGTGCTTATTTTTCTCCAACATCACCTGCTAATTTACCAGGTAAGTTAAGTTTTTGCTGGGTGCATGAAATACATAAAAACAAACTTTTGAATGCTTTGCCTTTTATATAAGTGTTAACTTCTCTTTAATTTTTAGACCAATATTTAACTTTGTTAGACTTTATTTTCCCGATCATAAATACTTTACATTTGTGCAACTACAGCTGCTTGGGCAGTCGTAAAATTAAAAAAAATAAACCATAACAAAACTGTAAAACGCAAAATTATCAAGAGTATGAATAAAATAAAACTATAAATATTAGTAAATAATATAAACATGTATAAGTATTTGTATTCTGTATACTCTATCCCTTCAAACATTTTTGAAATTTTTTGGCGATGATAACGATGACAACTAGGCGATAAATATGCCAACGCATATAAGTAGCGGCAATCATCATTGTTTTTTATAACTTTCGTGTTTTTTTATAACACGATGTACCGCGATTCGCGTGGTTGAAACATGCGAACATTTTCACGATTTGCCAGAGGATCGCATTTAGTTTCCACGCGATGCAGCGCAGCGATGTTAGACAACTTGCCAGCGATTCGCAGGCTATGATTCGGCGATGGAAAATGTTTGCAGGGATGAGGCCAATAATTTCAAGGTAAAGCTGTTTTGTAAATATTGTCCTACTCACACAGGCACACAACACTTGCACCAAGATTTGGCCATACACATGTAAAAGTTTCAGAAAAATTAAAAAAAAGTTGGTTTTTCTTTAAAATATCTTTACAAATGGGAATAGTGGGACTATTGGTGACTATGTAATGTTTGAATATCACCGCAATGCACAGTAGAAGATATCGGCCAAAACACTGCAACTGTTTTTTTTTCGTAAAGCAATAAAACTTAGTACTTTTACAAAATATTTGAAATAACGCTTCATAGTCTAACAGCATATTCATAAAAAGTTCTTATTTTAAGCTTATAGCATGTAATAACTATCCAACGCTTGTTGTCTAATAAACCTCCTTTAAAAATTTGTATTCATAAACGTACATTAACTGTTTTATTACTATTAACTGTTTGTGGCGATTTTTTGTTTAAGTATGGCAACTTTCTTTATATTTTGCTGCCATTTTATTGCTAGTGATATATTAAATTTTTTTTTTAATTATAGAACATAAAAATTATTCTTATCAAATAAAAATACATTTTATTTTAGTTTCTAAACAAATTGTTGCCGAAAGGTATCATAAACACTTTTGTTTGAACCTTTTTTAAATATACGATACGAGTTAAATGTATTTAACATGTCCATATTAATAAATAAAACATTTTTTTCATTATTTTTCAACATATTTCACAAAAATAATTTCCAAAAATGCAGACACTTATCAAAATTTCATTTTATTTTTGGTTTAAAGAAGGGTAAATCGAACATTAAATGTTCTTACTATCTGAATGGTTTATTAAAGGTTTAATAGACTATTTTTCGTTTATGAATACAACTTTAGCAATTTTGCCTTATATATGGTTAATTAACCATTAATAAGTTTTTATGAATACGGCTGTGAATCTTCTCCTGCTCAACAACTATTTATTTTGATTGGTACAGAATGATTTCGCTGAAGCTTCACTTTAGAGCAGGGTGTCCGAAATTGACATAATCCGTTCTTGGCATCAAACAAATAAGAAAATGTTTTTTTCCACGGCACCCATGACAAGGAAGAAGGTGGGTTCGCAAGAAAATTAGAAATCCAAACTTTCAGTTATTATGGCTACTATAAAAGTCCATTAGATTTTGGTATGAAATTACTTTCAGTAAGCAGATTTGGATTATATTTAATTAAATCGTGGTAATTGATGGAAAAAGTTTCATCAACTTTTTTTTTTACTTTTGACCCAAAACTTGAATTTCATTCTAAACTAAAGTAATAACTTCATGCAATTCAATGTCATCGAATGACTAAACTAAACAAAAAATATTAAAATGAATGACACTATCAACAAAATCACTTTAAACAAAGAGGGAAATTCATTTTGTCAAATTTATTTTGTTATTTTAAACATACACAAAGCATGACAGCTTCCCAGCAAACCAAAACGATTAATAAATAACTTGTTAGCAAGCTTCCTAACATAAGCCTAAAGCTTAGTCCCAATTTCCACAATGCAAGTCTTATTGATCAGCTTGCTACTTTGTAGGCGAGAGTGACGAGGGAAAAAGAAACGAGTACTCAGCTTGCTGTACTCGTCATATGCGTTTTGTTTTCTCATTCGTAATTTTCAGCAGGTCTATTTTGACAATTATCTTTCATATTTAATTTCGTTGTACAAAGTTAATTTCGTAGCGGGTGTGATTTTTGTGTGTGAATTTTTTTAAATATTTGTTATTTCACAAAACAAAAGAAATTTATAATTAAAAGTACATTTTACACAACTTTAATTTTAAATTAAACAATTGTTAAAATATTCAACACGAATTTGAATTTAAATACATTTTAATAAGAAATATGTTTTAAACGTAATGTTAAAACGCACATATACATTCGTACAAATGGAATAACAGATAAATAATAAGACTTGACTCGTGGAAACGCCGAAGCTGATTCAAGGAAGAAAATGTGATAAGTTTATCAATAAGACTTGCATTGTGGAAATTGGGACTTACAGAAAAATACTTTTCTAATCTATAATAAAACTACATTCTTTACGAAAACTCTGTTAAAATGTATATGGCATATCACAAAAAGATTTTTACTTATATAATATTTAATTCCGTTTTTTTTTTTAATTGTTTACTATTTAAAACACTTCACTCTTCGAACAAATAACGCGTCAAATAACGGAACATCATTCTCAAAAACACTTACAAAACTATAGCGAGAATAAGTCATTTGCAATCATATTTGTTGTAATGTTGTAATAAATCTCTTATGATAAGCTTATTCTACAACTTATTTAAATTTTGCTCTGTTGGGATATTTAATAAACATACATAATATGTTTGTCTGTATATACAGCATTCATAATTCATACGTCTACATATAAAAAATATCCATATGTATGTACGTACGTACATGTGTTTGAAAAGCAATGATTATGTCCTTTGTAGTTACAGACTATAAAGGACAAAACTCTTGCATACTCATGTATCGTTTCAGTAGTTTTTACTGTTGTGCTTTTTTGTGGCAAATTTGTTGCAACATTATGATGCAAGCAAATAAATATGTCTGTTGGTAACAAAAAACTGGCTAAACATATATTTTTAAATTTTCATGTTATATGTATGTTTTGACAGAATTTTAAATACGACTCATATCAGTGCTGCAGCTTTTTAAGTAAAACTTATTTGGGTAATTCCATGTCAAATCGACCAAGAGTGGGACCCGACCCCTTTGATTTTAATGAAATTTGGTGAGAAGGTTCTTTTTATCCTACAAGGAACAAATATGAACGAAAACAAATTTTAAAAAGTTTTTTTTTAAATTTATTTCATATTCAAATGTCATAATTAGCCGAATGGGTTGAGATTATATCTTCAATATCTCGAAAACTACTTTCCATACAAAGATGATTTTAATGTAATTTTAAAGAAAATACTTAGGGCTACATACCACTAGGATGCTCATAGATGGGGCAAATGTATGACCAACTCCACTTTACTTTATTACGGAATTTCGGTTTTTTTTTTTAATAATTTCAATAAACTAAACCGTTTTTGAGTTACGCGAATAAATGCAGTGCAACCTTCTACATTTTCAAAATAACCGTAAATCTTAAAAACTTTTTTTTCGTTTTTTTTTTATTTTTAACATACATAAAAAAATTTATAGCACTACTGGATTCAGCGTGCCCCAACTTTTGTTCCTGGTAGGATAAAAAGAACCTTCTGACCAAATTTCATTAAAACCGAAAGGGGTCGGGTCCCACTCTTGGTCGATTTGACATGGAATTTCTCATTTAATTAAGTCATATAAGGAAACATACATAAAAAGGAAAAATTCATAAATTTTCAATATTAATTATTCAAATCAAATTAAATCATAAGTGGTTTTCAACCTTTGTATTGGACATTTAAACTCTATTTTATTTAATATAATTTAACACATTATAGCGTGAGAATGTGCTGAGACAGAGAGAGATAGAGTTTCGTCAATTGCTTTATTCTGGTAAATTTAATTTTTGTTATTGCGTTGTTGTAAATGTTAGTACTTTGGCTATATTAACAATATAAAAGGTACTTTACTGCCAATAGAGAAAACCTCTACTAAAAATTATCTATATATATCAAAACTTAACTAAAATTCAAACTAATCGAACACCCAATTACTGGCCCTTAAAAAAAAGATCATCCAGTTTGAGGAACAAATAACTAAAGTCATAAATATCAATAAAATGAACAAAGTTATTTTGTGCCGTCAAAGCCAAATGACGTTGCAAAAGATGCGGTTACAACAATAAACACAGTTACACAATTCTACAAATAGTCTTGTATGGGATTATATTGACATGGAACAGATTACTTTATATATTGAAACTATGGCCATAAAAAAGAAGAAACAAGTCCAATAATAACAATGTCACCATATCAAACATCAAATGAACTTGGACAAGAGAGAGCAAAAAAGAAAATAAAATCCATTTAATATTGGCCATTATATTCTAAATATATTAAGACCTTACTAATAGCAGCAACTACTCTGGAAACCAAAGTGCACAGTGAGTCAATGGAATTAAAATGATGCCGTTTTTTTTAAAACTTTAACCTTCAAACAGAAATTTTTTTAAAAATATTCTTTTATTTGCAAAAATTACTTTTACTAACATAAAAACTTTCTTAACAAAAAGTACTTTCCAACAAGAAGTACTAAGCTGTTTAGATAAAAAAAAGATATTTTTTTTAACAAAAAGTATGATTTTAAAGTATTTTAATTTTCTAACGAAATACAATTTTTCATTAAAAAATTATTTCCGCAAGGAGTTTGAATGGATTTAAACAAAAGCTACAATTTAAAATCCAACATAGTTATTTTTAGCAGTATCCTTCAAAAAAAATTCTTTTTTTAATAGTTATTAACTTTTAAAATAAAAAGTACCTTTTTTAATAACAATTGACCTTTTAAACACAAGGTATGTTTTAATAGTAAGGGAACAGTTATAAATAAATAATACATTTTTATTAAACCAACTGTTTCTCTGAAAACAAAAAATTGCTTTAACACAAAAATTACATTTCAAACAGAAATGCATTTTCAAAACATTTTTTTCTTAAATTTGTAACAATTTATAAAACTAAAAGGATCTTAAAAAGGTGCCTTTAAAAAATGTACGTTTTAAAACAAGAAGTTCCATTAAAGAAAAAAGTACCATGAAAAAGTAATTTTGTAATAACAAAATACTTTCTAAAATTAAAAGTTTTTATTAGCAAAAAAAAATACCCTTAACAATAAGAAATAAAGCAGATTTTAAAACAAAAAGTACGTTTCTAATATAAAAAACCTTTTGAAAAACAAAAAGTACCTTTGAAGAAAAATGTACCTTTAAAAACCAAAAGAACTTTTTTAACAAAAATTAATCTTCAACACAAAAAGTTCTTTAAAAAAAAAAATTGCCTTTAAAGATGAAGTTAAAAATTTTATTTAAACACAAAGTTACTTTTTATTGGTTTGAAGTTAATTTTTTTAACAAACTAATTTTCTTTGAAAGTATTTATCAAATTTATTTTATTTTCGTCCTTCCGTACATCGTGTGTCATTTAAACATCACACACTAACAATACAATTGCAACACAACATACACACTTATATGAACTCTATTGAGTACAAAACATCAATTGAAAATCAAACGAACTTAGTTGACCATTTAAACTACAAATAAAACAACCAACCCTACACGAAATGAAAACGAAAAGAAAAAATTGATGCACAAAACCACCCACACACGTATTTCAAGAATCATGTTGGTGATGATGTTGATTTTTCATACGTCTGTCTATTGATTCAAAACTGGATATGTTGAGTATGGTCATGCCACAATAGTATTGGATTGTATTGGTATCACTTCAATTTTTCTTTTTCCTCATAATTCCCCCTCCCCCAACACACACTATTCAGTTAATAGATACAAATTGCTAAATGACCCATAGAACGTAGTAAGTGTATTTTAATAAAAATAAACCAACAAAAAAAAAAGTACCAATTGAATAGCAGACGTAAGAATGAAAACAACAACAGAGACAAATACTACCAATACAATACAGAACCTCTTCTCTATTACCCTTTAGAGACTGCATGTTTTAAAAAAAATTGAAACATTGTTAAATTGTAAAATAGTGACCGTATTGGCAGGTGGCTTCTTGTTGGACCCTTGTGGTTTCATTGGTTTTTTTTCAGACTTATTAAAAATCCTTACAAAACAATAAGAGTCTCAACAATAAAATGCTATTAAAATTTATTTTTTTTTTTTTTTTTTTTTTGTAAAAACATGTGGGTGTAAAACGCAGAACACCACAAATGCTGAAGTAATCCACTTTCGAGTGGATTACAACTTTTTTTAAAATTTTTTTTTTTTTTTAATTTCCTAAGCTTATCCCGCGAAGCTTTATGCTTGTCTGCTGGAAAGAAACCAGAGTGTCTGGCGGGAATCGAACCCGCAACCCCGGCGCTGATAGACTTGCTCGCTACCAGCTAGTGTAACGGGGCACTTAAAACGATATTTTTCTGCGAACAGAAAGTAATTTATGTTTAAAAGAGTTTTAGATGTTATTAACAAAATAAAATATAGGTAAAGTAACTGGAATAATATAAAAATAGGTAATGGAATAAATGTGCTATAATTATAGGAAAATTTGTTCAAAATTTATGAATTATAATTAGTTAAAACTGTCTGCAAGAGATTTGTTAAATATTTATTTATTATATAATTTTATTTTTAAAAATAAAAATATTAAGGGGGTAATTTTGTTGTTAACTTCACCTTGCGTTGAGTAAATTTGCATTTAAAATTTTTTGAATTTTTTGAAATTTCAAAAAATTTAATATGAAAATTTTTTTAACGCAAGGTGAAATGAACAACAAAATTACCCCCTAAAGCCCTTTTCTTCAAATCCACTACTTTTTAGTCTAAAGTGACATGTTCACATTTCTTTTAAACGAATTAATATAAAAAAAATTTTAATTATGTAATCGGCTATGCCGAATATTAGTTAATTTTTTTAAAAAATAATAAGGGTCCTCATGTTGTCGCTTAAAATTGCCATTTGTGCAAATGCGCAAACTAACGAGTCTTGTTTCATGAAGCCCCTTTTTTACTTTTGTGTAATTTTAAACAATTAATGTTAGTTTGTAAGAAACGTCAATACAAAAATAAATTAAAAATTAAAATTCAAAAATATAAAAATTTGTGTTAAAATTTGTGATTAATATGTATGAGAAATTTGCTTTTAAAAATGCTCCAAGAAAGCCAAAAGACCAATTTACTGAAATTATTGCTAGTATTTATTGTTTGTGATTTATAGACACTTGGATTTTTCATTGAAAACGACGTTAAAATCATTAAAAGATCTGTTTGTATAAATGCACAATTGAACAGCGCAAGTTTACGAGACAAAATTGTTGGGCAAATTTACCAAGTTTGTGTAAATGAATGCTCATACAATTTTTGCCAGTTCATTTACGAGGGCGTAAAAATGCACAGTTTGCACAGATTACGAGACTTATAAACGATATCATGAGGACCCTTAATATTTATTAAGAATATAGATTTTTGGCTTCGGCCAATTATGGAAAACATTTTATAACTTCTAATAGTATCATTTTAGGCTGAAAAATTACCCAATTCGGGATTTTTGATCTCGGGGTTTTTGAATTTCAGATTTTTGTGATTAAAAATAATAAAAGAAAAGTTGCTTTACCAGATCGTGCTGCCGTTATTTTTCATTCATCTCATTAAAGAAATTGGAAAAATAAAGAAAAAAAACGAAATATCATTTAAAAATGTTTTCTAACTATGGTGAAATTTAATTATTATCCAAAATTAATGAAAAATCGCTAATTTGTGTGAAAAAATGTTGGCCGATTTCCACACATTCATTTGATCGATTTTGCTTAGGGTAATTTTGCTGGCAGCCAACTTTTAACCGCACGCAACTTATTTGAAACGATTTGATCCAAATTATCATTAAAGTATCAAGTGAGGGATTTATTTGAGAGCTATGGTCAATTATTGGCCATTAAATTAATTACGTACGGATCGCGAAACAGTTTAGTAGCGAGGTTATATACATAGAACTATGTGGGTTCTAAGACGTCCTATGAGCAAAAATAATATTCTCACAATAAAAATTAAAAACTAACTAAAGGCACTTTTACACACAAAAGGTAATTTTTGAAATAACTAAAACCTTTTAAATCCAAGGGTACCTAATAAACATATATATAATACAATTTTAAACCTAAACCAAAATAATGAAGTTACCTTATGATCTAGCCTAAGCAACCAGTGAAATGCGTTTAGGAATAGCTTATCCCATCAACAATAACTTTCAGTTTATCAGTAGTAAGAATTGGGAATTTACTAGACTAAAACTAAAATGGCTAAATAATATCCTTTAAACAAGAAATAAGTTTTAAATCTTTATGAAATACATATTTTAACACAAAAGGCATTTTAAAACAAAACGTGTCTTTTTTTTAAAGCAAAAATTACGTTATAAAACCAAAGTTACTTTTACATCTTTAATCTAATAACACAAGAACACAAGGTAAGTTTTTTAAAATCACTTTTAACCCTAATCATGCCGACATAAAATATTACTTATCCTATCAACTTAATGTGTTCCTACAAAAGTTTTTATACTAGGTTTATAACAGACTCTAAAATATTAATCTCAAATTGTAATTTTGTTTTTGCGGGGTCATGATTGGATTCTAAAAGGGGTTAACGGGGTTCTGAACATCGAATTCGAGTGAAACTAAATTCGAAAAATCTTTTTAAACGATCTGGTGTTTAAAGTTCATTAAAGTATTCAGTTTTGTATACTTCATACTGTGAGCACATCTCATCTTCATCAGAACTACTCTTTAAATCAGGAAAAAACTACGGTTATTTTCAAAAAATTTATCTGGAAATCTTCATCGATTTCAATTTAACTCGATTTCGATTTCTAGAACATGGCTGCATATTTAAAAAAAATATAACGTATCCTTAAAATATGCTTATTATTTTTTGAATTGTGTTTTTGATATTTTTAAAAATTATTTCATAGTCTCCCATTTTTTTGTCATTCGATTAATTTAAAACAATGAATATTTTTAATCAGTGTTGAAAAATTCAGTACTTTAGTTCTTTTTTCAGTACTTTTTCATATTAACAATACCGCAGCTTTTTATGTTAGAAACATTCTCATTTCCCAGTTTCTATTTGTTAAAATAATTTAGTTAAATACATCAAATTTTATACGTACAATAATTGCGAAACCATGCTGCTGGTGTCCTTTAATTGAGAGTTCTTCTGTAAACAACGTGGTCAGTACAACAAAAGTAAAACAAACGTGTGTAAGTAAATAACAATATTCTCTCTCTCTCTCATTAGAAAAACAAGCGGACAGGTGTCTGTCTGGTATTTTTAAGAAATTCGGCTCATTTGCAGAGTAAACGAAAATTACTGAATTTAATAAAATAACACTGAATATTCCTTTGTTTTTACGGGATATTCAGTTAATTTTTTGATAGTTAATTTATATTAAATAACTAAACATTAATTTGATTTTACGGGACATGAAGTTGAATTTTTGACAGTAAAAATTAAATGCACTTTTTGTTAAAAATAAATGAAAAATAAGTAGACCAGTTTTTAACTGAATTTTCATTAATTTTATATTACAATTTCAGTTAATTTTACGTACAAAATATTGTGAGCTTAGAATCAAATGATAGTTGCTAATATTCTTATAATACTTCTAACTATGTATGTATGTATCTCTTAAAGTACATTTTCTTTATCTTAAAAACATTTAATTAAACGTAAATGTTTCAAACTTGATTTTAGAACTAACTTATATTGAAAAATCTATGATGTAAAATTGCAAAAGTTAAAATATGAATATGTAGGATGCAGTGTAAATTTAAGCTTTGTTCACAATCAGAGCAACCATTTCGTTTTTTCTTCTATCTAATTTCTTCCCAAAGTATTTCATATATTTTCCTTTCATTTTATAAAAAAAATATGTAACTAACGTTTTTTTTTTAAAGTTAAGTCAACTAGAACTTCGGCAACAATTTTTATGATATTGTTTCTGACGTTAAAAAAAATTTTTGAATGAACATTTTAACATAATGTTGTTAAAAATAATAATAAATGCATAATATTGTTTTGGGTAAAATTTTCAAACGGTTTCCTAATGCAAAATGAGTGTGGTTGCGAAAAATTTTGCTCTATTATGAACACCAAGTGAAAATGTGTCTGGGAATGTGAACGAAGCTTTATGTGTACAAAAATAAAATTAAAATTTATTAAATTATTTATTCATAAAAATATGAACAATTTTCAATAATTTTCTTTATAAAATACTGAAAATCGTACCATACGCTTATGTGCATATAACATAAATAATATTTACATGTGTACATTTAATATAAATACTGTATGTTCTTAAATATATACAAACATATGTAGATTAATGAATTCCAATATTATTTTTTTGTTCCTTTTATTTTTAAAAATTATTGTTTAATTTTGTAACAAAAAGTACCATTTGGTGGAAAAAGGACCCTTTTAGTTGAATTTCAAAAATTACATTTTGCAACACTGTTCTAAATACAAATGAAAAATTAATTTACAAATTCTAGTTAAGTAGTCGTATTAAATTCAAATACATTATTTTAAATTAATTATAAAATTTACCAAAATAAAATTGATTTAGAATTCTTAATAATAATAAATTAAATCAAAATCATTTCAGCTGGAAATGTATGAGAAATTTAATTTAATAATTAGCATACCTATTTTCTAATGGCTTTTATTTGTGTTTTTATGTTAAACAAAAACATAAATAAATGTTCATTATTAAAATAAAAAAAAGAGTTACAATTTATTCGTTTATAAATTTTAATTTGAATAAGTATGAACAAAATAAACATTTATTTGCTCTGGGCAGAAAATTAATTTGCATAATTATAAACAGTTTTTAATTTTTCGACTCTTCTTTCTTTGTTTGCATCAAAAATGGCGTTGAAATAATTTAAAATTAAATATGAGATTATTTACACATGCGTTACATAAATATACGTATACAAGTGAGTATATATGTGCATTTGTATGTGTTTGTGCTTAGTCCTGCAAATATTATTGGACCACCTGATCCAATTTCATGAAATGGACTACTCCATGGACTGGTCCGATGTAATGCAAGCATGGACCATGTCAGTGGTAAAAAGTGTTTGTAGTAAGACGACATGTCTTCGCTTTTAAACGACATTTTTTCGTTTTTAAACGAAGTTAAAACTAATCCTCTTGTGTACACAATTAAAACAAAAAAAAGTTTTAAAACTACTCTTTTGTAGGCCAAAGATGGGTTATATGGTCCTGCCCTAGGACATCGTAATGTTAAATAGACCATGTTTTTTCCATACGTTTGGGTTACTTTTGGACTAGTCCTAGTCTCTTGTGGACTACTCTTTACACGTGTGTTTGGACTGGTCCTATTATTTGCAGGGATGTTAATTTTTTTTTATATACACTCTTATACACACACGTATCAGTGTGTGCTTATGTTTGCATTTGATTAACCCTGAAAGGTTACTCTGCATTTTAGTACATTAAGGTTACTCTTCGTCAAAAGCAAAAAGCAGTTTTAGTTAAGTGTTTTAGCAAAAAATAAAAAAAAAATAATAAAATATAAAAAAAATTATATTTCTCTCTAAAATTTGATACGAATTTGAACATCTTTTTTTGTTTTTCAAATTAATTATCTTTTTAAAAAGCTAAAATATAAATTACTTTTTTCTTTTTCAGTCTTTAAAAATAATCATATAATACAAAAGAAAAAATTATTTAGTTCTTAGCCTTATTTTACGCATGAGACACAAAGTTCAATTTTATGTACACAACATATGCTTTTCTTGCATATATAACACATACTTCTCGTCATTTTGAGATTGCTTTAGGGGCAGAGATGACAAATTCTACGCTATTTAGGTCCTTTGACAATATTTTAGACGCATTCTTTTCGATTAGGAATTTTATTTTGAATTTTTTCCTTAACTAAGGTCTGCAAGGTGGGTCGATTCTGCCTCTTAAATAGGGAGCCACGAGAGATTAATTAAAATTATTCAGATACTGTCTTCGGTTTTTGTTGTTTCGATTTTTATGGAAAATATTGTGAGTATACATGACGTAGCAATCGGCAAAGGAATATTTAAAATTCCAACAAAATAAACATAAAAACTTACACTAATGTTACTCTTCGTCGTTGCGACGAGTACAAACCTCTGAATTTTAACTTAAAAAAAATGAGGATCCAGCGTACGTCCACTCACTACAAGCTTACGGCATACATATAAAAACATTATATGGTAAAATATAAATGAGCTTGAGTAAAATAATATACTTCGCAAATATGCGGGCATGTACATAATTATAATTTAATTTACATAATTGAATAACAACTTATCACACACGAACTTTCATATTTCAATTAATGCTGGTGACTGCCATTTCAAAAAAATTATGTAATTTTTACGAATGTTTAGCTGAAAAAAAATTTTTAATTAGTTTCAAAATTAATGTTATTAGTTACACTGAAAAATATAAATTAAATATTCACACTAGAAACGCCGAAAATAAAATTTAAAAATAGCTGAAGCACGTTTGTTTATTCACTAAAAAAATTTATGAAAGATCCTTTGATTTCTGCTTAATAAGACAACAAAAAAAAACACAACTTATAAGGAAGTATAGTCGGTCTAGAAAGAACATTTGGCACACAAAGCCACGATGTTTACCGAACATTTTTCGGGAGAGTACCCTTTTTTAGACCCATGGGCAATCATGGACCCACTCTATGATTGTATAAGTGAAGGCTCAGTTAGTCGAACGTTGCTGTATCGTATATGTACTGTATTATTCAGCTGTTTGCTTTTTGTTATATGAAAAGAAATGCAAAAGCTTACCGAAATGTAATGTAACGTAGTTGCAACGTACCATTCTCTATAATAGAATGTCATACCGTTGTTACGTTACATTGGTAAAACAGTGATTTGCGGCTTGTATGTTACTTTTTTCCGTATAGATATGGAATTGCGACAAAACAACTGACAAAATACAACATATTTCCATATATTCAAATATACATACGTTTTTATCTTTAAAATAAATAAATGCATATACAAATACAATGGAAATGTGAAACATATAAAAGGCTTTAAATGGTATCAAAACCTTGTTTAGTGTATGCACATTAACAATATATGTATGCTAAAAATATTTATGGGCTAAAACACAAATTTGTTTATGGTAAATCTATAATATAAATAATTAATTATTAACGTTTTTTACATACACAAAATACTGTTTTAATACCATTTAATCACTTTGTCCTTTTTTTGCACAGCGGTGACCATTTAAACATTTTTATTCCAATCTCTGTGTGTATTGTTGTATGTATACTATTGCCTTTTGTTTATGTATGGGAAAACATATGACACGTTTTTAAATGTTCTATAAGTGCATCAACATGCAGCTTTCGCTTAACTTGGACTTAAGAAATGTGCTTACTTTTTTGTTGTTACTTAACACGTACGAACGTTTTCGAAAGAAAGTCAATATTCTATGCCATGTGGCGTATAAGTAATATGGACATTATGTATGAATTAAATATTACGCATACCAACTGTATGACACACACTCCGTCTTTGTATTTTCTAGTTTAAGTAATAATGCAATTTAGAACAATTTTGTGCACTTATAAAATTATTACGGTAACTAATTGTTGGTTATTAAATTCGTTTTCCGTACTGTTAAAATTGAATAGAAATAGAGTTATTTTACGAATAATTTTATTTTTCAACATTTATGTTTGTTATTCAAAAAACAAACTACCACAAAATAATGTTTTTCCGTATTTATTTTGTTATGAAGTTTGATTTTTTGTCGGTTAAAATATATTTTTTAAAAGAAAAAATTGTTTAATTTTACGGAACATGCTGTTTAATAAATTAAAAATTTAAAAATGAATGTAAAAATTACTTGTTTTTAATTAAATGTAAATGATCCGTTTTTTAAATGAATTTAAGTTGTTTAAAATTAATTTTCGTTTGAATTTAACTATATAATTTTTTGAGTGTAGTATAGTATTATTTAAAGCGTTTTTTTACCTTTAAGCATCACAAAATTTGCTATCTGTTAGAAATAAAGTTAAATTTTTTTTGTTACTTTAAATTCCTGCTGTTTTGGGGGTCTTCTTATTTGAACATTTTAACCGCATGTTGTCCTTGATAGACAAACTTCTTTTTTACTTTCGTAACTCAGTATTCCACTTTCACCTTTAAAACCAGTGAAAGGAACCTACTAAAAATAAAAGTAAAAACCATTTTGAAGGAAAATAAATACTTAAGTGTTAATAGCTTTTTTTATAAGTTAAAATGTTTACAGAGGTATTGAATATTATATTGTAGATAAAGGGTTGATGTATTACACATAGACTCATAACTATTTTTATTTATTTAAATAAAATAAATCTTAATGTGTAACAACCAGGGAAAATTTAAATATGTAAAAAAAAATGTATTTTATTAAGATTTGTTTGAACCAAGTTTTATTACATTATTATTTTTATTATGTTTCTCAGATTTTAAAATTCAAATCATGTTCGGTTATCACACAAAACCATAGACTAAATAAATTAAAAATATATGTTCAACATAAGTCGACATAACTGGTGAATACTTAAATACAGCAGTTCTCATGAAGGAAGTGTGGCAACTGGCGTTGCGAAATAGGACTCCAAAAACAAAATGAAAATTGAACCCAAACACTTTATTGAAGAAAAGTAGTGAAGTTGAAATGGAACGAATCAATTTCATCGTTATCTAGTTAAATCTGTAGCATACTTTACGGCAGCATTTCATTTTCGCTCCTAATAGAAAAAGTTCTAGGTAATTTTCAAAAATAATTCTTAAAAATTAAAACCTTAATTTATATTCTCAACCTTCTATTATTATTTCTTACAAAATTTGAAATTTCACAACAGAGTTTCCCCATGCAGCTACGTTTTTATAGTTATTCCAAAACACATTCCATTTCATCAGCAGCATCATAATCATTTATCATTAAATCAAATGTCAGTTACACAAACAAAATCTTAAAAAAAGGAGTAGAAAAGTTAAAAATTATTTAAAAAACTCAATCAAACTAATCGAAAGGCTTCGTTCTTTAAAAATTAGATACGGACTTTAAAGTACAAAGTCAGAAATTAAGAAACCATACAAATTGAAAAAAAAATAGAAAACTTTTGCAAACAAACTCATCTATTACCGACAATGGACACAGGAAACAGCATCAGAATTGCAAATAAAATACAAATTATTCAAAAGTAGTCTTTTATTTTGAATTTTTAGAGCATATTGAATTTTAAAGTCTTAACTTATTAATGACGTCCGTTTGATTGTCAAAAGGCAAATGGAAATTAACCTAAAAAATCCTAATAATGAAAGGGTTCAATGTCAATTGATTCTTCTTGTTGGTGTCAGAGAAGTCAACAGTTTTCTTTTGAATTTTTATTTTTACGTTTCCTTAAAGGTCAGAAACATGTTGGAAATTATGCATTTCTTAATTTTCTATGTTCTTGTTTTAAAGCTGTCTTTTGTTTTCAAGAGAATGGGAAATTGTCGTTTCACATGATTTTTTTTTTGCGACCACCTGCTGTTTTGTTTTGTATATTTTAACTCCGCCAGTTTTCACTCACCGTATGGAAAGCCTCATCATTGCTGAAACATCAAATGCTGCAACTTTGCTAGAAGTCATGTAGAGTTGGTGTTTGTTTTTGTATTTAAATACGTTGCTTGTGTAAAGTAGGTTATTTAGTAAGGTTGTTGCAATATTTTAAAAGTTTTCGTGAATAAAAGTGTATCTTTCTAAAAAAAAAGAAACTTTAAAATACTCCAGGAATTTGTTCGAAAAAGAAAAAAAAAATATTAATTCCTAAAACTATTAGAAAAGACCAAAAATAAAAGTGTATTAAAAACATTAGTATGCAGGCTATATTGGAGAGCAAACATTTGGACAATGAGAAGACTGAGGGCGTACTATGGCGGCAGAATCAGCAGGTTTGAAAACTAACGTATAAAAAAGAAAAACTTAACGTATAAATGCAACCTCCCGGGATTTATGCGTAAAGCGAAATATAAGCTGTCAGCCAATTTGCTATCTCGGGAGGCTTTAATCTACGAATGGAGAATCGGATGAGCATATCGAAAATCGTAGAAAGCAGGTTTAACATTGCAAATTGCTTTAATGCGAATGTAAAATCTTCCCTTTTGTACGGCAACGAAGCCTGGAACGATTCTACGCGTGTACTCATGAATCGCTGTCCCTGCAAGTTTCTTCTTGAATTCTGGCCGATATCTAAATCATATGCTTTGGGAAAGAACAGGCCAATAACCCCACCCCACCCTCTAACTCACACTAACGACATCACTACAATTGCCATAGAATGCAACCCGCAAGAGAACAGAAGAAAGGGACGCCTAGCCCACTCTTGGAGAAAACAGATTGATTTGATATTTGATTCAAGAAAATCCGTAATCACTGTACTATTAATACCGTTTTGGATTATTTTGAGTACGGATGGATTGATTTTTTTTTTTGAGTGTATTCATTTAGGATCACATATTCCGAAAATTGTTCAACAAATTCTTGCTTTAAACAAATTAGCTGTACTTGTTGGTGTTGGTCCCCTGTGATCGTAGATCGTATGGCCCGATCTTTGTAGCTCTCAATAGATGGGACCCTCTTGAATCCACCAAATACAGAGCCGTGGAGATGTTGCTTTAATCGCCAGTTATGATATGATGCAAAGCAGATTCCATTTTATGTCGTTAAGGAAAAATATTGGACATGAAAAATCGTCTTTTAACGCTCATCCAACTTAATTCGTGTGGTATTTAATTTACTTGCCTATGCTTGCAAACGTTTGGAAATTGCCGCTTCAGAGCTTTCGCTGCTTTGGCTGCTTTTTGAGTTTGACAACAGTTAAAATAGACTTATGCCTTCACTTAAGTTCTTTTCTTTCCGTATCAAATGCACATCATCCCTCGCATATTGAAATCTTTGAAACATATTGAGGGTGATAATTGCGCCATTCAATATTTATCGATTGCCGTAAATTTCCCTGATAAAACCCTTCGCAATCGATAGGCTTAGGCAGTACTTTTTCCAGGTTGCTTAATTGAAATAAAATTCAATATTTTAACAATAAAATTTTTTATCATTTTGCGAAGCACTTATGATACATATAAAAAAATAAGCGCACAATTATGCGCAATAAAGTAAGTGAAGGAACTTTTAAGTATTTTTATAAAAAAAAAAAACATTTCAAGTACCACGGCATTCCCTGACTACGAAGCTGGTGTGTAAGGGAGAATACCAAAAAATTACTGTAATAAAACATTTAGTTATAACTCTGATAGCACTCACCAATTTCTAAATTCGTGGAATAAAGCGCTTTTTGTGTCAAAAATGTATTGCTTCAAAGTGAGATCTCACCATATAAAATTCATGCCTTACAAACCTGCTGCACAATTTCTTATAGGGTTGTTTAACTATTAAGCGTACATCAAATTTGTGTGGCACAAACTGACACCAGGGCCTGCCTGGTTTGAAAAACCAAAAAATAAACAAAGAATTTTAAAATGTTGCGTATGCTTTTTTACGTTTCGTTTTGATTTTAATTACTACAGTACATATATAATAGGGCAGGGTTTGGTCAGGCACAGGTGGATACAATATTTTCATTAGGACAATTGCCACGCCCACGATGTTTATAAATTATACTTGTAACTCATTGTCTTATAAAAAATACTTTCATTGAGGAATACATAAAGTTTTGTTCTAATGTAGTTAATAATTATATGAAAAAACTAGAAATAAATCAAAAAAATGCCTGACCAGGCACAGCTATACACTTAAGGGTTAATGACTAAGTGAGAATAAATATTGCGAATCTCGTTTTGAAGTAATTTTGGGTTTTTTGGCTGAATGCAAATTATGTCGACAAATAGGAAAATAAGGTTTAGAAGTCATCATGAATCGCTTAACGCTTAAACACCGTTTTCAAATTATTGCAATTTACTTTGAAAAAAATAAAGCAGCTCGCGAAGTTTATGTGTGGCTCTTTGGCTACGTTAATAAGCAAATGCTTCAAGTATAGTAATTTCCAGCCTTTAATAAATCAAATGAGCAAAGCATGATGACATTTGGTTCCAACAAGACGGTTTAACTCCCTTAACAATCGATTTATTGAAATAACATTTGATTATCTTTTAAGCTATCAGATAAAAAAAAAGTGTTATTCTCCATTTTTATTTTATAAACTAGTACCACCTTAATTAAATAAGAACTCTCATTTTGCTACTTTCACCAACTTATTACAACTTTAACTTGTCTGTGAAATAAAAATCTTAAAAGAATCATTTAAACGTAAGCTTTGTAATGGTTATTTCTCTCTCTCTTTTCCACATTTATTATTCCGAAAATTCTTCTCTTACAGCATCTTAGAATCAATGAAAAGAGCATCCATAATAAAAAGCAAAATCTACAACAAGAAAATCTTGCAAAAATCAGGGGACGTGCAACATACGCTATACAAAATTATTATTTATGCACAAAAAGTGTTAATGTTACACATGCACACATAAACTTTCTCTTGCTCACACACAGAAACCGCCTCTAAAGAGAGTTTCTCACAAAGGTGTCTGCTTGGCTTTGTGTGAGGTTGTGCTTTCACATGTATTTGTGTGTACACGTATTTTGTTGTCAAGTAATAATTCATTTAAATTTAAGCTGTGAAAAGTGAAAGTCTGACATTTTAATGGAATTCGTGAATTTTATTTTAATTTTCCAGTAGGTGGTGTCTGTACTTTCAGGTAAAAAAACGGCAACAACAAAATTTTAATTTGAATTCTGGCAGATGTTAAAAGGACTTGACTTTTAAGCTTTTTTTTAGCTATTTTTTTTATTTTGTGGTCGTGTATTTTCTTTTTGGTTTAATTCGTGATAAATAGCTCATAAATTTGACAGCCTTTTAATATCTGCTACACTTCAGAAAAATTAGTTTTAAATTGATAAAAAACAATTTCTCATAAAAGCAGAAAATCATGAACGTAAGTATGAACGGTGCTTAAATAACTAGTTCCCTAAATGTTGCGAATTTTAGGAAAATATTATTAAATGGGAATTAAGCATATTTGAAAGAAACCTTGTTAATTAATTTTTGAATCCCAAGAAAAACTTTGGTTTAGGAAAATGTGTTAACCTTAATCTTTTTGCACTTATTTTCGGAAATATTAATGAATTTCTTTTTAAAGAAACGATCATAATTTTTTTTCTTAACTGGTCTTAAAATATATACAAAATAAAAATGTCTATTCCTTTTTACTTTATTTTTTTTCGTTGGCTTAAATCATTTTAAATTTAACGATGCTCCAACAAACTCAACGAAAAGGTTTTTAAAATTATGAATTTTAAATTTTATGACAATTTTTTATGAACACTAAAGTTTATCAAAATGAGAAGAACGACAATAATTTTCATTTCCATTCATAACATTTAATTTTATGTTCATAAAATGTGTTGTTTTGAAGAAATATATAAAAATATTTATTAAATGTTTATGAAGCCAAACAATAAAAAAAAGTATATAAATAAAATTGTTTAATAATAAACTGGAAAGAATTCAATTCTAAAGAAAAATTTTGTGTTTGAGTTCAAAATTTTAGGAAGTTGGGTATGAAGAAGGAGTTGCAAGGAAATATTTTTCGCGACATTAAGAAAAATTAATTAACATTTTAAATGGAAAAATATGTGTTAATTTTTTCATTCCTACCTCTTACGTCAACCGCAGTTCAAGTAACGACTAGCAACTAACAAGTGTTTGCTAAAAAGTCACTTATTGTAAATATTCACACATTAAAGCAGAGAAAAATGCACAAGTCTTTGCTACTGTGAATGAGAGTTGTATGTGCGGTTTAGTACTCTCCAAGAGTCTGGTCAAGCCTGGCTTTGAAGAGTAAGAAACAAGATGGCGAAGTTTAAGTCGCGGTATCAAAAAACCTTCACTTCATACACAACCTTCAACAGTACAAGTTCACTCCCGTTGAGCAATAATAATTGGTTAATTTTCATAGCGGTATCCCTTTGTATTTATATATCCATATACATGATTTTTTTATAATTTAATAAATACCCAAACCATTATCATTCCAAATTTTATAATTTCCTTTGAAATACTATAAAATCAAAAATTTTATCAATAAAAGAAATTAATTATACGTGATATGAAAGAAAATCAATCTCGGTCTATTCCATCATAAAGGCGCCAATCCCAAAGGTAAGCATACTTGAGTCATCCCTTAAAGTAAGACTTATCTGTATCACCTCTTGTATCTCATAACCTGCACCTACTTGAAATTACTCCCTTGAGTAACGAAAGATTCGTTGCATTTACAGACTTCTCCTTCTCTTATCCCCTAAGAGAGGAAAGTCTGTAAATCATTTAACAATTTAGGCTAACCAGTGGTCAATATTGTTCAAATTGTTAAAGCTGTAATTAATCAGATAACTTACAGGAAAAGTCGCTGATATTGCGAACATGGCTTGAATTCGCGAATAATTGCAAACTTGGTAACAATGCCTAAAATTTATTTGAAATCGCTAAATCGGTTAAAAAAACAAAATTTCAACAATTACGAATAAGCCATACAATTAATTAAAAGTCCATACAAGTATACAGAATAGAAAAAATTCTGTAAAAATTGCTAAATTAGGGGAAATTTGCAAATGTATTAAAAATCGTTAAAGCTGTAAAGACTGAAAAAACTTACAATACAAAAATCGCTTCTATCGCAAACATGACTAAAATTTGCAAAAAATTGCAAAACTAAATGTTATAATTTTTTTTTCTTATTGCTGAAAAAAGTTCAATACCTGCATTTTACCTATTTGTTGAAGAAATCTAAAAATTATTCTCGAAAAGTGCGTAAATTGTTTGAAAAAACAACTAAATGTTTTTACGAAAGCTCTTAACCTATCGAATGACATTTCGAGTAAAAGCATTCGATCGACTACTCGTTATCGAATTACATAATATCAAATTTCGATAGAAGTTTTTCGATAACGAATGGGACGATTCCAAAAAGTAAAATTTCGATCAAAGTCACGCGATAACGATTGCGACGATCTGGGCCCAGGTCCGAAATTATAGTGAAAGACTTTTGTTGTGGCCATTTGTTCCAGCTTGGATCCTCAGGAATTTAGTATATTTTCTATATTGGCATTTCCAGACAATATATTTCTCTTATTGTAAGTCATAATTAATTGCTGAAAAATGTTTGTTGTAATAATATTGTTAAATATATTTTATTTATTTTAAATTAACGTATCCCTTGATAAAGTGAACATAACATTCACGAAACGTTGGGAAAATATGGATTAAATGCATTTTTAATTACGTATAGAACTTTAGGCAGTATAATCTAAAATAAAATCTAATTAAATAAAAAACTACATTGGCCAAATAACAAGAATATAGAAAAACCCTACGTAACGCCAGCAAGTAAATAAGCTTGAATTTTAGGCCCATGTTGTTCAAATGTTATTCCTTTTGTTACAAAATATGGAGCTAGTTGCGCTTTATATCAAAATAAAACAAAAAAAAAACGAAATTATGCACATAACATTTTTTTGAGAAACTATTTTAATTACTTGCTGGGCTTGCCTTACAAAAACTAGTTCTTTCGCTAGAAATGCCCATATGGTAATGGATAATTTAAATACTTCTTATACCAAAACGTTTTTTTATATTATGATTACTTTAACCATATTATTGTTTCAATTATACTTAATAGGTTGTCAGAAAATCATTTTTTTTTTGACTTGTCTTAATATGTATATAAAAATTTCTATAAAACTACTCGAGTTTTTAAGTATGCAAACCAGGGATGGAAAATTCTGATTTTGAAATTGCACCAAATCCCTTTCGGAGAAGAAGTGTTTAAAACATAAACACACTTTTCTTCTCTTTGCATATTTGCATGAAAATAGTAAAAAAGCTTACACAAATAAATTCAATGTTTTTATATTAATAATGAGTGATAGAATTCCCAGTATTTATATTATTGTTTGATCCATTTAAACAGTAGTGTTCCTACTTTAACAGCAAATTTCTGTGAATACCTACAAGTGCATATCAATATCTGACCTATTTAGCCGCTTCAAATTCTTACTCTTAGACCACGGCAACTAAGTTCTGGTTTAACGCAGGGTCTCCACGTGAGATAAATTGAACGTAAAATTCAATCGCAGAGAGTATTATCTTAAGTGTAGACTCTCAAATAGTGTTAATATTAATATTATAATAAATATTATGAGACAGTTGTTATGAGAAATCTTATAACAACTATCTTATAAGATGAGCTGTCAAAAATACACATACATACATACATACATATGTACATTTAAAACAAAAATAAGACGCATTCATTAAATTGTTTAATTTTTTAGTGCAAATTGTGAAAATCTTGTGATAAATGTTTAAAAAAACAATATTTTTAACTAAATAAATAGAAAAAACTAAAAAAATAATAAAAACGACTCTATTTTACTGTACGAGAATCATTCGATTATGAAATCTTATAAGATACGTGTTCCCCTTGTTTAAGATTAAGATTAAGATGAAGAAATTTGTTCTCTCACTCTGCAGACGTTCTCTCCCATATTATATCAGATATTCAGCCTTATTGTGGTTGTCGTTTTCGTAAACAAACGTGTCGTTTTTTGTAGTAGATTAAAGAACACATGTTGTGTGTTACTTTAATCTATTATACAGTCGTATAAGACAACGACAACCACAATAAGGCCGAATATCTCAGGTGAAGACCCCATGTAAAGTGTACGGGTATTTATCCTCCAGATTTAATGTTTTGCTCCGTTTATGCTCGAAAAAATTTGCTAAAACTTTAACCATCGCATCATGCGCACCCGGGTTCCCTGGTGCCCAACACAATTTGTATTGAAAATATGAATGAAAAACTTTAAAAAAAATAATATGAACAATTTAAATGTTATTTATTTACAAAATAATTTTTTTTATTTTACATTCTATACATTTAATATCGTCTTCAGAGTGTTCAGCACAAACTGGCCGTCTTCATTGAGTGCAGCTTTTTCGAGTTTTGCGCCTTCATTTTCTATTTGTTTATATCACATATGATAAGATCCCTTAACTTTCGGTCTTTCTGTTTTATCCGGCTTGTCAAATTTATAAGAAGCCTCTGTAATGAGACATACTTGGCAACCCAAAACGCTTTAATTAAAAATGTTGGTTATATAATAACGCATAACTTGGGCATTTGTAATTCGTGCCTTAATCATCGGCTTAGCAAGCTCTTCAGATAGCTTACGCATAAAGAGGCGACTCTCAGTTTTTTTCTTCGCAATCATTTTATTGTTCTCATAGTAAATGATGTACGATGAGAGTGAAGCAATATCTAACATATTGGAAAATAATGCTACTGGCCACTCAAAATTTCGGCGCTGACCTGTTTATCTCCTAACCTCTGTTGTACTTATTATAAAAATTTATAATGTCGGGTTTCATTTCGACATCGTCACTTAAAGCTGTGTCTAAAAAAAAAGAATGGAGCTTTATTTTTTTTAGGGTGCATAAGAACACATCGTTAATTTTTCAGGGAACCCAAAAACGGTCGAATAAAGTTCCCTTGATTTATTTGCGACCATGCCATTTGGAATGTAAGGCTTATTGTTCTTTAGTGTGCCAACAATGGTAAGATTCCATGACAACAAGTGCTTCGCTATTTGCAGAGAAGTAAAAAATTCAAGAAACTAAATTCTGTTTCATACAATTACTTTAACTTAGTTTCAAAGCGTTAGTATTATAATACGGGGAAGTCCCATTTACATATCATGTATGACCAAAAATGTGCAACTGAGATACTAAAAAATACTATTCTGTATTAAAAATTTAAAGTTTTGGACGTTATGCAACACAAAGTTAAAAAAATCATATTTTAACATAAATATCATTTAATACGCCTTTAAAAAGTTTAAAAATATTATTGTATTTTATTAAAATATTGATTATTAATACATTATTGGTACCCGGGTACCCTGGGTGCTAAGCAATGTGTATAAAGTTGGGTATTACCACAAGGGTTAAGAGTAAATTAATTATTCACAAATACAAATAACACAACCTAAATATTTTCTTTGATTATCGCTGAAAAAGTGTGTGATGGAGGTACTATCATATTTTCTATCTTATGAATTACTTTAAAAACAATCTACAATAGTATGAAATTTTCCATGCCTGATTTCAATATTTGTTCATATCTTTGCATAAGTATTAATTTTGTATTCCCATTGTAACGAAATTGCTATTGAAATGAAATACAACCTGCATATTTAATGAGTAAATTATTTGGGAAACACGACTTTGCATATGTATATTTGATTGACATGTCTCATATAAAAATAATATTAGAGCTCAATTAAATATGTTCGATTTGGTTAAATGGGGTTTAAAAGAAACGAAAACAATATTGGTAAAATTTTAGCACCTGTACAAATGGAATTTTAAATTTGCATTTAAAATAGCGGAACGAAACTCCACCAAATGACAATCACTACGATTGCTACATTTATATATGTATTTAGCTATATAGCAGACATACATGAAATATGTAAATTACATATGCTCAGAAAATAAATATGTATGAGTATATAAATACGGGATATCCATTCAGGTTTTTTTTCTTTTGCTGTATTTATTACACAGTACCACATTTTTCAACTTCATAATCTTGAACCAATTGAGTTTTCTGACAGTTTTGCTGTTTTGAGTAAGATGTTGTTACCTTTTTTGATTTTATCTTAAGGTAAAAATTTTAAATCTGATTAAGTGCTAAACATTTTCCGAAGAGAGACAAGCAAGATCTCGAATAGTTCACGAGATATAGACTTAAGAATCACTACATGTTTTTTGAAAATTGTACTAAAATCTACCCCCAGTCGAAAACTTCAAACATGAATTAAAAAAAAAACTTATCTAATAATTCAAAACCCACCATAAGCTTTTAGATTTTAGGGGTCTCAATTAGTTTAAGATTTTAGTGCTGCACTGTTTTATTAATGATTTTTAAGCAGTCATACGTAAAAATGTTTTTTTCAGTCTCTTTATCCATGATCTTAGCGGCTCTTTTTGGCTGAGACCCTGCAAATAAGAGGACTAGTCCAAACATGCATGTAAAATGTAGCCCACAAGGGACTAGAACTAGTCCAAAAGTAACCCTAACGGATGGAAAAACATGGTCTATTTAACATTTCGATGTATTATGGCAGCACCATTTACCCCGGCTTTAGATAACAAAGAAGTAGTTTAAAAACGAAAACATGTTGTCTCATTACAAACACTTTTTAACAATGTCATGGTCAATGCTTGCATTACATCGGACCAGTCCATGGAGTAGTTCATTTATTCAAAATGGATCAGGTGGTCCAATATTAGTTGCAGGGGATGTGTTCGTTATGTTGTGTTATTTTCCAGCGCGACTTGCATGTACTTATGACTGCATAAAGCTTCAGTATCGCATTACATAGCAAACGCAAATTTACACAAAGTATTTTCTATACGGAACATATTCCAAAATTACTTTGCATCTTTTGTATGACATACAATCAGACATAAGTAAATAAGTGTGGTTCTTCTGTGTTTGTCTTGGGAAAAGGAAAATTTACTTTTGTAAACACACAGTAACAATAACGGTTACTTATGCGTTGAATATGTATGCTTTTGTGCTTATGTGTGTGTACGTCTGTTCATGAAAACTTGGGGTATTCTAGCAATAATTCAAAACCTCTTATGTTTGACATGAAAAAACCATTATCGTTCCAACTCTACACATATACATAAACCCATACTCAAATAGAATATATTCATATGTAAGACTGGGTTTCAATGTCGTTAATGCCAAGAGTCAGAAATTGAAAGAGTCAGTTATTTGAAAAAATTCAATGTGGATGAACTCCTAAGCAAATCTGAGTAGATACATTTATCCTAATTGTTACATTCAAAATACTATTTACAAAAAATTTTTAATTGCTTATTTCGAGACTATCGACAATAGACCGATTACTATATTTTTTATTTACTTATTAAGGTATGTTTAGTTCTAACAAATACTTGACAAAATATACCAAAAAAGCATTACCAGTAAATTGGTCAAAGTTTAGATTTATTTTGAACAATGCCTATTGCTTTGATTATTGTGTTAAAAGACGATAATTGTGTAATATAATTTAAAAACTATAAATTTTTACACAAAATTAAATGTTTCCAAAAAGTATTTTTTTTGCAAAAAGTATTTTTTTACAAACAAATACTTCTTCCAAAAAGTAATTTTAATTTTTGCAAAAACTAATTTTTTCCAACACGTACTTTTTCCCAAAAATTACTTCCTTCAAAATTACTATTTTACAAAAAATTGGTTTTAAAAAAATTCCATCTTACAAAAATTGTATTTTCATTATTTATATTTTTTTTAAATAACGGAATTTACAACATGAAATGAACATTACAAAAAATTAATTTTCTACAAAACAAGTACTCTGTATATTGCTTTTAACAGAAAGTTCCTTCTTTATAAATTTTGTATTCCCAAAAATTACTTTGATAATAAGCTGGCAAGTGCACGGCTTAAAAAACTAACCTGGCAACATGCTTAAAATAACTTTATTATGCTAACAAACATAACACTTAACTAAAATATAAGAAATCAAACCAAAATATTTTACATTTTTTTTTCATTTTGATGTTTTTCCCTTTTGCTAACAAAACTTTAGATTACTGTTAGCAAATGTCAACTCACTGTCCGATTTTACTTTCTGCAAAATTTTCTGGAAAAGTATGTGTATTAGTGATAAAGTTTGAATGTATTGCTACTGTCTTGCCAGTACTAGCAAATAAAAACGCCATGTAAGAAAAGATAAACTCACTTTTTATTGTTGTTGTTTTTGTGTAAACTTTGATATTGTTACAAGTAAAACTGTTGCTTATAATTTTTATTCGCTTAACATTTTTATTTGTATAATATCTTTAATTTTTCTGGCTTATCTCATCAACAATAAATTTCAATGTTTGTATCATGAATAAAAATTGGGAATTAAGCACGACAAACAAGATCATGTTAATTAAAAAATTTGGTATTCCGAAAAACTACTTTGATAAATTACTATTATTAAAAAAATTTACAAAAAGTACCTCTGTTTGCAAACAATTAAGTTTTCTAGAAAAACACCTCTTTACATACATATGTGCCCTTCTCTGAGACAAGGGACCTTGTGTGTGAAAATGAAGTTTTGAGAAAAACTCATTTCATCTTATTCAACACTCTTCAGTCTAAACCTGTTTTTTGACACACTAGGTCCCTTTTCTCGGAGAAGGTCCAATATGTCAAATTTTTACAATATAAGTAAATTTTTATAAAAAGGGCCCCTTATAAAAAATTTAATCGTATTTTATTCAAATAAGTACGTCTTTTCAAAAAATTACCGTTTTACCATTTTTTTTTTATATTTGGAGCACCACCAAAGCAAACACACAACCTCTCTAAGAAAATGTAGAAGTAGGCGTAGCAGCTCCCAAATAACGGAAGAAACCAAAGCTTCTAAAATTTGGTACAAGCAACTTGCTTATGAATACACAATTTTCGACAAAATGCAGGCATGATTGGAGAAGTGGGCGTGGCATAAAAAAGATTAATTTATATTTAAAGACTGGTATTTATATAACCTTCTGTTCTTATCGCTCCTTGGTGGAGGGCATAAAAGATTCAGTACATCCAATGTAACACTCTACCTGTTTTTTTATACCCTTCACCTCAGGTGGAAAAGGGTATATATAAGTTTGTCATTCCCGTCCGTCTGTCCGTCTGTCCGTCTTACGTTTGATATGTGTTTTCCGGAGACTCCAGACATGATAGCGGCTAGGTTGTTTTACATTTATGTCACATATAGTCTACCATCGGTTGCTATTGAAATTCAGCAAGATCGATCCGGAAATGGCTGAGATATGAGCAACAAACCACGACTACCTCTAATATTTTCCAAAAATCCCTTGTGGTTGTTGTAATTTTATTACTTTTTGCTGTATATCTGGGGAACGACAAAAGCCAAAGTTTCCAAGTAAGGTACACACATTTAGCTGAGTTGTCTGGGCGGTTGGTCAAAGTAGCGTTGTTAGTAGTTGCCGGGGTTCAAATCTCGGCATCCACCTTTTCAAAAAAAATTTTTTTTAACTTTTTTTATATTCTATAAACGCTTTTAAAATAATTCAGCAATTTTTGATTTTTTTGACAATGTAAATATTAATCGTTCGCTTAACTTACATGTAAAACAAAAATCATATTCTATAACTATTTGCTTTTTATTTTTTATTTAATTTGTTTATGTCCTAAAAACGATTTTAAAATTACCTTTAAAGCTTTTCGATATTTTCATTTTATTGGCAATGACACAGTGTTTTATTTAATTTCGGCAAGCATATACGTACCTACATATGTACATAAAAAGTTGTATGTAATTTAAATAAATCCATACTAACTAGTAGGTTAACCTAGCTATTGCAAAGCCATACATATGTATGCACATGAGTATGTATGAATGAGCAAAAGTTATTTATGTATAAAGGCATTGCTTTCGTAATTGTTGTTGTTGCATTTTATTTTTATCTCTTATTGCAAATTGCAATGCCTTTAGGCATGGTGAAATTACTAGAAGGTGGCAGCACTAGGAGTTGTTGTACAACAATACAACAAAAACAGGCAAATTTGATTGTGTAAAATAGTCCATTATGTCAAATATATGGATTTTCACCACACCAAAATATATTGTTTTTATTCTTTCTGATATATTATAACAAATAAATTACAATTTCTACTTAGTTGAAACACGGGTACGTTTGTTCCAAGAAAAGTTTACTCCATAATTCTTAGCACGTTCCTTTTTGGGGTTTTCGTCAGCCTCGACAAACCAACGCCAACAATTTCTTTCATCTACTAAAATGTATTTAAGTGACATAACCTCAAAAAAAACAAATAATTTTGACATAAAGGAAGTTCACCATGCATTGAGCAAAAAATAATTGATTCTGTAGTGCTGCCACCTTCTAATTATTTCACCATGCCTTTAGGCATAGCTGTAGTAATTGTTGTTATTGTGTTTCGTCTAATAAGCTGTTGCTACGTTGATCTCTTCTTGCATTTCTCTTGGTTGCGGTTTTTTTGTTGTTTTTTTTTATAATCTTCACCACGAGTGGTGGATTTTAATGTGTTTTTTACGCATACACATGTATGTATGTTCATAAAATTCTCTCAATACATTTTATTTAACGCTTCTTTAATAAAACCGTTCGTAGATGAGTTGTCTAAGTTCTCGCTTAAGGCTCGTAAGATTGCGAGTTCAAGTCTCCAAAATAAATTTTTTTTTTATTTTTATATTCTTTTTAAAAACTTCTTGTTCTTATCTCACCATGGTGAAGGGTATTTAAGATTCGGCATAGCCGAATATAGCACTCTTACTTGTTTTTTAATAAATCCCACATGTAAAAATGTTGGAAGAAGCAAGAAAAAATATACCAAAGAAAATAATAATGAAATGAATGTGGTTGTTGTAATTTTATTACTTTTTGCTGTATATCTGGGGAACGACAAAAGCCAAAGTTTCCAAGTTAGGTACACACATTTAGCTGAGTTGTCTGGGCGGTTGGTCAAAGTAGCGTTGTTAGTAGTTGCCGGGGTTCAAATCTCGGCATCCACCTTTTCAAAAAAAATTTTTTTTAACTTTTTTTATATTCTATAAACGCTTTTAAAATAATTCAGCAATTTTTGATTTTTTTGACAATGTAAATATTAATCGTTCGCTTAACTTACATGTAAAACAAAAATCATATTCTATAACTATTTGCTTTTTATTTTTTATTTAATTTGTTTATGTCCTAAAAACGATTTTAAAATTACCTTTAAAGCTTTTCGATATTTTCATTTTATTGGCAATGACACAGTGTTTTATTTAATTTCGGCAAGCATATACGTACCTACATATGTACATAAAAAGTTGTATGTAATTTAAATAAATCCATACTAACTAGTAGGTTAACCTAGCTATTGCAAAGCCATACATATGTATGCACATGAGTATGTATGAATGAGCAAAAGTTATTTATGTATAAAGGCATTGCTTTCGTAATTGTTGTTGTTGCATTTTATTTTTATCTCTTATTGCAAATTGCAATGCCTTTAGGCATGGTGAAATTACTAGAAGGTGGCAGCACTAGGAGTTGTTGTACAACAATACAACAAAAACAGGCAAATTTGATTGTGTAAAATAGTCCATTATGTCAAATATATGGATTTTCACCACACCAAAATATATTGTTTTTATTCTTTCTGATATATTATAACAAATAAATTACAATTTCTACTTAGTTGAAACACGGGTACGTTTGTTCCAAGAAAAGTTTACTCCATAATTCTTAGCACGTTCCTTTTTGGGGTTTTCGTCAGCCTCGACAAACCAACGCCAACAATTTCTTTCATCTACTAAAATGTATTTAAGTGACATAACCTCAAAAAAAACAAATAATTTTGACATAAAGGAAGTTCACCATGCATTGAGCAAAAAATAATTGATTCTGTAGTGCTGCCACCTTCTAATTATTTCACCATGCCTTTAGGCATAGCTGTAGTAATTGTTGTTATTGTGTTTCGTCTAATAAGCTGTTGCTACGTTGATCTCTTCTTGCATTTCTCTTGGTTGCGGTTTTTTTGTTGTTTTTTTTTATAATCTTCACCACGAGTGGTGGATTTTAATGTGTTTTTTACGCATACACATGTATGTATGTTCATAAAATTCTCTCAATACATTTTATTTAACGCTTCTTTAATAAAACCGTTCGTAGATGAGTTGTCTAAGTTCTCGCTTAAGGCTCGTAAGATTGCGAGTTCAAGTCTCCAAAATTAATTTTTTTTTTATTTTTATATTCTTTTTAAAAACTTCTTGTTCTTATCTCACCATGGTGAAGGGTATTTAAGATTCGGCATAGCCGAATATAGCACTCTTACTTGTTTTTTAATAAATCCCACATGTAAAAATGTTGGAAGAAGCAAGAAAAAATATACCAAAGAAAATAATAATGAAATGAAAGGAGATAAAAAAATTTAATCTTGAAAAATAGCAAAATACTAAAGTGTAGCAGCTGAGACGGATTATTGGGAATTTATGTACAAAATTGTTCAAAGGAATATTTCCTATTTTTTTGAATTTTACTACTTTTAACTATTTCGCTATTGTTATGATTTTGTTGTATTGTTAAGCAATTTACATTGCACTCAAACAGCTTGTCTTTTATTGTGATAGTAAATATATCAGGACTTTCAAAGATTTAGCAGAAATTACTTTAGGAGTATTAAATAAATATAAGAGGATAATTTAAAAAAAAAGATTCTGTAAAAATTCTTTTTTCTAAGTAAAGTTTTCCATACACAATTGCTGTTATAGCTTCTGCCTTCTGCTCTCTCAGTGTTGACCCTTTCATTACATTATTGACTGGATTAAAAATATGCAAGTTTGGCTTAAAGTAAATCAGCGACAGGTCGCCGCACCTTTTGTTTTTTCTTCGATTACGTTCATATGCACTTACAATGAAGAGAATTCAACAACATTAAAAATATGTATGTATTAGGGAGATCGAACGGTTAGTGTTTGGCCGGTTTTAATCAAGTCGAATATTTTAAAATGTTAATATTTCGAATATCGAATAAACCGGTTATTTTAGTAAATTATATTAGTGATAGTGCAAAAATATTGCAATCACTTTTTTGATGTTGAGTGATGAATTGAAAATTTGCAGCCTCACTAAACAAGAGTGATAGTGATCATCAGTTTATTGCAACTTTGTTTTCCTTCACTCATTTGAGTGCAACTAAAATTGTTGCACTAAATTTAAAATCAAAAACTTGTTTTTTCATGATTAAAGCCAATAATTATTCCGTTATTGACAAAATTTCATTTTGTTTAAAGTTCTTTGCTTATGCATGTCCTCCAAAAAAAAATCAAAAACCATGCACATACAAAGTTACATTTTTTAAATTTTAGTGACACAATATTTATATGCAGCTTTTTTGATTGCAAGTCCAAATTTTTATTTGAATTGAGTGCAGATTTTTTAAGAGCATTTTATTTACATATTGTATATTTTTTTGTATTCTGATATAAGTGAACGAGAGGAAATATTAAAACGACATGTATCTAATATACAAGCTTGCTTTATTGGTGGCGTAACGTGTAAAATGAATGAATATTCTCTGTGAAAGTGCCCATATACAAATAAATATGATTTAAAGTGAAATTAAAGGTAAAACGCTGTTGTTGTAACAAACAATTATCCATGACAATTAATTATGGGCTTTGGTTTTTGGTTCAATGTTTGCATCAGAATTTTCATTATACATGTATGGTTTGCTAATTGTATGATGTCTGATATTTGATTGTATATTATCTTGTTTTCAGTTAAAACAATCTATTTTATTTTCTTGTTTTAGTGCACATTATAAATTTGCTACATGTCGGCATAAGTCAATATGAAAACAAGGTATTTCAAAAGGAGTAGATTATTTGAGGAGATGATAGTTATAATCAGTGTTCGAAACATAACAATACATTATTCAGCGTTCGGCTCACACACCCAATAACGATATCTATTTTTTTGTGATTGTGTAGACGAACACAACCCCTAATACCGTTTATATGTTTTGTTCGTGTTAAATTATTTTGCTGGCTTTTTGTTTTTTTTTTCATATGTGTATTTTGTTTTTGTAAAAAGAATTTGGTTTTTTTACCAGCCACGAACATTAATTATCTGAACCGAACACAAAGAAGTTTGTAGTTTTTGAAAAAAAACCGAACGGAATAAAATGTGTCCATCTTTTGTTAAGTTATATAAGAACAGTATTATTTTTGTGTTTGAAAGATGACAAACACGGAAAAGTAATTTTTTTTAATGATTTTCTACACAAACACTATTAGAATTTGTGTTTTCCACAAACTAAGGAGCGATATTTTGTGTTTATTTTCGGACTCTGGTTACAATAATTCTTATTTAAATACCTGTTTTGAAGTATTAAAAAGTGCTGTTTTCCATGTTTTGCCATAAGAATAGAATAGGTACTTATCTTTTAAATCGAGTTATAATTTTGAAGTTATATTCTTTTTTAATTATACCCACATCCCAATAGTTGGGGGGGAGAGAGATAGAGGCAAAGTGAGAAAAGTTATTTTGTAAGGATTATTAGCATTTTGTTTAGGTTTGTTGGAAGCTACAGGTGGTTTTTTCAGATGGAAATAGAAAAACCCCAAAAAAATCTCTGCTCTTTCTCTGGTTTGAAGCAAAAAAAGGCAAAACGATTAAGCAATGTTCAAAAATATTGCCGATTTTGTTGCCCTTTTCATGCATAAATGCTTTTTATATCTATTAATGTAAAACAAATGTTTCTCTGCTCATGACAGTTATCGCTGCCCTACCTTTAGCAGTAAAACATATTACTATGCCACACCCTGTCCATGCAAAGTTTATAAAACAAAATTGATAGATACTACAATTATTTATTTGCAAATACCCAAGTGAATGAAATGCATAAAATTCAACAGCATAAAAGATTTTTCTAAATAATTTATAAATTGATATGAACAGCTTTTAGTTGTTGTAGTTGTTTTATTTCCTAACGATACTTCATCAGACTCAGACTTTACAGGCAGAATATTAATAGATCAGAAGCTAACAAGCTACAATGCAGATAATGTCATATAATTTACACTTATTATAAAGACACACGCACACAAACACACATTTTTTCTAATATTTATATCCTTTTTTTAAAAATTGATATTTTACATAAAGTAAAAAAGTGGAGAACTTCAAGACGTCAGTTGTCTAGTTTAAAAGATGGAGAGAAAAGAAATAATTCAAATAAATGGTTAAAATTAAAAGTAAGTTGTACGTGTAGTCTGGCAAGTTACAGCATCAGAAGAATGTTTCATTAAAATTCTTGCAAGGCCACAATGAAAATGAATTATTTTACCACTACACTTACACAACTCATACACATGGGCACACATTATTGACAACATCTTCCACAATGATGAGACCACACAACTCAGCTAGAAATTGTAAGGCACCTGTTGGGCGTTTAAAGAAAACCCCAACAACCCAAGAAGAGAAGCCCTGAACACAACAACAAAAAAGCAAATAAATCCTTTGTAGGTTTTAAAAAGCGAACTACAAAATATGATAATATCTTGGTATGTTTGAAAGTTAGTAATTGCAAATGTGTGCGTGTATGCGTTTCACATCTTTTCTAAAAATTTTCTTGGCATTTTTCACAAACACAGACTCTTCTTTCTTTAGAATGAATGTAGACAAATATTAAATTAATTTCCTTTTTACAAAAAGAAAAACACTAAATTTATTTCAAAGCCCATATTTTTAATATTTTCTTGGCACAAAATTTTTTTTTAGGCATAAAAGTACATCAAAGTAATTTACAGTGATGCAAAATTAAAACGAATTTAAACGAAACCTTGTTAATTAATTTTTTTGAATCCCAAGAAAATCTTTGATAACTAATGTGCATGTGGCAGTGTAAATAAACTGAACTGGCAAAATAAAATAAAGTAATTTGTTTTTATTTTTGTTTTTTCTTTACCCACTATCAACCAATTGTAGTCGGGACTGTAAGAAAAGATAAACTCACTGTTTGTTATTGTTGTTTTTGTTTAAGATTTGATATTGTTACAGGTAAAACTGGGGCTTATAATTCTTATTCACTTAACAGTTTTATTTGTTTAATATCTTTAGTTTTTCTAAAATTTTAAGATGAAGTTTCCTGACGATCTGGCCTAAGCAACCAGGAATAGCTTATCCCATCGACAATAAATTTCAGTTTATCAATAGTATGAAATGGGAATTTAGCGCATTTAAACAAACGAAACCTTGTTAATTAATTCTTAAAGATATTTGCCCGTAGTCATAAAATTATTTTAAATTTAATATAAGTTTGCAAAACAAAATTTCTATGAAACGTTCCCTTAATAAACTTTTTTAAATTTAATAATCGTTTATGAATACAAGGGATATTATATTTAAATTTCTAACAAACTTAAAATATCTTGTATTCAAGCTATAAACAAAAAGATTGATTCTCTGATATCTTCAATGCTGCTACTACCTGAAACTGTATTTTCTTATTCTCAGCACGCTTCCTATATCCGTCACTATATTGATCTCTCAATCTCTACAGGAGGATTTGCCTGTACCAAAGTTTATCCTTTGGTAAAATTTTCAAACTTCATTCTGACTCCAGTTCATCCCATTAGAACATTCAAATGGCGAGTGCTGTCCAGCTTCCGTGCTGTATGAGTACATACGCTTAGTCGGCTTATACAAGGTAGTGATTCGAATCGATATTGGCTCCTCGGATCAAACGTTCATGCAACCCAAGGGAAAAGTGCATTCTGTCTACTACAACATTTGTTAAAAATACCTTTTGTTATTGAAAATCAAAATTTTAACCTTCGCTGTCATAATCCCTACCCGGGTAGAAAAGCGACTTTCATTTGCAAATAGCTGAGCGAGTTTTCATAAAATCTGAAAATGCCGCCTAGTCAGTTATCAAATTTTCGACTTAAAGCATAAAATGCAAACAAAAATGATTTTACTGCAGTACTTCTTACATTTTTTTAAATTTTGTATTTTTTTCTACGTAAGTTAATAGTATTTACCCGGGTAGGTATATCGAAATTTGTATGAACATTTCTTACATTTCCTACTATAATCATTTGCAACTTGTAGAAAAACAAAACATCATGTAAATAAATGGATTTTCGTTTAGTGAAATTAAAAATTTACAAAAAAGTGGGAAAAAGTATAGACATATTTATGTATGTACATATGTAATATTTATTTACACAAATTGTGAGAAGGCGAACATTGGCCCATATGACAATCTTTACACTTTGTCTGAGTGAAGCTATGTTCTTCGCATACGGGCTTCTTGCATTTGACACATGCTAGCCGTGTAGCTCTATTCCTTTTGGAACAAATGTAGCACCCACATTTTTGTTTGATGCGCCCACTTGCATCTCGTTCTGGGACATCATCAATTTTTCATATTCTTCATATTCGTAGTTTTAAATAGAGAATGACTCGCTTGTAATAACAATAACAACTAAATATTTTTCCACCCAAAAAGGTTAAAAAATATACCTAAAATGCATTTAACGGCTGCTCTTCACCCAAGCTGTGTATAAATTGTCTACGTCGAGATTTCTTTACCGCACTATGTGGACTGTTGGTGACGTGTTTGTATATGCTGCCAGGGACATGTTATAAAACATCGCTCCCGTTGTTCATATTTAATTTTTCGCAAACAAAAACTTTCACAACAAATATTCAAGACGAACTGAAACCACCAACCTGCAAAAATAGAACTAGTCCAAACACGCGTGTAAAATGTAGCCCACAAGGGCACAAGTATTATATATGTATGTATATGGTCACAATAATTTCAATTACTAAACTGCAAATATTATTGCACCTCCTTCCAGCAAATAATATTGGATCAGCTGATCCATTTTGATTAAATGGACTACTCCATGGACTGGTCCGATGTAATGCAAGCATGGACCATGTCATTGTTAAAATTTGTTGTAGTGAGACGATATGTCTTCGTTTTTTAAATTAAAACTAATCCTCTTGTGTATACAATGCAGTAGCTTTAAGACTACTCCGTTGTAACCCAAAGCTGGGTTATATGGTCCAGCCCTAGGACTTCGTAATGTAAAATTCACCATGTTTTTTCCATACGTTTGGGTTACTTTTGGACTAGACCTATTCCCATGTGGGCTACATTTTACACGCGTGTTTGGACTAGTCCTATTATTTGCAGGGAAGATTCGTGGTTTTCTAAAATTTTAAATATCAATTTAAAACAAGGCAAACTGCACTCAAAAAAAAAAGTACCAAATGCAGTACCTCAAGTATAATTTATTAGATATATTTATTTTTGCCTTGTTTGACATTGTTTGTATTTTTCCCCATATAAAATTAAGAAAATATTTTTATATCTACCCGGGTAGATACTATGTGTTGACGTAAAAAAATTCTTCATGAAATCGAAGGTTAAGCAGAATAGTACTTTTCCATGAAAAGTACCATTTTAGCGAAACAAAAACTTTGTAACGAACAATAATTTTTGTTAACACAAAAAGTTCATTTTATTGCAAAAAATACTTTTCACAATCCACAATAGCCAACGATACTTACTTAACAATAAGAGCAAAACATGTTTAAATATGGCCACCTCCAACAAAACTATTTTTAAAGAAAATTTTTAAGGAATTAGATTTTATTGTACCATATAATTGTCACCGACAACCATGTTATAATTAATTAATTAATTTAGTCCTCCATCAAGAGGTCACAGCCTTGAAACATATTATGTGTAAATATAACAATAATTTGTTATTAAATTACCAATAGTATTTTCCTCTTTTCCAAGAGCAACATGCTATGGTTGAAAGCCAACCATGGTATTATAAATGTTAAATATATTTTAGATATTATTAACCATAACATGGTTGTGGGTTCTTGATGGAGGCCTTATTCAACCATAATATGGTTATCGGTGACAATAATATGGTACAATAAAAACTAATATGCTTGAAATTTTCTTTAAAAATAGTTTTGTTGGAGGTGACCATGATTAAACATTGTGTGTACATTTTGTTACATGAAGGACATTTTTTAAAAAAGGCACACTTTGTAACAAAATTTAACTTTTGTAGTTAAAAGTAAGATTTTAAACAGAATGTATTTTTTGATAACAATATGTATATTTTGCAACTTCTCAATTTTATAAAAAAAATCATTTTATTCTCGCTCAAATCCACGCAAAACTTTTCAAAGGATCCTTTTTTAAATTTTCTTTTAAACTCAAAAGCATTATTTTTTTTAGTAAAAACAGATTTTATTTAAAAAAATATCTATTTTAAGCAAAATATTACTTTTTCGTGAAAAGGTACTTTGTAAAACCAAAAATATTTAGTATGTTTTGTTACAAAAGGGACTCCGGTATGTTATGTTACAAAAGATACCTTCTTAACGACAGCAAAATTTTGTAGCAGAAGGTACATTTTGTAACAAAAAATACCTCTTCTTTGTAACAAAATGTATATTTTGCAAAAAGGACGTTATGCGTCAAAAAGTACTTTTTGTAATCACATGAACATTTTGCAATTAAAGGACTACATAATATTTTGCAAAAATATGTATTTTGTAACAAAACATAGTTTTAGTAACTAAAGTTACTTTTTCAGAACCGCGGACCTGTTGTTACAAAAAGTACCTTTAATTTTAGTATGACCTTTGACCTCTTACCTAAATGGATTATAAAAAATTTTCTTTTTAAACAACTTTTAAGAACACAAATTTTAAATTCTGTGGCATTTTGACAAAACATCTTAAGGAACACAAATTTTAAATTCTGTGGCATTTTGACAAAACATTTTTAGTCTGGGTAAGATAGCAAAAAGTCTTACAAAAAAACTCGGTGAAAAAATTATTTTTATCAAATAATAAAATAAGCCAAAATTTAAGAAAAATTTCGTTTACACTACAAAATTTTAAAAACTTAAACAAAAATGTTGTTTGAATGAAAATAAGTACGATTAAAAACATTTTTTTTAACTTGCTATAATCGACTTAAGATGTTTTGTCAAAATCCCACAGAATTGATTTTCTCTTTAAAATGAACACACAATTTTATGGCAAAATAATGACATGGTTTTCCATATTCTTCCTTTTACTCTTTACTTGCTCTAATGTTTGTTATTGTCTTCCATATCCTTTAAGGATTAAACAAAATAAACTAAGGAGTGAATGAAGACCAATATGTCTTTTGATGGGGATGACAAAATGAAAACAAAAGTCTGATACTGAACTAGTATTTTCGTTGTGCAGAATGAGTCTACTTGTGTGTGTGTTTGCATGTTTAGTGTAAGTAAAACTGCTTTGGTCTAGCCTGAGCTGGTCTGATGGCATCATAAATGTCAGTCAGGTGACATTAAACACATGTGACAATGTCTCTTTTTGTTAAAAAATTTTAAATACATGTTTGTTTAAATTAACATAGACGCCCTTTTTGAAGTTATTTTATTTTTTATTTGTTAATAACTTTGACTTAAATGCCAATCAAAAAATAAAATAATTGCTGGGGATTATCAAGGCATCGTCATGATAAACACTCTCCAACAGATATAGAACGGATAGAAAAGGAAATAATTATTGAAATGTTTGCAAATATTTTCACACCCTTGCCAAAATAAAATTAATCCTTTTTATTTTGGGTTTTGTTTTTAGAATGTTTTTTACAAAAAAAAAAAAAACAAACAAAATTGGAAACTGTGATTGAATTCCCTTTTTAATATAAAATGAGTTCCGGGATATACGAGGGAGATTTTTAATTCACCATTTCCAAGAAAAATTTTAATATATTTTTTTCTACAAATTTGATTTTTAGAGGTTTTATGATTGTGCATAAATTTGCTTTTCCTAGAAAATTTCCCATAAATTAACTCTTTCTATTAGATTTTGCTATAAATAAAACGTTTGTCTTTATTTTAATTAAAATATGTCTTCACATTTGCTATTTGTAAAAATTTAGTGTAGGTCACTCATTTTATTAGAAGACAGTGTAATATCATCACTTTTTCAGGCCATCTCTCCAATTCAAAAAAGAAAATGCAAAAAAAGAAATCTAAACAAAGAATGCAAAAAGGCAAATGTTTAATAGCTCAACATGATGGACGATGGCATGGCAGGATAGAAAAAAAAAACGAATGATGAGTTGAGTTCAACACTCTAAATACGTACTTATATAGAAAAATTATCGAGGGCTCTTTTGCAAATGAACTTGTATGAAGGAAGTTGGTAGGAAAAGTAAACGACAAATATTTAGTACATGTGGTTGTCTGGCAGAAGTATTATCTCATCAAATGACTAACGATGCGTTAATTTCAATAATGGGGAATCTGGTATTTAGACAACATTAAATCAACAACAGCTTCATCGTCAGCATCATCATGAACATTTTCAACATTTACGAAGTGCATAAGTAGTGAAAGCATTATCTCTTACCTACATTTTTCCAGGCTACTCATTTAGGGAAGAGTCAAGTATTTTTCAAGCTAAAAAGTCAAATTGAATTTGCTGAAGCGAAATTGCAGTTACTACTACCAAGGTTTTGCTAAATACTGCAGATGCAACTAAAACTACTGGATATGTATGAGCATTGGAATTGCTTCCAACCTAAAGAATTACTCTTACAAACAAACACACACTCAGCCACTAACACACAAACAATTTTATGCTTATTGTGTTTGAATAACGACGAAAACTTGACGTAACTGTCTTGACTGACTTTGACTAAATCAATAGAATTTTGGTTTAAAGACAAAATAGGAAAGTAAAAAAATTTCTGCACCTCCTCTTTTCTTCATCAGACATGCATACATGGCTTCCATAAAAGAGCATTATAAAGAAACATCATAGATTTGAAGAAAAAAATGGCAAGAAACATTCGTCGTTTACCGCATTCTTAGAAGATTTAGCAGTAAATTGATTAAATTAATTTCGAAAAGAAAGAAGATGGAAATATAGAAGTGATGGATTACACATATAACAGTCAAAGTTTCCAAATTTGATACAAATAGTTTGCTTATCAATAAAAAACACCTGTCAAAAACCCCGCTGAACTAAAAAACTGCTAATCCAGCCCACTTTTTGACAGACTTTTTATATAGGAAACCAAACTGTTTGTTCGATACGGTCCCTGTAACGGTCATAGGTGATATGAAACAAGTTCTTTTATAACAATTATTTTGTGAATCAAAAATTTCGATATTAGAAAAAATTTTACAATTTTAGAATATTATATTAAAATATTAATAAATCTATTAATAAGTCTAGCTTGAGGTCTTATTTTTTTAAAACTTTAACCGTTTATTCGAACCAATATTTCGGCACTTCTTTGAGATCCTTCTTCAGGGTTTTTTCTTTCTTATTTTATAAAATTTCAACAATTTGTTAACAAATTTATCAATAAATGGCAAAATGAAAATTTTTTTACTAAATACAAAAAAAAATATATTTTTCAAATCAAACTTGATCTATTATATTATATATGACCTTCTCCGAGAAAAGGGACATAGTGTGTCAAAAAACGTGTTTAGACTTAAGAGTGGATTCTGGTACCTAAAAGGGTGTAGAATTTATGAAATGAGTTTTTCTCAAAACCTTATTTTCACACACTCGGTCCCTTTTCTCGGAGAAGGTCACATATAAATAAATTTTTAGCTTCCGCTTCTATTTTTAGAATTAAATGTCTATAGTTTTGTGTTACAGTGTCTGACTCAAAAATAATTCTCGACCTAGTCAGAACCTTCATATTTTGTAACATTTCTAATATAAATCTACGTTAATAATTATTTCAGTGTTTAAAACTGTTGTATTTTCAAAATCTGGATAATGGTTAATGTTAAAATTTGAAATTTTCACGAAATGTTCCAAAAAGTTTTTTTTTCGTGCATATTGAACAAAATAAATTTTTGTCACGTCCCTGCTTTAACCAACATCTGTTGCATACAATAAGCCTTGCTTTTGCAAATGTGCTTTTGTTATCGATTCTCCTTTGCCAACAATAACGACAGCAAACAATTAACCAAAGAACAACATATTAAGCAATTTAAAGTAATTATTGTGCTCCATTTATCGATTGAATTTGATGTACGAATACGACTACACAAACTTATTTTCCATTTGAAAGCATCATTTTATATGGTTATATTCATTTAAATAATAGCAACAGCAACAAAAACTGTATTAGAGAGAGAAAATAATTTTTTTTTTCAAATTCAATAAACATTTTATATTCTTGTATTTTTTTATGAATGTGATAATTGATTTTTTGAAAAGATTATATATTTTGAAAAATTATATTAAGAAGTTTTTTTTAGATGAGGACATTTTACTTCAAGTAAAGAAAATTTATAATAGAATTAAATAATTTAATAATTGAAGTTCTAACTTCTAAAAAAAATATTATTGACAATAATTTTAACAAAATAAAAATAATTTAATGAAAATTAAATTTGATGAACTCAAGCCTGATGAAAGAATGTGGTGATTCTTGAAACATGTAAATTCAACCCAGGTTCGAGCCCCAGCTCAGCCTAAAAAGTTATCAATTAATTTTAATAAAATTCCAAGTTGTAAAAATTCCTTCCTTCAGTAAAAATAATTTAATGAAAATTAAATTTGATGAACTCAAGCCTAACTAAAAAATTATCAAAAAAAAAAAAACAAAAAATTTAAATTTTATGAAAGTTATTTTCGGGAATACAAAATTTATTATTAATTCCCAGTTTTTCTTATTTGATAAATACACTGAAATTTATTGTTGAGGGAATACCGGCTTCTATGCGCATTTCACTGGTTGCTTAGGCCAGCTCATCAGGATTTCCAAAGATTTTAGAAAAGCCAAAAATATTATACAAAAAAACCCTAAAGCCACTCAAAGTCTTACTTGTAACAATATCAAAGCTTAAACAAAACACCAACAATAAGTGTATCTCTTCTTACATTCCCCTACAATTGGTTGGGTTCTTTCCTACTCGAATTGTAGTTGTAAATTTGTTATAATTTTTTTTTTAATTCAGAACTTTAAGTGTAAATACATTGACAAAAAAATGGCTTTTTACAAAAATTTTGTAATATTGCATTTTATATTCTGCACAATATTTCATACCATGGCGCAACGTAAAAGTAATTGCACTGCTTAATGAAAGACATTTCTAGTTACAACGTATTTGTCAATTGACCATTGTCTATTGACACTAGGCGAATAACTAGTTAGAAAGCTACGAGGTGCTATTGGCTATTGCCAATTTTGTTCACGCACCTTTAATGCTAAAACAACGAATCAATAGCAATACTCCACCACCATTGCCATCATCATCATCATCATCATTGTGATCCATTATCGACATTTAATATCATCACACCGCTAAATTGTTCACCAACAATGACATTTGTTTTTACTCGCACATTTTACCAGAGATAATTGCCAGATAACGTTCATCGTTTTTATGTCTTTGCTGCACTCTGATGGACAATTTTTAAATTTAAGTTCTGAATGCGTTTTAAAAATTGATGGAGTTTCATTTCAATCTTACTTGAGGGAGTTTTACACTATAATACAATTCTTAAGTATTTAAATGAGAATGCTACCCTGGCATGACAAGTTGTAATAGTTTTTTAAAAATTTTCAAACACTAATTCGATTAGTGAAATATTTTCGATCAAATACTTAAGACTTGTATTATTGCATGAATCAGGCTTTAGCAGTAAAATTATGAAGGAACAAAATTTCAAATATGATGAAATTTGTCGCATATGTAAGAGCGCAAAAAAGTCAAAATTACTAAAGCATACTTTTGTGGACACAAAATGCAGCAAAAACTTCAACCAGCAGCAAAAACTTCTAAAAAAACTTTTGTTAAGTTTTTACTTCAAGTTGTAAAATTAAAACAAATAAACCAGAAACACAACTAGATTTTTGCATTTTTCTATTTAAGGGGTAATTTTTTAGGAGAAATATCTTTATACGTTGGTGATTTTATAAGTCATTTAAATGCAAAAAAAAATTATTTCATAGTCAGGAATTTTAGTTGAAGTCTTTAGCAAATAAACTAAACAAAAAGAGTAAATTTGAACAAGAAAGTCAGTTTTTAAACAAATAAATGTTCCTTGAAAAGTCACTTTGTATACAAAGAAAAAAACCAGTTTCTACTCAAAATTTTTTTTACTAAAAAATTACGCTTTCGCATAAAAAAGGTAATTCTTACTCGGAAATATTTTTTCCATTAAGATTTTTTACATACAAATTAACTACATTAAAAGTTACTTTTACACTCCCTTTCCAAACATTTGATAAACATTTGATTGTTTTAGATTAAGGAGAAGTTAAAGTCTTAAAAAAAATTAAAAAAGAATTTTCATTTTATTTTTGTTATTTTGAAGAGTAGTGTTTGCCAACAACAATATTGTTGTTGCTAGTTGCAGTTTAAACTTGCCTGCCATCTAATTTGTATCTTATCGGCCGTTGTGCTTAAAACTTTTTAAATGTCATCTTGTTAATATTTAAGGATGTCATTGATGCTGTTATGCAAACACGACAAACTTTCTAAATGTTGCTTTTAAATGGCAAGTTTAGTAAGAAACCTCTTAGGGTTAAACATGTTGGGAGAGAAAATTTACCAATACTTGAACAAATTTTTCTTAAATGCAGAAAATTTATAGAAATATTTTGTTGGTTTTTGTTTTGATAGTTCAGGTCCTCGTTTGTTTACTTTTAAGAATAAATAAATTTGGCCACACAAATGTAGAGTTTTTTACCAAAGTTTTTTGATTCCCGGAAAAGCGGGAAATAAAAATCATATTCCTGGGATCCCGTGGCTCCTGCACAAAATTTTGTTTTTATTAATTCACTCAATTCTCAAATGAAGCTAATATTTCTTACTGACTATTATTATTGAACTATTTAAAACTAAAGTATCTAGAATATCACACAAAAAGAAAAAATCGAAGATTACGGTTATTTTAAGACACGTAAGAGGTTATCTTTGATCAGTAAAATCAATATACATAACTATAAAAGTTGTTAAATTCAGAGCTCACTCTTCGGATGGGATAAAAATTTGCATAATTAGACTGAAAGCATTGAACTAAAGGGTCCGCCAAATAACTTTTTGTTTTTGAAAATGCTATAAAAAAAACTACTGAATATTTTTTCAAATTTCTTTTTTTATTTGAAAGTACCATCCTTCCGGTTATAATTTCATTCAAATGTCTGCCTCGGCTGGCCATGCAGTAGCCTACACGATCGGTCTAATTTTTAAGCACATTATCGATTGTGTGCAGCTGCATTTCACCAATCGCTTCACGAATATTGTCCTTTAAAGCGTCAAATGTCTCTGGCTTGTCGGCGTAACACTTATCTTTGACGGCACCCCACAAATAATAGTCCAACGGTGTCAACTCGCAGCTCCAAAGTGGCCAAACGACATCAGCTCTGCGGCTGATAATGCGATCTTCAAAAACGCGCCGTCCTGTTGAAACCAAATGTTGCCAATATCCTCCTCTTCAATTTTTGTGAACAAAAATTCGTTCAACATGGCCCGATAACGATCGCCATTCACTGTAACGGCCACTACTTGCTCATTTTCGAAGAAAAATGGCCAAATTATGCCTTATGGACCCGTTATTATGACCCGTTATTATGATGCTGTCCGTAGGCGTGCTATCTACGTGCAATCTCATAGCATCAAAACGTTTTGATGTTGATGAAATCTCGAATGAATGAAAATTAATTTAATTTGCTAGATTGCATAAATGCATTGCATTGTGTGTAACCAGCATAAGGACTATATAATATACAGGGTGGCCCAAAATTACCGAAAGGGTACTCAATTGAACAACGTGCCCAAATTGTTGAGCTTTATTTTTCAAATCAACGATCCATTGTTTTGACTCAGCGTACAACGTACAAGTGATTTTAATTGGCATATCATGGAATGGTAGGGAGTAATTTAACCTTTGTCCAGCGGAAAAATTTTACAACGTTAAAAGGCGGAATGGGTACAATTGTACCCTTATATACTTAACACGGCTTTCCTATTAATATAATTAAATTATTCTGTTTTTATTTAATAAACAAATGATAGAACAGGCCCGTGACTAAAAAAAACTTATTTTACGTACGCATGTATACATTATTTGCTTTATTTTCTTGTTTTTTTCTTACGACTTATATGAAGGTACAATTGTACCCCTTCAGCCTTTTAGGGATATCAAGTCAAAAAAGACTTATTTCGGTATGATATAATCAAAATCTTTTTTTTTAAATTTCAAATATGCAATCCGCAATAAAAGTTTAGAGATGTCAAAAAATTTTATATACCTAGTATTAACAAAAAAAAGTTATTGCAATTTAAAAACGAAAAAGGTTCAATTGTACCTCTTCCGCCGGACAAAGGTTAATATGTTTTCAAAGTTATCATTATTTAGGTGGTAGAAAAATAATTATTTTTCAGTCAACAATACTCAAATTTATTATTGCGATAAACATTGAAATGTTTCCAGTAACTATAATATGGCTGATATTAAATTAAAACAAGTTAGAGTGCTATATTCGACTGTGCCGAATCTTAGATACCCTCTACCGACAGTTCGAATATATCAGGAGTCATATCTATATGATATCTATTTATTATTAGTTTTTCTTTATAAAAACAGACGTCAGCATTAAAATTGGTTGCGGTTTAGACCCATATTAAGTTATTGACCGACCATCAGACAGTTTTATGCTTAAACCGAACTTTAGTGATTTTTAGGAGGGGAATTTGTATTGCAGCCATGGTAAGTTATGAACCCAAATTCTGCAGCGGTGAAATAAGTTTTAGCGTTTACAGTGAATTTCAGAAGGCTGCTAAATATGGAATCAAAGTTAAATTATGAACCGTGTATCACAAAATTGCATGACATTTGTTCTGGTCATATTACACTAAGTTGAAAGAAATGTAACCACAATAAATATATCTGCTACGGTTTAAGGCGTATTAAATTAATTTACCAGAGTGCGCTTTATAAGGGGCCCATACTAAATTATGGACCGATCATCACGAAATTTATTAGTGTCATTTCTTGTCCTATAAAACGGTGAAGTATTAAATTTTGTAATTATAGCATTATTAATAGTTTATATGAGGCCTAGGGTAAATTATAGACCGAAATTGCGCTGTGTAATTTCTAGTCCTATAAAACTGTGACGTACCAAATTTTGTTATTATGGCATTATTTTTTTTTGGTTTTAGGCGTACTAAACTGTTTTCCGGGAGTAGTGTTTATATGGGGCCTAAGGTAAATTATGGACGGATCTTCACAAAATTTTACAGCGTGATTTCCAGTCGAATAAAATCTTATCTCATTCCGTGCCTTGCTCCACCATTTATGTTATTTTTTGTAACAAAATTATCAATTTTTTCCACATTTTTAATCATTGCTCTGGTCCTACCAAACCGATTTTGCTTGATTTAAATCCAGAACTGCTTAGGATAACTACAGGCAATTTCACACCAAGTTTGTTAATTTATTTGGAGTTGTTTAACAGTGAGTGTGTTTTCAACAGACGGACAGACAGACGGACATGGCTAAATCGACTTAGAATAACTCAAGGAGCCAGAATATATGGATATATGTGTTTAAAAACTAGTGTGAAATTCTTCGCAAAGTTTAACTCTATCGAGTTCTGTAACGGACTAAATCAAAAAGTTTTTCGTTCCAAAGGTAACGGTAATAAACCCATGTCAATGGCTTCAGAAATTAATGGAAAATCACTTACTCAAACTCAACATATATCGAATCGATCTGAGATGAATAATAAAAAAGTTTCACACGGAATAAAAAACTTAGCATACCCTCTTCACAACTAATTGTGGTGGAGGGTATAATAACGATTTTTTTGTACGACAGCAATAATAATGTTATGATTAGCATAGAGTAGTTGCCGCAACCATGCCCAACAATAGTTTTTCTCTGCGTGTAGCGTTCATTCGATTAGTTGGCCGGGCTTTACTTGCGATTGCAAAAGTGCCTCTTTTATAGCATTCAAACAGCTTTGTGGGCATGCGACATGGCCTTTTAAATTCTTTGACCAAGGCAATCTTCCATCTCGATAGGAAGAGGACCGTCTAAACATAAATGTTCTCCGGGAGTGGGAATATTTACAAATTTAAAGCTTTTTGCTACTTACTGTAATACTGTGTTCAGTTATGCACCCTTATCGAGTTTTGCGCAATTAATGTCTTTATTCAGCTCAATTATCCATTAATACGAAATTGTTTTAATATTGAGCAAAAATTAAAATACAACACTGTCACAAGTGTGTTAAGTGAGTAAAACTCAACTCACTTAACAAAGTGTTTTGACATTTGGCAACTGAAATCAACAACAAAAAAGGTCCATCTATTAGGTCTGGGCAAAAACCAGCTGTTTATTTTGTTTGTTCTTTTTAGATGTCAGAATTTGCTTTTTTTGCTTAAGTTAATTGCTAATTGAGTTAGCTAAATTGTGTATATGTGAACAGATTATCAACGCAATAAAAAATGTGACAGATTAAGTGAATAAATAAAATCAAAATTCAGCATTGGCAAAATATGTAGCTTTTATTTTTTGGCATATTCAACCCTGTTCGAAAACATTTTTTAATTTTCCTTATTGACATTTTTTTTAAATGTTTCAGAAATCAAAATCTTTAGCTTCTGAAATTGAATTCATGTTTTATTGTATTCCTTATAAATTTTAATAAACATATGCATTCCTTTACCCCCACAAAAGACAGTCACGTTTTTAGAACTGTAAACAATCAAATTTTCTAGACTTTGAACAAGAACAAAAAACAATATCAAAATCTTATTTCAATGAGAAATATAAAATCTTACAGTACTCAAACACATACTCGAACTCAGTGGTAGACTAAAGAATCAGCTGCAAGGCAACAGCAACAAAACATTATAAAAATAGAAAAAGCTTATTTGTAACATTTTCAACACAATAAAAGAAATATTTACAAATATAAATATTTTTGCATAGAAAACTGGTGCCTTTTTTAAAAGTGTGTGGAATATGTACTAAATTGTTTTACAACAGTCGAAACAGCCATAAAAACTGATTTAACGCTTTAATGATTTTTCATTTTTAAGCATCAAAACACACACACTTTTATTTAAACACCCACATACTAAGACACAGATGCAGAAAAATTTCCAAACCTTTTCAACACAACAACCGAATGAAATCAAAAGTGTTGAAATTCAAAACAACAATGAAAGTTTTATACAGTCATTTATTTACTAATGCACACACACACACACACCCTTGTACTCACACCCAACAAACACGGCGGTTTGATTTCAATTTGAAAATGATTTTAAATCAAACGCTTTTTTTTTGTGCAAGCAGATTCATTTAGCAATATTGTTTGGATTTGTAATGTTATTTGCTTACTATAATATTATTAACTTGTATTGGGGTAAACTTAAAAGTTAATTTTTACAACAGTTTTGCACGTAAATAAAAGATGGTGCAAAGAGAAACGCAAAAATCGCTTCATAAGAAAGAGATAGTAAAAACACAATATTTTCCACCTCGTGTCACCTCTGTGTGCACTCTTTATTAATGTAATATTCCTTACAAGTAATTTTATTTTAATTGTAAGGGCACTGCTTCGCGTTCAATATACATTAAAGGCGATCCAGTATCGCGATTTTTATTTAACGTGTAGCATGCAGTATTTCATCCAGATCGCTGATCATGTTATATTGAATGCTCAGCATACTTCGTGATATAAAATAATGACACGTTAGTAAAATGGGATAAAAAAAACAAATTAAAAATTTAAACATCTTTGTATAGTTTGTGCTAGTTCTGCGAAACTATCGATAGTCTTCAAATTGCGAAAGTATCAATATCGATATTATTATAGTCTAAAATACAGGAATAAAGACATGTAATAGCTGCTATACACACACAGTTTTTTTGCCGCAAATTTTTACTTGATACTATTAATCACATGCTTAGCTGGGATTTTTTACTGCTAATTAAAGGCCTTTATGTCGAAATTTCTATATGTTTACATAGGAACTGAAATGTCAAATATTTTTGTAATGTAAATAAATGCAAATGCGAGCATTGGATAAAACAATGAACGTTCGTTGGAGGACAAGTCCTCTAGATTGATTACCTTTTTGGTTGAGAATCAATATCAATTTAGAAAATTATCTTTAGTTGCAGTTAAATAACTTATAGTACTTCGGTTAATTCAGAAATGTGCTTATCAGCAGCCCAATTTTTCAAAAACTGTCGAGTTAAATAACGTTCGTACATACATACGTTTCAGTCGATACTAAAATCGATAGTATTGATAGTGAAATCTGAACTATCGAAAAAGCTGATTAAAAAGCTGTTTTTTTTTTGTTTTCTCGTGACATATTTTACCTTCGACCGAACCATACAGCATACAAATAATGTTTGCACTGACCCGATAAATATTTAACATGAATCGTACATGCACAATCCACCAATCGATTAAAATGCATCGCAATCCCAATAACACAACGTGTAGCAGTACCCTAATGTTAAAATGTTAAATATTTATATTTGTTTTTCTCTTCAGTGTTTCCAATTTAATTTTCAGTTTGAGAATAAAACTTGACAATAATTTGATAACAACTCAATAATACATTGTTTATATTCAAATCATTCGTAATTTGCATTTAAATGTTCAAAACAAACCATTGAAAAAATTTGAGAATTGTGCTTGATATTAAATGATGAAGCCATTTTATATCAAAGGTTGAACTTGGTGTTTGCTGGGTATAAACAGGATGAGAGCGAAAGAAAGATTGAATAGAATACAAATAAATAAAAATACTTTCAGGGTCGGTCGGTATTGCAAAACAATGACAATTTATTTTGTATGAAAATAAAAAAAAATCAACAGGGAAAAAGTAATTGTACTTCTATAGAACAACAACAATATTTTAATATAAAAAATAAAAAAATATATATAAAAAAAAGTAACAAATAAAGAAAAAAGTCACAGCTGCTAAATGTCTGTTTAAATGAATGTCTCTAGGGGAGCATACATTCAACAAACAAGGACTATTTTTACACACACTTATGCCAACATACACATTAGTCTATGCATGCGATGTGTGTATGTGTTTGGATTAAAGCAATTCAGAAAAAAAAACATAAATATAATGCATTTTTCACAAAAAGTTCAATAAATTATTTCATTTGTTTTTTAAAGAAATATTTTAATTTTTTATTTATTTTCTTTTTTTGTTAATAAATTATATAAACATTAAAGGAAATGGGATGAAAATATTACACATGTGGATTTTATTATACCGTTTCGTGTTTGCATATAACGAAATTGCAATTTCCTAGAAACGCGTCTCATGATAATATTTAATGTTTTTTTTTCTTGAGATGTTTCCAAAAATTATGCAAATGTAAAAAAAATTACATAAAAAAGTATTCGTTAAATTAAGAACGATTTTAGACTTAAGAACTATTGCAGCTTTAAAATTAGTCTTTTAAAATAAACAAATTAAAATATCAAACCAAGAGCTTTACAATTTGTTTTCTTCCAAAAGCCAAAAAAATCCTTGCGATTTTTAGTGATTGTGAAGTGATACTATTAAGTGGTCCAAATTTAATTAAATTTTTAATTACTATCAAAAATTTTTGAATTGAATTCAATATTTTTTTCTGTAAACCTTTTCGATTTATTTTAAAAATTATTTAGTAGACTCTTATCTTTAAGAGAATTGTACCCGTAACAACCAGAAGGCATACAAATTAACCAATCAGCCAATTAAATGCAAAGAAAAGAAATCTCCCATTACTAAACGGTTAAATCACAGAAATACCTGCTTGCTTCTCAAATTTTTTTTTTATTTATTTATGAAATGTAACAAATACAAAAACTATAATTTGTTCAAACGTAATTTACCTTTAAATCACACTGTGAAAAAACCACACAAAAATATAACTCCTTGACTTTGTTAGCATTTCAATTAAGTACTGAAACACACATATTTTGATAAAAAAAATATTTTTTAGTAAAGGAGCATATAGACGACATGTTTCTTACATTTGACTTGTCAAATTTGCAAGTCACATGTAATTGTGGATGTCTGTCAAAATTGGTGTTTATAAAATATGGTCACAAACGTACATTTTATTTGCTTCTGACATTGTCTCATAGTTATTGGAGAAAACAAAGTAGTTCTCGGTTTTAAAATAGTGTGCGGCCGCCACAAAATTTTTTATTTTCTTTAAATTCGAAGATGCCAATTTTGGATATATAATAATGAAAAGATTTGTAAATGTATGTTCATTATTTTTATTAAAAGGCTAAAAGAACATACATTTATCGGTATTGTAAAATAACAACTTCAGCCGGCTAATGATTCCGTCAAAAGTGCACCGCCGCTGCCGGCTTTCTTGCGGCATAGATTTCTAGCACCATTTTTTTTTCTCACGCTCTAATTGAAATTTTGTCAGATGACTTTGCGTCTGACTTTTACAGATGCAAAGTTAAAAAGCTAACACACGACATGTATGTATTTTGCAGTGCAAAATTTGACATGTCACATGACAAAAACATGTCGTGTACTGGCGCTTTAAAAAAATATTTCAGAGCTTACGTAAGTTACCCTGGTATGTGCTCTTCCACACATATGTAATTTCTATGTAATTTGCATTAGAGACGAAATTTTCTGTCGGGAAGTGTGAATAATTTTGATTCAAAAATAATAACAGCTGTTTTAATAATGCTGCATTTTTCATCCTTTGATAAATATTAAGGGTAAAACATGTAACATATTTTTGGTTTTATTGGGCATCATTATTTGAAAAAAAAACAGCTGATGCAACTAATGTAATAACAACAAATAAGGGCAAGAGGCAGAATAAAGTCAACATTAATAATAGAAATATAGCCGAAATATGTATTAACCTCAGAGTCAAAACTCCTACAATTCTTTTACCAAAAATTATTTATATATGTATAAACTTATTCAGTAAAGAACAGTCCCAAAAATCAATTTTCAATATCGACTTCAGATATCTATTTAAACAATCCAAATTAAGACACTTGAAGCCTTAAACTAGACTTAATGAGTGCCAATTTCCTTTTGTTTTTGCTTTTTACTGTTATTCTTATACAATTGATCACATCTTCCATACACGAGTTATTCTCGCAAATTATTTTATTCCATTTAAGACCATGAATAATGTTCAAGCAGAAATTTAACACAAATGGTTTTTTTTAATATAAATTACTCTATAAAACTTCGAGAGATTATTTGTATACATATAGGTCCCCTTCCCGAAATCCCCTTAACCATTCTAAGTCTTTAAAAAATGTAAGTAACAAAAAAAGTTCGGTACGTTATTTTCAATGTAAAAAACTTCGTCAAATGTCGGTTGGATAGGTCCATAAATAGCTATAGCACCAATATGTCACCCATTATCGAAAATAGTTAAGGCCCACAAAAAATCTTGTAGAATGGCTGCTTGACCGATTAAACAAGCTTACGTGTATAATTTTCTTAACTTACAGAAAAGGGAAGATATAAGTGCAGTCTGTTTGACAAGTCGTTGTTACCATACCTTTTGTATGTAACACGAGCTTCACACTTTGTGAAGCAACAATGTCCACAAACACCAAACTTATCAGTGAGAATTTGCAACGATGCATATTGTTACTTATTTAATAATAATTAATTAGTGATGTGTAAGCATTATTGAATAAGTAAAAACGGGTTGTTAGATATTAAGAAATATAAAATGGAAAATAAGCGGACAGTCGCATAAGCGGCTGTCCCGCAATATAATAAAGGTGATAATAAAGTGTATTATATAAGTGAAAAGTGCTTGTGTTTTATTAATATTTTAATATTAAAATTAAAATCGATACAATTTATAATACACAAGTATACATATAGTATCTCTTTTTTCTCTTTTTACTACAATTAACTTCTAAATATTTATTTAAACTTTAACTGTCAAAGTCAAAATTTTACAGTTTCTTTCTCATACACACAAGTAAGCACTTATTTCATCTGCAAAGTCATATTGTACGTCTTAAGTAATTTTCGTCACTACCTCAGTTTTAACGTTTACATGCTGATTTCTTTATTAGTCTCGATAGAGAACAAATTCTTCTGCTACAATCTTGGCCTTTTCTTCAGGGTCCGTAATAAATCATAACAATATTTTGTTGTTTTTTTTTATTGCAATTTATTAAAAACAAATCACTTTTAAAGACTTTCAACACTTAACAAGTGTTTATACTTTGCTTTACAACTTTGCCCTTTTTTTATTAACTAAAAAGGACTGTTTTTGTTTATCCTCTTCTCTTTCTACTCCTAAATAAGTTTAGAATTGTGTGGCTGATGTCCTGTGTGGGAATTGCTTTTGTGTGAGGTTTTATTGTTTTTACTACGAAAATATATTTTAAAAATTTAAGGAGATGTCTAGAAAAAAGTGGAAGAAGTTGTGTAAGAAACCCACTAAAATGGTGAACGTATGAGTGCGAGTGTGCGTGGGTAACATTTTTCTAAATTGTAATTTATTACTTATGCATGGTGTAACTGCTTTTTATGTATATTTGGCTTCACTAAAAATACGTCGACAACACTGAAAACATTTTTGACTATAATTTTAACATTTTGCTTGTTTTAACAGCTTAAACTTAATTTTTTTTTAATTTTGTTTCAAGTTTTGTATAGATTGTCTGGAAGGGCAGGTTGCACAAAACCATTTGTACACTTTCCCCAGCTCTTTTATTTACATAAAAAAATCAAAAATTGCTTGAGCCCCTAAAAATATTGAATGTACTGTTTGCTTTGTGTTTGTCTACGTTAATCGATAATTAGCAACTATCAATTTTTTCAATATTTCACTTTGTTGGAAAATAAAAAAAAATACTAGAAATTTCTATATTTGCCAAATTTTCAAAAAAGTTCTTTGATAATTCTTCTACCTAGCAAATTTTGCACACAGTAAAATTGGACAGTGATTTGATATTTGCTAACAGTAATCTGAAGTTTTGTTGGCAAAAGGGAAACAAATCAAAATGTAAAAAAAAATTTAACATATTTTGCTTTGCTTTCTTATATTTTAGTTAAGTGTTATGTTTGTTAACACAATTTAGTTATTATAAGCTATTTTTAAATTTGTTTAGTTAATGTAAACACCTTTAGCTGGACTTGCACTGCAACATTCACGTTTGACATATTTTTAAAAGTGAACTGTCTTAAATACTGTCTGGAAGCCTACGTCACGAAGACAGTTAGTAGTATTTTTGGCAACTTATATGTATATTCTTACTGTCTTGCCAGTACTGCCAAATGTAAACGCAGTGTTAACCTACTTACAACTACAATTAATGTTGGAAGAATTCCAACCAATTGTAGTGGCGAATGTAAGAGGAGATAAACTCACCGTTTATGGTTGATGTTTTTGTTTTGTTTGTTTGATATTGTTGCAAGTAAGCTGTTGCTTATGATTCCTATTCGTTTAACAGTTTTATTTGTTAAATATCTTTAGTTTTTCTAAAGTCTTTGGATGAAGTTTCCTGACGATCTGGCCTAAGCAACCAGTGAAATTCCCATAGGAATAGCTTATCCCTGCAACAATAAATTTTAGTGTTTTTATCAAGAATACAAATTGGGAATTAAGCACGACCAGCAAAATCTTTTACATTAAAATGTTGTATTCCCAAAAATTACTTTGATTTTTGATTTTGGTCTACAAACTTGGATGTCTGGGTTATATTCAAAAAAATGTTTCGTTGGTCTTAAAAAACTATTGGCGTTATTTATAAAAAATAAAACAGTTTAATAAAGGGTTAATGAAACGGATTTTGTATGAAAATTTGCTTAATAAACTTTTTATAAACCTGTTTTATTTTTTATAAATAAGGACGTATGTATTTAACTTAAGAATCACTTAGTATTGGAAACGGATTTAAGTTTGCGAAAACGTGTACTCCGTTTTCGCGATGGCTTAAAGTAGGACTAAATCGGCCCTATAAAAAGTGATCCATTTTTACAACTTAACTTTAACATACCAGGTAGGATTAACCTTTTTTAATTTATCGCTTAATTTTTTGTCTGTTAGGAGCAGCACTCAGGGGATAACCCCTGCTAATGCATTGCATTGTGTTGGAACTAGGAAAATAGGTTGTGGGAAGGAGTAGTGTTTGTGAACGTTCGACTTGAACTTAGTCAGGTTGGAAGTGAGAGGGAAAGACTTCTGCAGGAAGGTTATTCCACATACGAACAGTCCGGGGGAAAAAACGAATTCTCTCTATAATGCGTTGTAGGATTCACCTGCCAATCGACCACATAAGGATGGGCTCTTGAAGAAAAACGTGTATTACGAGCAAACATACGAGTTTCGGGAACCAGATCCCTAATTTCGACAGAGCACATCCCATTGTTCTATCGATAAAACAGGCAAATACAACCCACATTGCGACGGTGCTCAAGGGAGTCAATAGAATTGGATACCCTACTGTCACCAATGAGAACGGCTCCACGAAAAGCCCCCCAATGAAATAACACCCAAACGAGAAATGAAATATTCCCCAAATTTTTTTCATACATTTTTGGGTGTTATTTCATATGAAACAACACCCAATTTTTTTGGGGCCTTTTACATTTTTTTTTGGGAATTATTTCATTCCTCATATGGGGTTTTCAAATTATGAAATAATCTCCAATGAAATAACACCCAACAAATTTTTTAAATTCGGGGCTTGTTTCACAGCGTGTATAATTTGGGTGTTATTTAATTTTTTATTCGGGGGTTATTTCATTTTCAAAGCTGTTGGTTTTTGGGGGTTATCCTTGGTGAACTTTTTATGAATTTTGGGCATAATTTCATTTTTGTTGCTGATGGGGTTTATTTCATTGGGGTTATTTTATTTTCATCATTGGGTGTTATTTCATATGAAATAACTCCCAAATATTGGGGGTTGTTTCGTTTTCGCTTTGGGGTTTATTTCATTTATTTTTATTTCATTGGGGGGCTTTTCGTGGAGCCATGAGAACATGAGAGTTGTATTCCATACGCGGTCGGATATAGGTGGTAAAAATAGTAAGGAGATCAGGTGGAGTGAAGTATATCTTACACCGTCTTAAAAAGCCGAGTCACTAGAATGCTTCTTTCGACACATAGAATATATGTTCTGTCCATCGGACATCACATTGTATCCTCATGACCAGAACATCAAGAGATTCTGATTCCTCAATAATTATACCTCCCATATATACAGATGAGGCAACTTGATCTTTCGCGCAGCATTGGGATTTTCGGGCGTTAAATCGACCCTATTTGCACATATCGGTAATTTGTAAAAAACGAGCCTAAAGGTATAACATTAAACCAATTATATTATTAATACCTTTGTGTCCTTTTTTAAACCAGCTAAAAAAAAACATTTACTCTGAACTTTACTTATTCATTTTAGTTCTTCACATGAAAGTATATTAAGCAATTTTGTATCGCAAAAAACGAAATAAGCTTATAACTGGACTATTCAACATTCCATTGTTACTTTGTTCATTTTCCGTTTTATTCTTATCTAATGATTGTTGAATTCGTAACAAATTTACCACTATTTAACCATTAGAATTTGTGGTTTTTTGTGGAGTTTACGTTTTTTTTCTTTTGTTTGCTTTCGAAAAAGATACAAGTATCCAGATACAATTTGGGAATGTTAACACTTTTGATGACAGAATGAATTTATTTCGATTTAACTTTTTTGTGGCATTTAGTTCCTTTTGTTTTTCGGATTTTGTTTTGAAAAGGAATGATTAGAACAATTTGAGAAAATTCGAGAAAAAGTATAGACATAGAAACCAAATTTATAATGATTTTTCTTTTTTGCTTTTTCCATTTACAACCACGTAAATTAAGTAATTTATTTTATTTGTAAGAGGTGTGTTGACGAGGGGTATGGAAAATAGAGAAAAGGTTTGCTGGTTGAAATGATTTGTGGTTTTAAATCTAGCAAAATAAAAAAAAAACAAGGAATTTGTGTAATTTCAAGTATTTAAATTATATTTTCTATCCGTTTATCCCATCTTGGTTTGTTTTTTTATTAAATCTTTTAATTATTTAACTTAGTAAAAAAAATTGTCGCATTTTTTTAAATGCATTCAACCTTAAGCCAACTATTTGTTTATTCACTTTTTGGCTTAACTTTTCAAATACTTGTCAGTTGGTTTAAAAATAGTAGTAAATCGTTATTTTATTTTTGCTGTAAATTTTTTTGTTATTTTTTGTTTCCTCTGCCAGCCAGACACAATAATTTATCACCGGCAATAAAACGAAAAAGAATTAAGCGCACACAAAAATACTCGACAACACCCTGCAAATGTTATTGAACCACCTGATCCAATTTCATGAAATGAACTGGTCCGATGTAATGCAAGCATGGACCATGTCATTGTGAAAAAGTGTTTGTAGTGTAGTGTCCTTTTTAAACGAAGTTAAAACTAATCCTTTTGTATGCACAATGGAGTAGTTTCAAAAATACTCCTTTGTAGTCCAAAGATGGGTTATATGGTCCTGCCTTAGGACATCGTTATGTTAAATAGACCATGTTTTTTCCATACGTTTTGGTTACTTTTGGACTAGTCCTAGTCCCTTGTAGGCTATTCTTTACATGCGTGTTTGGACTGGTCCAATTATTTGCAGGGCATTTATTGAATCAATTAATTTAGTGATGTATCAACGAGTGTAAAAATATGCCACATCAATTAGCAATATTTTTTTTAAGTTTAAAATAAAAATTCTATATGGAAAAAATTTAATAATAAAAAAATGAGTATTTCAACTTGTACTTTAAATATTTAAAAATGGACACTTCATAAAAAGCACTTTCTGTATAAAGAGGTTGAGTGTAAGAGAAACGGTGGTCACAAGAGACAGTATAAGCATGATGAAATAATACAGGTGGCAGCACAAGGTCAACTAATGCAATATTACAACAAAAATTGAAATTTGTTTTTGAATACGTCAAAAATTATAATTAACAAACAAATAATTAAATAAAATTAAACTTGCATTTAGCGCATTTAGTGAATCTCCCGCGCGAACTTTTTTCTTATTACAAAAAACAAATTCCTTTTAGAATAAAAACAGAAAAGTTTTCCAAAATTAAAAAAAACAATCCGTCGGATGGCATACAAATCTCTTTCTGTGCTCCATAGATTTCCAGAAAATGGTCACACCTATAAACCACTATGTAATCTTGGAAACAATAGAATGTAAATGAGTGCCAGGCAAAATCTCCCGTCAAATCAAAAGCTTTTGCGACGCGGCAAAACAACAACTTAGTGGCCAAATTTCAGTGGAAAAGGGTACGCGTCAAGAATGTGTCCCACAGTTTTTCAACATCGTACTTGACGCCATAATTATCCACGTATCTTAAAAAACAGGGAATTACGTAGTATGTGTTGGAGTTACTTGCAAACTAAATTATTTACTTATTTTAAACATAATGTATTTATGTAAATCATATATTCATTGAAATAATGTACATAGTTTCTTTTTAAATATTTTTCATATTCATTCTTGTTTTATCGTTCAAATATATTTTATTTTAATATAAAACCATATCAGTATGTTAACAAGGTTGCCAACAAACATTCCTAAAACCAAAGTAATGCGCATTAACACCAATAACGCCCAAAGAAATTTCGTATGTAATTACCCAATAGTTAATGTGGACTCATTTTGTTATTTAGGTAGCATTAGGAATAAATGAAGACATCGGATAAACAAAGGGCGTGCAGCTGTCACGAAAAGGATGGAGGTAAAAATACCGAAATTCAAATATTTAACGCCAGCATAAAATGTGTGGTTCTTTATGGTTGTGAGGCATGGAACGCATCCAACAATGAATTTCACCCGTTGCAAGCACTAAGCACTTACACCTCTATGCTTCGCCACGCATCAGAAATCAATAGGCTCAGAATTTCGACGCCGTAATAGGGTGGGGATTTACCGCCCCCTAAGGAAGCTTCAATATATTGCATGCTTATCTTTCGATTGTAATCTGCAGGGTAGTCGCAGAAGAGCCAGACCTGCTAAAATCCAAAGACAACTGGTGGGCGGAAAAGCAATAGAAGCAGGCATAACTTGGCGAGAAATTAAATACTTAGCCTAAAAAAAAATGTGAGCAGTAGTTACGGCCCTATGTTCCTCCTAGGAACTAGGGAATAATATAAATATAGCGGATTTCATGTCAAGTGACCCAATTTTTAAATCGATGTCTTCCGATTTGGCTGAAATTTGCTCCAAGGTTAGTCCTATTGGATAGTAGTTTAGACACAAATCGGTTATTCCCGCTAAAAAAAAAGAAATAAAAAAATGTTTTAAATTAAAAAAAAAATTTGATGAACTCAAGCCTAATTAAAGAATATCAAAAATTAAAGATTAACAGTTCAACTAAAAAAAAAAAAAAAAAAAAAAAAAAAAAAATTTTTAAATTTTTTTAAAAAGCCGTGCACCTGCCAGTTTATTATCAAAATAATTTTCGTGGGAATACAAAATTTAATTTAAATGATTTTGTTATTCGTGCTTAATTCCCAATTTTTATTATTTGATAAAAACACTTGAAATTTATTGTTGATGGGATAAGCTATTCCTATTTAAATCTTGTATTCCCCCGAAAATTATTTTGATAAATAATTTAAATAAAGCGAGTTGTTTTTGTTTTTATTTTGTTTTTTCTTAACCTACTTACAACTACAATTAATGTTGGAAGAATTCCAATCAATTGTAGTGGGGAATGTAAGGAGAGATAAACTCACTGTTTATTGTTAATGATTTTGTTTAAACTTTGATATTGTTACAAATAGAACTGTTTTTGTAATTCTTATACGCTTAACAATTTTATTTGGTTTAATATCTTTAGTTTTTCTAAAATCTTTATGGATGAAGTTTCCTGATGATCTGGCCTTAGCAACCAGTGAAATGCGCATAGGAATAGCTTATCCCATCAACAATAAATTTCAAGTGTTTTTATCAAATAATAATAATTGGGAATTAAGCACGAATAACAAAATCATTTAAATTTTTTTAAAAAAACAAAAAAAAAATTTTTAAAAAGATTGATCAAGTAGCTATCGAAGCTACTTGGGACAAATGTTGCTAACACCATTACGTCATAAGTTACATGGATGAGAAAGAACACTGCATATGATAAAAATAATTTTTTTTTGATACATAAGCCACTCGCAGCCCAAAAAGCGACCAAAACTTCCTTAAGGGAAAAGACAAAAAAAAAAAACATTCTGTTTGCATTCCCGCTAAAAAAATATGCAGAACACCTGTATAGCCAAAATCTCAAACCATATATAAAAAATTCTTAAAATATCTCTCATTCACTTATTTCTCTTCACATTAAAGTTCTTATAAAATTATTTAAATTAAACAACAAGTTTTTCCAAAATATCCATAAAAATAAAAAAGATTATTTACTTTATACATGCAGAGAAAAAATATGGTTGGGCATGGTAACGGCAAGCACACTGTGCTTATTGTAACAATATATTGTTGTTGTACACAAATAATTATTATTTTTATTAAATATCAGCAATATTGTAGTTACTGTAAACATATTAATGTTTATCGCAATTATAAATTTGAGTATTGTTGACCGAAAAATAATTATTTTTCTAACAACTAAATTATGATAACTTTCAAAACATATTATATTACTCACAGCCATAACATGATATTTAATAGCCATTACATGATAACTTTATATACATTTATTATAATAAGTTTAAGATGCAATCAAAATATCGTTACTCTAATAATATTTTGTTATCTCCATTTGTAAAATAATTTTGTATCAGTTGTGTCGTGTTTTACATAAACATAAATTATAATAAAATAACCATTAAAGTAAACAAGAAATTAAAAAAAAATAAAGAAAAATATTAAAAAAGAAATAACAAATAACCATTAAAATAAACAAGAAATTAAAAAATAAATAAAGAAAAAACATTAAAAAAGGAATGTAGTGTCACAAAATAAAATATCTTTGCTAAAAATTTTAATAGTCTTAAAGTGGTGGAAAAATTTGTGAAATATTGGTGCAAAATATTAACCATTACTGGTAAGTTTTGTGTTATTTTAAGAGAAAAATAATGAAAACTCCATAAAATAATTTATAAATAATTGCGACCTACGACAAAAAGATTACAGTAACTATATTATGTTTTTTATTTTATCATAAGTATTTTTTTTCAATTAAAATATTTTGTTTAAAGTTGTATCATATTATGGTGTAAAAAATTTATGTATAACAGTTCATATCACTTTGCATCATAATATGATTACTTCTAAACTTATTATGATTGTCATGACAATAATATGATTACTTCTAAACTTATTATGATTGCCATGACAATAATATCATTACTTCTAAACTAATTATGATTGCCATGACAATAATATGATTCCTTCTAAACTTATTATGATTGCCATGACAGTAATATGATTACTTCTTAACTTATTATGGTTACCATGACAACAATATGATTACTTCTTATCTTATTATGATTACCATGACAGTAATATGATTACTTCTTAACTTATTATGATTACCATGACAGTAATATTATAACTTCTTAACGTTTTATGATTAACAGGATAAAAATATGATTAAGGGAAAAATATTATGATGTTATATTACGAACATATTTGGTCATAATATGATTGAATAACAATCGTAATATGGTGACTACAATCATGAATCTTATCATAATAAGTTGCTTTTAGAATATGTTTACCACAACCATGTTTTTTCTTTGCGTGTATCTTTTATTATCCTTTTTTTGTGACTATTTTGTATTCAACTATTTTTGCTGTTTATCCAGTTAAATTGGAATTTAAGCCCAAATGAAAACAAAAAAAAGTAAAAACGAGCAACTAAAAACAGTTACAAAAATACCACAACAACAGGAATTGTTGTTGGTTTCTTGATGTTGTCTTTGTTGTCCTTTTTGTTTAATATGAGTAGAAGAGGATATATAAATGAAAGGACTCATACTATTTTAATAAAAATGATCCTGTATTAACAAGCAATATTCATAGCCCCGTAAAAAAAGACTTTCCGACACATATTTAAACATACAAAAATTACAAATCCATTTAAAGATACCCAGCTGGCATTTTGCATCCTAATCTAATCATTTAGGAATCAGCTTCAAGAGCAAAATACCCGTATATGAGCCCATTTTTAAATGATACTATCGTTGTGAAAAAAATACCCTGCCGATGAATCACCTGAAAGAATCATTTGTGATACAATTTCCTGATTCCTTTTTGATAAATTTAATGGTAGTTTTTATATTCATTATTAAGTCGTTTTCGTCTCATTTTTCAATCGTAAACTATGTATATAGTTTTTGATTATACATATTTCATGTAATTTTTTAATTGTCATATTTTTTATTTTTCTCCAATAATTATGGCTTTTGATTATTCTAACCAGTTTTATTTTAAACCAAACAAAAGTTATCGGTTTTTTGCGAAGATGAAAAGAAACAATTTGCACTAACATTTTTGTTCATAAATTGTCAATAATTTTTGGGCTTCTTTTTTAGCCAAGCTTCTAATTTATCTGGCTAACATGAAAGTTTCTATTTTTATTTTTTTCATTTGGCAAAAACAAAAATTCAAAATATTTAAAAGTCATTATTTAAACATATAAATGAATCATATTTGAATCCTTTTTCAACCACTCATCAAAACTCATCTGAAAAGAATCATATGGGTGATTTTTACAAAAAATAATCAGCCAAATGCTAGCTGGGTATGTACGAATAAGGATGTAACTTTACACATACACATATGCATGTATATGGGTTATTGTGTTTGGAAATAACTTTATTATAGAAGGACATGCAGAATATTTTGGGAGAATTTAAATATAAAAAAAAATAAATTCAGCTCTGGAAGAAAACAGAAAAATCAATAAAACTATTTCTTAAGGTCGATAATTTTAATATTAACAAGAAATTTCATTGAATATTTTTTTAATAGAAACATTTTTGCAAGTGTGTCATTTGTTTGGTAAATATCATCGATTGATTTGAGTACTGAAAAACGCTCTTATAGGCCAAGTGATCCAACAGTGGTCGCCACTCTTACTACTGGAATCAGGAATTAACTGCCTGTTTTTAGAACACGAGCGCAACTAACATTTAAAACAAAAACAAATTTTGAAAACAGGCAGTTAAGCTTATTTTCCGTTTAACTTCGTGAGCGCATGAACAGAAAGTAGGTATCAGCGACACTCACTAAAGAGATGAACATGAGAAGTAAAAATTTCAAAAGGTTGAATTTAATCAAGGATAGATATTTCATCAGTACTGGGTGGCGTATAAGTAACGTTATGATTTAATTGAGTAGGTGAGTTGCGAGTCTCCTTCGTTACAAAATTTAAAATACGAGATGACAAATGATTCTAACAGTTGTTATGGCGCTTTTTTATAATTACTGATTCTTAAATTCTTAAAAGAAAATTGTTAGAATCAATTATTTTTTTGTATATTTAATATTGTAAAGAACGAGGTTTATAACCCACCTACTCAATTAGTATAATTTTTTGTTAGCGTATTTTTTGGTTTTTTCACGATTACGTTTTAAAAACTTAAGAAATTAGTGACAACAAATTTGAAGAAAGAACTAAGAAACAAAATTATTGAATTATATTTTGATTTCAGTATTCGGTTATTCTTTAATGATAAAAAAGCAAATAGTATTTCAACAGTTTACGGAATCATTTTGCGTTTGCGGTCCTGTAACCGCCAGCCTGTTATACTTTGCGTGTTAAAAAAAAACTTTGTTCCTTAAGCGACATTCATTATTAGGAATAAATTTAATTGAAGTGTTTTAGTGCAATTTTTAGGATTTTTTTCTACTTTGTTAAAATGTGTCGAATTATGATTTTTAACCGATTTTTGTATTTGTTATTTAATATGAATTTTGCGACATTTCAGCGACAACTTTCATCTGCATTCTTTCCGTTAATTGGTATCTACTACTACGTAAATTTGTGTATTTAAAATTAAAGAATATGAGAGTTTGTTGCTTTTGTTTGTTTATTACTGCCTATGGAACGGTTATTGATTAACTACGTTATATAAATAACAAGATCTTTGTATTAACGACACAAATAATAAAACTGTTTTTTTACTACAAATTATATGAGTTTGTAAATTTTTATGTGCTCGTATGAAAGTCCCGTTAGATTATGTTAATGAAAATTCAGGTTATGTAATTATACTTTTCGTTATATTTATTACAAAATCACAATAGTCACCTTTTTAATGTTATGTGCTCTCTGTGTTTTCTCTGGGTTTTCTTATGTTTTTTCCTTTCTTGTTTGGTTGCTAAAGCGCTGCAAAGTGTATCAAACTTAGGGTGACCGTTAAAATAAAAGGTTGGTTTTCGTTAGGTTTCACCATTCAATTTGGTGGATATTGATAAACAACAACGAAAAAAATAGGACGATCTGCCACGCCCATCAAAGTTTGAGCAAAATTATATTTTTACATGAAATCTGCCTTTTATGTTCCATAACTTAGAAAATATTAATTTTGTTTAACAAGTTTGTCCTAAATCTCTCAGTAAACCAAATAAACTGAAAAATATAGAATAAATTTCAAAAAATAAATAAAATTTTTAATTTATTAAAGACACGCATTTTCAAATCATTAACTGTATCTTTAATTTTGTTGAAAAATATTTTTATTATTTACTTATTAACTTAAAAACGGTTTAGCTTATTGAATAAACTAAAAAAAACCGAAATTACTTTAAAAAAACTTATATCCGCAGTCATTTTAGAAACATAATTTTTTAGCAAAAATAAATAATTTTTTTTATCAAAATTTCAAAATTTTTGTTCTTTAAAAAATCATAAAAATTGGAAGATGCAGGTGTGCTTAAATTTGTTTTTGACATATCAAAACCCAATTTGCAAACAAACAATAAAACCATAAGTGATTAAAATCTGTTGACAACTTTAGATTTTACTCACAAAAGACGATAAATGTCCATTAAATTTAAGAATTTCATAAAACGGAAAAATGGAAAATGTTAAAAACAAAAAACTAATGGAGATCGGTCATACATGTTATCCTCCTTAACAGTTGTGGGGCTTTTTGATCAATATATTCCTAGACTGTATTGAAAATTTTGTATTGGAGGCTCTTTAAGGAATAGAGGCAGCGGGTAGGTATGTTAAAAACAAATGATGGCGATAAAAAATAAAGTGGGATCGGTCATACATTTGGGCCAAATTAAAGGTGTTCATTAAGCCGCCATATTTTTATAGGAGCCCCCTAAGGGGTGGATATATAAGGCAAGTATGTTTTAGAGAAGAGTATGGGAGCCCCCTTAAGAAATTGCGAAAGCGGGAAGGTATGGTACAAACAAATAATATGCGTTTGACAATTTTTTGGAAGCAAACGCACACAAACGCAATAATTGAAGCTGAATTGACGGTTGTAAGAAAAAAAGGCCTAAAGAACAAATTCGCATCAATGCTTCTTTGCCCTTTTTTTTGTTTCTTTTTGTTAAATATTAGAGAAAACTTAGAGAAAACTTATTAGACAAAAGTTGTTGAAAACTTTACTAATTACCACTTCTTTGTTAACGATTTGTATGTAAAAGTAATATTTTCTATGTTATTTATAAGTCATAAATTAATATTTTGGTGTTGCGTATCATAAAGTCGGCCTTGACCGACTATACTTCTTAAAACTGTTTTTTTTTGTATAAACTGAAGTTCATATCTTCTTATTATTACTTAATCTATCTAATAAGTTTTTTGAAATGTTAGATTAAAATATTTCTTAAATTTAAACCCGCCACATTTTCTTTAAATTAAATTTAAATATAATAGAAACTCCTCAAATTTACAATCTTGTCTACATAAGCAAAATCAGCATTTTGCAAAACAATTTCAATAATATCCCTTTTTGTTGGCTTTTACTTCGTTTTGTTGTTTTGTTAAAGGCATTTTAACTAATCCCGGTAAATGTTATCTGTAAAATAAACCTAATCGTCTGCAATTTTATTTATTCTTACAACAGATACTAATACTTATACATACATACATTTTTACAGTTTAAACATTAGGGTGGAGCGTTATAATTTTTTTTTTTGTATTTGTATTTGTAGCATTGCATTTTATTCCCAGAAACATGGGAAATATAGTGAAAAATAAACTGGGACGTGGGTTAAAGCTGACGAATGCTCTATAGAAAATTTTGTGCTTCAACTGCAATAACAACTACATCTACGTATTCTGTTGACACTACTTTGAAACTTCCGTTTTTAGCATTTGACAGCTTGCAGCGCTACTCGTAACATTGCACTACAGCGACTATTCTATTCCCCTCTTTAAACTTAAAGTTTGACATTTTTAAGATATCTCTCTATTCTTTCAGCCAATACAGCAACTGTATTGATGGAAGAAGAACGTAAAGAGTTAAAGGGGCCAAATTACGGCATTTGGTAATCGAAATTTCCTTAAATTCAATTGAAATGCCGTAATTTGGCTCAGGGCCTTAAAAGTTCAAAAGAGTTTATTTTTTGATATTTTGTAAAATACTATTATTGTAAAAGATGCAAAAATATATTGAGTATATTTTTGTCGGGTTGTATTTCAAAGAAAATTTCGTGCCGATCAAAACTTTTGTTTGGTTTGAATTAAATTTTTAGTGGGAGCTAAAATCGGGATTTCATATAATGACTTATAAGTTTTTTGTGGTTTGTCAAATCTGCTCGACTTTGAGTTTCTGTATTATATTCAGTTTATCTTATTCTCTTAAAAGAAATAGTTAATAAAAACTTCCACATTATTATGCAAACAAAAAAAAAAAAAAAACTCATAAAATTAGTCCGACTTCCAGCTCTGATTTAGCTCTTTATTGATATGTTCGTAAATTAAAAAAAAAAAAATTCTATAATTTTGGCTGACTTTATTTCCCTTCATATACCAACGTTCCACCCTAATAAACATGTCTAGCTAAATTATAAAGCTACGATAAAAAAAACTAACACTCGTTGGACGTGCTAAAAATTGTTAATTTCGCTGGTACGGATAGTTCACCAAAGTCGTACTGCTGGAGCGGTGTTCTACTTACTCCAATTAGACCGCTGTCTGCAACGCACTTAATTATGCAATCAATCACGGCTTGCTTGCAACCGATCCAATAGTAGCTTGCTTTTAACTTTTTTATGGTTTTCGTTACGCTAAGATAGCCACCCCCAGTACCGTCGTGGAATTTCGCATACTTTAGAAGATGGAACTTCAGAAAGGTTTTTAACCGTTTTGCCATCAGTACTTTCTCGTGTTCGGTAAAGGCAACCATATGCCATTCGCAGGCTATTCCACTGCGCCCAATACGCTTCCAACAGTGGACACTCCAATGTGACTTTTTCATGAGTCGGTCTTTAACCCTCTTTCTAAGCCTTCATAATATGCGCCAATATGGGGTAATTTTTCTGCGCCGTAGACCAGTCTTCGCTGGTTTCCACATGTAATAAGCGAATCTTATTATTGCGTATCTTGTTGTCAGCCTGCATACAGTGATTGCTCTTATGTTTACTGGACCATCTTGCATATGTGCTCGCTTTCCCATATTTTTCATCGTCTCTTTGGGACGACAATTTCTTATGATCACTAGTGACTAGCTGTCTTAGAAGAGCTTCACTTCCATTCCCAACGTTAAGGGGTATTTCTAGACCAATACAATTCATAATTTGTCGTCCCATATCTAGACTAATGCCTTGACGAATCATAAAATCTGCCCCAATTATGACCTCGTCCATAATTTCAGCCACAATAAACTCATCACAAACAATCATATCGGCCATTTTATTCCCATTCTTGCTTTGCCATAGACAATGACAGGCTCTCCCGTAGCAGTTCGCAAGTTTACACCGCTTAGTGATTCAACAGCTCCCTTTACCAAATCAGCTCTTATAATTGAATGTCCTGCACCAGCGTCGATAGTCAAAATGCGGACTTCACCATTTATGTAACCACAAGTCGTAATGTTTCTGTTACTCGTTTTCACTACTAAATTAATCGTGGGACCTTGAGCTTCCTCCGCACTGCTTGGTCTTCTCAGCTTTAGCGGTGGCTCCTACAATGATTGTTGACTTGCTCTTCATTTGTTCCTTTTCGGCGAAGCAGATCTTGAACGTTGTCTGGGTGCTTTGCAGTTTCGCTGACTATGGCCAATCTAACCGAAATTATAACATTTTGCTTTATGTTTCCCTTGCTTCTCACTCAAAGCTTGCATCACTGCCTCCTTCATGCTTCTCATTTCCTTTAAAATATCTCTTTCTTCTTCAGCAGCAAAATCAAGTTTTCGCCTTGAAATTTCCCTTGTGGTTTCTTGAGCTGGCGCAAATGATACCGTTTCTGCAAATTATGGGTTCTTTGATGCGCATACCGCTAGTTTCCCATCAGCATCCCGTATATCGTTCACAAATGCTTCGCTCGTAAAGTGATCTAGCAACGGACGACTTGCTGCCCCAAACGCTCAATCTCCAGTGCGAATTCCTGTACCGTCTCACTTGCCTTTTGCACTCGGCCCCGTAATTCCATTCTGAATATTTCTTTCCTGTGTTCACCACCATACTTGCGTTGCAGTGCTTCCATAATGTCCATCATAATTGTTTCTGCAACTTATTGGTACACTTTCTAGAATTTCAGCCGCAGTCCCTTTTAAAGCCAGAATCAGCTCAACGGCTTTTTCTTGGCAACTGTGTCAAACCGGAATTTAAAAACATTTAATGTTGAACTGCCGTCAAAGCTTGGAGCTCTTATTCTATTCGAGACTTCTGGAAAAACTCGCACCGCTCCCTCTTGGCACTGAAGACAATTTACTTTTTCTTTCAGATGATGTAGTTTTCCATCAAAAACCGTAACTTGTGTTTTTACATCCGTGACTTGAGTTTTTACATCAGTGAATTGTGTTTACATCAATCATCTTCTGGTTAAATTCTATCTCCATATCGTTTACTCTTTTATTTATAGCAGTCGAAATCTCTTGAAGCTTCACAAGTCTTTCGTTTGTCAATCTGGAATTTTCTTGAATTTCCGCTAACCTGGTACTTGAGTTTTCCTTTGCCATTTTCTCCATGTTCCTCGAATTTTCTTAAATTTTTCTAGAAGTTTCATCCGAATATTCTTTTGCCATTCTCTCCATATTTTCCTCAATTTTTCTAGAATTTTCTTCCATTTTTTTCATCGTAGCAGCAAACATTGTGCTAAGATACATGTTGCTTGTTACTGAACGGGCACCAACTTCTTTTTCATCAAATTCATAAGCTGCGATGTCAATGTTGCGTCGCTTAAATTCATCGATTAATCGTTTCTGCAACTCAGCTTTATTTCCTGCAGTAGGCAAATCCAACTTGCCCAACTCTTTCTTCAGCTGCTCAACTTTTAACTCATCGAATTTCATTGTTGTTGTTTGTATAGTTTTTTATTATCTTTTTATTTATACTGTTACGTTTTTTCTTTAATAAACGCGTTTGAGTTCTTTTTTAGAAATGACTGGAAAATTCACGTAGTAATTATTTTAAAATAACAGTTGTGTTGAAAATTATACAAATGACAATTTTGAGATACAAATATGACATAAAACTATAACTTACAAGACAACTTATAACTACAACTTTTAATAATTCTTAGATAATTTAACTTTCGTAACAATATTGTTAAAACACCACCCCTTATTAAATCGTATTGGTTTTTAAAATTGTTTCCATAAAATTCTATTCTGTATTTTTGTTTATTCCTTTGTTTTTTATTCCGCTTTGTGTGTAGCCAGAGTTCTATTTTTATGGCTTAATTTATATGTTTGAGTGACTCGTTCTCGCTCGCCTAAGTTGTCGATTGACATCGGGGGCCTGGCTGTTAGTTTTCAATTTATCGCTAAATAAAAAAATTCAATCTCTTTTACATTCGGATAGCAAGTGTCAGATGTAAATTATTTGACATTTAGTTCGAATGGTTATCTTAAATGTGCGTTATGTTTCGTTTAGAAATGAATTTGTGTTTAAAAAAAATTTTTTTTTGATCTGGTACACCATACATGTTTGGTTGTTTTGCCATTCCGTCAGTTAACTTACATATATTTATTACGTAAAATGTTTTTTCATAAAGTGATGCTTTAATCATGATAAAATTACTACACTAATGCTTTTCTGACATTTGGTTTATCTTGTACAAAACTGATAATCATGGCACCAACCACAACGATGACGCAAGGAAAAATGATTACAAATTCAAAGCCTAAAAATTGTAAATTTTCAAAAAAAAATATTTAAAAATTTTGCGTCAAGTATTAGGTAAAAAGTATTTGAGGAAAAACTTTTCGTTTTGACTTCAAAGAAATAGAACAAGTAACGAACACAGAAATCGAATATCCATGTGATTTTGTCTGCGTAAAAAAGGCACATGTTAAGGGTTTATTTAAATAAATTACTAGTAAACACGCGTGTTTTTACAAAATGGTCCCCAGGCCATTTATCTTTTTATGAAATTTTACATGACTTTTTCACAGAGATGTGGCTGCATCTCATTGATGACACGTTGGATCTCAGATTAAAGCTCAGCAATTGTTTCTGGTTTATTCGCATGAACCCGAGATTTCACAACTCCCCAAAAAATTGGACGACGTAAAATCGGACGATCTTGGCGGTCAGTTGACTTCAGGATTTCTTGAGATAATTTGTTTTGGAAATCGTTGGTGCAATAAATCGATTGTTTCTTGCGGGTGTAGTAGGTGACACCGCCTTGCTGAAAACGCATGTCGTCCAGATCTATGCCGTCTACTTGAGGCCACAAAAATTCCGTTATCATGTTCCTGTAACAAATCCCGTTCGTACGCATACACAACAATTTCGGCGTCATCTTTAAAAAATTAAAGCTTAATCAAAATCCGCTCGTTAAGGATGTATTTGTTTTTCATGGATTGCATGAGAATTTTCCCAAATTGGACAATTTTGTTTATTCACGAATCTATTCAGATGGAAATCCGCTTCAGCGGAGAAGATGAACGAATATGGTTGTGTATACGCTTGAGCAATGCTGGGAAATATTGCGATATTACTTTGAAAATCATGGTAATGTTGCAGAATGTGTGCGAAAATTGCGTACGGATTTTGGAAGAAGAGAGGAACCATCAGCTCCGTATGTCCGTTACCTTGTGAAAAAAGTGAAAGAAACTGATATCGTCATCGATAAACCAAACCGTGAAAAGCCAAAAACAGTGCGTACACCCGAGAATATTGCTGCTGTGGCAGAAAGTGTGCGTGAAGCGCCATCAACATCAATTCAGCGTCGTTCTCAACAATTGAACATTTCGGAGACATCATTGAGACGAATTTTGCATAAACACCTTGATATGACGCCATACAAAGTGCAATTGGTTCAGGAGTTGAAGCCAACTGACCATCCAATGCGTTTTCGCTTCGCTAAGTGGGCCTGCGATCGACTTACAGAAGATGCCGATTTTGCCACAAAAATCATCTTTTCAGAAGAAGCTCATTTTGATCTTGGCGGGTATGTAAACAAGCAAAATTGTTGCATTTGGGGCACAGAAAACCCGTATTTAAAGAAAAAAGTTATTTGGCGGACCCTTTAGATGAACACTAAAATTTATTTCAAATAACACTTTACATAAATTGCTACTAAATATTAAAATTTTACCCCCTTATTCATAAACGATTATTAAATTTAACGTGGAAAAAACTGAACTGGCAAATTGTTTTTTTTTTTGAAGCAATTTTTGTTTTAATTTTGTTTTTTCTTTTAACCCAATTACAACTAAAATTCGGGTCGGAAAAAAGCCAACCACCAAAGACTATGAGAGTTTATAATTCTTATTCGCTTTAGGGTTTTATTTGGATAATATTTTTAGCTTTTCTAAAATCTTTGGAAAATGTTTCCTGATGAGCTGGTCTAAGCAACCACTGTAATGCGCTTAGAAGCTTGCATTCCCTCAACAATAAATTTTTGTGTATTTATGAAATATGAAAATTTGGGAATTTAGCACGTCGTACAGAAATCTTATAAATAATGAATTTTGTATTCCCGAAAAAAACCATGTTAACAGACGTTTATTTATGAAAATTTTCATAGAAGCTTTGCTTTGTTAACATTTAACTACCATAACATTGTTAACATTAGACATACATACATATTTAGATTCATAATAATTTTAAAACAATTTTAAAAGTTCTTATTTGAAAAGTAATGCGTTGCTTTGTACTTGGATATATGATGGTAAGGCGTTCCAAAGACACGTTCTGTAACTGAAAAATTGTCTTGTAGATATTTGTATATTTGTGATCTCAAGTTTTTTCCAGGTGGTGATTGTGCAAAAATAATTTTGTTGAATAGATATTCTGGGCACTTCAGGTATATAATCTTGTGCATAATTATAAGGCTTTTACATTTTAGTAAATTTTTAAAACTTATATTATGTAACTGGTATGCATATGATGATATACTTTCTCGTCTACTTCTGTTGAAAACGTATCTGGCTATATTGTTATATGTGACCTCGAAGCGATCAAAGTCAATAGCATCGCAATTGGCAAATATTTCACACCGGTAAAGTTGAACTGGTATCAAATAGGTTTTTGCCAAAAGCATTCTTATTTCAAACGGTGTCGATGATTGCACAGCCCACAGATCTCTCAGCATCCCATGATCTTTACCAGCTGATTTATTTATACGGCATTGAATGTGATTCCCAAATTCGAAGACTATTGAACAAAATTGATTTTTGAGTTGTTAATATGTAGAAATATATTATCATTCAGTCGTTTTTTATTATTTCTTGATATGAAGATGTATTTTGATTTGTCAGGGATTATGCACAAGCCGTTAATACATGCCCATTTATTTATATTTCCAAATCACTGTTAATACAGTCAATACAATTTTGAACATTTTCCATAGTTCTGCTTAAGTACAGCTGAACGTCATCAGCATACATTTGAATACTGCAGTAATTCAGAGCCTCAGGCAAATCGTTAATGTACATTCAGAAAAGCAATGGACCAAGAATAGAGCCCTGTGGCACTTCTCTTTCAACATCCAATGGTTTAGAAGACACACCATTTAAAGTAACCACTTGTTTACGATTAATAAGGTAAGAGGAAATACGTTTGCTAGCCGTGTTAGAGAAATTAAAGATTTTTTTTAGTTTAGTGAGTAAAATCGAGTGATCAACGGAATCAAAAGCCTTACTATGATCTAAATGCAAGCATAAATATTGAACTGTTAAGTTAACACAAGTACACAAAGTATAGTCGGTTAAGTCAAATATTGTTCTCGATTGCCCATTTCACGAGTAATGCCTCATGTCTAGTACTTTTTTTTATGTGAAATACTAAAAAAGAAATAAGAACATGTAACATTTTCAATCAATTTTTGTATGCACTTTTTAACTAAAATTTTCAAATCCGAACAAAATTTTTTTAATATTTTACAAAATTTTTAACTTCATTTTGTACCAGTACAAAATCTTTTTGGAATTATTTACCATAATTTAACTATAAGTTTACAAAGGAACATTTTTTACTACCTTAAGTTACCTTAAGAAAATATAAGAAATTGTCCTTAACATATTTCGCAAGGAGCACACAATTCTATTTGTTTATTCTGCTATTAGTTCTTAAAGGCTACATTTCCTAAGAAACTTTTGTTGCTTTTTTTTCGATACTAAATTATTTCTACTATCTTTGGCTATCTGTTAAAATAAAGTTGTATAAATATTTAAAATATAATAAAGAACTAGAAGAAAACTAAGAACAACAACAAAAATATAGATATAACCATATGGCTCTAGAGGTCCAACACCATGACAATGGCTTGAGTGTATTTAGTCTTAATAAGAAGACAATTTTTTTATATCAGCCTTTTGTTCCTGGGCTGAAGATGTTTGGAAAGCATGAAGTTAAAGTTGTGTGAATGCCAGTAAACGAGTGCATAATTTTAAAACTTGTTCTGAAAATACTTTGACCAAAGTCTGGCTGCGATGAACGGTGGTACTGCCAGAGATGAAAGCGGTGGTATTTTATATATTACGATAGGAAAAGAAAAACATACTTTTTTCTTTGGCAAAATATACTTACAATAGCTTTTCTTCTATAGTAAATATATTTTTTAACACGAAAGAAAACTATATATTTATATATAAATATATATACTACATATTTACGATATATATACTAAATATATTTACTTTATATAGTTAATAAACATGAAAAAAACTCTCAAAAAAAAAAATAATCTTGGAAAGCATTGATTTCTGTAGAATGTTGCATCTTCTTTTTTCTGCATTTTAATAAACGAAAAGGATGAATGAATTAAATTCAGTTACATTTTGAATAAAAGGCAAAATGCGAAAAAGCCAAGAGAAAAAAAGAGTCTTTCGCTTTGTTATGGCTTAATTTAAAAAGTAATTAAATTATGTAAAAAAGGATAACAAAGAAATAAAAAAAAGGAAACGTAAACTTAATCAGTTGCAATGTCAAGCAAATAACGACTTCTAGAATGCAAGTCTATTAAAGTTATATTTATTTACCAGTAGACAATTTCCATACCCCACTTGAATTTTAAATTAAGAAAAATTTAACAATTTATCGGCTCAGTTAACATTGAAAGTCACTTAAATCTTAAATTGCGATATTATCTCTTCAGTACAACATTTTCTTTCCATCTTTAATAGATCTGAAGTCAAACCACCAATTTCACACTTTCCCTTTAAACATTAAGAGTGAGAGAGAAAGATGGAGTGGCAGACAGATTTATGTCTTTGCATATCTTGAGTTTCATCTTGTTTTTTTTTTTTTTGTTATTTAGGTTGAGTCTCATAGCATTTTCATGTTCGTTGAGACTTAGTGAAAACTATGGAAAAGTAAATTAACATAATGAGTGAATGTCCTTGGGGGACATTAAATAATTGTATTTAAATAGTCTTAAATGTTGAAGGTAAACATTTTTACATACATAAAACTTTAATAAAAGAGATGTTGGTAGTTATTTTTATTTATTATTTTTTATTTATTTATCAATACAATACAACAAGAACAAGTCTTATATTATACTATTGGGTAGTAAATTCCCAGCCAGCAAAATAATCCGACGTCGTTCAGATATCTGGGAGAAACGTCGGCAAAAAGTCGGAATCGTATACGAATTCTGTCAGATTTCTGACCCAAAAACGTATGAAGTGGTTGACACGAATTCTGACAGACATGTCGTGGGAAATTTTGGTTTTGTGTCGCCATTTCTGATAGATATCTAACAGAAATCTAATGAAAAAGGTATGGGAAGTTCTGATGTGTTAGCCGAGATTTGTTTTGCTTTCGAACTGATAGTTGAAAGAAATAATTTTATTGCAAAATATGTACATAATTATAAATTTTACACGTACGTACCTTTTTTATGCTTTTTATCTTGAACAAATAAAATAAAATTATTTCCAACAGAATGACAATTGCCATTATTTTAAAAAAATAATAAGTCTCGTTAGACAAATCTGAATGAATTCCGTCGGAATTCTGTAGGCCATATCTGTACATAAATTCCCCCCGATATATCTATCCGAAATCGATCAGAAATCGGCCAGACTGTAAGTACATTCAATGTCTGACAGAAATCTGAACGAAGTCTCTAAGATTGAAGTTAGACATTTGCACGAAATGTCTGATTCAGACAATGTCGTCGTATTTTGCTGGCTGGGTTGGTAGGTAAGTTTAATTTATATTCAATATTATGAAAATACAATTAATTGAAAAAAGAAGAAAAAAATAGATCGAAAAATAAAATGACTATAAATTTTGTGCACAAATGAACATATCGCACTTGTTCAACAATAGTGTATTAACTCAAAATTAAAAAATTCAGTAGAAGCAAACCAATTTTTAATTTTACATAAAACGCATATGTGAGAAAGAATTCTTAAACCAACAGTTTCATTACCAAAAAGTAAACCAAATAGAATGATATTTTTACAGCGGTTAGATATGAATACATATAAAAAGAAAAAAAAGAAAAGAGAACAATTTTGAGTTAATACACTATTGTTGAACTAGTGCGATATGTTATCAAATAAGTATGTGTTAATAATGAGGCTATTTTAACTGAAGTACTCAAATATGGCAAATTTAAAATGCCTTGCATTGCTTATGATTTGGTTCCGAGGAGGTAGTTGGCTCCAGAGACGAATCGAATTGATGAAAAAGTTTTGATTAGAAATTGATTTGTTTACCTGATCCTATTAATCTTGTAACCTCTGTTCGATCTAGAGAAAGGGATTCTATTATAAAGGTAGGAAGGCTGTTGACTATAAATAATCTTGTGCAAAAACTATAGAGCTCGGCAAGTCAATAAATTACCAAATGTTATGTTAAATATTTGAGATGCTATGGTTCCTTTTTATTTCAAATACATATCTGGCAATATTATTGTATGTTACGTTGAGCCTTCGCCTACTAACAGAATCACAACTTGATAAAAGCTCGCATCCATACATGAGTGTTGGCAATAAATACGTTTTAGCTAATAACATTCGGATGTGAGTCGGTGTGTGACATCTTTATTTTCCTAAGCATAGAAAAGACCACAGCCTATTTTCAAAAATTAAATTAGAAATATTTTTTTAATGTTCAAATATTTTTCTCAGAATGCTGTTTTTTTTGATAAATTCTCCATTAATCATTAAAGCAGAGTTCGTATTTGCTCATGAGTGTGCAGCTCATGCGCTTTAATTTGTACTCTTACGGATGCTCATTCGCAACTTTTGCTTATATCAATGTGCATGCATATGCGCATGAGCATTGATAGGTGAAACTCATGCGCATATTCGCCAGAGCATAAAATACTAGCGTGCGCGTTCACACTAGGGTATTCATTTAATCGCCCTTTTGCTTTTATCGGTTAATCGCTCCATTAATTAACCGAGGTTTTAGTTTAATCGGTTAATAATCGGTTAATTTGGTTTTTGATCGGTTAACCGATTAATAAAGTTTTTTTTTTATAAATTAAGTATTTTCAATACATAAAAATGCATTTCATATTTATTAATTGGAGTTTATTAGTATAAAATAACAATAACATACCAAACATAGCAATTCTTGAACTAAAACGGGCAATGAAAAAAATCAATTCATAAATATGTAATATGCATTTTTAATTAATACTTAATTGAAGGATTCACAAGGTATGCTATTAAGCAAACTTAATAAATATGATTGAAAAGTCACCAAAGCAAAATTGAAGCCACTATCAAGCCATGAACAACGATATGGGATATGATAAGATCGGACTCTAAATGGCAGCGCTACATATAAAAATCCAAAACTGTGGCATTTTGGGGCGTGGCAAAACAAATTTTTCCTGTTTTAGGAACTTTATTGACATATTTTTCATTCAAGGGGGTAACTGGCACAACCTAGTGCACACTCATTAGAAGCCATCTGTGTTTTTACTTTCAATATAAGCAATGTTGCCAGAAATGCAGTTTTTTGTGTTAAATATTATTATGAAATAGTTTTTATTCAACATTTTTTATTTTTCGAATTTATTCTATGAGCTTAATTTCAGTTATGTATTTTATAAAACTTTTTTTTAATAGCCATATTCCTTAAATTTTTCAGAAAAAAAAAAAAATGTTGAATATAATATAAAGTTACCTTCGGAAGGAAATAATTCCCAGTTTCTATTTGTTGAAATAGTTTTTATTAAAAAATTAAGGTATTTGGATATATTGATCATTCCTACATAAATTTATTAAAATAAATAATTTTTTGTAACCTTTTTCTTCTATTAATGAATATTTAGTTTATGATGTACAGAATATGAACGTTATATACCAATTGGAATAATAAATATTTTTTAAAGTAGGCATGAAAAAACCAAAAGCTCCAATTTTTAGGCAAATTTGGTGCAATTTCGTTTTCGTGAATTAGTCGTTATTTTATCATTCTAATAAATAAAAAACACATGCACTAAGCCATTCAAGACTTTTCAACATACTGTTCAGAGTTGTCTCAAAGTTTAGAGATTTCAGTTTCTCGGGTGAAGCGAAAAAATATAGTATGCCATTATTTGCAAAAAATTTATCCAAACCGTTACTATAACATTTTGCTATTTTGTGCGTTGTATATATTCTACATATATTGTTGTTAATGTTGTTGGATTCTCCTCAATGTGTGTGCATACGTACGTAGTAAAAGAGAAAACGTGGCGCCCTAAATTTGCCTATTGCAGTTCTAAAGAATCAACAATTTAAATGGTGCCTTTTGTATGTTTCGATCCGATTATCTTTATAGAAAATTTATATAATTTTTCTTAGAATTCGATGTCCAATTACTCACTCTGCTCCTCTTATATTGGCCTTAAGTTGTTAAATGATAAGATGGCTGGTATATCAGACAAACTCGGTGGCTAATAGTCGTGTTACGAATATCAATTTTTAATATTCGTGAATACGAATATCTTTGCCAATATTCTCCGAATACAAATATGGGTATCCAATACGTACGACATTTCCCGTATTATTGAGAATAATCTACACAGAAAGAAAAACACTCGGGATAAATTAAGTTAGTTATACTTTCTTTAAGTACGAATCGTACTCAAAACTCAAGTAAGAATAACAATAAAGCGTACTTAAATCAATCCTAAATTGGATTACTTTCGAAAATCAACACTGAAATTTATTAAAATTCTTAAACCAAGCAATAAAAGGAAAAACTTTTCGTTGGTAGAGCCTCTCTGAGAGTAAAATTACAAAGTGAGCGTTTTAACTTACCAAAGTTTATTACAGTCACTACAACAACACCATACAATTAGATAAAAAACGACGTGTTTGTTGTGGATAAAAACAACAAAAACAACAGAACACGACGAAACACATTATTTTCGTGTTGAGAAAGTAAAATTGAGAACCGTTTCTTCTCATTTAGTTTATATTTTTATTTATATTAACATTATTATATTAAGTTTTTTTAGTTAATATCACATCGGTAATAAGGTGTAAAACGGGAAGTAAACCAATCATAATAAAATTCTCCTTGTAATTTCAGTTTTGGTTTCTTTCAAGTACGAATTCAAGATAAAATCGACTTTATAATACTTAAATCAATTTGATTTTTGAAATATATACGAATGCGAGATTGAATATGGATAAGTTTAGTATTTTGCAATTGAAAATCCGTACTTGAATAAATCTCAATGTACTTGATTCAAGAAAATCCGAATATTAACACCGCATCAAATTGATTTGAGTACGGATGGATTGATTTTTCTTTTGAGTGTACTGCTTGCCTCGAGAAAAACTGGCACACTTATAAATCGATGGCTTAATATAAAAAAGGCGTAACTCGATTTTGTGTTTCTTTAAAGGGAAAGAAGAAATCTTAATTGGATCGTTAAATTTAAGATACAAAAAAGTTTTAGTTCAATTTTTAATAAAAAGATGCAACAATTTTTATAATAAAGCCTTCTGAAATTTTAAAGCACGACGCGTTTGGCATTTGTCTACCACAATAAAGAGAAAAAGGTATAAAGGTCATTTTTATATTAAGCCATCGAAATGCATTTAACCCTGAAAAAGTAACTCTTTATTTTGGTACATTAAAGTTACTCTTCATCGAATCGACGAACTTTTTAAAAAAAATTCTTGCGGAACGATTTTTAAAGTAAAAAATTAACAAAAACTTCTTAAGTTAAGCATTTCAATAAAAATTAAACTAAAATAAAACATAAAAAATAAAAGTTGTTCATCTATCTCAAATTTTGATACGAACTAAAGCACTTTTTTGTGTTTTCAAATTAATTGTTTTTTTGTTAAAGCTTTCGTCATCAGCCAACGTTGGTGAAAAAAATAGCGTAATTTGAATGCATATAAAAACGTTATATGATAAAATGTAAATGAACTTCGTCGATTCGACGCAGAATAACCGTGCATGGTAAACACTACTAAGATATTCCGATGGCTGTATGTGAAATTATCAACTTCCCCAGAATATGAACATGCAATCTTGTACCCATGTTCTGTAACTTTGGTGAGAAATTCGCGCATCGAAAAGATGCAAAACAAAATATTCCATTATTTCTCGAAAAGTGGGGAAAAACGTGTCTGTAACACATGTCGAAAACTATCAAAAGAGGTAATGTCGTTACGTTATAAATGACATATTATTCCACTCAAAGCCGATAAAGAATTTCAGATGTTGAGAACGCTAATCACCCATATCGTTGAGGGTACTGTAGAAAAGACGATGATGTTGACCAATTCCGTGCCCTGAAAAACATTCTCACACAACAATGTTTCTGCTACCGTAATTTACAGTGGGTATCGTATAAGGATTGAATTTTTCCCTTAATTCTGGTTTTTCTTAAACGCCCTATTATCCCTATTTATTAACCATTTCCAAAAAATTAGCTATTTATGAAATGCTCCTATTTTAAGCCCATTTCATTGGAATCCTGACATTATTTATAAGCGTCGTAAAAATCCATTGTATAAGAAAAAATAAAATTGAATCGCGATAAATAAAATTAATGAAAATCGAAATCAGATTCAAAGTTTCAGTTTAACACACACTTTCTATGCCATTGTATTCAATGGATAAAACACGTGACTTAAATCTAAGAAACTCTACACCCACACCCTTGAAGTATGAAGAAAACTCCGCTAAACAAACAAGCAATGACTGGTACGAATGCACCGTGTTGTATCCTGAATGACCAGTATGTGTCCTTAAAAAAACATTTAATTGACAAAAACTGACCAGGGATAAACAAGCAAAACAATTGAAGAAAGAAACCGGGAAATTAAATGAAAGAATTATACAAAATTTTACCAATAAGCCGGCACAAGTTTCAATGGTTTGCATGTATGTTTTAGTGTGTGCGTATGTGTGTAAGTCTTTAGTGTTTTTGTTTTCCTTTAGAATAAATTAGGCAATTTATTTGAAGCTTAGAACCAAAAAAAAAACAACACAAATATCCTTGTGAAATAAAAAGAAGAAAAAACATATCTAGATCATGATATGCATGCGATACCATAAAGAAAATTGAGTATTATCCCTGTTTTTCGACAGGATATGATACCAAACCATGCTTAACATTCACGAAGAACGACGACCATTGACTAAAGAAGTAAACATTGGAAAAAGCTTTATTTTTTAACTTAATTTTACGGTGGCTATTAAAAATAAATAGCAATGCGTAATAAGAAAACGCAACTAGCTGCTACGTTTTTCGTTTTTTTTTTATACTGTCGGATTTCTGGGGCCAGAAACCAGGTTGGCCTGGCCTGTAGAAAACTTTTTGGCATGGACTACGTCAAAACAAATTTTTCTTAAAATACAACAAAATTTTTAACGAAATCAGCCTGAACGTAAATGATTAATAAAAAAATATATCCAAACATTACCATGTTTTACGGATTAGGTTAGTACGTGTTTTTTTAAAAGAATGTGAATGTGTGTGTTTTTGTTTGTGTGTATTTAGTATGTTTGTATGGGTAATAAAAGCATCCCTGCAGATAACGAGACTAGTGCATACACGCATGTAAAGATAAGTCCATAAAGGAGAAGGAGTACTCCAAAACTACTCAAAATATATGGGTAAAAGGTGGTCCATTTAACATTACGATGTCCTAGTAGGGGACCATATAACCCACCGAACTAGTCCCTAAACTACTCCATGTAGTACTAAAGTGGGTTACTTTTAAAAGTACTCCATGTCACTACAGTATGGAGTACACTAAAGGGGTTGTTTCAGACCTACTCCATGTCACTACTCCATGGATTAACTAATAGGGTTAGTTTTAAAACTACTCCATGCAACTACGGAATGGAGTGGCAAAAGGGGAAGTTTGAAAACTACTAAATGCCACTACTGAATGAAAGACTAAAAATAACTTTACGATTAAGCTTTTTTATTTTAATTAAAAATAAAACATTAATAAAAACAAACCTTTTCTCACTCATATAATATATTTATATATGTATGCATACGGCGACGGACTTAAGTTTGCATGTAGTGTTATTTTGAAGAAAGTGTTTATTTAATAAAAAAATTAGTGTGCCATTTTTTTTTTTAATTATCCTTATAAAAAAACCTAAGGTGAATTAATTAATTTGTCGTTTTAGAAAAAAAAAACCTATAGCATCATATGTCATATGCCTTTTTTCACAAATTTCATAAACTTTCCTCTTTCACTTTTAAATAAACAATTATAATGGACACCATCAGGGCAACCAATGTGTAATACTGTAAACTAGAGAAAAGTATGCATCATGCAGTTGTTGGCAGCTTTGCATGTTAATTTCTTATAACATGGTCCATACTACAGTAAATTGGACCATGTTGTAAGTAGTCCATTTAAGCCACAATGGACCACGTAGTCCAATATTATGTGCAGGGATGTTTCAATCTTTGTATTTAATATTAAGTAGAACAAAGCAAAGAAAATGAAAGCACAACAATACCAAAAGCTGGCGTCTTAAATATCGATTTCATACCGAAGCATTTCCAAAGGCGTATATCTTTTATATTTATCATGTGTGTACATTTGTATATTTAACTTGCATGGAGATGAAGGCACTAATATTTTATTGGCTTGTTTTCGTTCTTCTGTTTGTTTTGTGGTTTTAAAGACTTTAATTAAATATTGGTTAGGAAAAAGTACAGTTTCCTTTTGCTCCTAAATGTGGTTACTATCAGTGAAAAAAAATTATATGTTTAATTGTTTGAGGCATATGTAGAATCGCATTGCTAATTATTATTTATATCGTTCAGAAAAATCCTTGTTCAAATTTAAAACTCTACTCCACTTTAAAAAGTAAAGTCTTAAGGCCCAGTTAGGCGAGCGTTGCTGTACCCGTAATGTACCGCACCGTTATGTAAGAACGTTGGTGCACTTATAGAACATTTAAAAACGTGTCATATGTTTTTCCCATACATAAACAAAAAGAAATAGTATACATAAAACAATACACACAGTGATGGGAATCAAAAATTTTTAAATGGTGACCGCTGTGCAGAAAAAGTACCTAGTGATTTAAATGGTATTTAAAACAGTATTTTAATAATATTTATATTATTGATTTACCATAAACAAATTTGTATTTTTAGCATATATATTTTAAGCATACATTTATTGTAAATGTGCTTACACCAAACAAGGTTTTGATACCATATAAAGCCTTTTATACGTTTCACATTTCCATTGTATGTGTACATACATATCTTAACATATGTATATATGTATTTACATATAAAAAAATGTTGTTTTGTCACAATTCCATAGCTTTACTAAAAAAAAGTACCAAAAAAAAGAGTAAAAATACCCGCATTCCAAGAAACATACAAGCCGCCCATCACTGTTTTACAAATGTCACGTAACAACGGTATGAAATTCTATTTTATACAGAATGGTACGTTGCAACTACGGTTCATTACATTTCGGTAAACTTTTGTATTGCGTTTCATATAACAAAAAGCGAACAGCTGATTGATACAGTACAGATACGGTACAGCAACGTTCGCCTAACTGAGCCTTTAACCTTATGTAGCGTTTGAATTTACTAAAGTGTAATTATGGACCGTGTATTGCCACCGGCGGAAACCACTATCTGTCAGGCAGTATTTGAAGCTTGAGCGAGTTCAAACCATAATATGGTTGTGGCTTCGTGATGGTCTCTGTTGACAATAAAATCCATGGTGAAATTACTATGATATGCTAAAAAATGTTTGTTAAATATGGATTTGTTGAAAAATGTTTTGCTCTGCGTGCAAACATGATCTTCTTCCAAACTGGAATTTTTTAATTTTCTAATTGAACTAAGTGAACTGTATTAGAATTTGGCTTCAACCCAAGAATAAACTTATTAAAAGATTCAAAGAAATAATCTTTAGCTCTTTAACTCCCAAAAAATAGTGCATTTTGCGAAGCCTTTATAAAACGACATTTTCCACAATCCCGTGTTAAGGGAACCAGAAAATATCCTTAATAAAACACGTTTTTATGAGCAGAATTTTTAGGAAGCAAACTTATACTTTCTTACGCAAACGTGCAAAAACAAACACACTTACACAAAGTCCGAGTTTAGACGAGCGAAAATTTGGAAGGAAAACATCTGGAATTCTCTTTTGTTTTTTTCATTCGCGGTCACACCGGAAACATTTTGTTATTATTGTTATTTTTTTCTCAAAATGCAAAGTACATGTCAACAAAGAAAATGAGAACAAAGCGTGTCGCCGAGTTCCGAAGACAAAAACCATTCTCTCTTCCCCACCCGTAATTTGCTCCAAACAAAATGTTTCGCTTCCAAATGTTTCCCTGCCTAAATGGGCACAAACAAATGTTTTTCATTGTTATGAGTATTTATTTAAAAATATGTCTACTGACATAACTCGGACATTTCATAGATTATGTCATTGCGATAAGTTAAATATACACCAGCACAAACTTGTTCACCCTATTTTGAACCGAATATTATCTAGATATTAACATCCATATAAGATCTTTTGTCTTAATGAGACTTTAGGGACGGTAACTAAATTATAATTTTATTTATTAATGTTAACATTTTAAAGGAAGTTAAAGCTATTATAGATGAGAGCTTTGGGCAAATGTGAACCGATTCAAAAAGAATTTAATTTACAGTAAAATATTTTTGGGGCGAATTAAATCTAAATACCAAATAAATAGTTTATGGACACAAAGATTCTAATTTGGAAAGAAGTTTTTATTTACATAGACTTCGCCCTTGATCAAATTGTCTGAAAGATTGCAAATTGTGCTTTGCGCACAAGGTTAACATGGACAGGCAACTAGCCAGATAGACGGATGGACATCGTTATATCTCTTTAAAAAGTGATTCTGAGTCGATATACTTAAATATTGGTCAAGATTTTGTTTTTAAAGTTGCTCCTCTTTTTTCTCAGAATTCACCTTTTTGTGACACTTTTTTTTGAAAATCCTCTTTTTTGTGCCCCTTTTTGAAAATTTTGAACGGTAACGCTGGCCATCACACCTTTCATACCAATTCAAATTACTGGTTTCTCATTAACTTGCCAGGTGTCACTAGTGGGTCGCCGATTTCGAAATAGAGCTTTTTTCAGCAGCCATTTAATTCAGCTGATGTTTTAGGTACTTGCGTAGTTATTCAGAATGATTTGGGCGATAAAGAACTTTTCAACATTGAAAATATTGAGTTGAAATTCGCAGGATTTCCATTTCAAAACAAATATCTGTTAATACCACTTTTGCATGGTTGCATGTAATAAAAGTTTTAAACAACCACATTCAAAAATACATTTAACTTAATTTCGAAGTTTCCTATCTTGTCATAAACGTAAATTCTTCGTTGCTTTCTACGTTCTCATTGTTGTTTTAGTAACTCTATCCCTTTTCGAAGAGATTAGTTTTGATTTCTTTATTGGTTTTATTAAATTTAATCTTATAGAAAGTTATATTATAGCAAAAACTTATAGTAACATGATGATCGATCCCATACAATACGACAGCAATAAATACAGAAATACATTTGTTGTAACCATAATTTTTATCAATCATAATAAGCGGCTTAACTATTATTACCCAGCATGAAATTACAAGAATGTCATTGTAAATATTTCAAAAAAATAAAAAACCAACTGAAAGATAAGCTACAACAGAGAGCTTATCCTTTCACCAAACCAACCAAAAGCCGACGAAGAAACTGTTAAAAAAGAAATATGCAAAAATAAAAATAGCGACAACATACTGTTGCATGACAATAAACGGCGATAAAAGGCTATAAATTGCATGATTATGATTATAAGGACACCCGCGCTCTTAATACATGAGAGTGTATTGGTATGTATAAGTGTAAAAATTTTACACACCTACAAACAATACTTTTATATTCTTATGAGCGTATATGTATGTATGTATGTATGTAAAAAATTCAGAATTTTTTCTTTTTGTAACACTAAATTCGTGCAGAAATTTATTACTACAAATATTTAACAAAAGGATTTATTTTTTTATTACATATTTCCAAGTTTTTTCACGGTTTTGCTGTTTTGGTATTTTGTTTCTTTTGTAAATCCAAAAAAAAAAACAGTAAACGAAGGCAAAATAAATGATAGCGTATTAAATTTTTGACTTATGAATATAACGAATGATACAGTTTCATAAATATGACAATGGATTTGAATACAAAAAGGCCTTAGCCACCCTCATGAATATCCAAACTCCACGATGAATTTATACCACATTGACACTGACAAGGCAAATTAGAAGAGTAGGTACATTTAGAAGAAAATAAAGAACGTAAAAAATTGCAAGTTCATTGTTGGCCAAACTTTTCTATATTTCCTAGTTTTTTATATGTCCCTGAATAAAATTTTTATTCGGAATAGTTTGCTAAATCGTTGGCATAATATGCAAACCTGCTAACTCCCTTTCAGCACATTTTATAGGAGAGACATTAAACTTTTAATATTTACTATTTGCAGCTTGAGAGGAAGCCCAAAAATATAGTTGGTTTTACACACTTCAAGATTCAAATTGAAGAAAAACTACATGTTGGTCTACGAGAGCTGTCTTTCTCACACGGCTTAAAAAGTTTATTTAGCAGGTATGCATATTAAGCCGACGATATATTACGTTTAGGTCTGCTATAAAATGCTCAAAGCATCTTCATCTTCAAATTGCACATGTTCAATTAATTCTCATATATGTATGCACACTAGGGTGCGTCAAAAATATATGTTTTTCTCTTATCGACGTAAATAAAAAATAGCGTAAATACGTTGTATTTTTTTCTGAATTTTTTTTTAGTGAAAGAGCCCGCGCTTCGACCTTCAATTTTGTTAAATTTTGAATATAGTAACACTAGCATTGTATTGCAGAAAAGCATATTACTGTATTTTGTACGACTGTTAGGTTCGTGAAAATAGTGTCAGAAGCATTCATGACTCTTTGCGCTAAAAAGTCAAGAGACGGTTAAATATAGACGATACTTGAATCGAGACGAGAGAGGCCCGGATTATGCAAGTCTTGCCCAGGAGTGGCGTGATAAAATCTAAGTTTCATATATATTAGACCGACTCAAGTTGTATGGAAGCAAAATTCGTGCTCGATGTACCCTCCTAAAAATGAACCTGGGACTTTTTTAAGATACCATTTTAAATATTTCGGCTCCAGCTTTGACCTCTCGTGTGCTGGACCATTTTGAAAAAGGGTCTATTTTTCATGTTTTGTTGATATGAGAATCTGTTTCCTTACCAACATATACAAATTGGGTATAAACTTTTTTTAAGGCGCGTCCAACTGTATATACAATTTGTACAAGGACTATCATCCATGTTCTTTTTTTAAGGATTTACTGTAAAAAAAAAACGATTTTTGGAATTTTTGTTCGGGGTTGTTTGTAATAAAAATGCCAAATTAACATATTTTAATCTCTAGTCGATTTAATTAAATACGTGTTTCCGCTTTTTTGGAAATTCGTGCTAGTTCGCGTTTTGACAAAAATGCAATGGTGTGGCAACCCATCAAAATTTTTCTTTTACCAAGTACATCATCTTTGTGTGTAAATAATTTAGATTTTTGCAAATTAGATGCATTTTACACGGTGCTCTGGAATATATATAAATGCAATTTTGTAGTAACTCTAATACGATAGCGGATTTAGTTTCTTGATAAAATTGTATCTTGAATTAAACATTTTTTTTGTGAAATTTTTGAAAATTTCGGCAGATTCCATCTGGCTAAATAAAAAAATACTTGTTTAAAGTAAGATGAAAAAAATTTTATTCCACTACACCACTCCTTTAAACTGTAAAATTGTCTCATAGTTATTCCACATTTTTTCCATCTAGATTGGGAGGGTGCTTAAAACAGGCAGATAATATCTCAAAATTTTCGTATATCCTATTTAATTTTAAATTTTTAAAGACGGCTTTTAAATCCTCCTTCGTTAAAAAAAACATACTCAAATATTATAAGAAATGAAAAATTTCTTTAGCGCCATAAAATGAAATAATCTTAAGCGGTCGTACGTTTGTTCATATTTGCAACACTTTTTTAAACATTTGTGAACTTTTTTGGCGGCCACAAAAACAAAACAAACCTGAACAAAATATTATTACCGAAAAAATATAAAAATAAATAAAAATATTAAGCAAACGAGTGTCTACTGGAAATGGCTCTTTATCACGCTAACAATGTAAATAATCCCAAAAAAGGATACTTTAACTTCAACTCATACTCCTTATGCAGCCATCCCACAGAATAATGCTGACCTTGGGTTGGGTAAATAGTTTTTTTCTTTATATTTTTTGGTAAAGCATATAAAACACACAACTAGTGGCACGATTTTCTGACCGCTCACGAAAGTATTACATTCATAGTAACCAAACAAACAAAAAAAGAACAAAAACGAAAACACAAATTTGTAGTATGAGAAAGAATGCCGGATATAATGCATTTGGCTCAATTCTGCTCATATATACGCTGTTATGAAGATACACCAACACTTACTTAACCAAAAACACTATTGCATGCTCCCAGCGGTGAATATTGGAAGGACCGCAAGCGACAGGCCTTTTTGAAAGCCTCTTTACTCCTTTATAAAAGATTCGCTTCGCATGATATCCTGCCTTCAGAAGTATGCCTTCGAGAAAGTATTCATTTCTTTAAATATAAATTTTTATTTATATTTTGTGGCCTTCGTTACTCCCTTCTTTGGAAAGAGATAGAAGGTTGTTATTAAAGGGAGTGTGGAAGTGCGTGATCCCAATGACAACCTGTGTAAAAAATAAATAAGTTTGGAATGCGGCGAGAAGGGCTTGTGTTGGCTTAATAAGGCCTTATATTAGGCCTCTTTAATTATTCTAGTTACCGCTGGGTATGTTTTTGCTGTTTTTATACAGTTACCAGCAGAAGTATTTCTTCTTTGGGCTTTATTTCATTTATTTGCTTTATGTTTAAATACTTTCACCATCATAAAGTTTAATATTAGCGACCATAAGTTACATTTTTATATGCACATCATTAAAAAAAAAAGAAAAGAGAAATGGAATTAAAACAATGCTAAAAGAAGAATGAACAAATTTAACCCTCCGTCTTACAAATGTTTTTATTTTCATATTCGTAACGCATGAGTCTAGCCAGACCCAACAAACTTTTGAATAAATAAAACCAATTTTTTTTAACTAAATGTTATATTATACACATTTATAATTTAAATTCATATTTTCAAATTTTATTTAAATTATAAATGTTTATAATATAACATTTAGTTAAAAAAATTGGTTTTATTTAATCAAAAGATTGTTGGGTCTGGCTAGACTCATGCGTTACGAATGTGAAATTAAAAAACATGTGTAATAGGGAGGGTTAAATTGTAGAGCTAGATGGAGCTAATAGTTTGTGTCCTTAATAAAAATAAATAAATAATAGATAATTTAACAAAAAAATAATAAAAAACAGCAAGAAAGAAAGTTAAAAATACGTCATCTTCTATACAAAATATATATGGGTCTGGCCAGACCACATGTGTTACGAATGTGATGTGTGCAGTAAAATATTGGAATAAGTTTCCTTATATATCCTTTCAGCTTTTTATAGTAAACTAAATTTTAGAAGGGTACCTGAAATTTCAAGTCCCTACCTGTGTTTTAAATATACTAAAATAACATTTAAAATCGAAAAAGGTCTGGCCAGACTCATGAGTAAGACGAAGGGTTAGGCCTAGCAATAGTAGTAAAGCAATGTATAAATAACATAAACAAGAATTTTTTAAGCACACATTTGCTTATATACTTATATACATATAAAAGGCCAGTGTTACTATTTAATTGGATTTAAATATTAAATAAGTTTTAAATATTAAATAAGTTTTGAGGTTAACTTGTTTGATAAAAAAATATTTTAAAAATAATTGGGTTATGTACCCCCACAAGCACGAAGTCAATCCTTTGAAAAATTGTATTTGAAATTCTACACCACAGTAAGAAAGTATAGTCGGTCAAGCCCGACCATATGATACCCTACACCATAGTATTTAAAAACATATCATGCTTATGTGTCCATATAAATATGGATTTATCTAAGTTTATAAACTTCATTAAAATTGGTTTGAAAGTTTGTGGTTCTATTTTTGAAAAACCGTATAGCTTATGTGTCCATAGATATGGATATTTAAATCGGTTTGAGAGGCAGAAATTGACCCTACCTCCCCTCGTGGTCCTATTTTTTAAAAAATTTATACCTTTTGTGCCCATATAGATATGGTTCTATCTATGATTTAAATTTCATTTAAATCGGTTTGATAGTTTCTGAGAGGACGAAATTTCCCCCTATCTTCCCTCGTGGTCCTACGATTTAGCCCATTTTTAATAGGCTTGGTCCTTGTGCCAATAACAACCTATCAAATTATCTCCAAAATTGCGACCTGTACTTTGCGCACAAGGTTACATGGACAGCCAGCCAGCCGGACATCGTTAGTTCGACTCAGAAAGTGATTCTCGGTCGATCGGAATAAATTCATAGTACCCTCTCCACTATTGTTGTGTGGGTATAATAAATCTTCGAGACCCTATGTTTATACATTTAAGCGGCTAAAAAAAAAAAGTGATTTAGTTACCCCTCTGAAAACAAAGCGTGATAGACCTTTTTTAAAAATGGTCCAGCTCACGGGTGGTCAACGCTAGAACCAAAAAACTTTGGGACTCATCATAAAACAGAGATATCGATCTTTATTTTCAGAGGATTGACAAAAACACTTTTTCTGCTGCATACAAGGTGAGGTGGTCTAATATACATACCATACCTGCGACCCATGCACTAATCTGAGTAAAATTGTTTTATAAGGTTAAGATGCATAAAAGAGTTCAGAGACAGTTTTGATCCGTTCTTGACCTGCGGGTACAGAATTTTGCCATTTAAGTAGCAATTATCTATATATAGATAAAGAAGTGTACACGTTGATGTCACCACTAACTGCGGGAACGGGACGACCGTTTTCAACCAAAATTTCAGGGTATGTTGGCGATAGTCTGTAGATAGTTTAAGTTAAGATTGCACGAAATCGACTTAGGGTTCCACAGATATGGCATTTAGATTTTCCTATATATGCCCATACAAATATCAGCAAAATGCCCTCCACTTTGAACTCCTCCGAAACGGCTTGACTGATTTTAATGAAATTTTTTATGTGTATTTGTTAGGTATGAGAATAGGTCGTAAAGTATATTTTATATCGCTAGAGGGCGCAAAATAGGGCATAAGCTCCCCCTCCCTATATCTTCTTAGCTAATCAACCGGTTTTCTTAAAATTTGGCATGCACGCACTGTAACATCTGAAAGGAATAAGTTATATTGTAAAACAACGTTTGCCGGGTCAGCTAGTTAAATTATTAAAGTAATCGTCTCCAAATTTGTATATCAATGCAAACACTTTTAAGGCTGTTGGCATTTAAAGCTATTTTCGGGAGAGGTACTTGCGGGTAAATATGGTCAAATACATATATACCGATTTTAGAAAAATTTTGTAATTTTAAATTTGATCTAAATACCAACATAATAAAATAGCTTATGGGCACAAAGACTATTCCGGAAAGAAACTTGTATGAAGGACATGTGAAATTATGCCCCAGTTCTTGCTTTTTTCAGTAGAGTTCGTTCTTATGACAATTAAAACGTATGTAGCTACTAAATTTGATCAAGTTATCTTCAAAATTCCAAGCCATACTTTGCGCACAATGTAGTATTATCAGAGAACCAGCAAGCCAGCTGTACGGACGGACATTGACTCAGAAAGTGATTCTGGCGAGATCGGTATACTAAAAGGATCTGGAACCAAATTTTTTTTTTAATTTTCATACATCAGCACAAATGAATAATACCCTTCCGCTATTGTGTTGTGGGTAAAATGATTTTATCTGTGGATATTAAGTACAATTCTCAAACCTTTTACAATTGATTGATGTTTACATTTGAATTGGTATTGAAAATGAGTTGAGTAATCTTATTTAACACAGAATGTTCTGCAAATGTGTACTCTTAAGGAGCATAAACACGACATGTGTTTTACATCTGACTTGTCAACTTTTTAAGTTACATGTAATTGTGCATGTTCTCGGTTTCTAAATAGCGTGCTGCCGTCACATACATTTTTATTTGCGCCGTTAAAGAGTTCTGGCTTCTTACTATTTTTTCTTTAAATTTGAAGATACCAATTAAAGACATTGGCGCATATTCAGAAATCATAACTAAAGTTCCAGCTAACAAAACAGTTACTAAAAAGTAGTTCATAGATAGTTATAGTTCTTATTCATAATTCATAACTAGCTTAGCAACTGCTTTCAGCTGATTGAAGAAATTCAACCATGCATATTGGCATCTAGAGAAAACAAAATATTAATAATATTTTGAACGATAAATACTGTAGTTAATTTAATAGCTTATTAAGCTATTAAAAACGCAATTATTGTTCTTAAAAAATGCATACATATTGTAAAAATTTATAGTATAAACCAATTCCTTTTGACTGTTTGCACGAAGTGAACTACCACGATAACCAATCAACAAACCAAGAAAACAAAGGGTAACAAGGAAATTTAAAGATCAGGTCGTCCAAATAAAGATTCCTAAGGCTGTGGTAGAACAATAGAAAGGTTAATTTGTTTATTTGGGTAAAATATATTTTTTTTATTCCTTCCATTTAATAATAACTCTATTAAAATACAAATAGCAAAAAGGAACAAAACTAAGAAAGTTAAACATACAAAAGTTAATTTAATTATGTTTTAGTTTGCATATTTGTTCACTAAAACAAATTGAATTTAAGCCCCTTTAAGAAATTCAACATAAATTTTAAGATGTAGAAACTTTTAAAAGGTACTAGAATTTATTTTATTATACGCGATTTTACAAAACCCATCTTAAAATAAAAAATTATTTATTGTTTTCTTAAATAATTCCGAAATCATTACTGAGGTACTTTTACTAAACAAGAAACTGTTTAAAAACGATTTCCTTGTTAAACCCTGTTCCTAATAGAAATGATTTAAATTTAAAATGAAAAAAAAACGAATGAATTTTATTGCAAATCTGCTACAACAGCCATCAGAAATAATAAGTGAAATGTATCTAAACTTGAGCACGTATTTCATTAGCATTTTTGCTATTTATTTACAAACATACCTTTTTTTTATTACATTTCTTTTGAAAATTTAACAATTGATGAAAATGTTTATGGATTTGCTCTCTCTCTCTCTCTCACGGAAAATTTTAAACAGATTTTACTTTTAATATGCAGGTATTAAATCAAATACCGTAAAATTATTTTGTTTGTTTTTTTTCTCCTTAAATGAATTCCAGGTTTTTTTCTTTAAATATTTTTTTATCTCGTATGAAAAACATAAAAATGTTCTGCTTTTGAAAAAAAAACTCAAATCTATGTCCTTCACTTAAAAGATAGATTTAATTTATGTGATAAGCAAAAACGTACACATAAAATTAAGATTTACCAGGAAAACGTTTCCATCGTCTTTATAAATTTGCTCTGCTCCAGATAACACCAACCAAACATTTTCAGTCGTTTTGTTGTTTTTCTGGTTTATTAATTTTATAGAGGAAAAATAAGGTAACAATTCTTTGTGGCAAAAGAAAGAAAATGAAAAGAGAGAAATCTTTTAAATAAGTACTTTTAAGAATTTCGAAATAAACAAAATGTACCTTAAGAAGTAGTGACTTTAGCAATCCTACAGGCCATAATAAACTTATTTTCTAGGGAAAGAGGATTTTTTCAACAACATGTACTTCTTTTAATCAAAAAGGCGTTATTTAAAACAAAAAGTACTTAAAGAAACAGAAAGAAATTTTAGAAAAAATTCATTTTCGGAAACAATTAGTACTCTTGGAAACAAAACTTTTATTTTGTTGTAACATTCAGTGCTTTAAAACAAAGAGTACTTTTTAACAAAAACTCATTTCTTAACAACGAGTCCTTTTTAACAAAAACTCCTTTTTTAACAAAAAGTACTTTTTAACAAAAACTCCCTTTTTAAACAAAAAGCCATTTTTAACAAAAAGCATTTTTTTAACAATAAGTACTTTCTAACAAAAAGTTAATTTTAACAAAAAGTACGTTTTAACAAAAAGTAAATTTATACAACAAGTACTTTTCAACAAAAAAAATCTTTTTTAAAATATAACTTTATAACACAAAGTACATTTTTCAACAAAAAGTACTTTTTTCAACACAAAGTACTTTTTTCAACAGCAATAAACAAATTTTTGTAAATATTAATTTGTCAATTATAATTAACAAAAAATTCTTTTATTTTGCAAATAAATATCTGTTTTAATAAAAATATATTCTTACAAAAAGTGTACGGTTGAAAAAAAGTTCTCTTGAATACATAAACTTTTTTTAAAACAAATTACTATTGTGGTCAAAAAATTGTATATTTTTAAATTAGCTTAAATTTGTTTATAATTTTTTTTTTATAAAAAGTACTTTTTTACTATAAACTTCAACCTCTTTAACTTTTTGTAAAAAGTACCTTATAAATTAAAAGAACATTTTTTCAAAAAGTGCCAAAAAAAATAATACACTAATTCAAGTAATTTATTTGTTGATCTCTTGTTTCATTAAAGATTTTTGTATGCGTTTATTTGTGTTTTCTTTCTCAGCGCATCCATAAATCCTACTTGAACTAAAATGTGGTAAGTCAATGTAAAATTCAAATAAATGTTTTCTTCTCATTTTTCCACTTTTATTTTTTTTTTATGACGTTTCCAGTTATTACATTTGCAAAAGTCTTTTTCTCCCCAACTAGAAATTGAAGTTATTTCATTCACAATAGTGCTTGTATCATTGTTGGATAGTGATTATTCTTCTTTATCAGTTTGATGATTTAAAATGAAAAAAAAACAGAAACACTTTTAATTTTGTATTCTTTTGTTGATTTTCGCTTTTCTTATTTTGTATTCTACTTACTTTGTCAATATGTTTCTAAGAATGAAAGTAAATTTAAGCTTTACTTTATGTGTTATTAACATAATTTTATATACAATGATAAGCATGAAATACTATTTTCTAAAAAAAAAATTAGATTTTGGGGATTAGAGGGACTAAAATCTTAAACGTTTCCTAGAGTTTAAAATCAAACCAATTTTGCAGGTGTTTAGTTTTATGACAAGATTTTTAAACTTGTTTGTTTTTTGAGAAAAATTTTCTTCAGTGCGTATGATTAATTTGAATTCTAAGATAAACATTGCGTATATAAAAATTTAAATAAACCTTCAATTTCCGTTTTTCAGATTTTTTTTTTGAGAAAATTTTCAGACGGGCGTATGATCAATTAAAAGTCTTAGGTAAATTTTTCGTATACGCAATGGCAGATTAAGTTGAACAAAAATTGTCTTTTTGCTCTACAAAATTTTGTTAAATTCTTCAAATGTTTAAAAGTTTTGTTTTAAATCTAATGAAAAAAATCCCATTTCTCCTTGGTGTACCATAAAAATAGTTTTTCATTATTTATGATCACAAACATATTTTATATAATTTTCAGACAAATATTAAGAAAGACACAAAAAAAACACATGCGGTTTGTTATAAAATCCGCAGTAATAATATTTTACACAATGCAAAATGCTTTTGATACTCAACCTCTAATGTAAACTGTTGTATCTGAAATCGTTAGCAGAGCTACAGACTGCAAATAATGTAAATTTATTTTTATTTATTTATTTATTTCCAATTCTATACACAAGACTTAAAGCCTCTTATTGCAGTATAGAACATTGTTTTAGCAGAAACATTTATAATTATAATTTGTAACTGATAAAATTTAAAACAAAAGAAAAAATTTAAAAGAGAGAAAAAAAAAATTATTAAATTAATAAATTAAATTGAAAATTAACAAAATAATAATATTTAAAATTCATAAAAAAATGAAAAAAAATTAACGTGCAAAAAAATTTAAAATGCTTTTTTTAAAGCTCAGTGCGTTACTAGTTATTTGTATATTATGCGGGAGTAGATTCCAAAGACGGATTGCATTAAGGAAAAATTGCCAATCGGAAGTTAAACTTTGGTGTCTAAACAATAAAATTCTTTTACCTCTATTAGACCTAGATATGGTTAAGCGGTTATACATATGTTGTGGTTGTTGAGTAAACACGATTTTGTGCATAAATATCAGTACTCTTGTTTTGAGAAGGTCATCAAACCGAATACCATATAACTTTACCGCAAAAGGAGAAACAGAATTAAACCTTTTCACGCCATATACGTATCGTACAATGCTTTTAAAGACTGAGTTTAATTTTCTTGTACTTGCCGCATCACATTTGGCAAATAATTCGCATCCATACATCAGAATTGGCAATAAATAGGTTTTGGCAAGAAGTATTCTTATTTTGACAGGTGTACAATACTGCGTTTGCCAGAGAGTTCTAAGCATAGAATATGTACGGCCACATGCATAATTAATATGGTTGCCCCATGTCAGGTTCTTATTAAAAATAATACCCAAATTTTTTGCTGTATTTACCCTTTCAATACGTTCATCACCAAGAAAAATATCAGGTATATGATCGGTTATAGTAGATCGTTTTTGGATAACAAGATACTTAGATTTTTTTGGGTTGATACTAAGACCATTAGCAGTAGCCCATTCATATATATGTTTTAACTCAGTATTCAGAGTTAAGACACATTGTTCAATTTCAGATGTATCACAGCTGATGTAAATCTGAACATCGTCAGCATACATTCTGACTTTGCAGTGTGTAAGTTGACTCGGAAGATCATCAGCGTAAAGCGAAAATAGAAGGGGCCCAATAATTGACCCCTGCGGTACACCCCTCGTCACAGGTAGAAATTTTGATTTATTATTACCACTTTGAACATACTGATACCTGTTGGTAAGATATGTTGATATCAGACGTGTAGCAGCTGTAGAAAACATAAACATGTGTTGTAGTTTGTAACATAGGACGTTATGATCGACTGTATCGAAGGCTTTTGAATGATCCAAAAGTACTAAGATATTTGTTTTTCGTTCATCTATACTATTTCTTATATCTTCCGCAACATCTACAAGTGCAGTTATGCAACTGTGGTTTTTCCGAAACCCAGATTGTTTATCATTAAGCAGATTATGATCATTAACGTAAAGCGATATCTGATTGTGAATTAACCTCTCAAATATTTTCGACATAAAGGGTAAAATGGCAATTGGCCTATATTCTGATTTAGTTTTGGGTATTGGTATTATCTTGGACTTTTTCCAATTTGAGGGAAAATGACTGGTGGTAATAATGGTGTTAAATACATGTGTAACAAATGGCAATATTCTTGGGAGAATTAATTTAAAAAATCTTGGGTGAATTTCGTCCACACCAATTGCATTTGATTTAATTGACATACAGCTTCTTAAAACGTCAAACTGGTCTATGCAATCAAAAGAGAAGTTATTATGGGGTTGACGGTTGTCATGGTTGTGGTTGTAAAAATCAATATCTGCTTCTACCATAGGAATATTCAAAAATTGTTCATTAATAACGTCTGGATCAAAAATAACAGGGTCATTATTTCCAGATTTACCAATTCCGATTTCCCTTATAGCCTTCCATGTTTTTTTTGATCCCAGGGCCAAGGAGAACTTTTCAGTGTAAAATTTTGATTTTTCCTGTTTAATGAGTTTGTGTACTGTTTTTCTCGCCAAACAATATTCAACATGTAGATCGTTGGTTTTAAACCGCTTCTAACGTGAAAATGCGAGGTCTCTTTGTTTAATGGCTTGTTTAATATTTGACGAGAACCATGGTCTTTTTGTTTGACTCATTACCTTAGTTTTCAATGGAACAGCTTGATCAAACAAATATAATATATTACGTTCAAGAAAGGCTAGTTTATCCTCTGTTGAAACCATATAATAAATTGCATTCCAATCAATTCTAAGTAGTTCTAATTCCAATGTGGCGTATTTAACATTTTCAAAGTCACGAAAAGTTATTGAATAGGGTGGGATTTGCAATTGAAAATTATAGGTCATAAATAATAAATCGTGTTTAGAAAAACATGGGGCAGACAGTTGATCGTATAATATAACATTACTTACATTACCAACAAAAAGAAGATCAATTAAGGCGCTGTTGGACGAGGTAAAGTGAGTAGGTGTAGTTATGTTAGTTGGAAATAGTCCCAATGGTGCCAAGATGTCAATAATGCTTGAATCAGTTAAAAGGTTCCAGTTAAAATCACCAACAAGGACAACATCATTATATAAAGCTGTGAAATTCTCCAAAATTGAAAAAAACGGTTCAATTGGTATGTTGTTATTAGGCCTGTATAAACTTCCTACCAGTAATTTTCTTCCCCGAGATATAACTTCTATTAGGACATATTCCACCAAACCATCATTATTGTCACCATCAACATTATAATCATTAGATGTACTTTTAATATTATAAGATACTAGCTTAACCCGGTGCGCTTCGCTACACTGCTTTAACCACTTTATCGGTTGAGAGATATTTAATATATGCATCCTATGGAAGGTAGTTCCCCCCTGCGCCTACCCGCTTTATTTTTATTTGCAAAGTGAAGTGTACCATAAGAGTGACTTCTACAAAGTTTGAACTTTCTCACTATAACAGTTTTTAAGATATCCGATATTAAACATTGGCGTCCTATGGTGGGTAACACTTCCCCCGCTGCTATTTTATTTCATTTTTGTGGCTCAGAAGATCCTACTACCAAAAGTTCAACAAATTGCTTGCAGCGGCTCTTATTAATATTTCTATCTATGAGGGGTACTGCTCCTCCTCTGGTTGCCCCATCCATTTCTATACTGAAATTTATAGATTACCATAATAGTAGCTTTAACTACGTTTGAAGACTATCCCTTTAATTGTTCTTCAGTTGAGCGATATTTAATAAATCGATCCTATGGGAGGTTTTCCCCCCTTCGCCTACCCGCTTTATTTTTATTTTCAAAAGTGAAGTATACCATAAGAGTGACTTCTACAAAGTTTGAACATTCTCACTATAACAGTTCTTAAGATATGCGATAATAAACAATGGCGTCCTATGGTGTAAACCACTTCCCCCGCTGCTTTCTTATATCAATTTTGGGGCTCAGAAGATCCTACTACCAAAACTTCAACAAAATGCATGCAGTGGCTCTTATTTATATTTCTATCTATGAGGGGTACTGCTCCTCCCCTGTTTACCCCGCCCATTTTTATACTGAAATTTATAGTTTGCTATAGTAGTAGCTTTAATAGTTTTTCAGTTAAGCGATATTTAATTTATGCATCCTATGGGTAGTTTTTCCCCTGCGCCTACCCGCTTTATTTTTATTTTCAAAAGTGTAGTATACCATAAGAGTGACTTCCACAAAGTTTGAACATTTTCACTATAACAGTTCATAAGATATGCGATATTAATCATTGGCGTCCTATGGGGGGAACCACTTCCCCCGCTGCTATTTTATTTAAATTTTGGGGCTAAGAAGATCCTACTACCAAAAGTTCAACAAAATGCGTGCTGTGGCTCTTATTTATATTTCTATCTATGAGGGGTACTGCTCCTCCCCTGGTTACCCCGCCCATTTTAATACTGAAATTTATAGTTTGCCATAGTAGTAGCTTTAACCACGTTTGAAGACTCCCCCTTTAATAGTTCTTCAGTTAAGCGATATTTAATATATGCATCCTATGGGAGGTTTTTCCCCCTGCGCCTACCCGCTTTATTTTTATTTTCAAAAGTGTAGTATACCATAAGAGTGACTTCCACAAAGTTTGAACATTCTAACTATAACAGTTCATAAGATATGCGATATTAAGCATTGGCGTCCTATGGGGGGAACCACTTCCCCCGCTGCTATTTTATTTCAATTTCGGGGCTCAGAAGATCCTACTACAAAAAGTTCAGCAAAATGCGTCCAGCGGCTCTTAAGATATGCGATAATTAATATTGGCATCCTATGGGGGGTACCAATTTCCCTGCCCCTATCGAAAAAATAAGTAGCCTATTTTATTTTTAGGGCTCACGTGATGTTACTGTAAAAATTTCAAGAAAATCGGTTCAGTAGTTTCGGAGTCTATAAGCCAACAAACAAACACACAAACACACAAACACACAAACATACAAACATTTTTCATTTTTATATATATAGATGCCTCTTCTAATATAAATAGCCACTCCACCAGCGCGCCCAACTCTATCAACCCTTATTAAATTGTAGCCACCTAGAGAAACGGAAAGATTACTGATACTTGCATGAAACCATGTTTCTGAAACGCATACAATATCCATGTTGGAGTTCTCAAATATGTACCGGAATTCTTCAATTTTAGGCGCCAAACTTTGAGCATTTATATGACAGATTTTTAAACCGTGCGCATGTTTAGAAAGAATTTTGATCATATTTGCAGTACCGTATGTGGATCTATCCCTTAAGTTATTTAGACGGTGCATTTATATATACACAAAAAAAATAAGAAAGTAACGCACGAGTTGACAAATGATTTTGTGAATTTAAAACAATTTTTAAATTGAAACATTGTAAAATTAAAAAATAGTAAATAAGATAAAATATCGTAAAGAGTATAAAAAGAATGTATGTAAATAATCAGATAAATAAGGTAATAAAAAAATAAAAATATATTATTGTAGCTGCGATTCATTATTTCCTTGATAACCAGCGCCAAAACTATCCTGATCACCTGATACAGGAAATAACCAATCTAAATGGTCGATTTCATCAATTTGAATGATAGGATCATTTGCTGTTTTTTTTACGTATACGAGCCCTCGCATGGAGAATGCACTATGTATCCTGCGCTCCCTTTTCATTTTTACGGCAGCTCGCAAAATTTTATAATTATCTTGTGTTAAGCTTTCATTCACAAAAAATTTTTTTTCAGAATCGAAACCGATTTGTTTTAAACAAAAGAAAAAGTCTTTATTTTGTTTCTTAAAATTTGATAATGTTTTTAAAAAATAATTTTTGTCGTATGGTGACCACATTTTAACAATAATTGCAGCATCAGGGGAATCGTTTTTATTTTTGTTATTATGATTTTGTAACCGATATATGTTTTTGATTGGGGGGATAGTTGTGTTAATCGTTAAACAAATATCTTTAAAGATTTCGTGTAAATTTTCATTTGGGTTAAAGGGAATTTCATTTATACGAATGTCTTTTGCGACGGTAAAATTTTCTTGCCGTCTTAATTGAGTTTTTAAACTTTTTATTTCAGCACCCATTGTTTTTATTTTAAATTCAACTGTTTCTATTTTTGTTATTTCTGTTTCTAGCTTGTTTACTTTTTCTGATACTTCAATAATATTATTTTTCATTGCACTAAATCTCTTATCTAGTTCATTTAAGAGATCATTTTTGTACTCAACAAATTTTGTATGCATCATTTCTTGTATTTGGTTTGTCAGTTTTTCAAAACGTTTGTCCATAATCGTGATAAATTTGAGCGGAGATTCAGTGTCAGTTAATCTCGGTGTTTTTGAAATATTTCCAAGGAAAGAGTTATGTAAAACTTCTCTCATTCTCTTTGATGAGGGAGTTTTAACAGATTCCTGGTCATTGTTATTTTTATTTTCTTTTGTGTAGTTATTTTCATTAGTGGTATTTTGCATTTTTTTTGCTCTTTGTGTTTTTGTGGTTGACTTTTTCATTAGTTTTTTTGTTGCTTGGTTTATTTTTATTTTTTTCGCTGTTTTGCTTGTTTGTTTGTTTGTACGCACTTGCTAATGTTAATTTTAATTTGGTTCTTTTTTTTATGTTGTTGCTTGTAAGTTTGGTTGTATGTAGTTGCTTTTGTTAATAGGATTAATATATACCTATATATTTTTTTTCATTTATTTATTTAATTATTGTTATTTATTTATTTAATTATTGTTATAATATTGTTAAAATATTGTTAATTTATTGTTAATTTATTTCCCTTTTTTTTTAAATCGGTATTTTAGAACTTAAAAATGCACAGAAAACAATACACGTCCGCTCTCTTCGGAAATTGGTTTTGTTAACACAAATACCGACAGAAAGACTGCATCTAGTATGTTGTAGCAGTAAAAGTAGTTTATACGCACAGAAGATGTCTGACAAATTTTTTAGTACTTGTGATCAAAAAAATAAACATCGTTAGATTTTGATCTTAAAGTTGAAATTGCAAAAAATATAAATTTTGTTTATTAGTTTTTTGTTGTTGTTTTTGTTTAAGCTTTGATATTGTTACAAGTAAAACTGAGGTTTATAATTCTTATTCGCTTAACAGTTTTATTTGTATAATATCTTTAGCTTTTCTAAAATCTTTGTATGAAGTTTCCTGACGATCTGGCTTAAGCAACCAGTGAAATGCGCATAGGAATAGCTTATGCCTTCAACAATAAATTTTAGTTTGTCAATAGTATGAAATGGGAATTTAGCACATTTAAAAGAAACCTTGTTAAATAATTTTTGAATCCCAATAAAAACTTTGTTAAATTTTTAAAATTTATTTTCGTTAAAAAAATTGTAAATTTTTTTATCTCAGTGATCAATTAAGTATAATAGACAGTAATAAACAGTTTCTGTGAAGATTTTTAAAAAACGACTATTTGGTTTCCAGTTTCCCTAATTTTAAATAACTTTTCTTAAAAAATTTCTTAATACTGCATACTGTGGATGACTCGATTCATTTAAGTAGGGTTCACACTAGCCAACTTAAGTGACAGTCAAAAATGTATTCAGTCTACAGCCACCCACAAAATAACACTAAGCGACAGTCAAAATCGGGATGGGATGAAACCAATTGGAAATGTTATATCGGTAAAAAGAAGTTATACGTGTCCCGGCGTTTTGCTGGGTCTCGTCTAGGAATCGAAATATATCGATTTGAAAAATGGGCTAAAAACCATCAACATTTTTATAAAAACCTAAATTTTAGGGCTGCCATACGTCCTATGGATATGACTTATATACCACATAGTAGAACATATTTTATAAAAAACTCGGAAAAATCGGTTCAGATACAAAAATGTTATGCCCAAAATTAATTTTTTTTTTGTAAATACCCACTTTCGGTAACCATAGATCTCCCCGAGTCCAAGCTTTATAACTCAAGTAAATGGTAAATTTCTTCTTAAACAGTCAGTATATAAATCTGTCAAATCGGTTAAAAAATGGCTGAGTTATAACCGAAATACTGAATCCCCAAAAATTACTTTTATATACCCTTTTTACCTTCGGTGAAGGGTATAAAAAGAGTAATTTTTGGGGATTCAGTATTTCGGTTATAATATTTCCGATATTTTGGTATTTAAGTCATATCCATAGGACATATGACAGCCCTAAAATTTAGATTTTTATAAAAATTTTGATGTTTTTAGCCCATTTTTCAAATCGATATATCTCGATTCCTAGAAGTGACCCAGCGAAACGCCGGGACATGTATAACTTCTTTTTTACAGATATAACTTTCCCCGGAGTTTGAATTCTTCCCGATCACTGACCCCTACCATTTGTCGCACAGTGTTATTTGTGGTTGACTGACAGAAATTTTGCGGCCACACTATCGAGCAAGCTAAAATTTGACCAACACTGTCATTCATGTTATCTATAGTAATTCGATTTTGATGTTTGCAGATAGCCCGCGTGCTGATATGAGAACTGATAACACGGTTTTTCGTATTAAAATTCCAAAACAAACATTAATTTTCAGTAAAATATTTTTAGGGCGAATTAAATCTAAATACGAAAAAATAAGTAGTTTAGGGACATAAATAGTATATTTTAGAAAGTAGCAAGTATTAACAGTTTGTAAAATTATAGACCGATTTTCAACATCTACAAAAGGGTCATCCCTTAGCACAATTCAAACGTTTTACCAAATTTTATTAAATTATCCACAAAATTGCAACTCTTACTTTGCAGTAAAAGCTAACATGGACAGACAACGAGCTATATGGACGGATGGACTTGGATAGATCACTTTGAAAAAAGGGATTCTGACAATATACAAGAAGTTTGGAATAGTATATAATGGCTTTTTCTTTAATTTTTGCTTACTCATGTATAAAATTTGACAGGTTGAAATAATATTTATCTTCAATTACAACTTAATTTGGCTTACAATTGTATAGTAAAAATTAAATCTTGATGGCGTAAACGAAGCAACAAGTTGGTTAAATAGAAGCCACCTCTTAACTAGAATAAAATTTTTTAAATCCCTTCGCTGTGAAAGCATTTCAAACCATCTAAACGTGTATCAAAATAGTTGAAATATGAGCATTAAACTAAATAAAATTTGCAAAAATGCTCTTTCAACTAAAAAATGCTACAAAGGGCAAAAAATTAAAAAATATTCTTTAACAAATGTATGCCTATCTATAAAACGGAAAAATATATTGTTTCTGCCTTTATTGGTCGCACAAGGAAAAATATGCAATTGCATATTTACGGGTTTCCTGTTAACAACTTAAAGGAAATCAAGCAGATGCATGCACACAAAATTCTCGCGAATTGATTTGGAAAATTTAATTAAGCAAATTTTACGTATTCTTATATCAACAAGATTACTGCAGAAAATGTTGTTAGTTTAAACAAATATTTAATTTATACTATTAATTTATTTACTAGTGAAAATTTAATTAATTTTGTTATTAATAATAGAAATTTTTTAATTGTAATCCATTGCTATTTTGTTTCTGTGTGAGCTAGGTTTTGAAATGAGACCTGCCAAAGCTAAGTTTAGGAAAAGCCTTTGCATTCCTGATTGCCTTAAAACTTTTGCTACAACCCCCGTAAAAATTTACTGTATGCACCAAGTCACATGATAAATGTTTAAAAACACACACCATTTAACTCAGGGATAAATATAAGAAAACATACATATTGGAATATTGGAATATTTTTACCTGGTGGTACGTTTTTTTTTTCAAATAAAGGTGTGACATTTTAACAATTTTCTGTCCGCACTTTTATTTATTTCTGTAAGAAAATATAAAATAAAAACAATGAAATTGTGAATTATGTAAACTTTATGCGAATAGTACCACTGAGAACAATACTGGTGTATAAACATTTATATGAAATATGGTTATTTTTTATATCTGCCAATAACGATTTATGAGCGGATATTTAAAAAAAGTACACAAAAATTTCCCTCCTTGAACAAAGTTGACATTGTGGTAAAAGTGGTTTGCCAGCGGAAAATATAAAAAAAGTTCAAATTTAAATACTTTAATTTTAAATTTAAAAAAATAGTAAAGTTTCAGAAAAAACAATGAGTGAAAAAAACCATTTCTGGACTTATTGTCTATCATAATGATGAAACAAGTTTTTTAAAAAAATAGAAATGAATGTGTAAATTATTGTGTGTTTAATACAGAGTCCTTTTTTACTATGCATTTCGATTACGTTTGACATGTAAATGATGGGAAGAATATAAAACTGAAATTTAGACCACAACACGTCATTGTGAGGTTAACCACAAAAATCAAAATCTTTGCCCTCCTGCCAGGAAAAGTTACCATTTTATAGTTTCGAAATTACTTTTGTACAACCCTTTAGCTTTTGCAGATGAATGTGTGAGTGTATTTGTATAAATACACTGCCATGACAGTGACTGACTTAATGACATTTATGTTGATGCATAACACACAGCTTTTTGTCACTGCAAAAATTGCGTTCATTCATATTTGCATTTATATCTCGTATTTGTTTACCAATATCAATTTGAATTTATTATTATGATATGTTAACTTTTTGGAGAATTGCGGTGTGGACATCTCCCCCATATTAAATAAAACACAGTAAAAGTTTGACGAGTAATTTTATTTATAAAAATACCCCAGTGATAATAATGACGTGCTGATGATGTGTTGCATGTTTATGTTTTTTTCAAAGTTCAAGCAGGAAAGGGAAGAAACATTATTAAATAAATAAAATGTTGAATGACTAACAGACTAATGAGTTTTGTGATGTGTCATGCAGTTAAATTTAATTGAAACCAATAAAGTTGGTTTCAATTAAAAATAATACTACCCTATGATATTAAACTTATGTCAAACAAAACAAATGTTTATGTTAGTCAAGTATTATTTACACCTAAGTAAGCAGACATACGGATAGACTGTAAACAAATGCTGGGATGGATTGCGAATTACTGGGTTTTTGAACCCATAATTCAGAAAGCATGAATTTAAAGGCCTTTAGAAAATCTTTTGTTTTTCTATAAAACTTTGTTTCAAATAACATGATTTCTATGGAAATGCGTTACCGATAACATATTTTTTTTTTTAATTAATTTCTATAGGAATTTGTGGCAAAAAAGCAAATTTAATGGAAATGTGTTATCGATAATATGTTTTCTGTTGCAATTTTTTTACCGGTAACATGATATTTATAAAAACTTGCTTCCAAAACGATAATTTCTTAAGAAGTTAGCTAACGATAACATGAACTCTATAGAATAATAATATCGAAAGTATCATTACTTTAGACATTTGCTATCGGTTAATTAACGTCCACAGAAATATTTTATGGATAATAGTATTTCTATAAAAAAGTGTTATTTTTTTTTTTCTTTTTTCGATAACAAGTTTTTACAGAAATTGATTGGATATCGCACTTGTTCAACAATAGTGTATTAACTCAAAAATGGTCTCTCTTCTTTTTTTGGAAAAAAACGAAACGTTTTATATGTATTCATATCTAACCGCTGTAAAAAGATCATGCTATTTGGTTAACTTTTTGGTAATAAAACGGTTGGTTTAAGAATTCTTTCGCACAAATGCGTTTTATGTAAAATTAAAAATTGGTTTGCTTCTACTGAATTTTTTAATTTTGAGTTAATACACTATTGTTGAACAAGGGCGATATGTTTTCTACAAAAATTTTTTATTTATAAAATTATTTCTATAAAAAAAATTAACCGATAACATAATTTTTTTTTATTTGTTATCGATAATATGATTTTAATTTGTTATCAATAAGAAGATTTTAAAAGAAATTTATTATTGTCTAACATGATTTCTTTTAAAATGTGATATCGATAATAAAATTATTAAAATATTTTCTAAACAATTTGCTATCGGTAGCGTGATTTGTACGGACATTAGTTATCGATTAAATGGTTTTCTTAAAAATTTTAAAAATGCATAAAAACATGAATTTTTTAATAGTGCAATTATTAAAGTTAAGAAAAAATTTTAATTTAAATTTGTTATCGATTAAAATTTGCTATCGCTGATACTATAGTTATCGAGAACATAATTTTTTTTAAAACCCTATTATTATCAACAAATTATTATATTTAAATACATATATGTATATCGATTTAACAAGGTGGTAGCTATTTCATACGTTACATGGTAAGTAGTTGTTATTAATATTGTCATTATTCTGAAAACATCTATAAGTTCTTACTAGTAATGACCTCAGCAACTACCTATTACTTCTTTTATTTTCATTACTGAACACTTGCTTACTAATAATCAGCTCAATAACTGCTTATTAGTTGTGTTGTTTTATTACTGAATATTTACTTACTGTTAACGTACTCAATAATTATTTATTAGGTCTTTTAGCTAGTGGTTTTTTGGCTTCTAGTAAGTATAGTATAAGTACTTACTATTCAGCTCGTAGTTAAATAATAACTAGATATTGTTTGACTTCTAGTAGGTGCATTGTAAGTACTGAATTCTGTGGACACTTCGAACCAAAATACGTGGTTATTCAACCACTTGCTAACTTATTAGGCAAGTAAAGTTTTTGCTGGGTAATAACATACTTTCTAAATAAATATTTTTAACAATAGCATTATTTCTATTAAAATTTGTCTAAGAATAACTTCCTTTAATTATACTTATGTATTACTACAAACATTTTAAACAAATGACTCACACGACTGTATTTGATTCTCATCCCGATTATTAAAATGCATTTGTGTTTGCCTTTCAATTTTGTAAAATTTTAAAAACTCAAACACCTAAACACACACACACACATGCACAAAATTATTAATAATTTAGTCAAAATGTTATTGTAACTTAATAACTGGTTTAATATTTTAATGTTTAAGCGTGAAAACACATGTCAAATCAATGATACGATTAACCTTTAAACAACATTTTTTAGGTTTCCCCTCCCCATGTAAATTGTTAACGGTGACGTTATTGTTTATTGCATTTTTTTATTTAAAATATAACAAAGTTTAAGGTTTCTAATCAAATTAAGAAATTAAGAATTTTGTTTTCTGTTTTGTGTTGTTTTTAATTTTTTTCTTTGTAATTTTTTTTTAATCTTTTCTACCCACTGGTTTAGAAACTTCTTAAGAAAATAGTTAATTTGCGGTAAAAGCGGAGTTAAGTAAGTAATTTCGGAGAAAACTTTATTGTTTAAAAGTAATTAAAGCAGAAAAAAAGGAAACTATTTGTACGAGAACTTTTTATTTTATGTGGTTTTATATTAATGAAGAATGCTCTCATATGCAATCCAGTACATTTGAGTTCAAAAATTTAAATTTGTTAATAAAATATAATGAATTGTAGGTCATATTCTTTAAAAATTCCTAGGTGAAAGGGATATAACACCAAACTTGTTACGTGACATTTCTAAGGTACCTACCCGGTTCTAGTTCTAACACTTTAAACACACAAACAAAATGGAAACTGAGAATATTGTTATCCCAATTAAGATTTTTGCTATTTCTTAACCTGCAAACAGGCACTGTATTTACAGGATTTTGATTATCAAATCGAACACAGAACAGGAACAGGAACATAGATGAGACACGTGGATGCATTAAGTAGAATAACTAGTTTGCTAGTTGAGGATTTGCTGAGACATCGACTTAAAGAAGCTCAGTTGAACGATATGTGGGTTAGTGCGGTCAAAAAGATTTTGGAGAATGATTATTATGGGGATTATTACATGTACAATGAAATACTCTGCAAGGATGCTCTAAAGGAGTTAATAGTTGTGCCATCTCAAATGGAGCAAGAAATTATCGCTATGGCACATGGAAAAGGGCATTTTGAAAAAAAGAAAACGCAGGAGTATATGGAGAGATATTTTTATATTCCGGATCTGAGTTCGAAAATTGGAAAAGTTGTCCTGAAGAGGGACTGTTGACACCAATTGACAAGGGGGATTAGCCATTATGTAACGATCATGTGGACCACGTTGGACCTATGACAGCTACGGGTAAACAGTATCATCATATCCTGGTTGTTATAGATGGGTTTTCAAACTTGTTTGGTTATATCCTACCACGAATACTGGGGCAGATGCGCTAATTGATCGGTTAGAGCGCCAGGCAGCAGTATTTGGAAATCCGAAAAGAATTATTTCTGATAGGGGAACAGCGTTCACAAGTTACGCTTTTGAGAAGTATTGTGAAGAAAAGAGAATTCAACATTGGCTAATTACTACAGGCGTGCCACGAGGAAACGGACAAGTGGAACGAATACATCATATAGTAGTGCCAATATTGGTGAAATTATCTTGCGGTAGCCAAGTTCAATGGTATAAATATGTAAACAAGGTTCTACAATACATTAATAGTACACCACCCCGATCAACTCATTGTTCACCATTTAAGATTTTAACTGGATGTGAGACGAGATTGGAGGAACTTCCGGATATCAGACAGATACTCAATAAAGAAATGTTGGAGGAATAAGGTTAGATTATCTGTTAGGGACCAAGTCTCCAATATTCAGGAGGAAAATAAAAGAAATTTTAATAGGAATTGCAAGGCTGAGGAAAATTACGAGGTGGATGATTTAGTTGCGATAAAGCGCATCCAATAAAACTAAAAGGAAAGTATTTTGGACCGTATAAAATTATTCGGAAAATTAATCATGGATATGAAGTACAGAAAGTGTGCGAAGTTGAAGGGCCCCATAGGACGAGCACAGAGGCAGAATACATGAAACGATGGTCGCCAGTATTCGGGTCGAATACCCCGTCAGGAGGTCTGAATGTGGGATTGGAGCCTGATCGTACTACCAGGTCTGGCAGACGGTTTTAGCAACCGTGGTTGTAGGGTTGCGTTTTTGTGGAGTACATTTAGATGACGGGAGAGTGGGACGGCTTTATTTTGTTTAACGAGACAGACGATTTGAAAGTGATGAGTTACTGATTGGATTAATGGACATTCTTCCATCTATGATTAGTTGGTCAGTGGTTGTCAAGAAGCAAAGTTGCTACGTAACACTACTATTGTGAAGTTTTAATTTCTTATTAATTAACTTTATCTAAGCTAAACTACTATAAGTAGAAAATGAAATACAATTATCAGTTTAAACGTTGACACCAGCTTTAATGTTAAATGAAGTTTTTATGTTCAAATTATTTATCTTTATCTTAAACTAAACAAGCCTAAGCAAAAAATGATAAAATTATAATTTTAAACGTGCGGTAACCGTGTTTTATTGAAGAAACTAAACTATACCAGATTAAAATTCCACATAAATAAGGCAACCAATTTTAATACCGTGAAGCCAGGTTTTATAAAAATTGCCCTATAGTTGGATACTCACGATTTGAACTCTCGGTGGAGGAAACATTTTTTACTGGTGTTTTTTTTAATTCTCTTAGTGGGTGAGTAGTTTAAGGCGTGTTAGGAAAGGGGTATTCAAGAATCGGCACAGCCGAATAAATCATGCTTGCTTATTTCTAACTATTTTGTAACAAATCGGAGGAATAAAGTATGTTATTTTGATAAAAATGAGAATAACAAAAATCTGTAAATTGTAGGTATTCCTTTTACAGTAGTTTTATTTCTATTTGTGTTACAAATACAACTACAAATTATATGTAACTTGATTTACATGACAATATATATACTATTAGTTACTATTAATATTAAATTTTATACTTATAAAAAAAACCAGCTTCAATACTTGCAACGCAAAATGAGACTAGATTATTGGTAGAGCAAATCTGCCAAATAGTTTTGAAGAGTTAGCTCGGGTTCCCGAAATAACAGCCTCTAAAGTTTTTGAATTTTTTTACAAGGCGTTTTGTATAAGTCAAAATAAAAATATACTAAATGTACTTCTGAGCTAAAATACTATTTCAGATGTCTTCAGTAGATTTGTATGAAGATTTTTGGCTTAGAATATATTAACCCTCTACCACTAATTTTAAGGGATCATGTTTGTCCTTTTTAAACTTCCCCACAAAAGTATACTAAAACCGCCCTTTAGAGAGTTAAAATGTTCAACAAATATTTTCTGCATCAAATTTTACTAGGGGCCTTTTAAGACCGAAAAATCGTGCAATGTAAGTAAAACGGATTTTCGAAAAATTCAAAAATTTCAAGGCCCGGAATTTCGAAAATCCTTTTTACATACATTGCACGATTGTTGATTTTGACTTTAAGCTAGAAAATGATAATGACAGCAGATTTCGAACCACCAGTACCAATGGTTAAAAATTGCTGTTTGACTGTTGGCTGGTAGGCAGCGCAGTGGTGCAGACGTTTGAACTCAAACAATTCTGATGAAAGAATGTGATTTTTGAAAAATATAAATTCAACTCAGGTTCGAGCCCCAGCTCAGCCAAGAAAATTATCAATAAATTTTAATAATTTTCCAAGTTGTAAAATTCCTTCCTTCAGTAAAAATAATATAATGAAAATTAAATTTGATGAACTCAAGCCTAAATATTACTATTAAAAACTTAAGTAAGACCATAATGGCTAAAAATTACAAAGAATGCTGAAATGGGAGGTTAAGTCGTAGTTATTGATGAGAGGTGTCCTACTGGATAATGACCTCCCTGAATAATGTTTATCCTGGCAAAGATAGACGGTTGTGTAAGGGTGGTAGGCTTACACTTTAGTGTCCAAGACCTAAAATCACATTTCCTTATTTATAACTTTTATTTTATAATTTAATTTGTTTTCTTTGTACACAACTTAATTTTGTTTTTTTTGCATTCATGTTTGTCTCATTATTTGTTCAATATGTATTTTAATATGAAATTATAGATTTTGACTCAAAACTGGTTTTTACATGTCGTTAGCCGAAATTACCTACGTATACACAGCGTTAAAAGTGAGTCAACATGGGTAAAAACTTTATATTTTCCTTTTTTACAATAAATTTATTACCATCAAAAATTTCGGAAAATTAATGTCAAAAATGTAATTTATTCCCATTATAGGCACCGAAAGTTAAGATGATTCTCAAGATAACGGGTTTACTGTAGTAAAGAGAAGTGTTTAGTTATCGCTGGTGTTGACTCACTTTTGACGCTTTGTGTATGGGTTGGTTGAGTGTAGGAAAAAATTAGAACAAGTTCCGGCAGCACTGGTACGATTGTTAATAGTTGCCTTTTATTTTCGGTAATACCATGCCATTGTTCTTTGATTTTATTAAATTATTTATAATATTTATAAATTCTCTATTATAAAACGTTTATTATTTTATTTATTAGCAATTGTTGCTCGATTTAATGCCTTCGAACTTTTTAAAGTTTCACAAAACTCTATTTAATGGGCTTCACCACCGAATACGTTGTACTCATTCATCATCCACTCAAACATAAACCACCAAATTAAGACTTTGCAAAGAAATTAAATGCGTTAAATATTTACAACGAACTTAAAAATAAGTAAAAACGGCGTCTTAGGTAAAATCCATTGAAACTAAACTGTAGTGCTCACACAAAAGTAACTGAAAAGTTTTTCTAGTAGTTTTACTGCTGCTTGTTTCTTGCAGTTTTATGGAAAACTACTTCAGTTAAGAAATTTCATTTTATTTTAAGTGATGAGATTTTAAGTGCAAAATATAAATTTTTGTATTGTTTGTTGTTCGTAGCAGTGCCTTAGAATAAAGATAGCTGTGGTTGATGTGATTAACGTACAAATAGAAATCTGTTTGTAAATTCACAAGAATGGTCGAACTAAAAGTGCTTTAAATCAAATATCTATGTAAATGTATTAATTATCGTCGAATGAATTTGTTCGTTGTTACAATGAATGACTGTTCTTTAAAAGATTTTATTTTTATAATTTAATAAACTGTTCGTTGATATGGCGAAAAATTATCATACATTTATTATTATAATTTAATGAAAGAATTTTTTAATTCAATAATCTATTTTGTTAACTAACTGAATATTTTCTTTAATTCAACGAACAAATTTGTTTTTACAAATTTTTTGACTCAACGTATACAAAAATTGTCTCAATGAACTATTTTTTTTAAATTTCTCGTCGCAAAATTATACCACCTGACCGACCCCTCATATAATTAACTACTTTAACACCCAATAAAATTGAAAAGACTCATAATTGAAGTGTGCTTATTTATATTCTGTTTTATATTTTTTCTTATTTTACAAAAATTTTTGAAATTTATTGTAGTACATATATTTATTATACATACATAACTTTGTATATACATATGATAAAATATAGATACGTATAGTTAGTGCTTACTTTTATAATTTGAACGCCAATGAACCACTTGAAGGTATTCTAAATTAACTATCAGCAAATCCACCGCACTCAATTTAATTTTACACATATAGAAAATCATTTTTCTGAATCGAATTTAACACACAAATGTCCTTTTTCACTTTTATTTTATTGGAGATAGTGTATTTTACAGCCACGACAATATTTTGAATTTTACACTGCATTTTTGTATTTGTTTAAATATTATTTTAAGTAGAACCAGTTCGAATAGAATAATGACAAGAAATGGCATAAATCCTAAACTAACACACAAATTTAACAAACGTTACGTTACCCCCAATAAAACTTGTTTGACTTTAACGTACGAGTTCGTTGAGCCTACAAATCAAATGTAAAGTTTATGCGTGGGAATTTTAGCGTACGATTTCGGTATAACAGGCTAACGAACACTTCACTAATGTTAACTTTCGAGTTTATAAAATTAATGGGCATTTGTGCTAACAAGACTTAATAAATGTTTCGTTACCTGAAAGAACATTTTATTTACTTTAACGTACATTTTATATGAAATATTTAATAAATGCATGTTCATTGTGTCAATGAACTCTACTTAAATTCCAATACCTGAATAATTTTATTTTTAATTATATTAACGAATAAATAATTGAGCCAACGAAAATTATTTTAAATACCGTTAAGCGTTAATATTATTAACACTTTTTTGTTCAGTGTACAAACAATAAGTCTATGTTCTGATACCCAAACATGTATATTCTCTAAGCTAAACATGGCAAATAAATGCAATGCAATAGTGTTAGTGTTTGTATTAATTGTAGGCAAGTAACTTCACAGAATAGTGAAATTACATTTATCATTGAAATAACACCAAAATGTATATTAACAACTAGCAGTTTTGGACGTCTGAACAAACTTTTAAATAAAACTATGCAAACTCCTCTCGATATAAGTTTTTCTTAATATTGTTGATAAAAGTTAAGCTGTACTCAAACGAGTACAGCAGCGCCAAATAGGTTAAGAAAAAAATTTTTTTGAAAAAAAAAAAAAAATAAAAATAATTGTGGTTTTAATTGTCATTAATTTGGAAAATTAAATTAAAGACGTTAATATATTCAAATAAATTAATGGAGTTTTAGCAATTCCTAAACTTATGACGTTTGAAAAAATGCTGCTGATTGCATTAAAATTTCATTGTTGCATAAAATATTGCGTTTAAATAATAAAAAAATAAGCATACTTGTACCCATGATACAAATACACAAGGTAGTTCCACTTCTCTCTCAGAAATTATTTTTTGAAGTTTATCGGAATTATTTGAAGCTTGATACAAATAAAAACTTCAAATAATTCCAATAAAATTCAAAAAATAATTTTTGAGAGAGAAGTGGAACTACCTTGTGTATTTGTATCATGCTTGTACCCATATCTACAAACTAAAAAGCAATTTCTGCATTGATCGATTTGGGATTTTGGTTTTTTCTTGGTGATCTATTTATCTTGTTTTACCGAATATAGCACACTTGCTTGTTTTCTTACTAGCTTAATGAGTGCCTTTGATAGAAGGAAAAATTTTTTTATTCTATAAATTGCAAGTACTTCTATTATTTATTTGCCTTTATATAACAATAGTTATGTAGCCTTCACACTAATAGCAAGACTATCACTTCCTCTAGGCCTACCGTGGCACCCCGTTTCTTCACTGAAATAAAAAATTGTATACTAAAAAATATAGAGGTGTTTGTTTTCTTTTCCGAGAAAAATACCTCTCAATTCCCATACTGTGTCTCAAACTCTACAAAACCCAAATTTGTATACGTTTGATAATTAGGGAAACACCGAACTTTTTGAAGAATAAAATTCTGGCAACTCGGGTACGAAATGTAATTGTTTGCTTTTAATTTTGCCAATGCCACGCCAATAATTTTTGTTTTTATTTCATTATTTTTAATTGTTTTAAAATCTCCACTAAAAAGCTTTTATTATTTTATTAATTAACAATTGTTGCTCGATTTAATGCTGTTGAACTTTTTTTAAGTTTTACAAAACTTTATCTTGCTTCTGAGTAGTTTTGAAAGTGGAATCATTCATCCACCAAATTAAGACTAAAAAGTTTTTAACGAAATAAAATGCATCAAATATTTACAACAGTATTTTAAATTATGTGAAAACGGCGTCTTAGAATCCATGGCAATTACTTCTCGCCTAAACTATAGTGCTTTCACAAAAGTAAGTGAAAACTTTTTCTAGTAGTTTTTACTGCTGCTGGTTTTTTTGCAGTTTTATGGAAAACCACTTCAATTAAGAAATTTTATTTTATTTTAAATGATGAGAATTAAAGTGCAAAATATAAATTTTTGTATTGTTTGATGTTCGTAGAAGTATTTCAGACTTAAAAAGCTGGGGTGGATGTGATTACCGTATAAACAGAAATTTGTTTGAAAATTCAAAAAATGGTCGAATAAAAAGGGCTTTAAATTTAATAACTATTTCAGCTTGTCTTATGTGAAGCCTATGGCCGGCAATTAACCCTTATTAATCGACGCCGGTGTTTGTTATCAATGGAGAAAAAAATGTTGATCCCCCGCCAAAGGCTTCACCAGGCTAACTATCACGTGATTTTTGAGACCTAAACTGTTCAATTATGTGTATGTTATTGGGGTCTTATTTTAGAAATCGGGGCTTTATTTTATATGCAATACGGTTACTGTCATGAATCAAATAAACAAGATTGCGCATTGCGCAGGTCCGTTATTTTAGTGTGTGACGAAACAATAGACTTTGTGTGTGTTCATTTGTGTGTGTCTTACATTTTTTACAACAAGCACACATATTTAGTCTATGATGACGTAGATGCGCAGTAGAAATTTTTTTTGTACGGCTGAGTGCGCAATCTTGTTTTTTTGATTCATGGGTTACTGTATCATATCTTTTTGCGTCGTTATTTTATTTCGTTGGGGGACTAGCATTTGCTTTTTGGAAACTTATTTCGTGGCGATGGAGCCGTTTTTTTGAGTTGCTGCTTAAATTGAATTCCTGGTTTCACTTTAGCGCCAACATTGAAGGTTATTTTAAAGTATAACAAAAAATAATCGAAACCTTAATAAGTCAAATAAGTCTGTTAAACTGATACTACTCAAGCAACAATAGCCACAACAATTACAATTAAGACGTACACAATAAGAGCAACAACTGCTCTCGTTCTTTTAAAACACTACAAACAATAAGTCTAGGCTCTGGGTACTTGAACATGTTTCATGCATTTTCTCTCAATTAAGCATGGCATATAATTGAAATACAATAGTGTCGTTGTTGTAGACCAGTAACGGCAGAGAATAGAGGAATTACATTTATCATTGAAATAAACACTCACCCAAACACCAAAATCTACATTAAAAAACAGCCGCTTTGGACGTATAAACAAACTTTTAAATAAAACTATGCAGACTCTTCTAGATAAAAGTTATTCTTGTGTTTTCGCTTTAAATTTTTGTTTGTTTTGTTTTTCTTTCAAAGCCTGCCACGTGTTGGTAAAAAGAAAATTGTTTACTGAATGGTACACGTTAGAATGTTAGCTAGTGCAACATGGTAGACAAAATTAACAGGTCCAAGGTGTACAGTGGGACTATAAGCATTTGAATAAAGGAAACACTAAAATATTTAACCCCCATTTAAAATTTCTAACAAAAAAAAAAAAAAAAAAAAGCTAATTAAATCCAAAACCTTAGTAGGCGAAACTTCTGAGGAGCTTCTAAACTATGTTTTTTTGATAACAAAGATTATATATTTCGAACAATTGTGAGTTCTGATTGGGGAATCTAAATTTTTGAAGCTTAGCATAAACAAGTTGGACCTAAATTTACATAATATTGTGACACAATTTTTCTTGCGAAAACTATGAAAAAGATTCTTGAAATAAATTTTTGTTTTTCGAATTGTTTCTAAAATTGGAACTACAAATATTTTCTTGGTCACTTCTCAGCTCTAAAGTAATTTCTTGGCAGGATTTTTTCAAAATAAAGCAAAGCTTAAGAAGCAAGATAACCTATGGCTTTAACAGGAATAATGGATGTTAGAAATTTGGAAGTGAAATAATGTATTATTCTCTATTTTTTTACCACAAACTTTGTACTGTTGCAATTTTTTAAGTACTTTTTAAAAAAGACAATACTCCGGTACCCTTGCGACGCAAAAAGCACTCTTTCCAATTTCCCTTAATGAAATATTTTAAATCAATTTTAACGAATTTCTTAATTCTTTTTAATCTTTAAAGAGCCCTCAGAAATGACTTGGTATACTATAAATTACACTGGATGCAATCTGGAAGTGGACAAATGGATGGATTTTGGAACAGTCAATTTGCAGGGTGAGGGCAAGATATAGATTTGGATAGATAGATAATCGGCCTGGCAACAAGCTCTCTTGTGACAAATCCCGTATAGAGGTATCGGTGTCATGACTCTGATGAGAAGTGATTTATCATCCATCAGCTTCTGGGGTGATAGCTGAACTGCAAAATCATTTTAGATTACCCATTTGCCCCTATTACTAATTTAATTGTTTCGCAGGATACTGTTAGTCTTTGAACTGATGCAAAAATAGTACGAACCAGCAAACCAAATAAGTTTGAGGAACGAAAGGTAGAAAATAGTATGCTATTGGTCACTGCCCATGTAATATGTTAAGGATCTTATAAAAATACCATTAAGAAATGCTCTCTACTGCACGAACCTTAGAAAAATATAAAAAATGTGTTTGCATTTAAAATCTGAATTTTCCATCCCTGATTTCGAACAAGATTTACTCCATCGTGCAACAGAACGTCGAATAAGATGGACAAATAGCGCTTTGAATTTAAAAAAAATTTCATTTTTGACTAGAACATTTTGAGGGCGATTATTTGAACTGGACGAAAAGAGCAATCTAAATTTTTGTTTGTATGCTGAATGTTAATATTTAAAAATAAATAAAAAAAAAAAAAAATTTTAAGAAACGCTTTTCTTTACCTTAATATATTGATCAGTAGTGCGATTCTCTATTCAATTTTAACGCAATTTAAATTGTTAAAAATATTTAACAGCAAAGTTAACGTAAATTTTATTCAGTAACTTTTTTAACAAAACGTTAACTGCTTTGTCCTATCTTAACGTCAGGTATTAAAGTTATCTTAACGGCAAAATATTTTTCATTGTTTTTTTTTAAATTCGAAGTTATTTAAAAAAAAAACCAAAAATGTTGGCAAATAAAAGGCACATTAACATTTTTAAAATTCACGTTATTTACATACATTTTGCCAAAATAATATTAAAAAATTTGTTTTTTGGGAATTTATAAATATTATTAAAAATATTACATTTTACATGCAGCTTATGGAAATCACTAAAAGTGTTTTTTTTCTACACAAAAAATAAGTGGTAGACATTAAAATCATGCCGCTGTTAGAAAATTTTTGGGAATTTTCTCCAATTTAGCAATTTTTACCGAATTTTTGCCATTCCTTATAGTTTAAGTGGCTTCAATTGAATTTTATGGTTTGTTCGAAATATTAAACAATTTCGCGAAATTCGCTATTTTTGCAAAAAAAAAATTTGTTCATTCCGACCATTTGATTTTTTTTAGCGATTTCCAATAAATTTTACGATTTTTTGCAAGTTTGCAATTTTTCGCGAATTTTAGCCATGATCGCGATACAAGCGATTTTTCCTTAGAGCTTTAACGATTTTTAATAAACAGCCGCTGTTTGCAAATTTTTGCAAATTTCCGCTAATTTAACATTTTTTACTGAATTTTTGCAATTCCTTATAATTTTAGCGACTTTTAATCAATTTTATACCTTGTTTGATATATTAAAAATTTAGCGCTATTTTTGCAAATTTTCAGAATTTTTGCAATATTCGCTGGAATAGCAAAACCTAAATTGGGTTTTGTTAGTTTAGAAAGTACTTTAAGTCGTTCCACACGATAAATAGTTTGCACTCGATGGCAGTGTTCGTAAAATATACTAATTAATTAACAAAGATGCTACTTGATTGAAATTTTTAGTCATGTTGTTAAAATTGAGTTACGGAATTGCTGTATTATAACCGTAAGAAATAAACTGTGCCGGTAAAATTACCGTTAACGTTAATCGTAAAAAGTAAGAGAATTCCACTACAGTTGTGAACACAAAATTAATATGAATACTAAAAAAATCGACTAAAAGTAAAAAAATAAGAACATTTCAAACAACATAAACTTTTAAATCAATATGGAAAAAATCTCAAGCATCCCTTAAAGAAAACCGGGGGCCGCGTTGTTATGAAACAAAATGCTCAATTAAAAAGCATTTAAGAAAAAAAATTCTGCCCTCCCTTAATTTCATCCTGGCTACGACCATGTATTCGTGTATTGTCATCGGGAGTATGAATGCCTGCAAAGTTTCATTCATTTGCTGTGAGTAAAAGGCGGTTAAATTAACGTTACAAGATTTGATTTTCCGAAGTGAAGCCCAAGAGGTTTACGGATTCCCATTAAGGAAGCTTTAGTTTAAATGATTTTATTTTAATAGGTTTTTAGAAAATTTTCTTCTAGTTCAGTATTATAATAGCAGTCTTCTGGCAACAATGCATACCTAAATCTCTATTCTCAATTACAGCCGTACGATAACAAGATCGGAAGGCGAAACGTTTTCTTCTGATTGACTTTTACGCTGATATACCTTAACAAAAGCGTCAACGTTGCTTTACGAACAGTAGTGTAAACTTTCTTGTTTAATGAAACCACATAATATAAATAAAACAATGGGGAAAAAACCGCTAGATTGACCAAAAAATACATAAATTCTGTGGTTTTCATGGGCAACCGCGTATGTCTTAAAATAAAACTTTTTAGTAGAGCCGAAAAAACAATTCTAGATCAAGCAATGGGCTAGGTATTGCACCTTTTGAACCTTGTGATTATGTTAAAAAATCGAATTGGTCTATCTGTTTTCAACAATTTTTTGAACCAAGTTACGCTGTTGCCCATGAAAACCACAGAATTGCCATTATTTATTCACAATAGTTGCTAGCTTCACTATTAAACGCGCTGTTAAAATTATACTTTCCCATTGCACATCGTTGACTCCGCGCTATTTTGGGATGCTTCATACAAATTATATGGGCATGACATTTCTTGACAACTAGAAGACGCGTGCCGCTTTTATCAAACTTATTATTAATAAGATTTCTCTATGACGTGCTAAGTTCCCAATTTTTATTTTCGATAAATACACTGAAATTTATTGTTGAGGGAAATCGCATTTCACTGGTTGCTTAGGCCAGCTCATCATTAAATCGTTTCCCAAAGATTTTGTTTACGTACGGCTATTATACCACTTAACTATATTAAAATGTATTTGTGTGCCGATCTATAAAAATTCTTCACACATTTTCCAATTTAAGTTTCACTGTATGATTCTCTTCTGTCTAGTGATGATTATAACACGTTTGCTTTGTCTGCAGTAAAATTAAAGAGGCATAAAAGAAAGAAGGAAAATAAAACCATGAAATAACCTAACAAGTCTAGCACAAGGACAACATTGTCTTTCATGTTAATGTAAATGTCATAACAAGTAACCTTTTACTATTTCTGTTGGTTTTTCAAAATGCAGTTGCTCTTAGTTTGATTTACCTTGTCATCCTTAAACGTCCTTTTCTTCGAAAAAAACAATTGTTTGTACACTTATATACATAAAGGAAGGTTAAATTTTAAGGGCCGATGTTCATTTTGAATAAAACACCAATTATTAGGGAAGTTACTGTAATTTTTTTATTATGAAAATATTGGTATAATTCAATTATGTATGAAACAAAATATAGGCCTTAAGGCCGCCGCAACTTCGGCGGCACACCGCTATGCGATGGCTCAAATTTTCGATGACGCTAGGGCATAATTGAGCTTCTATGCCGTTGATGAGGCGAATTATCTCATCCTTTAGCTCTTGAATTGTTGCTGACTTATCGACGTACACCGCTACTTTCAAATAACCCCAAAGAAAGAAGTCCAACGGTGTCAAATCACATGATCTTGACGGCCAATTGACATCGCCAACGTGTGAGATAATACGGCCATTGAATTTGTGGCGCAAAATAGCCATTGTTTCGTTAGCTGTGTGTCAAGTGTCTCCTTCCTGTTGAAACCACATATCGTCCACATCCATATCTTCCAATTTGGACCATAAAAAGTTCGTTATCATATCACGATGGCGAACACCATTCACAGTAACTGCCTGACCGGCCTCATTTTGGAAAAAATACTGCCCGATGATGCCGCCAGCCCATAAACCGCACCAAACAGTCACTCTTTGTGGGTGCATTGGTTTTTCAACCATCACTCTTTGATTATCATTCGCCCAAATTCGGCAATTCTGCTTATTAACAAATCCACTGAGGTGACAATGTGCCTCATCACTGAAGATGAGTCAATTGCTCCTTGTAAGCGTGTAAATGCAAGTCTTTATGCATAATGGTCATCAACGTCGAGCGTGAGAGGTGCAATTGTTGGGCACGAGTTGACGAGTTGAGGTGGACGGCTCTTTAGCCACACTATCGCGAACATCAGCAATATTTTCTGCAGTACGAGCATGCACTTTTGTTTTCACATCTCCTTCAGACCCGGTTTGCTCAAATTTTTGCACGAGTTTTCCGATTGTACACACATTTGGACGATCCAATTGACCGAAAAAATCACGAAGTGCACGATATGCATTTTGATTTAAAAGCGATTTAACGCGTCGTTTGATTGTGTATCTATCTATCGTTCAAATTGAGGTAGTCTAAAATTGAGAAATGCAAAATGAAATGCAGAGAAAAATTTGACGTTTAGGTGTGGTTCACATTCAACATCGGTCCTTAAAATTTAACTCTCTTTATTTACCGTTAAGTTGTTCCTTTTTATAGGCAACACCCATGAACCAAACAGATTAATTTTTAAATTAAATGATTTCAATATGTTCCTTAAAAGTAAGTTGTAAAAAAACAACTCATTTAAATTGAAAAAGACCTTGTTCATAATTGATTTAGATTTTCAAAAGACCTTGTGCCTTTATGTTTGACATTTTCAAAAAGAGTTTGCTTAATTCCGCCGCCTCTATTTATGCTATTCATTTAATAATGTTAGTAACTAAAAATATTGCAGACATAAAATGGATTAAATAAACATAAAATTCTTTAAGTTGCGAAGCAAAACTGGCAAGTCGTCTTTAAAAATTTCGTTGTACAATAGACAAAACATGTATAATTGAAAACAACATTTATTTGATAACAACATACACACCCTCAAACACACACTTTGTAAAAAACTGACTGAGAACAAAGTTTAAAGTTATTAGAAAATATTTTGGTGTAGGGAATACATTTAGGGATTTCATTAGGGAGTACGAGCCTAAAATTGGTTGTTTGTTATATTAAGGTTTGGCTTTGCTTTGTTCCTGGTGTTTTTCTTTGCTTTTCTGAATTTTTTTTTAATTTGTTTTTCTCTCCGATTTTGAGGTTGGTGTATTATTATTTTTTGCTACTTCTGCTACGATTATATCCGAATGAGAAGAATGTGTTTCTATGCTTTTTGTGGTTACATCATGACTTTTCATATAATTTCCGCATCATAAAGCTGTGAAAGTAATGTTCCACTTGAAATACTATTTTTATTTCATTTTGTCCTACGACCACGACGACTGGTTGGTTGGTGTTGTAAGTAGAAAAGAAACCAATGCCAACTTTTGTTTTGTAAATGCGCGTCTATTTTTCTTTTTAGTTTTTTTTCCTACTTTTTTCACGAAAATAACAGCTGGGTTTGAAAGACCAAAAATAAGAAAGTAAACATTTAAGGAAATATTTTAGTTGTTTTTTGGTTGAATTTTGTTACCATGATTTGTGCAAAATAATTGTGACTGTTTAGTTGAACAGAAATTGAAGGTATAAAATTTAATATTTTGTTATTGTTTTTTTTCCTGAAAACATTTTAGCTGTTAGGTATAAAACCTTTTTAATCCTTATTTAAAAATTTAAAAAGGTTCCTTAGATCTAAGAATAGTACCGAAATACGACCTTTTTTAAAAGCTACAATTTTGGAGAAATACATGTGCTACAATCAAATCGCCTTAAAGAAGACGCCTCAACTTCCGCAAAACCAAACTAAAGTGGATAAACACCACCAACACTTCGAGTCATACTCTCAAGAATAACACCATAGAAGATGCGAAAACATTATGCTACCGTTTTTTCATAATTACCTAAAACGTAGGTTCACGTATAAGCAAAGCCCGTCACGCCACACACTTTTTCATGAATGTTTGGAAACCTGCTGACTTATCGAGACAACTAAAAATACAAGTCCTCAACACATGTGTTGAAGGTTGGCTATGTAACTTGGGACATATCCAAACACAACCACCCACGCATAATAATTTGATGAAGAACAAAATTGTGCAAAAATAGAAGGAGTTTACTCAATCTAATAATATTTTGCATGGTGGTATATACGATAATAATAAACAAAATTTCCAGTTTTGAAAAAATTCTGTCAATGGATTTAATAAGGCAATACTTTTTATGTTGAATTGTTGAAAATTACCAAATCTATCTAACTATAATGTAAAAATTGTTATACTTAAGGATGGTCCAATAATATTTGCAGGGTACGTACACGTACATACACTCACAATATTATTACAGTAACGGACTGTATGTAGTTAATTTAAGAAGTATTCCGTTCAGTCATTTTTAAATAAATAAACAATGAAAATTCCAAGCAAATTTATTTTAAACTGATTCTAACAGTCATTTAAAAAACTAAGTGCATATTAATAAGGATTTTCAGTTGCAGTTAATATTGTCCGATGATTAAGTTAATTTCTTCTTTATGTACAATTAAATGAAAATGTAATTTAAAATAACGAAAAGTTCATTTAATTTTTACTGTCAAAAATTCAACCACGAATTCCGTAAAAACAAATGAATTTTCAGTTATTTTATGTAATTTAACTACCAAAACGATGTGCTTGTTTTGTGTACCAAATTCCCATTTTCTATTTGTTAAAATTTTTAAAGTAAAATAATTACGAAACCATATCGGCCATGTTGCTGGTGTCTTATAATTGAGAGTTCTTCTATAAACAAACGAGGTCAGTACAACAAAAGTAAAACAAGCAAGAGGTCAGTACAACAAAAATAAAACAAGCTTTATGTAACAGGATAAGTGAACAATAATGTTTGCTTGTTTTTCTAATGAGAGTGACATTAGAAAAACAAGCGGACTGGTGTGTATCTGGTTGGTGTTTTTTAGAAATTCTGCTCTTTTGTGGAGTAAACGAAAATTACTGAATTTAATAAAACAGTAAAAATTAAAAGAACTTTTCGTTAAAAATAAATGAAAAATAAGTAGACCGGTTTTGAACTGAATTTTCATTTATTTTATATTACAAATTCAGTTAATTTTGCGTACAGAATATTTATGTTTTTTTTTAAGCACAAAAATTTGGGATACGTTCTAGTTAGATTTAACAGCCAGTGTACTGTAGCCTCAAACAATTGCAAAAACAATGACAATTTTGAAATTTTACCAACCTGACTGGAATGACTGCTCCTCTTACGTTTTCGAAAACTTTTGAGGAGCCTAATCACCACACACGAACGAAAAAGTTACTGTAAAACTTAATTGAAACATTTTTTTCTTCTTCTTAATGTTGTTGTAGCTTTGTTGTTTCGGGCTTTTTGTGTTTGTATTAATTTACTTGATGGAAGTTTTTTTTATGCACAGCACGTACGAGACAAGCAAATTTAGTTTTGAAAAGAAAAATGAATACAAAAAAAAAAATTTACTAAAATAAAAAAATAAATAGAAAAATTTAAGGACCAATAAAGGTCATGATGCCAATAAACTTAAAATGGAGACCAGCCAAATAAGAATTCAAATTTATTAACAAATTGCTATTTTTCTTACAAAAACAAGAGTTTAGTTTGTATACCAGGCTTTTAGTTTGTTTAAACAATTTTTTCCAATTTAACATATTTTTCGCGATTTAGGTAGTATCTGCAGCCAAAAACATTTTCTCATGTTAGCAAATCCGTTGATGTTTTGCTTTGGTTAGATTAAGATTCCTCACACACAACCGATATTTTGCTTCCGGCTTTTGTTTGGCTACAAGTGTATGTATAAGTGTGTGTATGAGTAATCCTATGGGTGTGTTAAAGTGAAATTAAAATGTATTTTTTCGGGTAAAATCTGGCTTATGCCAGCAAAAAAAGTAAATCTCGCTTGAATGCATTGTCTGTTTCATATTTGTATTTAAACATTTACAAGTGTTAGTGAACGTTTCTAGTGAGAATCGGAAGAAAGGCCTTGATTTTAAAGTTCGGTTCGTTATAGACAATGCACTCGATTTTTACTTCGTCACGGACAAATGGAATATTAAGGTCTTTATAATTATGATTATAAGAGTTAATAATATACCTCTGCTCACTATTTTATTTTGACATCTTTGTAATGTAAAAATAAAAATACAAGAACTAGTAGATGTTCCCTAAAGTTGAATTCCATAGGTCCATACTGGCTTAGTAATGGCTGTAGAGTACCCGTATAACCATATAATTCAGATTAATAGCAGAATGGAGACAAAGAGGCCACTGCAACTGTGATATTTTAAATTTTAGTTGTGTGGACTTGTAGTATATTAGGGGCGTTCTGGAAATCGAAAACGCAAACCGCCAGAAATTTAAACGTCGTTTTTGAATAACATTTCTGTAATAAAGAATTTTATTACATATATTTTACAAATAGTTCTCTATTTAACCAAATTTTATAACAAAAATTATAAAAATTAAATTAAAAGTGTATTAAAAACCACTTCCAAATCCTTGCATTTTGCGTTTTCGATTTCCAGAACATCCCTGTATATGTTGACCCAGGTAAGCCGACGGTGAAGATGTATACCAAGATATTTTGTATGATTTTAATTTGGGATATCGATGCTATTTATCTTCAATTTGGTACAGTGTCCTTTTCCCAAGGTGAAAATTACATGTTCGCACTTTGTTGGTAATTTTTCGAGTTCTTCAATACAAGTAGAGGTAATAATTGGAGTTTTATAACGCTTTTAGATGCTGTGCCGTCTGCAAAAGTTAACGCCTGGATATGGTTATTTGTTTGCATATCTGTTGGCAACTTCAATAATTTTTGTATCTTTTCTGAAACAAAACTTTCATCCAAACATGGATCTATCAGGGCACGAACCTTGTAACAGGAACCAAAACTTATAATGTTAACCCAGGCTGTGGCTAACATAACCTTTTTTGCAACAGAGGTATGATGCGATTGAACTGCACTAGAAGGGCCGGCAACATTAGTGGACTGCATTTGACTTTGAGTATTTTGACTTTGAGGTTGAGAATTAGTGTTTGACTGGCTTTAATTATTATTGTTGTTTCTTACTATTTCTCTATGCATTAAAGTATGGTGTTTTTATTGCATCTAGAACAGCCAATAGGACTACTGCAATCTCCATACAAATGCCCCATAGTAAGACAATTAAAACAAAAACGAAATCTTTTTAAAGTTGAGACACGATTCTTGTAATCCATGCTCAAGAATTTATTACAAACACTAATCTTATGCCTCTCTTTACACAACTTGCATGAGCTCGAGTCAACTTCTGTGTGATGAGCCTTAAACTGCTTAACTTTTGTAGAAATATTGTTATTATTTAAAGGGTCTGCTTGGGAACCACTGACAGCCATATTGTTTGCTACTTCAATATCAGAAACGCTTTCAAGGGCATACAATCTATCGGTCAAAAAAGTATTTAATTCCTCAGATTTGGGAACCTATGTTTTATTTTTTGCCGATTGCTCCCACAGATGTAAAGTATTTTCTGAGAGCCGAGACGAAACACAAAAATTGGGTCCCATGAGGCAATATCTACATTATATAATTTTAACACCGAAATACAATTATTAATCTCCCTTTGGGGCCTTTTTATCTCTGAAGCCGTTTCCCGTTGACATGGAGCCAAATTAAACAAAGTCTTAATCTGACTATTTATTAAACCTCGTTTATTCTCATATTGGGATTTTAAATTACACCACGCAATCTCGAAATTTTCTGCTGTAAGGGCAAAATATCTATTTATATCCCGTGCCTCATTATCTGTTTTTTTAAATAAATAAAACAACTTTTCTACAGGGCTAAGTCTAGAATTATTTATGTAGATTGCCGTAAACATGTCCCTAAAGGTGGGCCACGATACGTAATCTCCATGAAAAACGCCCGTATCACAAGGGGGTACAGGTAAAGAACATAAGTTGGGAGCCACTGCTTCCTTACTTTTTTGTTTTGCCTGTTTTGCTTTGCAAGAATGTTTATACTTCAAAAACTTTTTTATATCACCCCCAAATCTCTTCTAAGTCACTTCTTTCAAAATCTATCGCCTCTTTAGTGTATGCAGAAAAGTCTTCCTTTTTAAGCATAACCTCAAAATTGGTTAGCTTGTCTGCCGCATGAATACACTTTTCAAAATTCGACATTTTATTTTTAAAATCGAACTACAGAATAACAAAATATGCGTGTAGTATTTTGAAAGGCAACAAAATAAAAATTCCCAGCAAAAATTAATTGAAAAAAAATTTACGCGCTGGCAACACTTTTCCTTTTATTTATCAAATATAACAAATTAAGGCAAATTTGTATTAGACTTTTCCCTTTATTTAAAAATTACAACAACTTGACGCGGGCTTAAAAAACACAGCAATTCGACGAGTAACGGCAAAACTGGCGATTAAAAAAAGATTGCTTACAAAATCGTAATATTTTATTTTTGGCGCGACGTAACCTCACTTCTTTGAGACACAATATGGCGCGACAAAATATATGCAATTTTAAATTCCACAGTACGTACCTTATTATTCACTTCCCGGAAGAAGGACCTAAATGTTGGGGTGCAAATAGGGCTAGTTACCTGGTGAATCCTGGCACGTCTTAGGGCTATTCGCTGGCAGGTTGTGGCTCGTTCCAAACACTTGTTACTCGCACTAAAATTGATGAACAACACAAATTTGCACCGTGGCTCAATGGCACTGTTGTTGTGGCTCGGGTATTGGCAAAAAAAGAAACACTCCTTTATTTTTTTGTTTTTTTTGAAACTTTATAATTTTGCTTTTTTATTTAATTTATTAACTTTATTTTAATTTATTTATTTTACAATTTAATTTTGACCGGCACTGGCTGGTTGAAGTTTTTGAAAGCAATTGAATATCATTCTTAAGGTGACGTTCACAGCCAGCTGGGCTACATACAACATGAGGTGTTGCAAGACGCCACCTCCACATGTCGTCCGGTTGCACACGATTAAAATACTGGGACCACAAAAATATGTTTACACCAGCCAGGCGCCAACAAATGTTGAAAATCGCTACATACAATGAAGATAAGACATCTTTTAAAATAAAGGAACTGTATTCCAATATTAAATTTATAAAATGGATCAATACAAACATCGGTGTTTCTTTCTGGTTGCAAGTATTTCAATAAAGAGATGCTGGCAGCAACAACGTTTTTTAAGAAATTTCAGAATTTACTATAAAGTCTAACTGCCGTATTCATAAAAAATTAAAATAAATTTGAAATGCATTTTAAGAAAAATGTGTATGAAAATTTTGCCTTAAAACAGTAATGCTTTGCCAAGTAAACATTGTTAAAAATAATATGAGAAAAAGGTTACATTTAGCAACCGTTAATTCGTTTTATCAATTAGGTAAATATCTTTACCATAACAATGAAATATTTATACCAACACCACAATAGTGGAGAGGGTACTATGCGTTTGCGCTGATGTTTGTAACACCTTCAAATGTTGGTCCTAAGCCCACTTTTACGTAAACCGATAGACTCAGCATTACTTTCTGAGGCTGCCAAATATGGGATCTAAGGTAAATTATGGACAGTATATCACAAAAGTCATAACATTTTCTCTGGCCATATGAAACTAAGTTGGAAGATAATTTACAAAATAAATATATGTATCTGCTACGATTTTAGGCGTTTTTAATTAATTTACCAGAGTGGGCTATTTATGTGCAATTTCTAGTCCTAAAACTCTGTGAAGTATTCAATTTTAATCTGATAGTGTTGTTTATAACGGTTCTGGGCGTACTAAATTGTTTTCCGGGAGTAGGTTTTATATGGGGCCTGGGGTAGATTAGGGCCCGATCTTCACCAAATTTAACAGCGTGATTTCGAGTCGAATAAAACGGACTTTTGCAAAATCTTATACAATTCCGTGCATTGTTCCACCATTTATTTAAGTTTTTGTAACAACATTTTCAATTTTAAGGTGGTGATTCCACATTTTGATTTACGGCTCTGATCCTACTGAACCGATTTAGCTGGATTTCAGTCCCAAATTTCTTAGGATAACTACAAGTAATTGACACCAAGTTTGTTAATTTTTTTTGACTTTTTCGATAATGAGTTTTTTTCAACAGACGGACAGACAGGTGGACAGAGAGACGGACATGGCTTAATCGACTTAGTCAAGGAGCTAGAATATATCGAGCCCTAACCGCGAAAATAACGTAAGCGCCAAAAACCAAATTTTACGGGAGAGAGTTTTTTTTATTTTATTGCATATACATTTTGTATGACATTTGTCGCTTACGATAAAATTGTTATTGATATAAAATCGTAACGGTACCTTCTGTGACCATGACATTTAAGGAGATGATGCAAGTGTTGCCAATAAAGTCATTTAGTAAAAAAACGAAAATTGAAAATGATGTCGCTTACGTTATTTTCGTGGTTAGGACTCGATATATACTTTATGGGGTCTTAGATGAATTAAAATTTCACACGGAATGACAAACTTAGTACACCCTCTTCACAACTAATTGCGGTGGAGGTTATAAAAACGCAATGGAGTATGTAAAATAATATATTGCATTGCGAAGTACAGGCATTTATAAAGGCCTATATATTTATGGCCATACTTTGTTCCTCTGTATTTTAATTGTACTTCAGTGTTTGCCTAACAACGTATGAATTTTAGTCTGCATTGTAGTTATATGTGACTACCGCTATTTTTGGTTAACTTTTATAGGATTTGCGAGCTTAAATTGCACACGCATTAATAACCCATTTGAAGTTAAATTTAAAAATGTCAGAATTTATTTTTCGCCTATAAATCTTTTCGTCATAGGACTTTCAATAACATTTTGTGTTTAATAAATTTATACTGATGGGAACCAGTAGCAAATGCGTTTAAAGTTTCTAGCGCCTAAAAACGTAAAGTGTGACGTCATAAATAAAATAATGTTGTAAAGGTTGAACTTTTACATATTAATGCTATATTAAAGGAATTTATTAAACAATTTAATACATTTAAGGACCCCGCTTACCAGCTCTGCAAAAAAATCGGTCGATTAGTTCAGAAGATATAGGGTGGGGGAGCTTTTACCCCTCTTGCCCTATTTCATGCGATATTTCCTATCACGCCAAAAATAATACAATTTAAGGCTATAGATGTTTTTTTTTTTTTTTTTTTTTTTTTTTTTTTTTTTTTATAATTTCCTAGCTTATCCCGCGAAGCTTTATGCTTGTCTGCAGGAAAGAAACCAGAGTCTGCAATTAGCTCCTTTTTGAATGACACAATTTAAGGGTTGTGAACAACCTTTTCACCTGAGAGATTAAGACCGCCGTTACACTATTTGCCTGCACAATTTCAAGAAAATCGATTAATTAGTTAAGAAAATATAGAGTGAGAAGCTTTTGCCCCTTTTGTCCTCTTTTACGTCCTCTAGCGATATAAAATATACTTTAAGACCTATTCTAATACCTAACAAATACACTTACATATAAAAATCATAATAATCGGGCAAGCCGTTGCGGATGTAATGCTATCATCAACGTACCCTGAAGTTTTGGTAGAAATCGGTCGACCCGATTCCGCAGTTAGTGGTGACATCAATGTGTACACTTCTTTTTATATATATAGATAAATCAAAATATGTATGTGGTGTAAGTTATTTTGTTAAAAGTCCAAAGATAATTTTATATTATTATAAAAAGAGTGATTTTACACACATTCTATTTAAAATACAAGCAGCCCATCACTATCTACAACTGCCACGTAACCTCGTAATGACATTCTATTTTCAACAGGTTGGCAAGTTACTGCTAAAGGCCGTTTTACACTATTTGCATTGCTTTCCATATAACAGAAACTAACAGCTGTCGGCTAACGGGACTTTAACTTACTCCTTTAGGAAGCCACTGTCCAGTCGTGCAATTTTTTAAAATTCTGCATAAGAGTCCATATTTTAAAATCTGAGTTTTGCAAATTTTGTATTTTTGTGATATCATTCCTCTACGTTTTTTAATTTGATATATATAAATATGAATACTCCTGCAACAAACTTCAAATGAAAAGTGAGAATAACAAAACCATACAGAATTGTAAAGATCATGAAACTTTGTTTCTCTCCCCAACATTTCTCATGCATTAACGCAAGAATTACTGCAACAAAGATTGTATGTCTGAATAGGGAAGCGACTTTCCGCATCCAGTACCCATGTTCTGTGACTTTAGTAAGAACTTCTATATATAATTTATTCCATCGTTTCTTGAAAAGTGATAAAAAAGTATTTCTGTAACTCATGTCGCAAACTATCAAAAGAGATTACGTCGTTACGTTATAAATGTCATAACATTGCATTCGTAGCCGATGTAACTTTGCAGACGTTGATAACGTCAGTCACACATTTCGTTAAAGGCGACAAAAATTTACAAAAATTTAAAATTTTTTAACGACGGCGGCGAAAATACAAACCTCGGCTATAACAAATAATGTTAAAAGCGACTTCAATGTTTGTTGTTTGCAAGCGAGCTTCATATTAATATTATTTTTTATATTTTGCATTTTTAATTGTTTTTAGTGTTAAAATTTTCTCACGCCCCATTTTTATTCGTGAGTTTATTTGACAAGTCAAATCGGGAACTTATTACATAAAACTGTTTAAAGACACACTTTTTCTGTAAATTAACGGGTAATTTACTAACGTGGCAGCTAGTACTCGTCAAAAAAAAGTTATAGACACAGTTAAGTGAGAAAAACAGATGTTTCTTTTAATATACGCGGGTTTAAAGAACATGGCACTGATCAGACCGCACCGCGAAGTTAACTTCATTCAACACCGATATCGTAAATTTCATTACCGTTAACATTATAGCCTTCTGAATTTTAATAAAAATTCTGCTTTATTAAAATTATAAAAGAAAACTCATTTGCAATATAAACTTATATTCATAAAAATATATTAAAGTTTCAGAGAGTTTAAATAAATGATTACGAATATCTGTGTGCAATTTGGCTTATTTATGCTTAAAACACGTGCCAACATTTAACAACAAAATAAAATTGCAACATTATATTTTATAACGACAACAAAAAGCAGCAACAAAATACCACATACTTTAGACATATGTTGTATTCAATATTGTATTTAATGTATCCAATAGATACACTTCTCTACAAACACACACGTACACAATCAAGTTTTATTCTAGCATGTGTGTTAAGAGTACTGGTTCCAGGAAAGGCAAAAACAAAAGAGAAAATAAAACACGTTAAGTAAAAGATGCCTCCTATTTTTATTATTAATAATAAATACCAACACGTCAAAAGTGTTAAACAATTTTTATGATCAAATTAATAAAGCAACAAAGTCACGTTTATGGCGGAAAAAACTGTAACAACAGACAGTAACTGTATAAGTAACACGCCAGTTACAGCCATTGGTATCTTATATAAATACATTCTTTCTTGTTTGTCAGCTTAAATGATTGAACCTGCGTCTTGTGTATACAACACAGTATTGACTACAACATACTCGAATAAATATTTTTACGTTCATTACGTTCAATTCTTTATTTGTTTTGTATCTCATTGTAGTCCTTGTTTTAAGGCTTCATTTTGCTCATTACACTCTGCTCAGCTCAGTGGGAAAAGCGAATTGTTTTGTTGTTGGTTTTTTTTAGGATACTAACACCTTCATATTGCAGCAGTTAGGTTTATTTTGAGTGTAGTGCTCAAGTATAAAAAAAAATATAAAAACAATTTTAAACGTACGATGCATACCCAACTTTTTCTACGAGAACACACACCCGGGATACGTTTGTACCTACCAGCTTATTTTTGCTTTTTCTTATGTTTAAATGGTCCAATTTCATTTTTATTTTTTTTAAAGCGTAAATAAATATTTTAAAAATGTTTTAGTTCTGTTTAATGCAAATATTCTACATGTTTCAAAAGATATAAGCAAACGAGTGCATGCAGGAAACTCTTATTCAAGTTATGCTCAAGATTTGTTCACTCTTTAGTCGGAACTATTGAGAGATCGCTCGAATTCAAGGAGTACACACTCGTGGACTTTCTCGATATTCAGGGGGCCTTCAAAAATGTCAGCCCGGAATCTATTGTGGCGTCCATGAGGAGTCTGGGGATCGACGATGACATATGTAGATTTGTGGACAATCTACTCAGCAATAGGGTAATTTTCTCTACGATAGGTGAGACCAGTGTTCAGGGGCTGGTGAACAAGGGAACTCCTCAAGGGGGAGTTCTATCCCCACTATTGGTGAACTTGACTATGAACACCATGTTGATAAGGATGGATGACATGAGGACTAAAACAGTGGCGTATGCTGATGATGTTTCGGCGGCCATCACAGGGAGACATTTGAACGTAATGTCTCAGTGTATTGAGGCTGCTTTGGGGGTACTCAGCACCTGTAGCGCATCATGCGGGCTGGGTGTCTATCCGTCAAAAACGGAATTGGTACTCTTTACGAGGAAGTACAAGACCGAAGACTATAGTCTTCCGAAATTAAACGGAACTCAGCTTCAGATTTCTCACAGTGCCAAGTATCTGGGCGTGGTTCTGAATAGCAAGCTGTCATGGGGACTTAATTTCCGGATGAGAGTGAAAAGGGCCATAGTTGCCATATATGCGTGTAGGGGTGCAATCGGTAGAAACTGGGGCATGGGCCCGAGGTGTGCAAATTGGATCTTTGAGGCTGTAGTAAAGCCGACTCTTTAATATGGGTCGTTGTATGGTGGACTGCATTGGATAATACCAGGAACCGCGCGATGCTTGAGAAAGTAAATAGACTTGTCGCGTTGATGAGCACGGGATCAATGCGATCTACTTCCACGAGGGCACTGTTTATGATATTAAACTGGCTCCCGGTGGACATCACGGCCAAACAGATGGCTCTTTGCTCAGCAACACGGCTGCACGCAGATGGGCTGGCCAAACAAGGTAGTCGAATGGATGACGTATTCATTGACCAATTCATTGAACTTGCAATGGCTCACTGTAAGTCACTAATCAGGCGCGAGTCTTACAGAGTTGCGCAGATGAGGTGGACCTGTGAGTCCACCTGCTCGATATCCAGGATCCTATGGCCTGGATATGATGAACGGAGAACTAGCTCTCCACTTGGGTTCAGCAGGGATCAGATTAGGACAGTGATATCGGCTGTGACTGGACACTGGCCGTTGGGGACTCATGCTAGAAGAATGGGTCTGGAATTTAACGACTAATGTAGAAGTTCTTCTCTTCACTAGGAAGACGAATTGGTTGAACTTTGCAGTGACGCCATCTGAGTAACTGCTCTATAAAAAAAAATTTCTAATGAAGGAAATTATAAAAAGTATCTTAAACCAAAAAAAAAATACATGTATATATATATATATATGTATATACAGTCAAAGCCCCGTTTAACGAATGATATAATGTTCAGACCTTTCGTTATACCGAGATATTCGTTATATCGATCAGTAAGTTTTTACCATGAAATTTTTTTTGCTTTATCATTTAAGATCGGTGTGATTTTTTTTGAACCGGATGTATTTGGACAGAACTGGTACCCTTTCCTTGGATAGCTTCCTACCAGGAGCACTGGGTTCTCCTGCATGGACAAGTGTCTTATCAGGCAGCAATTTCCAGCATAAACCGGTATCATCCGCATTAAAAATTGTATCTCTGTTCGCTAACTTAGTTATGGAATTGATTTTTAAAAGGCTCCACTAAATCTTGTCGAACTGAAAGTTTTTCGCCGGTTTGCTTTAGCAACCTGATTTCATATCTTTTCTTAAAACGTGATAGCCAGCCATCACTTGCGTGGAAATCGGAGCCGTACGTTTGATTATGGATTTCTAATGCCTTTGCTCTTAAAACCATTCAATTGACGAGTATATGCTTGTTTCTTTGCCTTAAAAAGCATTCGAAGATAGCCTTTTTCTATTCTTGGAAATTCACCTTTTTTAAGAGATCGCCGATTTTTCGCCAGCAAAGTTCTCCATTTACATTATACTATTTTTGTCGTTGCGATTCTTACTTTATAGGCGAGAGGGGAGAGAGCAATTTAAAGGGGTACACAAGCGAGTGTACTCTTCGATTCGTTTTGTTCGCTCATTCGTTCTCTCATCTGACGAAAAATGTATTTAAGTTCGGTGGCACAGAAAAAGTTGTAACGACAAAAATCGAACAATGTGAATATCAGACCGATTTCAAATAGAAACGACGTAAAAGGGGACTAAGAAGCCAAAAACAACAAAAAAAATCTAACGGTTCTGTAACGATATTTTTATTTTTCATTCGTTAAATCGGTTTTATTTTTTTTTGCAATTCGTTATATAAGGTAGTTAATGTTAAAAAAATTGTTAAGCTTATTGGGTAAAGTATTTTTGAGATTTTTGGTAGAGGTTTAGAGGTCGCTCAAGTCTAATTATTGCTAAAAATCTTGCTTGCCTGTCTTTTTTTAAGTTTTCTTCATAACATTTCCAAAAACCACAATGTTCCTCACTTTAAAGGAAATAATTTAAAAGAAAAATGTTCAAGCTTTATTTTGGTGTACAAAGACGATAAGTTTTGGCAATGCATTTGCTCATGTATGCACCCTTCACTAAAATGTTTCGTAATTTTTCCATAAATTTTGAAAGTAACGCTTTATAACTTTTAAAATCTTTATGAAAATGAAACAAACCAACAATGCAGTTTGAAAGATCAATTTATTCTAAATATATTTGGATTTGCTCTTACGGTTTCTGAGTTATACCGGCAGACTAGATATTTGGCAAAAATTCGAGTTGAACAACCTTTATAAGCTCTTAAATTATGCTTGAACAGCCATGAAAATAAAAAAAAATTAAAATTTTTGAGACACTCTAATGCATATGTATATAAAAAACTACAGTGAATCGCTACTAAATTAAAAAATTCCCACACCAGCAATCTTTAAAGAGCTTTGAAGTTATTAAAAATCGCTAAAATGGGAATGCCATTAGAATCTGATGAAACTAATATGTCGATTACCGATGACGACTCGGCTGAAGTTGAAGCAGCGAAGTCAGGCAACACCGCTCATTGGCAAAAATAAACAAAATGTTGTATATTTTAACATGAGCCTCGTTCCCTAATTTCGCTGCTGTTAACTCAACTTCAGTGGAAATTAATCAACTGACGTTTTTGAAACTTTTAACAGATGTTACTGTTGGCCGATGAATTTGTGTTCAGTCTTTGTAGTTTCGGCAAAAAAAGTTACAACATTTTTGAGAAGACATAAAAATGCACTAAAAATTCGCCCAACATATGCCAAGTTCATCCATCCCTTCTTCTTGATCATCGAAAAAATAAATGCAGGGAATTTTTTTTTAATTTATTATTTATAGTGTTTGCATAAATTATTTACATTTTTCGGTTGCCGATCTGTCAAATTGGCAACAAACAAAAGTTGCCTTACCTGATAAAAAATGTTTTTCAGTTGCGTTCCCACGATAACTTTGTTAACAGTTTTTGTGTAAAAAAATATTTTTTTTTTTTTTTGAGTTGTAGCAAACGATTTAACATTAAAAATTTCTATAAACTCCTAAAAATCAACTTAAAAAATCATATCTTTAACTAAATCTCGTCCAAGCCAAAGAAAAATCTCATCGAAAATTAGACACACGTAAAAATCATAAAAATCAAAGCATTTAATTTAAACAAAAAAAAAAAAAAAAAAAAAACAACAGCAACCAAAAATGTTTGTACGAAAGTCCTTCTTACCTCTATATGCATTTGTGTATGTAAGTGCATAAGTTAAGGCTCAGTTAGCCGGGAGTAGCAGTAACAGTAACCTTACCGTAAAAACTTAAGACCAATCTATTTCTTACAGATTGAGACGTTACATCTTACCGCTCACTATAATCATTCTAATTGCTTTACATGCAACAAAATGAATCAGCTGATTTGCAACGTTACTGTTACTTCCGGCTAACTGAGTCTTCACTGTTAGAAGTCTTACGTTCTTGCGTAACTCTTGTTTGTTCTTTTTGTTCGCAAATAATTTATGCTCCGAAAAGTATGCTACTCATTTAATGTTTAAATAAATTTGTTCTTGTACAAAAGAAAATGTCATTTAACGTCTGGATATGTGTGTGTGTTCTGAATATTTGTATAATACCCCTGGTGTAACGTCTAGTAGATGACTTTTTGATGACACTTGGCGTAGATTTTTATGGCACCAAAGTTATAAAAACTTAAGCAAATGGGAAAAAAGAAAGGAATCTTATAAAATTTGTTCTTTTTTTGGGAATCTTTTTGTTACTTTTTCGTGAGAACAAAACGGCAGCTGGGTAAAGCGTTCGGTTGATGTCGGTACGGAACGGTTTTTTTTAGCATTTTTTATTAAGACAATTTTATTTTTAAGTTTTTTGCTCTACTTTTTGGTTGTTATGTGTGTATGTGTTTTTTAATTTGTGTGCAACAAAAACTTGGACAATCTTTTATTTTTGACGTGGCAAATGCAAATAAGGGACAATTTTTTGAAGGTTGTTTAAACAACATAAATTTTTAATAATTTTTTGGTTTGAAATTAATTAATTTATAAAAAAGCGATATATGAAAATTGAATTACGACTTTAAATCTGTGGCAAAAAGGAAAGAGTTCTTAAGTTGACTTTGAGTGAATGTCATCTTGGTTGTCTCCATGTTTAAAAGTACCCTTGGACTAATTTTCAATTATTTTGTACAATTTTTTGGAACTTCCAGCAAAATTACTTTTTGCAGATTTTTTCAAATTTGCGATAAAATTTGGAATAACAACATAAGTAAACCTTCATATGTGTTGTTGAGCAAAATGTATATGTTTGTGTCACAGATAAACAATTTCTATTAAATCTTCCTCTAAGCTTAATTGTAAAGCAAAATGTTCTTTCTCATAAATAACACAAAAAACAGGAAATTTATATTAATCTGTCTGCAGTTTTATTTCTCACATTTTCTTGTTCACTTGCAACTCTACTATCAGAATTATACTTTCGATTTCTGTTGTTAAGCCAACCGAATCATTATTCTTTTCACTCTTTCGCAGAAATGTTTTTTTCTTCATTCGTCTCCTTTTTTCAATGATCAATTGAAAACGCATTATCGATAGCTGCTTTCTATATAAATCTTAAAAAGGCAGCCCGACGAAAATGTCAAAGACTTTTCTTAAAACAAAACGAAAAGAAAAAAACAAATATAATTTTAATGGTCGTCAGACGAAAACAATTTAATAGTAGAAACCCAAAGCAACTACTTTTACTTTAACTGCTGCTCTGGTTCTTTAAAAATTAAAAATTCACCCAGACATCTTTCACACAGTTCGAAAAATAAATTTCTTTATTTCCATTTAATTCACCAAAATCTATTCAATGTTTAACATGCATCTTGTAGTTGGGTTTTTTTTTTGATTTATTGCCAGTCATTTAAACAAAAGTTTCCAAAATCAAAAGGAAAATTTAAAACAAAAAAAATTACAAATTCGAAAGAAAACCTTGCTACAACACCGAGAGACAAGTTCACAGGGAACCAAACGAATGGAATGCAAATTAGCGAAATAAAAGTCAAAAAGCATTAAAACATAAAGTTTGCAACATTAATTTTATTACCTGCAATTATTTCAAATTATTTACTTATGAAAAATATTTTCCTCCACCTTATTTTGGCAAACTTCTCTTTTATAAGAATTTAAACGAAACAGTCCAACCTCTGGAGCAGTGGGAAAAATTAAGTTGTTATAGAAACTCATATTTTTTTGTCATTAATAACAATTAATTTATGAATGAAGCTCAAAACTCTAGTGTATTCACACACACACACACTTAAATAGATACGATAATAAAAACATGTATAGAAATGGATAAATGAAGATGTTATTTTTTCATTTCCGTAACTCCCTGCAATCGTATCCATGTTTTTAGAGGTGGGTGAGTCATTAATGACTGACTGACTTGTGGTAGGCACGTATGTATGTATTTTGTATGTGTGCGTTTGCATTTTGTTGTAAATATTGTTCGGCACAAAAGTAAAAAGTACGATGTCTATTTATCAAATGATTGATTAGACCACAACATGCCAAGAAAATAACAACATACTAACGTGTTTGTTGTTTCTCCTAATATTTTTGGCTGAATCGTTTTAGTGTGCAAAAGTCATTTCTTTGTTTATGCGCTAATTGGTGGATTATTTTCCCCAATGATTTTAAAAAGAAAATTACGGAAAAAGAATTGCTTATTACAATATCAGGCAATAGAATTTTTTATTAACCTAAATTAAACCAGAACTGATCTAGGGCCAACCGAGAACTGAACTTTAGTTGAACTAGAACTGAACTAAATCTGAACCAGAACTGAACAAAAACTGAACTAAAACTGAATTAGAACTGAACTTAACTGATCTGAACTGAATAGAACTAGAGAACATTAGTGGTACGTTCAGGGTTGTAAGGCGTTTTTCTTAAAAAATCGTCAAAAGTTTTAACCAAATTCGTCAAAATCATCAAGAACACTTAACAAAATCGTCCAAAAATCGTCATATATTTAAATTTTACAAATCAGAGGCGATTTAAATAAATTGTTAGCAAACAATTCTATTTATGATAATAAAAATTGATATGGTTACGTTTTATTCTACTGGTTTAAGCGAGTGGGCTTAGATATTATAAAAAATAAGTCAACATATATTTATCATTTGAAAACAAGCAAGATTTTGTTTGTCGTGCTTAATTCCCAATTTTTATTCTTGATAAAAACCACTGAAATTAATTGTTGATGGGATAAGCTATTCCTATGCGCATTTCATGGGTTGCTTGGGCCTGATCATCAGGAAACTTCATCCAAAGATTTTAGAAGAACTAAAGATATTAAACAAATAAATCTGTTAAGCGAATAAGAGTTATAAGCAACATATGAACCTGTAGAAATGTCAAAGCTTAAACAAAAACAACAACAATCAACAGTGAGTTTATCTTTTCTTACATTTCCCAAAATATTTTTATAAAACATAACCAGATGTGGGATTCTGTAACTTTTAACAATAACAATTGTTGTTATAATTGTCAACCTATTTTGTTGTTTGCACTAACGATTATGTGATTCTGTAAATTGTTGTTAACGACATAGATAAAAATAACCGTCAAGTGGCATCACGGTCAAAAAAATGGCAAAATAACGAAAAACACAAAGAGGAATAAAAAAAACAAATAAAATTATTAAAATTAAACAGAATTTTTTTTGTTTTTTTTAAGAAGATAAGCCAAACATTTTACTATTAAATTAAATGCAGATTATTTAATTGCCATTTACAAGTTATATTATTTCTTTAAACTAAATTTTTTTATTGTTTCGACATTTAACAATAAATAAACAACACTAAAAAAGTTGTCGTTTACTTAACACAAACAGCTGACTTAACGATAACAAGTGTTGTTTAAAATGTTACAGAATAGCAATATCGTTAATTTGCTTGTTAAATTTTTTAACAATGACAACTATTGTCAAAATTAATTACAGAATCGCCCTGTTTGAACATAAGTTATCGAGAATAAAATTAAAAAACCGAAAAACTACTGTTAACGACGAACCAAGAAAAATGCTTTATAGGTAATGATTGATTTTAAGATGGTTTTTATTCAAGTGACTTTGTGACAATGATTTAACTTAAAATTGTAATAATTGTTCTAAGCGACAAAAGTTGAAGGAATGCAATCCCGTTAGAAATGTATGTATGAGAGTTACAATAAGAGCAAACGTAAGTAAATAAGAAATTAAATAATTGAAAATAACAACAAGGTATTTAAAAGAATTAGATCATTTAAAATAAGATACAACAAATAGGTTCATTTTATGTTAATGAATTTGCTATTTATATTTTGACGGAACATACTGCCCCCATTGAAAGGCACTTTCAATTAGCTTCGGTAGGTAGAGGTGCAATTTTATGAATTGATCGTCGAAGAACTCCCTTTGATGTTTTCAGGTCAACTACTCTCACCTTTCCATCACGGCCCGGGAAAGCTTTTATAATGCGGGCAAGGAGCCACTGCTGAGGAGGAATGTTGTCTTCATGGATGATGACAAGCGTACCTTCTTTCACATTTTCGGAACCCTTTAACCATTTGGATCGTTGTTGTAAATTTAAAACGTAGTCCCGGACCCATCGTAACCAAAATTGTTGCTTAAGATATGTAACAAGTTGCCATCGCTTCAAATAGTTGATATTTTTGTAGCCTTCTAGGTTTTCGTCTGGTAGCGCCATTAAAGAAGAACCAATCAACAAATGAGCAGGTGTTAAAGCTTCATTATCATTCGGATCATCAGATCTTTGTTCCAAGGGTCGAGAATTTAGAATAGATTCAACTTCGATGAGTATTGTTTGAAATTCTTCATATGTTAGGTTTGCTTGAGCCATGTTTTTTACGAGAAGTGTTTTTGTTGATTTTACGGCGGACTCCCACAAGCCACCAAAGTGGGGAGAACGAGGAGGAATGAACGAAAATTTAAAGCCAGTAACTGCACTGTAGCTCATGAGCCTCTTGACATTAGCATCGTCGAAAAAGCGTTGTTTTAATTCTTGAAGTTTGGAGCTAGCGCCAACAAAGTTTGTTGCGTTATCACAGTACAGCTTTTGAGGTATGCCACGACGACCTATAAACCTTTTAAGACATAAAAGAAATGTATTAGTTGACAGATCTGAAACTAATTCAGTATGAACAGCTTTAGATGAAAAACAAACGAAAATAGCTACATATGTTTTATAAGGAGCTTTTCCTCTAATACGATAAGATGTGTAGAAGGGGCCGCAAAAGTCTACACCGGAAACGAGAAAAGGTCGTTGAGCCTTAAAGCGATCTGCAGGCAGATCGCCCATTAATTGTTGTGCTAATCGAGGATTGTATTTAAAACAGTGTACACAATTTCGGACAACTTTTCTTACGACTTCTCTGGAGTTGATTACCCATACTTGTTGACGAAGAATCCCAAGAAGGGCCTTGGAACCAGCATGCAAGTGTTTTCGATGCAAGTATTCGATGAAAAGTTTTGTGAAAGGATGCTCTTTTGGTAGAAGTGCAGGGAATCTTGTTTCATACGATAATGGTGCATTTGCTAGCCGACCGCCTACACGAACGATGACTAATGTTGAATGGCAGCACTGTATTTCGTCTAGGAACGGGGCCAGCTTTTGTAGGCTGGGTTTTAAATTTTCCCGCTTGTTGAGCAAATTGATTTCTTCCTTAAACATTGACTGTTGAATGTTGAATACAATTCGATAAAACGCTGATTGTAGTTCTTCAGCCGTCACAAATAGATTTCGCTTTTGTTTGTCGAAAACACGATGAATATAGACGATGATGCGAAGAATACGATGATACGATGATACGATGAATGACGAGAAATTAGATGATCAATGATTGATTTAACGACGATAGTAGTTTTGAAAACTGTTTTTCTCATTTCTTGCTGCGGTAGCTCTATATTTTCAATATTGCCCTTTGGCCAACTTGTTTCTGGTTCTGATAGAAATTTAGGACCAGTAAACCATAATGTAGTACTAAGCTCGCTTGCAAGACAACCCCTTGATACCACATCGGCAGGGTTTTGCTTTGAGGGCACATGCTTCCAAGAAATAGTGTGAGTTAAGTTTTGTATTTCTGATACTCTATTCGCGACAAAGCAAACATAAGACGATGAGTGATTAGTGAGCCAATTTAAGACAATTTTAGAGTCGGACCAAAAGAAAATTCTGTAGGTAAAACGATCAAATTTAGATTTCATTTTATCCCAAGTTCGGCTGAGCAACAAGGCGGCGCAAAGTTCTAAACGAGGTAATGATTGATGAACAACTGGAGCTACCTTTGATTTTGCGATAAGTAAAGTTGACTTAAATTCGCTTTTATCTGCAACACGCACATAAATACAACAACCATATGCCAATTGAGAGGCATCTGCAAAGCCATGAATATCAAATCTTGCTTGCGAAGTGGTTCCTACAAATCTTGGTATTTCGATATTGTTTATGTGTGAAAGATTTTGCTCAATTTCTTTCCAACGATTTGACAGGCGTGAGTTAAGTGGTGCATCCCAATCCAAATTTTGCTTCCACATTTCTTGAATTAAAATCTTGCACCAAACAACAATTGGGCTAAGTAAACCGAGAATATCAAAGATTTTTGCCACAGTTGACAAAACCGATCTTTTTGTTGGTACGTCAAGAACTGCTAAGTCAAAACGAAAACAAAAGACGTCATCCTTGGGCTTCCATGCTTTAGTAATATACTCGTCACTTGGTTTTAAATGCATTTCACCATTGCAAGGAGCAATATTTGGGCAATTTGAATTCCATTTTGACAATTGAAGACCTGCTTTTTGTAAAAGTTCTATGATTTCAAATTTTTTGACTGATAGCTCGAAAATATCATCTGCCCCAGTGAGCAGATCGTCAACATACAGATCCTGCTTAACAGTTTCAGAGCCGATAGGAAACTCATTCTTATAAGATTCGGCAATAAAAAACAAGCTTCTTATAGCAAGAAAAGGAGCAGCTGATGTGCCATAAGTCACAGTATTTAACCGGTATAATATTATTGGGTCATTTACAGTTTTTCTCCATAAAATTAGCTGAAAATTGCGATCACGTTTGTCTACCAAAAACTGGCGATACATTTTACAGATGTCAGCAGATAGAGCTAATTTGTTTAATCGAAACGATAAAATTGTTATTATGAGCTCCTGTTGAATTGTTGGGCCAATCATTAGAGTTTCATTTAACGAAATGTTAGAAGATGTTCTACACGAGGCATCAAAAACCACTCTAAGTTTTGTTGTGGTGCTTTGAGGGCGCAAAACAGGATGATGAGGAATTACATAATGTAATGAATTTAAGCAATCGAAACTAACGGGAGACATATGACCAAGCTGAATGTATTCGTCCATAAAATCAGAATACATTTGTCGTAAAGTACTATCTTTTGAGAGCCGTTTCTCTAAATATAAAAATCTTCGCCGAGCTATATCAACTGAACTACCAAGTTTTTCTATAGAAGGTTTGAAGGGCAAACGTACCTGGACTTTTCCATTTGGATCAAAAATAGTATTTTGAACAAAATGCTCCTCACAGAGTTGTTCCTCTAGTGTATAATTCGATGTGCGTTGATTAAATTCTTCAATTTCCCAAAAGGCTTTCAGTAATGAGTCCAGATTCTCATTTTTCGTTATAACATTACACACTAATGCACGTTGTCGACATGTAGTGTTTATGCTACCACCAAAAATCCAACCAAGAGATGTGTTTAAGAGATAAGGTAGTCCATTTCCGAGAGAGATTTTACCATCGAGAAGTAAATCAAAGAAAATCTCTGAGCTAATAAGCAGATCAATACGTTGTGGGATGTAAAATTGTGGGTCTGCTAAGTCTATACCTTCAGGAATGCTCCAGTTTTCTGCTTCAATTTGTTCAGCCGGGTGATGAGACGAAATCGATTTGGTAACCAAAAAACTTGTAGTCCACTCAAATTCAGAAATACGAGATTTAATGGTCGCTGTAACCATGTACTTTAACTGAGTTCGAACATCAGAAACGCCAGATATTTCTTGAACCGATTTAGTTTGTTTTAGACGCAGACAATTTGCTGCTTCTTGCGTAATAAGGTTGACTTCTGAGCAAGAATCGAGCAACGCTCGAAGTGGTTGCAGACTACCAAACGAATCCTTAACGAAAACGACAGCTGTTGGAAGCATATTTGTACGACGACTACGTGTGATAAATGACGAAAATTTGGTAAGATGAATTGAAGCTGAATTAGGCAGTTTTGGCAACACTGGTTTCTGCGACGATGAAGACGATGGTTGAAAAGACAAAGAATGCGGTTGTTGAAGCGACGAATTCGAAGGCAAATGTTGCTGCTGCGATGACTGCGAAGACGTGCTAGTGTTGCTTGTGGATTGAAAGTCTGGGTTATGTAGCGATGTGTGGTGCGAAACCCGACAAGTGCGACAACGAGATTTGGATGGACATTGCGAAACTAAGTGACCTTTTCTAAGGCAATTTATACAAAGCCTTGAGCTTTTGACAAAGTCGAAACGACGAGATATGGGCATTGATAAATAACTAGAACAGCTTCCGATGAAGTGTCCTTTAGACTTGCAGTATTCACAAAGTGTTCTTGAAACGACAAAGGATGACCCTGGACGTTTTGGGTTTTGTTTGGATTTACTATAGCGAGGTTGTGATGAATCCACTTCTTCGCTACGACTCTCAAGGAACTGGCAGCGACGACTTAAAATGGAATAGCACTGATCCCATGATGGTAAGGATTTAAAATCTTGTTTTTCATCATAAACCCTCTTTGATTCTTCATCAATTTTCGACAAAATGATATGTATGATGATAGCATTCATCACATCTAGTTCAGAACCTAACGAGAGCAAGGAACTACGTAGAGCCGAAACGTTATCGAGAATAGAGCGTAGTGCCATAGCGCTTGGGCTGGTCATAGACTTTAACGAAAACAAAGAATTGATATGATCGAGAAATATTAATGATTTATTATCATATCGTTCGATTAAGCTTTTTAGAGCTTTTTGGTAATTGGACTCAACAACTTGATAAGGTTCTATAACTGCCAATGCCTGACCAGATAAACAATTAAGTAGATAATTAAATTTGTCTATTATAGGGATGCCTTGTTCGTTATGGACTAATGTATTGTAGGTACTCAGAAATCGAGAAAACTCTGAATATTTTCCATCAAATTTGGGTAATTTAATTTGTGCTAAACGATTCTGATGTGGTATTGATGGTTGAGTCATGTTCAAGAAACTCTGTTCAAAATCACTAGAGGTACGTTTCTTATTCATAAAGCTTACCACTTGAGCCTTAGCAGAGATAAAAAGTTCCTCAATATCTGACCGATTAGTATCATTCTCATCCAGTTTTTCAATTTGTGATTGAATGTGGCTTATTTGTTTGAAATATGATTCGAGGATTTGAAGTCGACACTCAAGAATGGTATAATCCGATGAACCACCATCTTTTTCTATTTTTGTTTTCATTTGCGTGATGTTTCGTTTCATTGTTGTTCGTTGTTGCTTTAAAGAAGCAAGCGAATTGGATCCAGCATCAGTTTTGTCATTGCCCATATTGTCAATTTTATCAGTGCTCATGCTGCGATTAAAATGTTCAACAATATCAGCAAAACGTTTGTAAAATTATTTAAAGTTGTACTAAAGTTGATAAAATCCAATAGATTACAAAACGTTCAAAAAACAAAGAAAAGTACCACTCGATGCTAAAAAGTACCACTCGTAGACTTGAAGTGCCAACACTGATTACAAGTAACAACAATAGTTGTTGGTTTCAATATCCAAAACAAATGTACACTTGTAAGAATGTTTGTATGTATTATGTGATGTGCAAATAAATAAAAGAAATTATATTTCAGCGTAGACCTTGAAAAATAATTTAACTTGTCTCACTTACTTGCTCAGAATTTGATTTTATGTACCACAATATATAATGAGTAACGTACCGAAAAACAAAGATGTTGTTGTTGTTGTTAATGACGATGAATTGTTCTGTACAAAAGCAAAACTGCAGCAGAGGACGGCGGCTAGCAAATGTAACGATGACGATAATGATGATGTTTGCTGTATAAGAGACTGCGCTGGCGGCTTTCAGTCAAGCGACGATGATGTATATGGTGATGTTGATTACGATGATTGCGAAGACGATGAAGCAGTTTTTTTTTTTTTAATTTTATTTAAATTTTCAAATTAAATTTATTAATAACTTTGGCTTTTGTTTTACAAATTTAACTTTTATTTTTAATTATTTAAATTTTATTTTACAAGTGTCCTGTCACGGTCGCCAATTTATGTTTGAACATAAGTTATCGAGAATAAAATTAAAAAACCGAAAAACTACTGTTAACGACGAACCAAGAAAAATGCTTTATAGGTAATGATTGATTTTAAGATGGTTTTTATTCAAGTGACTTTGTGACAATGATTTAACTTAAAATTGTAATAATTGTTCTAAGCGACAAAAGTTGAAGGAATGCAATCCCGTTAGAAATGTATGTATGAGAGTTACAATAAGAGCAAACGTAAGTAAATAAGAAATTAAATAATTGAAAATAACAACAAGGTATTTAAAAGAATTAGATCATTTAAAATAAGATACAACAAATAGGTTCATTTTATGTTAATGAATTTTCTATTTATATTTTGACGGAACACGCCCTACAGGGGTGTTCTGAAAGTCGAAAACGCAACACGCAAGAATTTAAAACGTCGTTTTTTAATAAAATGTCTGTAACAAAAGAATTTTATGAAATATCTTTTACAAATATTTCTCTATTAAACAGAATTCTATAACAAAAATTAAAAAAAATAAATTGCAAATTCTTGCGTTTTGCGTTTTAGACTTCCAGAACACCCCTGTATAAAAATTTATTTATTTCATGTATCCAAATTCACAAAAAATATTAAAAAAAAAAAATAAAATCTCATTTGCAATTAACTCATTTTAACCTTTAATTTGTAGCGCTATCTCGTTTGCAAATTATTTTTATTGTTGAAGGTGCTAAATCAAGGATCTGGGTATATCAATAGCATTTTCACCCGTCTTGTAATGTTTTATAACATCCAATTTCATTTCCAAACTTATACATTTACTTTTCTTTGCACTCATTTTTCTACACAACTGCTTATTAAGAACTAACTTCATACTGCCTAACACGCAACTACACGTAGAATGACTTACCTAACAGAATTAAATGGGAATTCGTCTTTTTACAAGCAAATTGATTCTTCACATGTGGGTACGACTTCAGTGAAAAAATCTAATCGTATGTAGCGAAGCAAATAGGAATCATAAAAACGCAAAGCGGATTTAACTAATTTTTAAAAAGTGACGCAAATCGAAACAACGCGAATCGGGGCTCTAATGTATATTTCTATACCATTCATATAATTGTTGAATTCGAATTACTAATGCTTCTAATGTAAGCCACCTGGTTTGGGATGGGGAAAGAATTTTTTTTTTTTTGTTTAATTTCCAATAATTTTGTGTTTCGAAAAATAGTTTGTTACGATTTGGACTGTTCCAAATATAATTGCAAATATTTCTTGTTAGTGTTTTATTGATGCCAGAAAATCGTCCCATCTTACAACTCTGGGTATTTATAACATTAAATCTTCCTTGGGCTCTGCTTCTAGTATTGTGGACATGGTTAGTGAGACGTAAACATTTGGTTTTGTTATTATTTATTATGATAATTATTATTAGTTATTAATAGATTTAAATTAAATTAATTTACAATTTTAGAGATATAAACATATTACAAGTATAATCTATAAATTGCATAACACAATGGTTGTGGGTCAGATTGGTTAACAAAACTGAATACAAATAACAGAAAAATTAAAGTTACATAAAATACAAGTTGGAGTTTTGATTACGTAGTAAATAACTATTCACAAAGGTTGCAGAATTATAAGTGTAGGAAATAAAACGAGAAAATTAATCTAAACAAATTCAGTTAGTATAAGCTTCCTATATTTTAAACAGCTTTCTAAGTATTTGGATGAGATTGCGAAACATTCAAGGGTAACGCTAATATGGATACCGGGGCACACTGGGTGCCCGGGTAATCAGGTAGCAGATTAGCTGGCCAAACAAGGTGGTCGCATGGATGATGCATTCATTGACCAATTCATGGGCCTTCCAATGGCTCACTGTAAATCACTTATATGGCACGAGTCCTATAGAGTTGCGCAGACGCGGTGGACCTGTGAATCCACCTGCTCGATATCCAGGATCCTTTGACCTTGATATGATGGATGGAGTACTAGCTCTCTACTTGGGTTCAGCAGGGACCAGAATAGGACGGTGATATCGGTTGTAACTGGACACTGGCCGGTGGGGACTCATGCTGGAAGAATGGGTCTGGAATTTAATGACTACTGTAGAAGTTTTCAAAACGAGGAGGAAGAGGAGACTGTGCTTCACTTTCTTTGTCGTTGCCCTGGATTGCGGGGTATTAGGGGGGAATGCCTGGGGGAACCGGTATTTGCCTGTTTGGAGGATCTATCTGGGATGGAACTGAAATCGCTCCTTCTCTTCACTAGGAAGACGAGGTGGTTGGACTTTGCAGTGACGCCATCTGAGTAACTGCTCTAAGGGATGGGCATTGGCGAAGAGTATCACAAAGGGATCAATAAAGGACCCAAGTGAGCTGCCTTTTGATGGCTGCCCATGGAACCTAACCTAACCTTCTAAGTATTTGCTAAGATTTATGAAGTTATCTCAATGAGGTATTTCTATAACTTCATTATGGTAGAGAATGGAACTGCGAAAATATTTCAATATGAATTCCTTATATATCGGGCATATTGCAATGGAACTGCGAAAATATTTCAATATGAATTCCTTATATATCGGGCATATTACGTGAAAATTATTTTCAACAGCATCTAAGTTACATAAGGAACATAGGCTAACTTGTGATTTTTTGAACGATCTGGCATTGATGTCTAACGTTCCACCTTTTATTTTGATGATTAAACTTGCAGCTCGAGTACAAATCGTGGAACTGTGAACGTCTTGCATCAGAAGTGAGATCATGTGTTTCGTTTGTTTTCAAAAGCTGCAGGATTGTTGAAGAAAAGGAGCAGTGTGGGATGGATTCATTTTCAGGTACAAATTTGATATTCTTGCATATGGTCAGCCATTCTTCTGCCCAAAACGTTTTTTTGTAATAATCATCTTAGATAAAATTCGGGGTAGTATGTAGATAGGTAAGTGTAGCACATTATTCATTCGGAAACATAATGCAGCTTGAGGGTATCCAGGTACATAGAGTGTATACCAGATTCCAAGAAAAGTATGTAGTTAGGTGTATTGCTGGGTAGGCACAGCATTTTTTGAAGAAAAAAATATCTAAAAAGCAGGGACCGTAAATAACAGTTATCCTGAAAATTTAAACATAAAAAGTCTTCATGTTAGAGCCAACGGAGACTTATAGTGTCATATATCAATAGATTCGAACTGACGAGCTCTTTCAGAATCGGTACTGATCTTAAAAAATAAGAGTTTTATGTTTTCCGTCTAAAATAAAACTCATTTTAGGAGTTTTATTTTTTCCGTCTAAAATAATTACTTAATTGAAAAAAATCTGATTTTTGCAATGAACTTAGTGCAAAATAAATTGTATTAATATGCAAATTTGTTTCTGACGGAAAAAATAAAACTCATTTTAGGAGTTTTATTTTAGACGGAAAAAATAAAACTCATAAATGTGTTTTATTTTATGATGGCAAAATAAAACTTCATTTTTAAGAGTTTGTTTCGACCTTTTATTTTTACGTTGAAAAATAACTGTTAAAGATTGAGTTTTTTTTTTAATTCTTAAAATAACTGTTATAAAATAAGTTTTTTGATATCACTTATAACCGTTACGGTCCCTGCTTAAAAGTTTATCGACGTCACCATACATCTTATAACCCCAAATTTGGGCTCCATAGAACATTATTGACCTTGATGCCGCATTAAAGATTTTAAGCTTATTAAAATTTGATATCATAGGGTGGTTTATATACCTGGTCCACGTTGATGTAATCGCCATTTTGGAAGAAGCTAATTTGGTTTCTGTGTTTACGTTCAGGCAACAATGATAACAATACTTGTGCAGTTCATCATGTTTTGTAAGATATGAGGTGCATCAGCTAATAAAACAATGTCGTCCGCATACAGAAGAATTTTAACAGGAACATTTAAAATTCTAACTCCTCCTGGTAGAACATCAGCTTAATCATTCAGATACAAAGAAAATAGAACTGGACTTAAAATGCAACCTTGTGTCACGCCTAGATCTACAGAAAAAGACTCCAAGTACGTAGGGGCACTTAGGGTCACCATTTTTTAAGAGTGGTATAAGTATGGCTTTTGTGAAACATGTTGGGATATCTTCTCTTAAGCATATGTAGTTTAAAACGTACAATATTTCTTTTACAAAACAAATTGGAGTATATTTATAGAATTTGTAACAAATTCTATCAGGGCTCTCTCTTTTGTATTTATTTCCTTATATTGTCATCATTGATTTCATTCAATTATTCTGTTTTATTCAATACATGACCAGCATTTATAATTATCCAGATAAATATATATGTGGTCATATGGAATAGTAAATTATTTCGATATAAGATAAAATCTAGTTATTATTCTGGTATTTTCAATAAGGCAAAAGTTCATCAAAATAAATTTCCATTAAATTATTTTTTATGAAGAAAGGAATTCTGCAACATGAAATTAACTAAAATTTATTGATAATTTTTTATTCTTGAATGCCGCGGGGCTCGAACTGAGGCTTTAACGGACAGGTAACCCTTACATGGAAGAACATGTAAATCAGTTAAAATAGATAATCATTAAAAGCAAATTTCGATCTACCAACGTTTAATACAATTTGGTTAAAAGATTGATGTTTGACTTTTCACTGCCTGCAGTCGTCAATGGCTATGAGTGTTAAACGGCAAAACATTCTGAAGAGATAGAGTGGTTACAATTGAAAAAGTAAGGGTAACCTGTTCGTAACAGCGTCGTTTCAAGTCCCACGGCAGGCAATAATGAAAAATTATCAATAAATATTAATTAATTTGATGTGGAAAAATTGATTTCTTCATAAAAAAAATAATTCTATGAAAATTTAATTTGATGAACTTTAGCATAATTAAAAATATCAGAATTTGGATTATAAAACCTTAAACGGTTCAACATAAATAACCACAATACTAATTCTAGTTATTATAATTAAAAAAGGTGTTAAATCTTTACAGCCGTATTCATAAAAAACAATCATAATTCAGGTTTTACATACATTTTAGTTAAAAAACATTTTAAGCCTAAAAAAGCTTGTTTTAAAATTCATATTTATAATCATCATTTTAACTAATTAAGGTTTTACCCTATTTTTTGATTGCAAGGTGAAAACACCATCTCTTTTATTTGTCACTTGAATCATAATGATGCAAAACAGTGGTTATTAATTCATACTTGTACTCGTATCTACAAATTTTTTTGTCGTGTGTAAGAAAAAAAATTACTTTTTATAAATCAATAATTGTACGATAGTTTATCTATTATTTCACAAAATAAAAAGAGTTCAAAAATTATTTAGTAAAAGTGCAATTTAGATGATGATTTAATTGCTGATAAAAAAGTATTCAAATAATGAGTTTTATTTCATTTGTTTTGATCGTTTCTACATCACTAGGTTATTCTGTACAATTTATAATTTTTTGATCTTTAATTTGTGAAATTGAAAAATATATAAATAATATACACAAATACAAACTTACATATTTTTTAATTTAATTTTATTATTAATGTATAATATGATTACAATATATTAAACGAAAGTTTCTCGCAAAAATGTTCAAAATGACCATAAGCACACAGCAAAAAGCAAAAATTTAATTTTAAAATAAGTTTAAACATTGGTCGAACCAATTTTAAAATTCATTTATTTACACAAGGTTTTAAATATGGTTTTTAAGGTAATATTCTCTTATGTATACAATTTTAACGATTTATGCTTAAAATAGGTTTGAAATGATGTTTAAAATGTTTATGAGTACGGCTGTTAATATTTACAAAATTTTTTTCTATTAATTTTTAAAGTTATTTCGAATGTGAAAATATACCGAATTAAAGCAAAAAACTGAAGCTTCAACAAAACTGATGATATCTGCAAATTACATTATTCGACATAAGCTACTTTTCCATAATGCCATAGATATTTTATATATTTTTTATTATACTTTAATTGAATCTCTTTTTTTAATTTTTCCACTTTCCTTTTAAACGTTCTTTTCAATTTCGCTGCAATTTCATACAACTTTATTATAAAATAGAAATATAGAGAAAATATTTTAGACATTTTTAAAACATAAATATCTTTAATATTATTTATTTATGTAGGAGAAGAGCATGCTTCTTTAAATAAGTGTACGTGTGCGTGTGCTATATATTAGGGTGTTCAATTAAACGGGTTTTTTTTTCGATAAAACGATAAATCTATATTTGCGATTTTTTAACTTATTCGATTACACGAATAAAATTAATTAATAAGATTAATCGCATAATTCTAAATCCAGACATTTCATATATTACGAGATTTTTTTTTTCGATAATTTTAGAAAAATTAGAACTTGAGTAAATAAACATTGTTTTTTAAATTAAACTTGTCAATGTAGCTCCAAATTGTTGCTTCACTTTCGGGCACTAAAAGAGTCAGTATAACTTAGGATAATTTGAAACTTTTCACGGACATTCCATCCTTTGCTATGCTTTTGCAAATAATTTCTTCTAGAGAATAGATCGTTGAATCTTGTTTCAAATATTAATTCATTTATAACCCCCATTTAGACTGTTGGTGGAGCATCTTCTTCAAGTAAAATGTTATTGTCACTGTGTTACTGGTTAATTAAGAAAGTTGTTAAAAATAATTTACGTTAGTACATTACATTTAGTATTATTAGAATTATCCGTCGTACAATATTTTTAAACCAAACTGATTTTAAAGAGAGAAACGCATGAACTATTTTGTTAAAAAATACGGCTGTGTTCTAGAAATCGAAATGAAGTAAATTTAAAATAGAGGAATATTTTATGTTTTTTTTTATTTTGGAAAAACACTTAAAACCACAAAAAACTATGGTCTTTTATTTTATAGTAGTTGAATTTAAATTATCGTTCGATTTCAATCGCACTTCATTTCGATTTATACAACATACCCGATAAATAAATTTAAATCTACCTTCTTTTGTGAAATGAATAATTAAATTGTGTTGAGAAAATTTAACAAAAATATAAGCTAAACTACTCACCGAACATGACTGTTTTTTCTTTTTAATTCTATCGAACACGTACATTTGGTTTCTTTATTGTACTTAAAACTTAAAAAATATTATACATTTTACAGAAAGACTATATATTATTATATTTCGCTTAATCGGTATAAATTCTTCGATTAATCCTTTAATCGAAATTAGGAATTTTTTATTGTTCGAACAATTAATCGTTTAAAACTGTTAGATTAATCGAACAGGAATTAATTATCTGAATACCCTCCTAAATAGTTTTGTTCTAAATTAAGAAAACCTCATGCCTACCTTTTATCTTTATTCCCTAGAATTTTCACTCTGTGTTTTTTTATATTCGTGCTTTTTTCAAATTGCTTTCTTTTCTATTTCATCTTAAATTATATAAGAGGAATTAAACATGCCGGGCACGTTGCAAGACAAACATTTTTTATTCGTGATGGTATTGGAGGTGGTGGGTGCAACTGATACTGCTATTTCTGCTAAAGGAATAAGTGTCAGAGCAACTGGTTGGAGAGATATTGTTGGGTTTTTGAACATGCAGCACATACTCCAACCTCATACTCTGGTTTTGTAGAAAAGTAAAGTAACTAATTATTATTAAGGATTAAAATGTTATATAATATACTGCATACAGACAGCAAAAAAATTCGTATTGAGAACATGATAAGTGCCAACATATGGCAGAAAATTTAATTTATTTTTGTGGTTTATGAGCAGCAGCTCAAAAAGAAGAAGCAAACATAATACAAGAATGATTTAATACTCCCGCATAATAAAATATTTAATATATATTTTGCATTTAAATAAATCGCAACTTACAAGAAATTTTCCCTTGCATTTCAAATAGACAGACATTTCTATGGGGATAGTTTTCTATTGAGTTATAATATCCGTTTGTTGGTTAATTTTTTTTATCTGGATTTTTATTTCATTTCTTGTGATCAACTGGACGTATGATTGATGTAATAAAGTTTTTAGTTTTGTGGTTTTTCAGTTTATTTTTCTCTGTTCTAATACATTTAAAGGTCTACTTTTTTAAACCATTTTTGACAGATGATGGGTATTGTTAACCATTCTATTTGTATTAAATTTGGAAAATTGTGCCATGCCCACTTATCTAATCCCGCCCACTTTTTGAGTGATGGTGCATATTGGTAGCAAATCTATTTTTCCCCAAACTTAAACTGTTACCGCTTGGGCGCTTGTATAACTTTCTCTTACGGTTCTTTAGATATAAATTAATATGTTTTATGCCACGCCCAGCTTTGTGTTCCAAATTTTAACAAATTTTCTCATTCCGTTCATTATATAATAAAAATGTATTTTGTGCCACGCCCAATTTCTAATCCCACCCACATTTTGTGGGACGTTGTGTATTGCTAACCAAGATGCTTGTACTTTGTTTCGAAACTTTGACTCTTAGCATTCTTCAAATACACAAAAATCTATAAGGTCTCTGTTTGGGAGGAGCCATGCCCATTTCTCCAGTCCCACCCAGATGATGTGTTTTGATAACCACGATATATCGACCAAAGTTGGAACTCTAGTTCTAACCGATTTGTCTGCAATGTAGAAAGCCAATGTGTATGGGATGCAGATTTTGATGAGTAAGAAACCTCCCAAAAGGTTGACCTGTAGTTTCTACGTTTAATTATTTTTGTTCTCTATCTCTTTTATATCTTAAAATGTATATATTTGGCTATGCAAAAATGCCCTTTAAGTTTTTGTTTTTTTTTTAAATTCATATTTTTTGATAAGTTTTTGATGTATCGTTTTTTTTGTATTAAAAAAGGGTGTGTGAAGTAAAGTTCCTGTTTTGTTTAAACAAATGAAAATAATTTTTGGTTTCTTTATTTTTGTAATTAAAAATGTAGAAATTTATTTTTCAAAAACAAATAATAATCAGAAAATATGTTTTACTAATTTTTTTTTCAGTAAAATTTAAAGGGGTAAAATTTACCACCACGTCATAAGGTATGTCCCATAAGTTGACCTCCACAGTTAAAGGTTAAATATATAGATGCAGCTTCATATGGCTTAAGCAGTTTAACATGCGTCCCATCAATGCATCCTATGACACCGGGGATTTTTAATTTTTGAAAAAAGTATGCTTTTGAATTTTGAATTTCTTCCTTAGTCATTTTAAGTTTTATCCAAAGCGGACAAATTATATTTTCGAGAGTATTTATAACTTTCCACATCAGACTTCCTAGACTGATAACAATTTGTACCGTTAATAGAGCTTAAAAATCTACAATACTTAAATACGTACTTATCTATAACGCCTTAAAATTACCCCGTACCTAAAACTCGAAGTGTGGTTGACAATTGAATGATTGGTAGGATTCCTGACCCTTTTAAGTGTGGACTAATTTTATCCAAAACCATTACAAAAGCCTCCTTACTGAGGCGATAATAACTAATAAAACTAAACAGAAGAACATTTAGTAAAATAAAATTAATTTAAAATGTTTACATATGGAAGTATTTCTTTACACTGCAAGAGGATCAGATGCATCCCTTAACATTTTTCTTTGTAGTTTTTCAACTTCATCTTGACGTCTCTGGTCATTTAACACAGCAACAATTGAAGTTCCGGGCATGTTTTAATTAAATTTTGTATTTGCTCCACTTTAATGAGAACATTTTATGTTAGCACATTTTTTCTTGTTTATTTTTGTTTTACTTTTTTTTCAATAACCATATGTTTTTTGTTTTGCTTTGCACAACGCTACCATAATTAAGTTTAAAAAATTAGATTTGTGAATTTTTTGGGGAATAACCAAAATCGATCGGAATCTGAAGAGCGTAACACAAAACCGATCGAATTTGCAAATACGGTATGAAAACCATTCCGTTCGGAATGTGTGACATGCCTGTATATTTTGTAAAATTTTTCTTTACAGATTATTGCAGGGCTCATCATGCCGTGACATTCGTTTGAAGAGTTTTTTTTTATTATTTTCGGTTTAATTTTAAAATTGTTGTTAACTTTATAAAGGGTGGTTATATTTTAAGAGCCGATAATGATTTTGAATAAAACACAAATTATTTAGGAAATTGTTGTCATTTCTTTTTATTATGACAATATTGGTATAGTTTTATTATTTATGGAACAAAATATCGGCACACTTCCATCCGATGTTCGAAATTTTCGATGACGCTGAGGCATAATTGAGGTTCGGTGCCGTTAAAGTGCCGAATTATCTCATTCTTTAGCTCTTGAATTATTGCTGGTTTATCGAGAAAGAAGTCCAACGGTGTCAAATCACATGATCTTGGCGGCAAATTGGCATCGCCCTCACGTGAGATGTCGCACAAAAGAGCCATTGTTTCGTTAGCTGTGTGGCAAGTGGTACCGTCCTGTTGAAACCACATATCGTCCACACCCATATCTTCCAATTCGACCTCATTTTGAAAAAAAATACGACCAAATGTTGCCGCCAACGCTTTTATTAGCGAGAGTACATATTTGTAAAATAGGAGTCAAGATTGGCGAAAAAATTATATGATTTTGTGAACAAAGATTTCTTTCCCTTTCAACGTCTTATATTATCAGGTGTCCTAACAGAGCGAGTTCAAGCGACTTGTAGATAATTTAAAATTCTCTGGGGAATGAGTCCAGATTTCTGCAATAGTAGTCGCCTTTGCGAAAATAATTAATGGTGTTTTGTGAACAAAGAGTTGTTTTATTATCTTATATTATCAGAAGTCCTAACAGATCGAGATGAAGCGAGTTTTTTGGGTTATTTTCTATTTCAAAAATCTGGAATGATCCCACAAAGAACTTAAAAATAGAAAATTTTCATTAACCAAGAGTCCTTGCTTTCACTGTTCTTTTTTTGCAAATCATCACTATGTAAAAAAATATTCCTTTAATAACTGAATAAATAGTGTCTAAGTCTCTCTGAATATAATTTATTCTACTATCTGTTGTGATCTTTATTGACTTACATATTGTAACTGGCCAAAAAAAATCGTTAGCACTTGGCCTGAGGCAGCTTCAAATCCAGTTATTGGCTTATACCGTAAAGTTTCTATAGCAATTTTCTTATAACTTGTTTTGGCTCACTCGTTCAAAATTCTTCTTTAAAGAGTTAAATCCCACCGCATGTTTGTCTCCTACAAATCATTGTTGTTTGGTGCTTTCCGGTTTTAATTTGTTCTCGCTCGTTGTTTTTTGCCTGATGGTTTCTGTAACAAAATATCCAAGGCTTAATTAAGAACAAATAACCAGCAAAAAGCCAACTCATAATTTGTTGAGAAAGATCGCCTGTTTGATGTTCATTTATTTCCTCTACAAAAAAATAAAAAAAAAACAAATGGTTTTGGAAATTTACAAAAATTCATTGTTTCTTTTTGAACTTGAAACTGAAAGCAACAATTTCCAGAAAAAGTTTTAAGGTTCTTAAAAAAAATGTCAGTATAAATTTAGTTAAAGGTCTGCAGTTCTACATACAATATAAGAAAGTTGTTGTGCAATGATATTGTTGTTGTTGTTTGGTACATTATTATAGCAAATGTTGTTGTGGTTTTTGTTGCTGTTGTTATTTATGGAGTGCGCATTTTCTTGTAAATGTCTTTATTTTTTGTAACTCTGTGTATATTTAAGTTTCAAGATATTGTTTCACTTGACTATCTGTTTGTTATTGTTGATGTTTGTTGTCTTGTTATTTCGCCTCAAAAAAGAAGTTGTGGTTAAAAACACAGTATTGAGTCTGTGTATTGAGTTAATTACACACTGCTACAAAAAAAACACTTTTTGTCAGAACTTGAAAACCTACCTAGTGGGGGTTGTAGGCCTAGGTGAGGACATACAAAAACCGTTTTCAAAAATTTTGAAACACCCTCAAAATTATGAGTTATTTTCAAAAAACTGTTTTAGGGTAGGTCGTAGCACTTTAGTACCCCTAACTCACAAATTTTTTGATCGATTTTAAAATTTTAAACTGTTTTGGAAAGGCAAAGAATTAATCTTTTATGAAATGTATTCAAAAAATTAGGTGAGTTTTTCTCAACATTTTCTAATTTTTTTTATTTTTTTTCCTAATTTTTCAAATTCAACAAGAGTTATTTTAATTTTTTTCTTTGAAAACCTATCTTTATTTGCACTATATCTTAAAGATTATTTTATGTAGAAAAAAACTAGATATAATTTGTTAAAATCGGCTTATATTTGCAAAAGTTACTAAAGTTTTAAATCTCGCACAAGATCGCAAAAATATGCATTTGTCACAAAATGTGGCTCAGCCGATTTTGTTAAATATTCCATATCACATTCCTCGTTTTCAGATTCATCATCACTTTGTTAATTGCACTTAGTAACAGTTAACACATTAGCATACTGAATGCTATCACGATTTTTATATTGATAACCAGTGATGTTTGTTTGGCAAAAATAACAGTCTTGTGGTTTATGGAATATTTTAGGATGCTAAATCATTGGGAAAGATAATGGTAATGGCTGGCTTATAAACTTTTCGGACTTAGTTTTCTTAAGCATACTGGAACAGCTTGTAAAAATACTTTCGGGTTCATAACATTTGCTAGAACTGTATGAGCAGTTAAAAACTGTATTGAAGGCATTTACCAATGCTTTATTTTTCTTCAGATCAAAACGATGTTTTTTGTCAGCTAATAAGCCGCAAACTAACAAAAATTATTACGCTTATCACACACTGCAGAAAAAATTAAACACAATTTAAAATTTGTTAAAGGATTACAAAAATTACAAATTGACCTACTTATTTTAATAAAATTTCAATATTAATATCACTTCACTTGTCACAAATTTTAAACTAGTTACACTTTTTTTAATCTTATTTAAAAACAATATCCTTCACCAAAAGGTAGTATTTAAACTTTGCCGTTGTGTTGGTAATAAATTCGATTAGTTTATGTATTTATCCAAATATATACATATAACTAAAAATTGCATATAAAAACATTCTAAACTTTTTTAATGATTTAAAAAAATAGGGCATACTAAAACCTATTCATCTGTATTATCTTCCAGTTCTTTTTTTTTAAATAAAGACAGATTAACAATAACTTATTGATATGTGGTTTACAGAACACGAGCGCCTTACTCGTCCGTTCAACTTACATTTAAAACAAAAACAAAATTTTGAATTCGTGTTCTGTAAACCACACATAAGTTAATACCAAAAACGTAACTGTAAAATTACAACAAACAAATTATTAAGTTGACAAATTTGCTTGTATAGTTAATTGTTTTTTTAATTCATATGTTTTGCGCGGGGGGAGAAAATACTAAAAACAGGTGTTAATGAAAAGTTGAAAAACTTATACAATTTTTATCCGATTTGAAAAATTTAAAACCATGTTTTGTTAAGAACTAAATTTTCTTCATACGTTAATAAAAATTTTTATAAGCTTTCATATTAAAAAAAGCAATGAAAAGCTACTAAAATCAAAAAAGTTTATAATTTTCGTTTTTTTTTTTGTAGATATTCTTAACAAAAACAACTGTTATAACTTACAAATGTATAAAAAAATGCTCGTAATTTTAAAGCGTAATTAGTTTTCTTTCCAAACCCGTTAAAAAAATTAAAATTAGACAAGAACTGACTGAGTTACAGGTCGATAAGTTGACGAACATCACTGAAAACGGTTTTTTTTAAATAACTTCTGAATTTGAGGGTGTTTCTGAAATTTTTTGACACAATTTTTTATGTACTCAACAAGACCAATAACCCACGCTAGGTCGTTTTCCAAGTTTTTTTTACACTGTAGCACCGAGTTATTACCAAAAGTGTCTATGGTTTTGTGGCAATGCTTATTAGATTATGACTAGTAGATAAATGTGCATAATTTTCTTATTCATTTGATAAACTTTTTGCTTGAGGTTTGTTTTTTTTTTATTAAGACCATTTATCTGGCTGACTAAAAATGTGCTCCTGGTAAAAAAAGATACTTGGTTAAAATTGTACTTTTGTTATAAAGGTACGTCTTTGTAAAAAGGTACTGGCATTTTAAAAGAAATTATTTTATGTAAAAAAATAAATTTTTCGTAAAAAATCACTTTTTGTTAAAACAATACTTTTTAATCTCCTAATTTTTCCACTGCCTTTACACATGCAAGTAATTACTTTCAAGAAGAGTATACGCATTAACATCGAAAAAGTCGACGAAATAGTCAAATGTCATACAAGTTACCCGGGAGTTTTTTCCCATTTCCCATTTTTAAAATTTAATCAACATAGGAAAAATCAGAGAAGGGGGAATAATTCATTCATAATTGGGCTGATATACTTAAAAAATAGTTAAAGCTATAATTATTGCTCCTACTATCAAGTCAATTTGGTAACACTGTCTTCAGAAATGTCTTGCAAGTGTATGTGTAAAGGCCAGGTTAAGTACTCGTTTGGAAATAAAGTCATAATTCAAAGCGTTTTCCTAAAAATAAATTTAGTTTAAACATGGCAGTTTCAAATGTTACCAAATGGTTCTTCTCAAAACGTTAGAAGTTTTTCTTCTTAAATATTAATAAAAAAAAAATAGTTTCTCTTTGTAAAATTAAAATTTTTTTTAAGAACTGATTGCGTCTTTGAAAAGTAAAATAATAATGTTGTCGCTATAGTGCCCGGCAACATCCTCGTCCCAACAATTTCCCAATACTGATAGTATGAAATCAAAAAATCACGTAAGTACTAGGGTATCGTCTTGTTTAATCGTACAACAAATTTTGCCATTATTTGATCAAATAATTGAAATTTCCATTTTCGAATACCGAAAAACTCAAAGAATTTTTAATTAAATTCTTTAAAGTTTGCACATCTATTTTACAAAGTAAGAACAATACTTTAATAGATAAACTTTTTAATTTGAATCTGATCAACCAAGGCCATACGGAGTACCAAAGATCCCCAAGGAAGGAGTTCCTTTAAGACCTATTTGTTCCTCTGTTAACTCCCCTTCTTATAACCTATGAAAATATATAATAGACATTTTAAAGCACTTAACTAAGGAGTCGAGGCATAATGTAAAAGATTAAACGGAATTAAAACAATTAATTAACAATACGTACATCAATCAAGATGAAGTAATGATTTCTTTTGACGTCGAATCACTTTTTACAAGTGTCCCCGTCAATTTAGCAATGAAAATTATTGGAGAAAAATGAGCTTGTTTCGTTTTGTATTAAAGGGTCCAGGTACTTCAAATATGATGACAAGGTATTTAAACAGACAAAAGGAATGCCTATAATGCAGATATTAATGGAGGTACTTTTATACGTAGCAATTAACAATTTGAAGACTGAGCTGAAAATATTAACAAAATATGTTAACGATATATTTGGAATAATTAAAAAAGATGATGTTAAAATCACGTTAAGGATGTTAAACGATTTCCAAAGACAAATTCAATTTACGATAGAAATGGAGAAAAACAATAAATTCCCATATTTAGACACTTTAGTAAACAGAAAAGGAAATATCATCAAGGTAGATTGGTACCAAAAGCCAATGGCCTCGGGAAAGTTACTAAATTTCCACTCTAAGCACCCAATGAGAATTATAATGAATACGGCTACAAATTTTATCCACAGAGTTTTAGAAGTCAGCGACAAGGTTTTTCATAGACAAAACGTTATAAGAATAAACAATATCGAGCCCTAACCGCGAAAATAGTGTAAGCGACATAAATTTCAGTTTTCGTTTTTTTTAATAAATGACTTTATTAGCAACACTTGTATCATCTCCTAAAATGTCATGGTCACATAAGGTACCGTTACGATTTTCTCCTGTAAAATTTGATTTTTGGCGCTTACACTATTTTCGCGGTTAGGGCTCGATATATTAGGTATGTCCGAGAAAAACGATTAAGAATTTGAATAAACACGTAAGAACCAAAAACATGTAAGAAACACAGGATAGACCACCAAAATTTTACAGCTCCATTACATTCGTTCCTGGTTTTTCGCTCTACGAACAAATAACACAATTTACAAACTATTTAGCAACACTAAATCGAGATTAGCCAAAGAAGACAAATCCAACTTGGTGTAAAAAATAACTCTAAATACATATGTTGGCACAACTAAATTAAAAACTAGGATGGCATCACACAAATCGGATTTAAAGGCAGTAAATAAGCTACTAGCACAAAAAAAAAATAGAACTTGCAGCCCATTGATGTCCATTGAGTGGCCATCAACTAGATTTTGAAAATGTAGAAGTATTAGTAAAAGAGAATAATTATAACAGAAGATAAACACTTGAAATGCTGCACATTATAGACTTATCAGAAGAAAAGAAATTAAACTACAAAAGAGACACTGAGAACGTAGCTCAAATTTTTACACACACTATAAACAAATATAAATATAATGGACTATCAAAATGACAGTTGCAATCGAAACCTTTCAGTGCAAAGTGACAATAAAACTTTTAAATTAGTTTTTTATTTAAATAAGTGTGCTTATATTGTTATTTTTAATTTAATCTTTTTGAGTATTTTCTATACAATAAAATTTGTTTATATATATTTTTGAATAGATCCCCTGAAGATGAGCAACGGAGTTGCCTCGAAATATTGGGCACAAAATTTAAAATATTGAAAATCAAAATTAAAATTATTTTTTAATTTGCAATAAAAAAATTATATTTATATTTATATTTATATTTACAGATATTTAAGAACAATTGTGATTTTTAATTTTGATATTTGTAGTTAGGCTTGAGTGCATCAAATTTAATTTTAATTAAATTACACTGTGTGTAATTTTTTAGGTCATGGAAACATAATCATATACGTCTAAAATAACCATAAAGGACCAAAAGAAAAAATAGAATCGTGTCTCCCAGTTTTGCCCAAAGCCATACACTTTTTAATTTATGGGCCCTTAAAGTTTTGGGGCCTCGGTGTCATTTTTGCAAAAAAGAGATAATTTTCTCAGGCTCATATCTTGCAAACCGTTCGGAATCTTGATTTACACTTTGAGACAAAGTTGTAGCTCTTTCCATAAAGAACAATATGTGCTTGTTTATTGAGAGCTAAGGTACATTTTTGTAGTCGATTGTTTCCTTGAATTTCGAACGGTTTGCTACGAACGGACCTGAACAGGGAAAAAAGTAAACAAAATCGAATTATTTAAATTTTTTTGCGATTTTGATCTTGAAGATGTAGTTTTTTTTTTGATTTTATATGTTCTTTATGGCAAAAGCTTCAACTTTGTCTCAGAGGGTTAATCAAAATTCCGAACGGTTTGCATGATATGCGCCTGCGAAAATTATCACTTTTTTGTAAAAAGACACCGAGGCCTTAAATCTTTAAGGGCCCAAAAAATTTCATGACTTTGGGCAAAACTGGGAGAAACGGCTCTTTTTTTTTGGTCCTTTTTGGTTATTTATTGTCCGTATATGTTTTTTTTTTGTGTTGCACTGTGTTATCCTTCAGTAAAAATAATTCAATGAAATTTAAATTTGATGAACTCAAGCCAAATAAAAAATATCAACATAAGTTATCGCTATTATCGAAGTATCAAATCAAAGAGACATGTATGTTTTTCACATTGGATAAAGTTATGTGAATAATTTGAGCTTTTTGGATAAATTAAAACTCAATCCGATTAACCGAGCAATGTTTAAACTTAAAAATCGATTAGTTCCTTACTCGAAAATTACCAAAACTCAAATTATTGGATACTCTAGTGAGTACTGAGATACTTGTACATAGATGATGTCGTACAAATGAATTCTCCCATTCGTTCAGTAATTTAAATCATTTTGTTCATCTGGAGAACTCATTAGAAATTTAAATAGATTCTTGCCTTTTAAAGAGAAATTTTAATCTAGAAAACATACAAAATCCATTATAGCAGAATTTTTCATTCGTAGTTCTTTTTTTGCAAAAGATTTGCAAATCATCCACATGCATTTAAAAAGCTACAAAGCAAGAGTATGAGTGCTTGTGATTGTAATCGCCGTTTGGCGAGAAATGAGTTAAAGATATTTAAAATAAACGGATGTCTAGTGACAAATTATTATTCTAAGTAAATTTACGGAAGGCTGATTATCGGGTTATATGGCTTTGTAGTTATATTAGCACCAACCAAATACGTTAAAAAATAAATTAATAAATAGATTTTGGTGCGGTGAATATAACTTCATGATAATTAGCCTTCAAAGTAACTTCTTTTTCCCCAAATGTGACCTTCTCCGGGAAAGGTCACACATATGATTTTGTTTTGGTGTCACAAAGTGTAAAATATCCAGTCGTTTTAAATCGTTTTCATTTATTTAACTAATTTTAGTTATTAGCATTTCTATTCTCCAGGCGCGGATCCAGCTCGAGCCTTAGGGGGGGGGAAAATTTTTTTTGATACAAACAAGTAAAAAATATTAAAATAAATATGTGTATATTTATTAAAAAAAACTCAACAATAAGGTTAAATGAAATATATGAGTAGTTCAATATAAATTAATTTTTTTAAATAAGCAATTTATGATTTCCTCGTGAGGCAAATTTAGATAGTACAGTCTTTCTTCTGTCATTGTTGATCTGAGCCATGTTTTTATTAGAAGTCGGGTAGGAAATGACCTCTCTCTCGTAGTATTACTGACGAGTAGGGCAAGTTTTTAATGGCATATGCCATTTTTGCCATTTCTTCAATTATTTTTTTAAAAAGCAACTTTTGGTCCAGCTTGCTAAAGATTACCTTTTTGCAACCTAGAAAAAAATTTTTAAATAAGCTTAGCGAATATGAGGCAGAATCTATTCGAAATACTAGCTGAATAATGCAAAAATCGGACGTAAAAAGTTTGAAAGTACTTTGCATCTGCTCAAGCCTCTTCAAGTTACAAACGAAAGGGATTTCTATGAATGAAAGCTTTGGCTTAATTGACAGTGCTAAGGAAAATAATACAAGATATCAGTAAAAAAGATTTTGTTGAAAAGTTTAAAAAACGATTTAGATCGTAATACGTGTGGTAAATTATTCAATACTCCTGAAAAATCTATATGGCTTGGCATTTCTATTTTAAAAAAGTGGTTGAATCGGTTTTCTCACAATTTTGTTTTAATGAAAATGAGACGGATGAATATATTGACAACCTTTCTCCATCTGAACTTTTAGTGTTCAAATATGCTCCAGTTACATCTTGCGATGTTGAAAGAGTGTTTTTCATTTATAGAGCTGTTTTATGTAATAACAGAAGATTATCAGGGGTGTTCTAGAAATCGAAGACGCAAAACGCAAGAATTTTAAAAGTCGTTTTTTAATAAGATTTCCCTGACAAAAAAATTTTATGATAAAAATTATAAAAATATTTATTTATTAAACAGAATTTTATAACAAAAATTAGATGAAAAGTGTATTAAAAACAACTTCCAAATTCTTACGTTTTGCCCTCCAGTATTTTTTTTCTTGTTTTTGACAATTTGAAGAAACATGCTATTGTACTTACAACAAAAACTTAATAAAATAAATGTTTCTTAAATAACATCTTTATTTTTGCCATTTTCGTGCCATTTTTTATACTTTTTCGTGCCATTTTGCTAGCCATTTTTAACCATTTTTCGTGCCATTTTAAACTTGCCCTGCTGACGAGCATTGAAACGAAAATTTGAAATATTTTCTTAGATTTCGGTAGATATCTTCATCACAGTTTATTATATTTTCAGATATTTTCCATGTTTGTTGCCAATGCAACAGTTCAGACTCAAGTTTGGATGTTAGTGGGTGTTTATCCATCTCTTTTATCAAACATAATCTGCTCATCAGCTAGTTGTGATTTTAAAAGTTTCGTATCTGTATTACACTTTGAGGTAGAAGCTTAGGTATGTTCAATACATTAAGGATATCGATTGGGAAACGTGTTTTGAGATCGTCTAAAATAAATTCAATAATAGGAATGTAACCTACAACTCGGTAGTAATCTTCAACATTTTGAATGTTATTGGTACCTTGATTTGAACGCAGATAATTTTAACTTTTTCAAAAATCGCTTTAAATAGTTTTTCGGCTTTATTTATTTTCTCTTCAAGGCACATTATTTAAGTTTTGATAAGGCTTGATCCTTTTTGAAGATCTATATCGTGCTTTTGTAAAATGATACTAAGCGGCTGTGATACAATAAGTATCACACTTAATATGTTTATTCCGTAAATGAATTCAAAAGTCCTAAGCGTGTTCCTTAATATAAGGCTTTTGATGAAGTATCTCTACTTTTCCACTCAGATATTTTTTCCAAAGCTTCTACTATATGATGTACACTTGTTGCAAAGTGTGAAATTGAGTCGTGACGGTCCAACCATCTTGTCTCGCATAATGTAGAGAGTTTGGATCCCAAGTACTTTGCTTAAACTGCGTTTCGCTTGGGATGATTTTATTTAAAAAAATTGTCGTTTCTTTAACAAATGAAACAACTTATTGTATTAATGGCACTTTGTTGCTTTTTAAAATTGAGTTGTTTGATTTATGGGAATAGCAAGGCGTTTGTTTTGCATTTGTCCAGAATTTTATAACAGCTCCATTTTCTGATGACATCAGAGGACACCCATCTGTTCCATTTCCTACACAATTTTTTAGGTCAAGACTAAACTATGTCAAAGCTTTTAGAACTATTGATGATAGTGCCTTCGCATCAATTGACATATCACATTATCAATATCCTTTGAAGCCTCTTCAAATGCGTTTAAAACAAAGCCAATAAATGCTTTCCTAATAACTTTTTGTTGTATGTTGAAATATCTTTAAGTTAAGGAAATCTGGGTTTTCCCCGAAAAATCTGTTCGACCGCACGCATTTTCAAGTCAAACGTTTATTCTTTGGATATAAATAGATGCCACCTGCCGGGATTGAATGTAGAATAATAAGTATTTAAATACAGTAAACTAGATGTTTCATTGGAAATATCTAATAAATAACTATTAGGATTAAGTTTTGGATACTTATTGAAAATTTCGTTAGATTCAATAAAAAAACAAAAAAAAAACTTTGCTGGGATTTCCTAAAATTTTGTGCATATAAAAAAATATTATTATTGGGAATTCTTGTATTATCGAGAGAAACCAAAAATATTTTTAGAATTTAGGGGGGGGGGAAATTTCCTTATTTCCCCCCCCCCCCTGAATCCGCGCCTGCTATTCTCAATGTTTGCATTCCTGTAAATTATAATTAAAAATTTTTCACCCCAGGACGTATGAGTGTCAATAAAGCACTCATCCGTCGAAAAAAAAACAAATCTCTTTCTCGCTGTATTTGTTGCTTGTGTGCAGTGTTGCCAGTGGATTTTTCGAAAAAATACCTACACATGCTAACGAAAATCCGATTTTTCCCTGCACGTTGAAAAAATTTCCCCTACAAAAATCCCTACGCATTATTATCATTAAAATAGAATAAAAAGGATTAGTTATAAAAAATTAAATTTAAATCGAATATGTATATTAAAGCTTTGACATTTTGTTAGTAAAAAACTAAAATAAATAATGCATGTGTATGTACTTTTAATTAAATTCAATTAAGTCTTTCAACATTAGGTGTGATCCCGTACTCAACGTATGGGAACCAGCGTTTTTTTTTGGCAAATTTATAAAATTGCTAAGCAATCAACTGTGTCAAAAATAAATAAAAAACTGCAAGTAAGTTAACCAAAATAATTAATATAAGAAATAATTATAAGATACACAAAACAAAATGTTAAAATATGTACGTAAATGCTTGAATTTTTATTTTATGCACGTTAATGTGTAATTTATTTATTTATTAACGTTTTCTTTTGGATCCGAAATATGGTTTTTATTGTTTCCGTACTTTTGTACATTTTTTCTATTTTACCGAACTTTACCCAAAAAGTTCGGGATCACACCGTTTGAATGATAACTAAGAAAAAAACATGTACAACTCTGCACATATATTTTGAAGGTATTTTAGGGGAACAAATTTTTTTTCAAACGTTTTGGAAAATAAATAATACGGTATGACGAAAAATCCCTACATTTTGGAGATTATGAAAAATCTGTCCGATTTTCCCTACGCTTCTAGTTAAGTATCGAAAATACCTACATGAAACCTGGGTGCAAGTTTCTAGTCACCAGTTTTGTCGACTATTTTGGTGACCTTGTCAACAAAATGTTTACACTACACTACATTTGCCAATATACAAAATTTATTTTATCAATAACAACTAAGAAGTAAAATTCCTATAAAAGCTGAAGAAATTATAAAAAAAAAGATTGTTATAAATTCGTAGTCGTACCAAAGGTGTAGACTAGATGTACAAAATTGTACTAGTTATTCTCTGGTTCCAATGTCTTCACATGTTCTCAAAAGATCTACCTAGTCATCAGTAGATGTTCAATTACACGCACTTGTTAAATGTCTATAGTAAATTAGATTGTCTGGTGTATAATAAGTCACTAGTACTGGTAACTGCGTCAATAGTGAATCAGTACAGATTCACTAGTCACATTTCCTGCAGGGTATTTATTTAAACAAGAAATTTGGATAATACGTAAAGTATTATTACAAACAACATAATTTATATACCAACAACACCACAATAAAATAAAAATAAAACAAGCAACAGAACAATTATTTGATTGTACAGCGGATAAACCAAATTACTTGCTGCAGTAAAAACACACGATGATGTTCATCATTATCGCCTTCATATCAGATTGTGTTATTGTAAATATAAAACCGAAATGGAGCAAAAAAAAGGCTAAATTAAACAACACCATTCAACCAAACAACATGCCAACCAATAAAATGTTTAATTTTTACATTTATTTATACACATCAGACACACTAACACTTCTACAAACAGGCAGAAATAAATTGTTGTATTACAACAACCAATAACCGCCTGCTCTGCCACCAATTTATAGTTTAAATTGTTTCAATAATCACTACCAGTTTTTAAAGTTATTTGCAATTAGTTTTAGCTCTTTGGTTTTAAAAACACACAAATATAAATTTTCGCATTTTATTAAATGTTGGTGTTTGTTCAAAATTTGCCTTAAGATATTTTTTAAATTTGTTCAACTTTAAAAAAATTTCAGGAATACACAATGTATCAGATATTAATTATTAATTTTGCCAAATTTAATATGAATTATTGAAAGCACTTGTGTTTGTTTATTCCCAGTAATTGCAAAGTTATTGAAACAGGATTTTAATTCAATACATAGAGATGATTATTTAAAGTAAATATATATGTAAGTATATTAAATATAAAGGTGTATCTATAGTAACTGAAAGCATTTTAAGCATGTACTTTTAGGCAGAAATAAAATTATGACTGTATAAGCCATGCAGCAATACTAAAAGCTAATGTACTGTTTTCACAACACAAGTGATTCAACGTGTGGTTAAATATAAATGAAAAACACTCAAAAAACTGGATGCTTTTTATATAAATTTTACTACACCTTCAATCACGTGTGCTGTGAAAACAGCACATTAACTTTTAATATTGCTGCATTCCATTCCATTTAAAAATTTAAAAAAACTTGATTCGCAATAGGTGGTATATCTTCGATGCGGGGTTTATGTCTTCAATTACTTACAGTGCATTTTGTAGAGCAAATACCTGTGATTTATTTTCACTTAAGGGCCAAATAAAGAAAACAAGCAGCTTGACAAACAAAGTCAACATTTAACGTTTGTATCAGTGTTCGAAAATAAGCATTCGCTTTCTGTTCATTAGTGTGTCCTGAAAACAAAATTTTTTGGCTCAAGCAAAAGTTAGGAGTTTAGAGGTCGCTCAAGTCGAATTTTTGCCAAAACTCGGGTTTGCCGGTCATTTGCGAGTATTCCTTACAATTTTGTCAAAAGACACGACTTTCTTCACCTTCACTATAAGTTTTTGCATTGAATTTGCTCATTTAAGTACCCTACAAGACAATTTTTCTAATTTTCCATAAATAATTAAAATGTTCATGAAACAACGCAGTTGGAAAGATAATTTTTTTTAAAATAATGTAGAAACAAATATTTTTAAATTTGCTCTTACCGTTCCTGAGATATACCGTTACTAATACTCAACACACAAATTAAAATAAAAAAAAAAATTTTTTTTTCAACCATTTATTGGCGTTCTTGAAATTTATTTCAGAATTTGTGACATTGAAGCTATTGTAAGCCAAAACCTCAGACCTCAATCTGCCACATCAATAACCAATAAAAAATCAATTGAAATATTGCATGCTGCAAACAAAATTAAGATTGGGTCCTTAAATATCTTAAATTAAATTTTACTACATCGTTCTCGCTACTTGACGTTTGTAAATATTTTACAACTCAACTAATGTCTTGGTGTCGATTTGTTCATCAAAAAAAGGCCAAGGTAGTAAATTTTGAGGTAAAGCACCACTGCAGACCTAAAAAAGTTTTTAACATAGCGCGTGCAACTGCTACATTAATAATTTTGCAGTTTTCCACTGCTTTTATAGACTAAGATCATTGAGAGGAATGTATCATGGGCTTTGACAGAGGTGCCAATTTTTGATATTTATTCTTAAAATAAATGAATTAAATTCTGGGCAAAGCTTAAATTTTTAATTGTCCATGTAAGATTGCACCTGGTTTCGAAAAATGCATATTTTTAAAGAATATATAATTTTCTTACTACAGATAGCCCGTTCAAGGATAGTGCTTAGAGATCTAAGAAGTTAAGAATCAGATAAAACAATTCTTTACAGACTTCTCTTTGTTGCATGTCTTCATGCTGGATTTTCGGAATGTAAGAACCCCAATTTGAATGAACTACGTAAACACAACAAAACCTTTGATGAAATTAAAAAAATATATTATGACAAAATAAAATATAAATCTCTTGAAGAAGAATTGAAGTTCCCAATTGGAATAAAAAAAGGAAACTAAAATATAACAGATATAAAAATGTACGTAAGTTAATTTATTATTAAAACATTTAAAATAAATTTTCTTTGCATAAAAAATGTCCCTGAAAATTTTTTTTACCCAAACACACATACAAACTAATTTAAAATATTAACAACATTTATCTTTTAAACTGTCATGTTTTTATTGTCTCTAGATAACAAGAATGAAAAAAAATAAATATGATGGCTGTAAAAATGAGTAGGGCAAGATAATGGTGTCTTCATGCTAATTTTCTTTGATAAAATATTCCACCGTATGCATAAATATCCAGGAGAAAGTTTATGTATCAGGCTAGTGACAAATACATATACTACATATGTATGTATTCATGTAATATTGTGAGTTTGTATAACAATTATTTATATTTTCTTTGTTGGAACAATTTCTATGAATCTTCAAAAAAATTTATTCAAAATAAAACAACTGACCCAGATAAATTTGTTTATTTAACCAGCTTTTCTCTTTCCATTTCATTTTTCTTCAGAGTTAATTCGTTCATATTAATGATTTAATGTTATAGAATTTATATTTTCTGACACTTGCCTCTCATTTTGACACTTTTGCACCCAGGGGAACTTAAAATAGTTAAGGTACATTTTTAAATAAAAACCAAAATGGAGAAAAAGCTTTAAAGTGAATGGAAATTTAAAGTGTGATGGAAGAGATTGTCATCTGTGCTGAGTTAAACACACTTATAAGCATGATGTAAAGGTGGGTGGAGCAAAAATTACAAAGTGACACACATGTGAAACATCTTACAACATTTATAGCTGTAAGCCCTGATCCCAGAAAATCAAAAATCTTTATTATCAATTTACTAATACTTATTGTGAATGTGCATGTGTACCACCAGCGTATTATGGCTTAGAAACTTTATTTTCATTTGTTGCATTAAGATTTGTGCCGGTAAGAACTAACAGTCTTATTCATAAACGCATCATTGCAGCTTTATAAGTCATTAATAAGCAAAAGTCGAAAAAAGAGTATTTTTAAATGTTTAATAGCCTATTAGACGTTTAATTAACATTTCATAAATTTTAAATATTTATTGTAGCTTTTACCCTGCTTTAAGCTTTTAATAATGTAACAATTTCAATGTTTGTTCTAAAAAAATTTTAATAATTGCACGAAAAATTAAACATTTTTGTCTTCTTAATTATTTTAATAAAAAAAGTTTAATACGCATAAAACTTTTTTTTTTGTAGAAAAACGATAACTAATGTTTGATTTAACTTTAAATATAAACTGCTCGATAGATTTTTTTGTTAAAAATAAAACTTAAAGTCTTTATAACTTTTTGCATAAAGTATTAACAGCTATTAAGTTTTTTCAAATAATGCAAACCTTTCTTAAACCATTCATTAACCTTTTATTTAGATCATCATCTTTTTTATTTCCAACGTCACGCTTTCATCAAAAAATGCAAGGCCAACAGTTTCTTCTGACAAATACAGTCAAATCCCGATGATTCGTACCCCGATGAATAGTAATTCCCCATAATTCGTAACAAACTGTCGGTCCCTTGAAAAAATCTCGTTAATTCGTAAAAATTCCATACATTTTGGTCCCCTCGCTAATTCGTATTTTTTTTTTCAAATAAAATCTTCTTAGTTCTTATAAATCGTAATTGTTTGCTAACTACCACTTATAATTCGTAATAAAAACAATAGAAACATGAAAAGAATGATTTTTTGTTCACCGCTTTTTTTTTGCGTGGGGTTTTGCTTACGTGTGTGTTTATTTTCTTAAGATCAGTTTGGTACATGAATAATTTTTATATACATATTTTATTTTTAACAATTTTTTTTATGTTTTTTTATCGTTTTAGTAGATAAATTGAAAAACCCCGTTAATTCGTATTTGTTTTATTTTTTAGCCCCGTTAAATCGAAAGCCCGCTAAATCGAAAACCCCTATAATTCGTAAGAAATGGCCAGTCCCTTGCGATTACGAATTTTCGGGATTCTACTGTACCACAAATGCTTTCTTATTTGTTGCAATAACGCGGTCGAAACTTCTTTATCAAAATAAGATTTAACGTTTTGAATGAAATCAAGATCTAGTTTTGGCGCGTTCACACAACGGAACCAATAAGGTACATATATAATAGTCAAAAATAAGCAAATACTCCGAAGACTTTCCAATTCTGCTGCTGTCAATTTGAACTGTTCGCGAAATAGAAACATGTTGTTACAATAAATGCAGTTTGACATGAATCGTGCATGCGATGTTGCACCAGACAAACGAAATTGTGAACAATCTGGTACCCGCTCCCCTATAAAATGGAGTGTTAACTCAAGCAACTCTTTATAATCTGCACGCACGTAATGGAATTTTAACGCATTTATACAAAAATTCTTCAAAAAATCTAAGTGCGATGTTGTTAAAATTCGTACCACTTCTTCGTCCAAAATTCCACTTTTGAAGGTGCTAGCTTCAATGTGTTTCCAATTTTTGGCAAATCGGTTGAAGAGAAGAACTTCTGGCCCGGATGTTTTCCCAAAATTAATTTCAAATACAAAATTTACCAACAATTCACTTAGTTATATGGTGGCGACATGGAAGAAAAAGTAGTTTTCGTCCTAATTTTTGTTCGAGCAAATATGCAGCGCCATTATTAACCCCAGTGTTAGTGGCTGTGGTATCAAAAGACACCATTTCTACTAATCCATCAAGTGACCATTGTTGCAAAAAATTGTAGGCGGCGTCTGCTGCATTTACCCCAGAAGAAGTTTCTATTTTTGGTATGCCTAGCAGTTTTCCCATACGTTCACTTGTCACAACGAGAGCCAATCGATCTTTCTTTTCTGTACCCTTTATTTCTGGAAGGAGTTTTCCATCCCAATGAAGGACAAATACTTCAGGAATCTGCAATAAATGGTTTTAAAATAATATATAAAGCCTTATATAAAATCAACTATGATACTTACATTGAATCTTCTTCGCATTAAATGAAGCGTGGTACAATTTAATATAAGATTTTCTATTTTTGCGTTAAAATTAAATTCTATCAACACCATACATTGTTCCTGGGTGACCTCTCTTCCTCTGAAGCACTAGAAAATCTTTGTCTTCCTCTATTTTCATTATCTCTAGAGCATTTGGAGCTGCAACATCAAATATACAATTTTCAATCTCGTCACGAAAATTTTGTTTTTGTTTGCGGTATTTTTCATATGGGGTTTTACAACTTTTTTGAATATGTCTCCAGTTTTCATAAATTTTCCTCAATTTCCGCACACAATTACTTTCATGTAAAGTAGGAATTTTTGCCTTGTTCCAAAATTCGAGTGTAACGCCAATAGTATATTTCATACTCTTTATCACTGTCATATTTTCTACTCGAATTTTGTAAAAAAATAATTGAAGCACTTGCTTTATTGATGGTAGTTTCACCCAAAAGAAAAATCAATCCATCCGTACTCAAATCAATCCGAAGCGGTATTAATAGTACAGTGAGTACGGATTTTCTTGAATCAAGTACAGAAAGATTGATTCAAGTACGGATTTTTAATCCCAAAATACTTAAATTATCCATATTCAATCCCGTTTTCGTACTTGAAATAATCCGAAAATGAGATTGATTTAAGTAAAACTAAGATTGAATCAATCTCAAAATGAGCTTGATTCAAGTAATATAAAGTTGATTTTATCCCGAATTCATGATTGAAAAAAACAAAAAAAAAATTACAAAGAAAAAATGATTATGATTGATTTACTTACCCGTATTACACATTACAGAATGATAAAACACCAACATCATGCCCGATATGTTTTTATTTTAGAAATCTTATGTACATATTTATCCAAAAATATAAACTAAATGAGTAGCATGAGTTCAAATTTAAAAAAAAAACTTTGAATAGGGATTGATTTTTGAAAGTAATCCCATTTAGGATTGTTTTGAGTACGTTTAAGTGTTATTCGTACTTGAATTTTTGAGTACGACTCGTACTTAAAGTAATCCCAAAAAACTTGATTTATCCCGAGTGTTTTTCTTTCTGTGTTGGCTCCTAAAATATCACTTGCATATTTTCCCACTAGAAAAATATCTTCATCAGAGCGTAGGTTTATTTTTCGTGTCACTTTTGAACTCATATTGCTAACCGGATCAATTCACTATTTTTTTTATTTACTTAACGATTGATTATTAATTTGCACTTCTTGCTACGTTAACAATTTGAAGATTGTGAAAAAATAGCAAACATAAATGAATACTGCAGCTCAATCGCAGCACATATCGTTCCACGAAAAAAGCCGTTATCTGTATGCCAAACGTTACCTTCAAATCAGAGCAAATGTTTTGTGATGTATAAAAAAATGTTTACAAACAATATGAAGTGTGTGTATGAGCTACTGTTTTTTAGGACATGATATATTAGGACATGATTTCTTATACCAAACCTCATATTTGAAGCAGCGCGAACATTTAAATTTAAAAAAAAATCCCATACAAAATGCGACCAGTCTAGTGTGTATGTTGAAATGGGTTTTCCGAAGACCCCAGAAATGATGGGGATTAGGTTGTCATATATTTATGTCACATATACTCCTTTTAAGTTCGCTATTGAAATTCAGCCAGATCGGTTCGACACAGCCGAATATAGCACTCTGGCTTGTTTACTCTACCGTTACCTTCATTTATTACAAGATTATTTCAGTGTGGTAATAGTTTTGTCAAAATTTTGTTAATATTTTTAAAATTTATTTGAGAAAATTTTTCAAATGTGGTTAAGTATTTCTCTTATATATATGGCGGGAACCAAACAAGCAAATAATTTCGACAAAATTTTCTTTTGTTAAACAAAAACCAAACACGCTTTCAAAGTAAATTTTTTGATAAATTACACTCGTACCACGCAGTGTTGCCAATTTAGCCATTTAGTGGCTAGATTTAGCCATTTTTCACCCTCTTTAGCCATTAAAAATGCGTTTAGCCATTAGCCATTTTTTTTAGCCATTTTTCAACTTGTTTAGCCATAAAATTTTTCTTGCCGTTTTGCTTTTAAAAGAATAATTTTTATTTTATTATAAAAATTTATAAAACCAAAATAAACATTTTTAACAATTAAAACGCCTTTAATTTAAATCACAACTTTTACAAATGTTGAAAATCGCAATAAACGATGATGATGAAACAAACATCTTTCAAAATAAAGGAACAGTATTCCAATATTAAATTTATAAAACGGATCAACACACACATCGGTGTTTCTTTCTGGTTGCAAGTATTTCGATAAAGAGATGCTGGCGGCAACAAATATTTTTTAGAAATTTCAGAATTTACTATAAATTTGCTCTCACTTCCATGGCCTAATGCTGAAGTAAACATCGTTAAAAGTAATTTGAGAAATAGGTTACATTTAGCCACCGTTAAGTCGATGTTATCAATGAAATATTTATACCAACACCACAATAGAGGAGAGGGTACTATGCGTTTGTGCTGATGTTTGTAATACCTTAAAATATTGTTCCTAAGCCCACCTTTTCGTAAACCGATTGACTCGGAACCACTTTTTGAGTCGAATTAACGATGTTTGTCTGGCTGGCCGGCCGTCCATGTAAACCTTGTGCGTAAAGTACAGATCGCAAATTTGCAGATCATTTAATAAAATTTGGTACACAGGTTCTAATGAGGTGTAGGGTATCATATAGTCGGGGTTGACCGACTATATTTTCTAACTTGTTTTTTATTGTAGATCTGGAATCAAAAGGTTGGGTAAATGTTGTCGGGATTTATTTTCAAATTATTTAAAACTAATACGCACGAGTGATTCCTATGAGATGACCAATAACGACATAAAATGTATCGATGATTTAATTTTTTAAATATCTTTCAAAATATTAAAAAACGTTTATTCTTATTTAGGAAATTGATCTTAACTTACAAATTTATCGTAAATAACTTTAAATGAATTTTTCTGTTTTGTTATTGAATTTGAAAGTGTTTTTATTTAAAAAAAAGTTTTAGCCATTTTTTAGCCCATTTTTAGCCATTTTTTAGCCATTTTTTCTCGTAAATTTAGCCATTTTTGGTCTCCAAGTTTTGGCAACACTGGTACCACGTAACGTATGAGTATTTTGAAATCACAAGTAACAATTGAGAATTAAGTACGATAAAAAAATCTTTTATATTAAAAAAAAAAAAAATTTATTCCCACGATATTTTAATATAAACAAACATACTTACGTACTTATTTATATACCCTGAAGGAAACTTGGGGACAAGTGTCTCCAAGTCACCAGTTTTGTCGACTATTTTAGTGACTTCTTGGGAAATGTCAACAAAGTGTCTACAGTTTTTTTTATTTGCTTTGATGAGAATGAGAGTTCTTATTTGCCGCCAAAGCGCTATTATTCGTCGGCGGCATTATTGTTTTTATTAATCTAGCATTTTTTCAAAAATTTAAAAAGTAGATAAAAAACTCCATTTGTTATATTTTGTGTTTCTTTTGAATATTAAAAATTAATTTAATGAAACCTTTTTAAATACTATTTAAAAGGCTGAAATGTACCTTATTTAGTTTTAATATTCAAAATAGCTGCAATCAATTCATTAATTTTTAAATTTTTTTAATAAAACATCAAATGTTAACGAAATTTTCATTAACGACGTCTTTTTCAGAAAAGTATCAAAAGTGTAGACTAGAATTACTAAAATGAACTAGTGAATTTCTGGTGACAATGTCTACATATGTTCCCAAAAGAACCACCTACTCAGTAGTGACAACGTCAGTAGTAGATTTCCAATGACACGCACATGGTAAATGTCTATAGTAAAAAAGCATTGTCGGGGGTATAATAAGTCACTAGTACTGGTGACAGTGTCAGTAGTGAATCAGTACTGATTTCCTGCAGGGTATTTATGTGTTTAGTAATAGACACACATACCTTAAAATAATTGACATTTTCTAACATTTAAAAAAAAATCATAAAAAAACCAAAAACTTAATGAAATAACTAACAATAAGGATGAAAGAACATATGTACACATTTCACATTTCACAGAAGGGGCAAAAGCTTGTCTATAACTTTTGAAACTTTTACGTTAAACATATAATTCTAAGACTTGAAAGGTGAGAAAACTTTAACAATTTTGTTTATCTTGCCCTCTTGCTTCAATATGGAATACCCCATCTAAGTATATATGTAAATATATATAAATGTTTAAATATGAATGGGAGAAAGTTTATGTTTTCATATCAGGATAATTAAATTAAAAAAACGCACACTTTTTATAAAGTTTCTGCAAGTATTTATTCAAATAATATTTCCTGCATTTGTGTTGATTTTTAAGTTGAATTTTTACTTAAATGTCTGTGTGTTTTCTCTGAGTTTTGGAAGTTTTCAAATTTATGCACCCGGAGGTATTATAAATTACAGTCACCTTGTAATCGATATTATTATTGGCTACAAATTCTCACACAAACTTACATAAATATGTTAAAACATTTTCATACATTCATGCATAAACAAACTTATAATCATTTTCAAACACATTTCCAGAAAACAAAAGAGTTTAACCTTTGTCCGGCGGAAGAGGTACAATTGTACCTTTTTCGTTTTTAAATTGCAATAACTTTTTTTTTGTTAATGCTAGATATCTAAAATTTTCTGACATCTCTAAACTTTTATTACGGATTGCATATTTGAAATTTAAAAAAAAAGATTTTGATTATATCATACCGAAATAAGTCTTTTTTGACTTGATATCCCTAAAAGGCTGAAGGGGTACAATTGTACCTTCATATAAGTCGTAAGAAAAAAACAAGAAAATAAAGCAAATAATGTATACATGTGTACGTAAAATAAGTTTTTTTTAGCCACGGGCCTGCTCTATCATTTGTTTATTAAATAAGAACAGAATAATTTAATTATATTAATAGGAAAGCCGTGTTAAGTATATAAGGGTACAATTGTACCCATACCGCCTTTTAACGTTGTAAAATTTTTCCGCTGGACAAAGGTTAAACTGCACATAAATGTTGATGAAATGACAATAAAGAGTGCTTTAATTTATAATTGTTCGACACCGTTGTTGTTGCTCTTTTAACATTAAGGCTTAATTTTACAATATATTATTGAAATTTTAATTTAATTTCTAACGATTTCTTTTAACAATCGGAAGTTATAATTACTTAATTTTATTGAGCCCTAATAGCAAAAATGATGTAACCAACAACATATTAGATTTTTGGTTTTCAATGAAAATCGATAATTTTTGATTATTTGCATCATCTCTGGGAAGTACCGTTACGAAATAAGAGCAAAAGCCAATTCAAACGAATACTTAGATTTGAAGCATCAATATTTTAAAAAAAAACTTCTCCTGTAAAATTTTATTTTTGTTAGTTACATCATTTTTGCTATAAGGGCTCGACATTAAGGTGTATATACTGTATGTCACTTTTTTACTCGTTTATCTTTTGACCATGAGCATCCCTATTATATTGCATGATAAATTAACGTACATATTTGCATTAATTTCGCTCGAAAATGCTTTATTGTGTATTTAACGACTAAAGAAATAACAACAAATTGCATAAATTCAACAAAGATATTAACACATATGCCTGAAAATAAAATAAAATCTTAGTTAAAAACAATAGAAATTTTGATCAAAAATCGGCTCCGACTGTTACTTATCGAGTATAATATAAATGAAAGAATTTAATATACATTTTCAATTTGCATGTCCGCTTTCTACAGAGTTCCTTGTCGGCCACTTAATTTCTTCGATGTTCCTTAACGATTCCAGAAAAATTAACTCAAATATCCCGTATTTAGTCAGCGGTTCTTGATTTTCAGACCTTTTCACTAACCCCTTACCAAGAAGCTGTGAGTTGAAGACATCCAAAAAAGAATCAGATTTTGTTTAATACCAAAAACTTCATGGGACAACCGAAAACAGTCCGAATTTTTCTCAATGTGACAGTTACCATCCAGCATTTGTTGCACCTACTACCTGAGATATCGGTATAAATCAAAGTTACGCGTGGTTCCGTGTATGATACTGGTTGGCTGAACTTTTTTAAAAAATCTAAAAAATTTAAAACACAGTTAAGGCGATCTGTTGACTAAATACTATATTAAATACATATTTTCCTCCAAATACGCACAACCTTCGTGAAAACAAAATTTTCTTGAAATGAACATACTGTGGCCAGATAACTAAATGCCTTTAAATACCCCAAACCGATCGCAATTTTCACAATTTTTAATGATATTTTATTGGCCACATGAATAAATATTGACGCTAATGACTTTAGAAATTAAAATTTTTGCGGTAGTCTTATTAAACTTAATTTGAACCAATTTGAGTAAAATATTATCATATAGAGCAGAACTAAAATTATTTTCGAGAGAGGTATTTATAATGGACACATGGTAAATTTTGGACCAACCATCACAAAAACCAAAATTAGAAAAAATATCGATATAGTCTTGAACTTGTTAAAGCGTTTTATAGTTTTAGAGTGATTTTCAGAAGGCTGCTTGATATGAGATCAACAGTAAATTATGGACCGGTTATCACAAAATTATTCATTGCGACTTTAGGCATACTAAATTGTTTTCCGAGAGTATACTTTATATGGGGCCTATAGTAAATTATAAACCGATCTTCACGAAATTTAATAATATGACTCCTAGGCATTTAAATAAGGGCCGATGTTAACTGTGAGCCATACCTAAAACGTCAAGTTTTTTTCTGCATTTCATTTTACATTTCTCAATTTCAGACTAACTCAATTTCAACCATGGAAAGATACACAATAGAGCAACGTGTTTAAGTTATTAAAGTTTATTATGAAAATGGGCGTTTATATCGAAATGCATATCGTGCACCTGGTGATTCCGTGATAAAGCACATTTCCACCTCAGTGGGTTCGTCAATAACCAAAATTGCCACATTTGGGCGAATGATAATCCAAGAGTGATTGTCGAAAAACCAATGCATCCACAAAGAGTGACTGCTTAGTGCGGTTTATGGGCTGGCGGCATCATCGGGCCATATTTTTTCTAAAATGAGGCCGGTCAGGCAGTTACTGTGAATAGTGTCCGCTATCGTGAGTTGGTACCGAGCTTTGTATGGCCCGAATTGAAAGATATGGATATTGACGATATGTGTTTGCAACAGGACGGTACCACTTGCCACACACCTAACGACACAATGGTTCTTTTGTGCGACAAATTGGATGGCCGTATTACCTCACGTGGTGGCGATGTCAATTTGCCGCCAAGATCATGTGATTTGACATCGTTGGACTTCTATCTTTGGGGTTATTTGAAAGAAAAGGTGTCCGTTGATAAGCCAGCAACAAGTGAAGAGCTAAAGGATTAGATAATGCGGCACATTAACGGCATAGAATTTATGCCTCAGCGTCATCGAAAATTTTAACCATTGCATAGCGGTGTGCCGTCGAAGTTGCGGCGGCCTTTAGGCCTATATTTTGTTTCATACATAATTGAACCATACCAATATTATCATAATAAAAAGAAATAAATTGTGTTTTATTCAAAATCAACATCTGCCCTTAAAATTTAACCAACCTTTAGAACAAATTTGTGCTAAATCTTATATTGATCAGTGCATTATACCATACTATGTTTATGTACATATATTCTACCTTTAAAGAAAGTGGTTTCAAGTGTAGTGGAAGACTACATTTGTAGTAACATTATTTTAGCACTACTTTCTCCTTATAAACAAGAAAAAAATGGTTGTATTTATTTTATTTATATGTTATTTATGTAGGTACATGTAGGTTTAGGAAAACTTGAACAAAACAATTTTAAACATTTAAGTTTTATTATCAAAAAGTAATTTCAATTTTTGGGAATACAAAATTTAAATTTCAAAAGATTTTGTTATTCGTGCTAAATTCCCAGTAGTAAGACGAGATGAACGCACTGTTTATTGTTGATGTTGTTTTGTTTAAGCTTTGATATTATTACAAGTAGAACTGTTGCTATAAGTCTTATACGTTTAACATTTTTACTTGGTTTAATATCTTTAGTTTTTCTAAAATCTTTATGGATGAAGTTTCCTGATGATCTGGCCTAAGCAACCAGTGAAATGCGCATAGGAATAGCTTATCCCATCAACAATAAATTTCAAGTGTTTTAATCAATAATAAAAACTGGGAATTTAGCACGAATAACAAAATCTTTTGAAATTTACATTTAAGTTTTATTTATAGAGCAGCATTTTCCAAATACGTAAGTTCTAGAATGTGCATCGCACACCGGTTTATTACACCAACTCTCGTGTGTTTTTTCGATTTCCCATTTCAAATACCTGACAGGATGTTTTGGCAGCTTATCCTGAGTTGTATCGGGAAATTGATTAGTAGCTGAAGCGGAACAAGTTGACTTTGGCGAGTGCCCTAGCGCCATTTCGATAGCGAGAATTTCCAGACATTTTTATCGCTAAATTTTCTATTTCAGTTTTTTATCACAACTAAATATCAAAATGGGCACGTCTGATTCACTTGACTAGCAATACTTTACTAATTTTTTTTAAAATCATAAAAGTAACGTACTCTTTGTTTTTGATGAAATGTTATTACTTTGATGTGCTATCGGCATACACGTGATGCGAAGAATTCTTTTTTTAGCAAAAATAAATGAAAAACAATGTGTGCAAATGTAATAAGCAACAAATAAAGCTTCTTTTCATACAAACCATATAGTGACTACAAATGTAGACTACCGGCCGCGAGATGATCATTTTAAAAAACATCCCTAAAGCAACTACGAAATAATTATTTTTACATCATTAACGTTTAAATTTGCTTAAAACAAGATTTTAGGAAGCTACCAAAAACGTCAAATTGTTTTACTGACGTTTTAAATTTTTATTCGCTAATCTAATCAAAATTACTACAAATGTAGACTTCGGAGCACATAAAGGTTAAGAAGTTTTCTTTTTTTCTTATCAAAGGTGTATTTTAAAGCTTACTTTTGACAAAAGTTATGAAGTTAGGCAACTGCGGTTTGCTTCATTAGAAAGAGCGTATTGTCTATTTTAAGAATCACCAAAAAAGTAAAAAATCGATTATGTGTGTGGAAAAAAAAAACACCTTCTATAGGGTGGATAGGTACCGGGGTACCTTCATGCAAATTGTATGAGAAATCTAATTTTTTGTCTTGTATTGTACAAAAAATCGATGGTTAATGATATAATATTAGAATTTTATTCTGGTTTCCCCTTTTCATATATTTTTTAAAATCCTACACCCAAAAAAAAATTTGTAATATCAGCAACTTTTTGCACCCTTAATAGGGTGAATAGGTACCTGGGTACCTGTATACGTTTTATATGGAGCAACTTGGAGGATCTTTGCAGAAAAAGTTGCTAACATTAGCAAAAAAATTGCTAAACTCAGCAAGTTTTTTGCTGAATTTTAGCAACTTTTGCTGAATTTCGCAACTTTTTCTGCAAAGATCCTCCAAGTTGCTCCATATAAAACGTATACAGGTACCCAGGTACCTATTCACCCTATTAAGGGTGCAAAAAGCAAATTGATATGCCACGCCCCCCCCCCCCCAACTGATATTGTATATAAACACCTATGAAAATATAATAATAACAAAAGGTTAGGAGTTCTCATGAAATTGTAGAATTGTAGACTAAAATCTTATATAAAAAATTTCGATTTGAAAACGCAATAGGTACACAGGTACCTGTCCACACACATAAGGGTTAAAGTTAATATCTTAAAACTTCCTAACAATTATTCAGTTTTAAATATAATTCTTCAGATGTCTGAATCTACTATAACGTTAGCTGTATTTATTTGCTAGAACTTTAAAGTTTGAATGAAATGTTACTTCTCTTCTCTGTTTTATTTTAAGCCATTGCATCAATGAGGCCCCTAAACTTTAAAAAAGACGCTACATCAGTTACTTAATTTCGTTTTGTTTTTTCATTGGTATGTCAATTAAGGTTTCAGAGTAAAATTTTTTCTTGTTTTTTATTCTTTCATATTGTACGGCATATTTTGTCGTCTGTTTTACAAACAGACACTTTCAATCACACAACCGCTTTGAATTTCCATAAATATATTTGTTGGGCCATTCAAATGTATTATAAAGTGTTTTCATAATTTCGTTGAGGAGTAAAGGACAAAATGTCAAAATGACAAAAGTATGCAAATTATTACTATTTATAAGTGCTAAAATTCCAATGCCTTTATGGCAGAAACCACAATCCGGCAGACAAGTAAATTACATATACCTGGCGCGGTAAAAATACAATGAGTGTCAGAAAAAAGTTGAATAGAGTTTTGGTTCTAAAGTTAGAACTCTTGTCTGAAGTTGAAGTCATGTTAGAACGAATGGTTTAACATACTGGCAATATCTGCCTTGGTTAAGTTTAGTTCTTGTATAAAAAATATTTTCAATAGCAGATACACACGCAGAGAAAAAACATGGTTGTGGTAAACATATTCTAAGAGCAACATATTATGATAAGATTAATGATTGTAGTCACCATATTATGATTATTATTGAAACCTATTATGACTAAATATATTACATCATAATATTTTTCCCTTAATCATATTATTATTCTGTTAATCATACTAAGTCAAGAAGTAATTAAATAAGGCTTGCAAAAGAGATAATCCAAAATCTGTGGTTTTCATGGGCAACCGCGTTTGCCCATTTTTTCTTATTTTTCTTTTCCGATTTTGATATGTTGATGCCATATTGCCAAATTTTAATTGCTTTTTACATGTTTCTAAAAACTTTTAAAAAAGATGTATTAATTCCGATTTTTTAACGTGGTGCACAATACCTATCCCATAGTTTAATCTAGAATGGTTTTTCGGTTCTCCTGAAAATTTTGTTTTAAGACATATGTACGCAGTTGCCCAAGAAAACAACAGAAATATCAAAAAACTTTTATAAAATATAACGAAATCTCTATGTGTTTTGTTGTTGAATTTTACAAAAAAACTACGATAATTTCCATTTGCACTATTAAATCACTAAACTGAATGAACTCCGCTAATATTTTAATTTTTTTAAATTCTTTAAGCTTATTTTTTTATGGGAATTTATCTTTAAATTGTATAACCGCTCACATATAAAATTAACGACACAACTGATACAAAATTATTTTACAAATGGCGCTGACATAATATTATTAGAGTAAAAATGGTTTGATTGCATCTTAAACATAATATGATAAATGTATAGAAAGTTATCATGTTATGGCTACTAAATATCTTTATATGGTTGTGAGTAATATAATATGTGTTGAAAGTTATCATAATTTAGTTGTTAAAAAAATAATTATTTTTCGTTCAACAATACTCATATTTATAATTGCGATTAGCGTTGATATGTTTACAGTAACTATAATATTGTTGATATTAAAGAAAAGAAACAATTATTTGTGTACGACAACAATATATTGTTATATTAAACATAGTGTTGTTTCCCTAACCATGCCCAACCATATTTTTTTCTCTGCATGCACTTATTGTTTTTACATTTACACTTAATACTTTGTTGATTTTGCTAATAAATCACAAATTTTTATAAAAATTACACAAAAAAAAAAATCATTTCAAACACGAAAAATATAATAACATTAAAAAATAAATAAACGAAACCAAAAAAACAGGCGTACAGCTGAACAACAGCTCCCAAGAGGGGATTTTTTGTTTTCGATTTTTAATTTAAATTGTAAATATATTTTTCTTGTTTGATATGTTTTACTAAATTTATAATACAGAAATCCATATTAAATGTAAAATTTTGTAAACTCCAGCCCAAATGGGTCATACTATTTCCCTTGAACTTTTTCACTGTAACCGACTGTTTAAAGGTATGTAAAAATATATATCAGCATTCAAAAGTTGTAATAAACATGCTGAACTCCATTCGTCCTCTTACTTTCCCCAATTTAGCCACTAGTGTATATTTGCAGCCACACATCCACGCACTTGCTCATAAATTTAAAGCTTATTGTATGCATTTTTTACCTCTATCCATTATGTTCATCTTTAGAGCCGGCTTAAGCGAATTTAAATTCATTTAAAAGTTGCGACCATTTTTGTCTGTGGTTGTTTGCTAATTATTAATCAGTTTCAAATTTCAAATTCATGGTCAAGTTGTTAATGGATATCTAATTGTGTTTTGTTAAAGATTTGGTTGGGGCTGTGTGTGAGTCTGGAGACGTTTATGTGGGTAAATGTTTATTCATTTCAATTTGTCTAAACTCGGGTTTAGACAATATAATTTTTTGATAATAGGGCTATTTATGACACATGAATTTTGTCTTTTGAAATGTAACGTACATATACTGAATATGAGTTTGAATTTGAATTGGGAAAAAATTGTATTAAGCAAAGTTAAAATTAAGGAAAATGATGAAGTTTAATACCAATAACAATATTTAACACAGTCAATAAATGTAAATGAATGAGAACTTGAAATAATTAAATGAATTATGTAAATAATGTATGTAAAATTGAATTGTAAATGTTCCTAATATAATGCCAACCTTGAAGTATAGATGGCACCAAGAAATAGCCTTGTAACGTAATTAAATTGGTAACGTGTAGTAATTACGGATTTATTCCAAATTTGTTCGGCTTTTACAAGCCGAAGACGTTTTTAGAAAAAGATTTTTTTTTGTGGATTAACACGGTCACTTTTTGCTTAGCAACAGAAGCCAACAGTTGCACATCAACTTTAAAACGTTACAACGGCTACAAAATTAACATAAAAAAATTTTCATTGTAACTACCTATAAATAATTACCATACCCTTGAAATATTAAATAATAAAATACTCACCTGCATACTACAAATTAAACCAAATACTTACCCTGTTTATCATTGCAACACAAAGGAAACCCCAAACCCAACGGTAACTATCGATCTCAGTTATTAATTTGCAATCCAATTGGAAAAGAAATAATTTAATAAATTTTCTTATTTCTTTTCCCTCAACACCTACAAGTGATTGCAATTATAGTCTTCTTTTAAACAACTACCAAAGTTCAGTACCCTGCAGCTCTGCAACCCAAAAGAAGATTATTTAACGTTCTGTAACACACAGAACTACACAATTAACCTTTAGATATCCTACATCGTCTGGCCAGGCTAATTTGTGAAGCAAAAGTTAAAAAAAAAATTTGAAATAGTTTGCATCACATTTAGGGCACAAAAACCCTCCCACAAGAAAAAGTTCGGTAAGTGCACCTAATGATCTGGCTGGAACACATGTACCTTTAAAGAACCGTACTCGCCAAGTTAAAACTATAACCGTCCGTTTTGCTTTATTTGTAAAACCACAATCACATCTCAGAGAAAAACTACTTTCTGCTGCGGTACCTGCAACAAAGCTTTATGCCTTTAACATGGCAGAGAGACTAAAACGTATATTTGCGATGATTGTGTATATTTGTTTATGATTATATAAAAAAGCCTGGGGGGTTACCGCGTATTTCGATTCGAAAGAAATCATTAACGTATTCGAAAAATTTGTACTGTGTTTTACGATTTTCGTAATATATGTTTCGAATAAACGGACGTTTTTTATACTTTATTGAAAACAAAAAATACCTTTCTTAACAGCCGCTCTCTATTACGAACAAAAAGTGTTTATCAAATTTCCCATTTTTTTTTAAATACAACCTCTGTCGTCGTTTCAAACGATTGCGAAAATCGTAATACACAGTACAAATTGTTCGAACACGTAAATTATTTCTTTCGTATCGAAATACGCAGTTACCCCCCTGATTTATTTTAAATTAACGCAAATTAAAAACAAAATTTTATTTTGTTTACATATTTGGCTGAGGTTTTCAAGCGTGGTCTGGCCAGACCATGTGGTGCACTTAGTAGTACTACGTTATAGAACATCGAAGAGTTAAAATGTTTATTTTGTTTGTTGTTTGCAAAATTAATTTTTTATTTGCAAAATTGTTGCTTTAATTTTAATAGTTGATAGTTTTTAAATAATTTAAAATTGAGTAACCCAATGAAAAATTGTGCTTCGATCGAAGCAGGTTTGTAAGGGAGAAATGCAAGAGTTGCGCTTACCATTGCGCTAACGGAAGACATGAATTTTATATGGCGAGTTCCCAATTTGAAGCAATACATTTTTGACACACAAAACGCATTATTCAGCGCATATAAAAATTGTTGTATGTAACGATCGGCCTTAGACACTGAATGTTTTGAAACAGGTTTTTTTAGAACTCTCCCTTAAAAACCTGCTTCGCAGTAAGGGAATGCCATAGCACTTGAAATGTTATGTTTTTTTTTATAAAAGTTTTTGAGAGTTCTTTCACTTACTTTACTGCATTTCTGTATGTCTTATTGCGTAGCCCATAATTGTGCGCTTATTTTTTTAAATGTACCATTAGTGCTCGCAAAATTATAAAATTTTTTTATTGTGACGTTAATTTAAAATTATGTTAAAGGTCATGTTGTTTAACAGTCGACTCAAAATTTGTTTGCAGCCATTCTCTGCTCTTTTGTTTTAACAATCTTATATTGAATCTTTAGACCACTCTTTAAATCAACCTGGTAATATAATATTAAGTCAATCATTTGTCGAAACTTTTTCGCCATGAGTGCATTTTTAAACAAATTGTTTTCATTGCTTTCACCGTTTTAGCTTTGGTACGTAATTAACATTTACTTTTTCGACGGTAAATAAATATTTTTTTTTTATTATCAAAGTAATTTTTGGGAATACAACATTTTTTTTTTTTTATTATTTTATATAAATAAGCGTTCTACCAAGCAAAACATGATCCAATTAAACCAATTTTCGGGTTTCTTTTAAGCGAACAAAAGTGCTTTGAAATCAGTCGAAATTAATTGACACGAATATTTCATTTCACTTTAGCGATTTTCTAAATTAAAAAGCGAATGCTTATCCGAATTTGACCGTATGTATCCTAGGGATATTTACTATGGCAAATATTTCCAATGATGGTGTTTTAAAAAAGTTCTTTTGTGTTTGATTTCTGCTAATGAAAGGCAGTTAGTCACAATGATTTTTAAGAGTAGATTAGCCCACTGTCAGATGCAACATTAAAGCCCAATCCTAAGTTACGATCTTTCAAACATATTTTTTGATACGGTCACCTTTAATAAAATAGTTTTTAATAAAAAATCTGTAAACTTATTAAGGTTACTTGAACCAAGTTATTGTCCAACCATATTATGGTTGCCTCTGAACACGTTGCAACTTTGCCAATTTTTGGTTGTTGTTTCTTAACCATCACATGTTGCTCGTGGGAAAAACGACAACGTTATTTTTAATTTAAAATCATAAAATTATCAGGGGTTAACACTTCACAGTCATAATTGAACATAATGGCTGGAAAAACCATCATGTGTTAGAAAAATCCTCGTTAAAATAGTTTTGTCAAAGGTGACCATGTAGCAAAATGTATTTTCTCTGCGTGAAAGACCTAAAAGTCTATTTTTTTGTTTAAGCTTAAAATCAAAATTAAAAACATTTTTAGTTTTAAGTTGCGTTTATGAGTTCTAGTTTTTAAAACAGTTTTGCATTAAAAAGGTAATTTTTTGCACTCTTTTTCTTTAATTTGTTGCATGTTATGAAGCATTAAATTTTATTTGCCATTTAATATTCTTTCTTCTCTTTTGTATTTTAGTGTATTTTTTATAACGAACATTTCCTTTCAACTATTATTTTTAAGTTTCCACTCTTGATAAAGGAAACAAGTCGTGATTACGACGTGTTGTCACTTGTGTGTATGTGTGTGCAAAATGCCACCGATTTACTGCGAATGTTAATGAATGAAAATGAACGAGTGACAGGCTGACTTGACTGCCCGCCTTCTCATCCAACGTAAAGTGGTGTGATTTGCATGAGCAACATTTATATATTAAATTAGTTTTTTCTTCATTCCTCTACTCTTGTTGGATTTGATATTTGCGACACGCAAGTTAAATTGCATTAATTTAACAAAAAAACAGCTTGTGTCAATTATGGTTTAAGGCGATTAGATTTAAAAGATTAAAACCTTTTAGCAGTTGTTAAAAAGAGTATGAATGAAATTTAATAGCGGTAGGTACCCTTCCTAGATTTTTATTAGAAAGATGAATTTTAAATTAATAACATAACAAATTCTAGAATTAAGCTTTATTTTTGATGTTAAAGGCATAAATTATTTATGCCATTGTGAAAAACTGAAAAAAATCCACCCAACATGCCGGTCCTTGTTTGTTCTTATTTGATTCACAAAACATGGTTGAAAAAAATCCTTTCTTAGAGTGTTAGCACCTGTGATGAGCACATTCCCATTTTTCTGTTTGCGGGTTAAAGCAAAAAATTCCGCTTGTGCGACTTTTCACAACCCAAGTGATTGGACGCGCAGTTAAATTTATATGAAAAAGTACTCAGTTTTTTGTGTTTTTTTAATTAAAATTTAATATAATTCAACTACATGTTCAATCACTTGTGTTGTAAAAACAGCACATTTCACAAGAATATTTTAAACTCAGACAATGCGCATAGACATTGATTATCCCATCAACCATAAATTTCAGTTAATCAAAAGTATGAAATGGGAATTTAGAACATTTAAACGAAACCTTGTTAATTAATTTTTTGAATCCCAAGAAAAACTTTGATAAAAAAAATGTTGATAAAATTTCAAGTTTTTCTTCTCTAAACATAACGATGACGTCTATTTTATAATATTTTTCTAGTATTAACACACAAATTTAAAAAAGTGCCTACAATTAGTAGCACCCGAAAATATTTTGCAAACTTGAAAAAATCAAACTTGTTTTTCCAAGTGGTTGCACACAACATACGTACACAAAAATACGTTGTGATGTTCGTTGCTCTATTAATTTCATTCACACGCACTGCTTGACAAGTAACAAAAACAACCTGATTTGTTTAGAGAAAATTACTTTTATGACTATGAAAATGACGAAGTGGTCTAGAAAGTTGTCCATTCCTTCTGTTAATTTTAATCCATTTGTGTTGATTATGGCTATACCTGCAGATAACGAGACTAGTCCATATATGCATGTAAAGAGTATTCCATAAAGGAGTAGGAGTACTCCGAATATATGGATAAAAGGTTGCCGATTGAAAATAACGATGTCCTAGGGATGGGCAATATAACCTAGTTTTGCATTACAACGGAGTAGTCTTAAAACTACTCCATTTTCATAGATACTTTAGTGGACTAGTTTTAAAACTACTTCATGGTATACTCCGGAGGATAAGTTATAACTTCGTTTAAAAACAAAAACAGTTCGTTTAGAAACGAAGACACGTTGTTTCACTACAACCTCGTTTCTTAACAATGACATGGTCCATGCTTGCAAAACATTAGACCAGTCCAGGGAACAGTCCATTTTATCAAGATGGATCACGTAGTCCAATATTATCTGCAAGGATAGTATACTTAATGTGTACAACCCTGCAAATAATATTGTAATAAAGTGCTTGTAGTAAGACAACATGTCTTCGTTTTTAACGACATGTTTCCGTTTTTAAACGACGTCAAAACTAATTCTCTTATGTATACCATGGAGTAGTTTTAAAACTACTTCTTTGTAATCCAAAGCTGGGTTATATGGTCCTGCCCTAGCACATCGTAATGTTAAATAGACTATGTTTTTACCATACGTTTGAGTTACTTTTGGACTAGTCCTAGTCCCATGTGGACTACATTTTACACGCGTGTTTGGACTAGTCCTAATATTTGCAGGGAAAAAGAAAACGAAAACTTGCGCACATTCGATTTTTTTATTTTCGGTTGGTTTTACCTTGAAACCAAAGGCAGCCAATTCATACATATGTAATACAATCGAGCTGAGATCACTTCACACACAAACAAAACGTACAAAAAACATAAAAAAGAAAAGCAAAGCATCAAATGATTTGTAACAAAATTCAACTTATTCAAGTCAAAAATTGTAAGTGGTAATGTAAATGTTAATGAATGTATGGCTCGTGAAGCGAAATGTTGCAACCGTGGTAAAATAACCTGCGGAAGCGGTTTTAAACTTTACCCACTGTCGAATCATGGATTTTTTATGATAATCTGACAACATAACCCTGAACCTGGGAAGTTGCCGTAGAAAAGTGTCCAGCTGTAAGTAACCGACTAGATTCAGACATGGGCCATCTATACAGGTTTCACATTGTTTTACGTGATTGAATTCTCGCAGTCAATGTCGAGCTTCAGCGACCTTATCTATGGAGACACAACGGCATCTATCAATTCTTCCTCGGTGATTTTGCGCATATCTGGATGTTCATTCGATTAATTTGCAACCGCTGCAACTCCTCTAACCCCAGAGTCTTCGCAAAGGAGATCCTGTAGGTGAAGAAACATTGGAGGTTTTGGAAAACATCATGCCCAAACCATGGTGTCTTTAGCACCTGCTTCTATTTTAGGTGACGAGGCAGAATTTGGCAATGTTTTCATACTGTGCACTGGAGTTACTCTCTAATTTAGGTTGTTCAAAAATAGGCAATGCTTTATTTGCCGCATTACTTTGTGGCGCATGAGTTGTACGTATTAAACTACCTGCAGCCACAAAAGGACTTCATGTTGTCTTTTGAGCCAGCACCTTTTTGTCTGAACTAATTATTTTAAAAGGAATTGGTTGTGGTTTTTCCTTACCACTGCCTTTTATAGATTTGCTTATCATACCACGTTGGTCAACACAGCTTAAGGAAGGCAAATGTACAAGATGATGTTCACCATATGTAGCATCACCACTGGGTCACATATAAATGACTGTGAATGCTGAAAGCTCTGAACTAGATTGGTCGGCACCTACAACAGCAGATGAGCCGGTAGATTAATGGCCTTAATGAGAAAGAAAACGAAACGAAAGAAATAAATAAAAGAGAAGCGTTTAACAATCAAAAAGACACATTTTTGTCAGAGCCAATGTTAACATTTATCGTTTTAATTTGGAAATTAATCTCGAACAAAACAACTTCCACTTTCAGCATTATTGCCATATGCCAGGCCACCCACTCTAGATTTATCACTTCCCATAGGAAAGCAATTCTTTCACCTTCGCATACGATGAATACATGAGGCCAAATGTATGGTCGTTAAGGCATCCGTATGCGACTGCAATTTTAATTGGAAAAGGACACACAAAAATGCGTTAGTGTTATTTGATTTAAGACGTTAGTCATAAGTGTCAGTTGTGTAAATTTAAATATGCATTTTCATCTGTAAAGATGAAGTTGAGACTGTTGAAGTTGAAGACAATTTATCAGTTTAGTGTCTTTATTTGTTTTGCATACCACTGAGATGTTGACAATAACATCACTTTAGAATTCATTAGCTCGTTTTCCTTACATTCCTGCCTGTCTCAATTGTATCTGGTTTACTGTTTTAGTAAGTGCTTTCTGTTAAGAACTTACCTGAGTGTGCATAACGTGAGCCATTATGGCGACATGGAATGTCAATAGTGCTACACAGTCTTTCAGATGTGGCCTCAATGGATGGTCTTTATTGGGTGGATGACGGTGACCACTTAATATGACCACCAATATCTATAAGATGCAAACGATTTCTGCCACCATCTACAATAACATAAGAAACAAGAATAGAGATAAAATATGGACAGTAAAAATGCCACAAAAGAAAATTTTATAAAGTTTTATAAGATTAAAATTCACATTTACTTCCTCGTTAGCAGTGCTACGTACACATTTGAATTTTAGAATTGTATGATGTGATTAAAATGTGTGATAAACTGTATTGATAGAAATTCAGCGTATGGCAGGCTCAAGACCACCTTGTGGTCGTCCAGCTGAACCAGCATCTAGGAACATGGCAGCATATTTAGCAGTAGAGGCACGCACCTCCGTGGGGCCACCCAGAAAATCGTCACGCAAATAAACCCCTGGAGAGTCATCAGAGTCAATTTGTGTGTTAACAAGGAATGTAGAGCAGAAGCAACCAAAAGGGAAAAGAAAAGAAAAATAGTATTTTAACAATGCGAAATTAAACATTAAAAACTTTCTTATTGAGTTGGTAATGCAAATGATGGGAACGTTTAAGTGTGCGTCCTTATCCCTACTTGGTTGGTTTATTGGAAGTTGTAAATGTATGCTGAGTACACCATGGATCTACTTATTCGATGTACGAATGAATACGGTCTTAGTATACCAAATGTGTGTCCTCCTGGTTGGAAAATCTTATTTGGCAAATCCTTACGTCGGTTTGTTTAAATGAAATTGCATTGAAAATGGGATTTTCACTATTAAAAAACACTCAGTAATTGTTATATGACTCATAAGGAGAGTCACATCAAGGTTCATTCCAAGACTAAAAGACAAGAGTGTCAGAAAATGTATAAAAAACTAATTAATAAAAATTTAGAAGTGTTTATTATTGTTTCTCTTCAGATAATCATCAGAAAATTCTTTTAGGAGTTGAATATTAAGACACTTCGTCAGCATATTTAATATGTGGAAAATAATTTATATTTTCTTAAAATAATCATAAACTCATGTCTTAGCTTGTATGTGTTTGTATAAATCTAAATAACGCATAATCTATGCACAAAAATAACTTTATAAATATAGTAACAAAAAATGGAGCTTATTGAAATTAAATTGATTTTATATTTAATAAATCGGGAAAATGGTTTATGCAACCGGTTTTTTTATTTTGTTTTTTCTTAACCTACTTTTATTTTTTTTTTTTAATTTCCTAAGCTTATCCCGCAAAGCTTTATGCTTGTCTGCAGGAAAGAAACCAGAGTCTCTGGCGGGAATCGAACCCGCAACCACGGCGCTGATGGACTAGCTCGCTACCAGCTAGTCTACAATGAAAAAGACCATCAAATCTTTTCTTATGAACACCAATTATGTGTCGATTCAGTTGAATATAACATAAATTCGGGCATGTTTTTGTTTTCTCGAAATTCGATTGGCGCCAAATTCGGTTGTGATCACGAAACTGTTTTCTCTGTGTACGAACCTGCCAATAGGTCTGCATCCAACATTGGTTGAAGAGTGTCCAAAATTCATTTTTATCATGTTCGCCGATTTGGATAATTTTTTGGTATTTGGTAGTCAGATATCTGGGGGCTTCGGAAACCCCATTTGAACAGATAGACGGATGGACAGACGGGCGGACGGACAGACAGACGGACCACCGGATTCGAACTTTGCTTTTCATAAGGTCCCAGAATATATATACTTGATAGGATGTAGGATCAATTTCGTAGAAATTACAAACGGAATGACAAAGTTATATTTACCCTCTTACCTTCGGTGAAGGGTATAAAAATAGAAAATTACTTTTTAAGAACACATTTTTTTAAAGTATGTAAAGTTGGCATATCACAAAATTGTTTTCTTAAAAGTCCCTTTTAGAGAAGAACTTTTTTAAAAAAGGTTTTTTTGCAAAAATTTGACTACTAAAAAATCTTTTTTTTTTTTAAATTTCTGTTGTTGTTTTAAATGTCCTTTTTAAACTAGAACCTTGTTTTAAATGGGGACTGCTGTTTTGTCAAAAGGTACTGTTTTCAAAAGTCCCCACATATAAATTGTTTTTAAACGGTTTTTTTAATGAAGGCTAAATGCGAAATTTTAATTTTAAATTCACTTTGACAAAATAGTACATTTAAATATAATGAAATAACATTTGAATATAATAAAAGTAACCTATGAAAGGAAATAATTCCTAGTTTCTAATTGTTATTTGCTTTCACTCATAATTTTTGATCAATAAATTTTGCTTAAATAAACCTGTTTCGAAGATACTGTTTAAAAATTAATTTTTTGCGTATTTTTTTTAAAAAAAATTCCCGTATAGAGTTTAATTTGCAAATGTTACCCACCATAGCGAATTTTGTACATTATTTTAAAAGTATTCTTTTGCAAAGGTACTTTTGCGAAAGCATCTTAGGAAAAAATTTTTGAATTTTGGTAATAGGTGGTAGTTATTTCATATGTTACCTGGTAAGTAGTTGTCATTACAATTGTCATTATTCTGAAAACTTTAATAAGTACTTACTAGTAATGACTTCAGCAACTACTTATTATTTATTTTATTATCACTACTGAATATTTGTTTGTAAATAATCAGCTCAATAACTACTTATAAGTTGTGTTGTTTTCAATACTGAATATCTACTTACTGGTAACGATTTAATAACTACTTATTAGGCCTCTTAACTAGTGATTTTTTTTGGATTTTAGTAAGTATTTTGTAAGTACTTACAATTCAACTTACTCGTAGTTAAATAATAACTAGATACTTTTTGACTTCTAGTAAGTGTATTGTAAGTACTGAATTCTGTGGACACCTCGAACAAAAATAAGTAGTTATTCAGCCGAAAAATAATTAGTGTTTATTTTCTCTAACATTGCCTCCTAACTTACCAGGTAAGTAAAGTTTTTGCTGGGACCTTTCTTAAAACACATGTTTTCCCTAAAGGAAGTTTTTGGAAAAATACTATTAAATAGGCAATCTTTATGAAATAAATAGGTCCAGGCCCACGATGTCGACAAGAACATTTCTTTCGTATATTTGTATTGAAAACAAAAACAAATTCTTAGTTTTTTTTATTATTGTTTGCAATATAAATATGCGAAAGAATTGTTCTTGTCGACATCGTGGGCCTGGCAGATAATTTCTATCAGGAACTACTTAAAAAGTACTTATTGCTGGCACAATTTACCAAACTTTTTTTTATTTATTAATATATTTTTTCGGTAATTCCTTAAATACTAATAAAAAATTAATATTTTCCATATGTTTTTTTGCAATTACCATCTTTAACAATTTTTCTTTTTTAACTATAAATTAAATACTTCCAAAAAATATTCGGTTTTTTACATAAAAGATAACAGCAATCCTTTTTATTTATCAACTTATCAACATTGCCTACAACAGCACTTTAAAAAAAAAATGTTACCGAAAAAATGTAAAAAAGTCTTCTGTAAAAAATACGCGATTTTTTTATTTTGTTCAAACACTTAAACTTTTAAACACTTTACCCATTATCCTTATTTGTATACATATACACACACATTTTTGTTGTTGCTGCCACTGCTGCTGTTGCCAAAGATAATCCTCTCATGCCAAGTGCACTTGATTTAAAAGGAATATTTAACTGTAACAAAACAGCACCTAAAAAAGATTTTTTGGGAGCGGTGTCGGTTGGGTGGTAACGCATCCTTCTATCTTAAAAAAAATTGATAGGGAAACGGATTGAGTATTTAAGTTTAAATTGTGTTGATGATAATGGTGGTGGTGATGATGCCACTGTTGCCACTCCGTTATTTATAATAAAATTTATGGTGTTGTTGTTATTTCCTGACTGCAGAAGGAGTAAAACTGATTTTGTTAACAATTTATAAGTGACGAGCATTTGAAGTTTTTAGTGGAAGAGCGTTAGTGTATCTCCGTGTGTGTTTGTGTATGTAGAAAGTAAGGATTCTTATAAAACTTCTCGTTGTTACAAGTAAATTTATGCAAGATACTTAAAATCAATGTAAAAGTTACTAAAAACATCATGCATTTGACAGTTTTTTTTCTGTTTATGTGGGTGAGTGTGTGCTGGATTTGTTTGTAAACAAATTGTTGCATAAATATTTACATTTTTATAAAATGTTCAACAAAATGTGAATGAAACTCATAAAAAGTAAATACGATTTGAAAGATTTTTATAAAGATTAAATTAAAATAAAGATTGCCACTTAAGATTTAATAAGTTTTTATAATATTTTTAAACTTTTAATAATAATAAAATAAAAGTATAATAAACGTATAAGAAAAAGGCATAGAAGTTCAAAAGTATAACAGTAATTAACAAAATAATTTTCTTCTGAATAAAAAATTTAATTGAAATTATTTTGTTATTCGTGCTTAATTCCCAATTTTTATTCTTAATAAAAACACTGAAATTTATTGTTGATGGGATAAGCTAATCTAATGCGCATTTCACTGGTTGCTTAGGCCAGATCATCAGGAAACTTCATCAAAAAAGATTTTAGAAAACCTAAAGATATTAAACCAAATAAAACCGTTTAGCGTATAAGAATTATAAGCAAGAGTTCTACTTGTAACAATATCAGAGTTTAAACAAGAACATCAACAATAAACAGTGAGTTTATCTCTTCTTACATTCCCCACTACCATTGATTAGAATTCTTCAAACATTAATTGTAGTTGCATGTAGGTTAAAAATCTACTTTGGAAAAAGTAGATGAAGTTTCCTGATAATCTGGCCTAAGCAACTAGTGATATGCGAAAGTTTAAAAGTATAAAAGCATAAAAGTATAAAAGTAACACAAGAAAAGAATAAAATTATAAAAATTTAAAAGTATAAAATTAAAAAAATTTAAGATTACAAAAATATGATAGTATAAAAGTATAAAAGTGTAAAAGTATAAAAGTATAAAAGTATATAAGAATAATAGTATAAAATTATAAAAGTACAAAAATATGAAAGTATAAAAGTGTAAAAGTATAAAAGTGTAAAGCTATAAATGTATAAAAGTATAAAAGTATAAAAGTGTAAAATTATAAAATTTTAAAAGTATAAAAGTATAAAGTATTAAGTATAAAAGTATTAGGACCATTTTCACAACTTAACGATAGCTAAAGGTAGGATTTTATCCGCCGTATAAACAGTGCTCTATTATTAAAACTTTACTTTAACCTACCAGGTAGGATCGACCTTAATTTACTTTATCGCTCACTTAAGGTTAAAGTTAAATTTTAATAATGGATCACTTTTTATAAGGCCGGCTAAAGTCTACTTTTAGCTATCGGTAAGTTGTGAAAACGGGCCTGAAAGTAAAAAAACATGAAAGTAAATTTCAAAAAAAAAAAGTATAAAAGTACAAAAATTTAAAAGTTTGTTAGCATAAAAGTTTTAAAGTGTAATTGAATACAAAAATAAAAATGCTTTAAATTCTACCGGCTTAAGAAAATTTCATTTACATTGCACTCTACAACTTTGTGATTTATCTCATTCTTACACATTCCCAATTCAATGTTTAGTATTTTTTGAAAAGTCTCTTAAAATTATGTCTTCCTTAACAAAATTTATGAACATTAAACTCGAAATCATCAGCATTATTACATTCATTATCACAAGCTAAAGCCTCATTATTTTTGTTTCGTTTTTGCATAAAATTTCACGCTTTAATGTGCCACATGTGGTGGTAAGGATTTTCAAATTTTTTGTACTAAGACAAAATGTAAATCGCGACTTAATTTGGTGGTATGTAGCGACACAAAAAATTCACTTGTTTGGAAACAAGAGCGCGTAAGTGGTTAAATTATTCACTGTTAAGAACCAAAAGAAAAAAATAAGAAAAAGATAATTGGAATGAGAATTGTGATATGTGAACGTGTTAAAAATTATGGAGTACAGGTACCCAATAAAAAATGGAGCTTCCAACGAAGCAGGTTTGTATGGGAGAAACATAAAAGTTTTGCTTACCATTGCGAGTTAGGAGGCCAAAATTTAGGATTGACAATTGTATTAAAATTTGCATCTGCTTCTTCTTTCAGAATCTTTGAATTTTAAAAAACTTATATCAATTTCATTAGCAAGTTTAAAGTTAACATATTGTTTTATTGCATCTGATGTTGTATCTGAAGCAAAACGCGCAGCAAATATTGTCTTTTTTGGACCAATGACTTTAAGTTGAACCGGGTTACCCGTGACATTATTAAAAAGATTATTATTAAAGCCCTTATGACACTACATTTTTAATGCATTGTTCAAGTTTTGGTGAACAGTGCAAATATAAAGTAATAGAAAAATTTACCAAGTGCGAAGGGTTCAGCTGTATTAAGATAAATGGCAAACTGTCAAACATTTTACTAAAGTTATCGATAAAAAATGAAGTAATGTCAAAAAAAATGTTAAATTGTTTAAATTTAAATTGACATTTCAAGCTTGAAATATTAAAAGTGTTGCTGGATCAGCGGTTTATGGGCAACTTTAGCGATTAACCGTTTTTTGTTTTTAATTTCCCTGTAAACAAAAAGTTGGCAACATTTAATACAACTAACAGAACAGAGATGGCTAAGTTGTTTCAATTGTACTTTTTTGTTGATACTTTTTAAACTAAGATTTATAATACCTTTTTGTGGTGTTTTTTAAGAACATAAATGAAAATAATTTCAACTAAAAAAATCTTTTAGTACAATTAGGGTAAAAAAGTACAATTTTTAAAGGTTGTTGGTACAATTTTAAAAATTCTCAACGCCATCCCTGAAACAAAACCATAACAAGAGAAAAAAAACTAAAAAACTTTGTTTACATTTTTTATGGTTTGCTCTTCCTAGCATTAAATGTTTCTTTCTATCAATTCTATATCAATTAATGAATAAAACATGTAGTGTCATAAGGGCTTAGTAAAAGGGAGATTCAAAGTGGATTGATGTTGTTGTTGGCTTACTCCAATGAGCTACTGTTCTTCTTCTTGTACAGATAAATATGATGTTTTGTTTGTATTTAAACCCTTTGTTGGGCCAGAAGACATTGATGAAATCGAATTAGGCAGCTTTTCCTTCGAATGAGATGGTATGAGAGATGGAATATTGTTAGAAGGTGAACTGGAATGAGCGCTGGAGTGACAGAGTGTGTAGCCATAGGCGTTGCAGGAGGATTATCGTCAGTTGAGTTAAGAGAAGCATCAGTTGAAGAATGTGTAATGTGTAATGTAAGGCACAGCAGGAGACCAAAAATCAGACTTCTTTCTCTTGGGCGAAGATAGGTGTTGCGAGCTTGCAAACTTATCCAAATTACAGAAGTTTGTAAATAATTCACCAAATTTTAAAAGCTTGCTTTATATTTATTTATTTATTGTCTATGGATTAATCCTTACAGACATTCCAGACATCCAAAATTACATTTAAATAAAATAGACTTTAACTAACATTTGATTACATTACACAAATTTTATCATCAATTAAGAAAAGTAATTATTAATCTACTTATTGACCTTGGATCCAATGAATAATCAATAAATCTATATAATTGATTGAAAGTGTTACACATTCTTCTAAGTGGGTCAGCATCACCATAATTAAATCTAAAGAATTTAATGGATAATGGTATGAAATTTCGAGATGGTCGTTGAGGAATATTAAATGAAATCTCACAAAATCTCAGCATTGTTCTACGACTTTTTAAAGTAGGGTTGTTAACAAAGACTATGACGATAGAATTTTTCAAAATTAATTTGTAAAAATAAGTTTGTTTTATATAAAATGTTTATCAACTTCACCAAAATTACATGAATATTGAAATGCAAACAACGAATTCATGATGTTTTGCTTCTAATAGAAAAGATAATTTAAACTTTTTATTTTCAAAGGGGCGCATGTAAAAGTTTCCAAATTATTAATTGAATCAATAGTTTTGTACTTGGTTCAAGAATCGCCGTACTTATCGTACTATTGATACCGCTTTGAATTGATTAACGTACCGATGGATGGATTTTTCTTTTCAGTGTACGAAACATAAGAGTATTTCAATGACCAGGAAAGTCTGTAACCAGTGCTAAAATTTCCTCTCCTCTCACCAATAAGAACAGACTTTCTGAAAGAAAACTTTTATAGTGTTAACGTTGTCTAAGTGGCATGTTTATTATTCCTCTTAATAAACCACATGTTTACATAAAGCGGATTGAGTTGAGTGTTTGTATAAAAATGCTGACCTCAATATTAATGCCTGCTTCTTTAGTTGTTGTTTCGAGGGCAACTGGGATATCTCTTTACACTTGCCTAATTACTTTTAGACTTCACTGTTTATTTTAAAGTAATTTCTAACAAAATTTTAATATAAAGTATTTGAGTTTTTGGCAATCTTAATAATTTTACACACATAATCAAATCTTTCTCCTCCTTTCACTCTTCCAAAAATGTTCGTCAGTCTGTTGTTAATGAAGGAAGAAATTTGTTTATATATGAAATCTTTTATTGTTGTTGTCATTGTTTCCTGTTGTTTTTCTGACAGAAAAAATGTTAAAGGCTAGTTTACACGGTAATCAAGTGCAAAAAATGATTTAGAATAAGAAAAATCTCATCATGTAAAAGCGAAATGTTTTTTTTCTAAACCATCTTAGAAACTTTTGTATTCTCATAACACCAAAGGTATAATTTAACAGCATATATTGAAGATGGTAATAATTTTATACAATTAGGAAAACAACTTAAATCAACTCAGGAAATTTTCATGTTGTTTTTGTAAAAATTGTCCAACTACAACCATGTGTTTGTTTGTTATTGTTTTGAATTTTACATATACGATCCGTGTAAACATAATATATACTTACAACAGACTTTTATTCTTATGAAAAATGCTCAACCACTGGGATAATTAGAGCAACAAACTTTCTGTGTGACATCATATATTGTGATACGAAAAAAAATGAAATTATCTCGTAATGAAAGGGGATTACCTAAAATAAGCAAATATAAAAGCTACACTGATAGATAATCAAAGCCGAACTTTAAACTTTAAGTACGAATTGGTCAGTTTTTTATGAGTCGCCTAAAGATAAATAAAAAGATTGAACAATTTATTAATTATTTTAATTTATTGAATATACAAGTTATTTTAAATTGTTGTGGTAAATCTCGAAGCAATTTCTCAAATGTTTTTAAAATGTAGGGCAAGTAAAGGCATAGCAGCTCTTGACACATATAAACATGACCATACCATTTACTTTGGGCAGTGACTAAAAACGTCAATTACGTTCCTCTCAAAATATGGACTGTAATAAGGGTGGATCTAGTACTGCAAGCGTTGCTCCAAAAATAGGTATCAAACTTTGAAAAAAAGAAAGAAAGGTAAAAATGTGATTTTTCCACTAGAAAGCGCTTCTTTAAATAAAAACACACTCCTGATTCGGTTCCACTCGTTATAAAAAGTTAGATTTTATTTAAATTTTTAGAATTCCACGTAACAAAAAAAGAATGGCGGTTATACAATGAATAATGAAAAAATTTTCTAAGAAACTTAATTTTCTCAAAATAGATATAAAAATAACTTAACGAAAGTTCATAAAAAAAATTGAAATATGAGCTTGAAGTAAACCACCTGATGACAGTGGCGCCTCGAGATGTCAAAGTTCATCCAAAATAGACCCCAGGGCTGGATACACCATTGCCTTTAGTTGAGACGTAAACAGGCGGCTTATGAACTCTACTTTATTTTCGTTTTCTGCATTAGGCGAAGATATTTCATTGCTTATTCATTCGGCAGATAGCAACAGCGTTTTTTTTTAATTGAGTTTTTAAAATCAATTCTGGAAGGTTTTTGTCAGTAATCATGCAATGCAATTGCAATGCATTTACACAGGCGCTGTCCAAGTGGCCAACAGCACTTCTTGTCTCTTATTTTAAGCCGATTATTAACAATAATATTATCATGTAAGTCAACGCTTTCCTTATTTTTATTAAAGTCGGCAATAGGGTTGACTTTTTTAGTTTTCTCTCGTATCGCATTAAATTTTCATCGGATCCATTTCATCATAATTTTTAGCCAGAGTGACCTCTACATTATCTCTCCATCGAATTAATGCAAATTTTCAGGCTTGCGCCTACAAATCAGTTTGCGCGGATTGTGCCATTAGCACAAAAATCTTTTTCTTTTTGAAGGCAAAGCAAAAAAAATTATCGAAATGAATGTTGCCTTGGATTCTCAAAAATCGACATAAGACTCATAACGACGCTAGCAGCAAGGCCCAGGTGTTTATTATATCCGATGCTCATATCCGATGCTCCAGCATATGGTTAAAATTGGAAAATATATCCTTTAGAAGAATATAAACTCCAATATTTGTATCCGAAGCGAATTGGTTTCCCCCTGATAAATATCTTACAGCTATGACGATCAAAATATGGTACCAGTTGCTTATCAATAGACAGATTTGGTTCAAAAACACCAAACTGCATGAACCGAGTATTCAAAAGATCGAACAGTAGCTTTTGCATAGACCTGTTCGACCCAACTTTAATGTGAACAGTGTTGATGTTTAATATTCGAATTAAAACAAAGTACTACAGTTGATATTAGGATTTTTTTTCGACAAGTTGTACAATAAAATTCATTTGAATTGTTAGCTACCTAACGCTATATTTTTTTTTATTTTTATATTTTATAAACGTCGTTAGAATTGGTTTAGCAATGGCCTATTTTTAGTCTATTTTTGTGCTCCCCAGAGAGGTCTTAAAAGGGGGAGGGTTTGGTAAAAAAGTCCTGATCAGAAAGCCAACATGCCAAACTAAAATATTAATAATAAAAAGTGAAATGCGAATAGGAATAGCTTATCCCATCAACAATAAATTTCAGTTTATCAATAGAATGATATGGAAATTTAGCACATTTAAAGAAAACCTTGATAATTAATTTTTGAATCCCAAGAAAAACTTTGAAAAATTAATTTAATTACACAACCTAATATTTAAAATTTTTTTATGAAAAACGGCAAAAGCTTGTGGTCGACATCACGACCGCTGGTACAAAATGGGTTAACAATGGAGAGAATTTCATATTATTTTGACTCTACAAAGTCGTTATGCATTGTATTACCATGAAAACTAATCGTTTGCATATTTTTATTGAAATTGTTGTTGCGTTTTTATTTATTCGTTTACAATTAAATTCTTTCACATTTAAATTTATTTGATTTATTTTTACATGAAATTATAATATTGAAAATTATTTCAACAATTTTAATTAACATTATTTCATTTGAATCACAAACTCATTCCACTAGTAGACATTTAAATAAGAGGTCGGTTGGCAATTTCTTAACAGTTTAAAACAGTGAAGTTAATTTGAAACCGATTTTAGTTTAATGTCTGCTGCTCTTTTAAAAAGGTGTTAAAACAGCATTAAATGTTCTGTAGAGTAAAATAAGTGTGAATCAAAGGAGAAAAGAAAGAAGCAGTTCTAAAGAGAACGTATGTTAATCTGGAGGTCCACACCACACGTTCAATGTGTTGATGAATTAATGCATCTGTCAAAAAGGTAGAATTTGTATTGCCAAATTTTACAGCACACGCGTAGATTGCATGTATGCATCGAAGGCACGAAGTAGGATTGTTTGCTACTTTTGCAAGCATCTTGAAAAAAGGTCAAGAAAGTATCAAACGCATAACACGCGTGGTATGGACGTCTGGCTTTAATGTCGTACAAACATTAGGAATGTAAATATTTCTTCCTTCGAGATTTCGCTGTTGTAAAAAGTCTAAAGAGTTTTAAATCATCATTTAATCCTGAAAATTATGGCGTTCCTAGTTGTGTGTTCAACAACTGTGCTGAAGTATTGGTCTTTCCTATCACGCTTTTGTTTGTTGCAATTTTATTTTCTAATTGCTTGAAAGATCCATTCTTTATAACGCTTCATAAAACTAGCAGCAGGTGTAGTGTAACCAACTATGGAGCTATAGCTAAATTAAGTGTTGCCGCTGAGCTGTTTGAGAATATGATTACGGATATCTGAACATCAACAAGGTAATGTGTAACAGTCTGCAAACGGACATATTAGCACAAGTGTTACCATTTTTTTTGCAAATGTCCACTTTTTATCAAACCAATATTGATGTTTTCAGAGAAGAGGAAGAAAATGCGCGAATATAATATTGTTTACAAGGTAAACATTTTTTGTGTTTATTGAAAAAAATATATTAAAGAAAACATACATAATTTTTTAAAAACTATTTTTTGTTTATATTTTTGCAAAAGCTGTTTATGATAAACATGTGTATGTTGACAGTTTATTTATTTAGCAAATAAATAAAATATTAAAAAAATACAACTCAAAAAGTATATATGGAGATTAAAGTTAAGCCTAGAGTACATGGAATGTAAAAAGCCACATGCGCATGTGGTTCTGACGTAATTTTGACTTGACTACAAAGCCACAATAGCAAGTTCGTGTTGTGTGATGACGACAAAATTACGTCAGAACAACATTCGCATGTGGCTTTTTACATTTCGTGTACTATAGGCTTTAGCTTAATCGCTAATCTCTAACCGAAAAAGTGGCTCTCAGTGTATCAGTTATCTAAAGTAAGAGTTTACTTTTTTTTTTTTTTAACACAGTTAAACTTTAAACGTGTTCTACTGCCAACACTTACAACACTTGTAAGTTTTGACAAATATGCCTCATAATAAAAAATTTTAGCATCTGAAAGGACCATAAAACAAATATTCTTTTTCAGTTTTGATCTTGATAAAAATAGCCTTTAAAGACATAAGACGATTATCTACACGTTTTGATAATTTTCCAATTGGGACTTCTAAATTTTGCACATCAAGCTGTATTTTACTTCTGTTACTAACGTCTATTGAATGAGTGAGTTTTGGAATTCCATAAACATTAAATCGGTGCGCAGTAAGAAATAATTGTAATGTTATCTAATGAATCTTGCTCTTTATTGCACTAATTCACACACATATTTACAAACATTCTCACATTAATACAAACTTATTCAAAGCAAGTATAGTACCCTGCAAATATTAGGACAATTTCAAACACGCGTGTAAAATGTAGTCCACTAGGGACTAGTACTACTCCAAAACTAACCCAAACGTATGGAAAAAACTTGGTCTATTTAACATTACGATGTCCTAGGGCAGGACCATAAAACCCAGCTTTGGATTACAAAGAAGTAGTCTTAAAACTACTCCATTGTATACACAAGAGAATTAGTTTTAACTTCGCTTAAAAACGAAAACATGTCGTTAAATAACGAAGACATGTCGCCTCACTACAACCACTTTTTAACAATCACATGGTCCATGCTTGCATTATATCGGACCAGTCCATGGAGTACTCCATTTAATCAAAATGGATCAGGTGGTCTAATATTATTTGCAGGGTAATTATTAAATTCCTTTAAACAACAACAACCTCACACTCATAAATATTTAAACATCCAATTGTTTATATTAAATTCTAACAGAAGTATTCATTACTGATAGACAGCTACTCACAGCTACTCACAACTACACACTTTGTTTAACTTACACATTTAAATAAATATACACCACTTATCTACTTTTATAAAAAATCACAAAAGGATCATTGTGCCAGACAAAACAATGTAAAAATGTCTGTAAAATTGGCGGGAATTTTTTGTTTTTGGTATCGCAACACAAAATTGTTAGTGTAATGAGAATTAGTGTATAGACAACGACTGTGATAATTTGACATTTTTCGCAGCAGACATATTGTTCATTTGGTATAATTAAATAAATAAATTTGTTTGTTCATACTTGTCCAAATTCTCTGAATTGTTATTTTATGTTCAAAATTTTAAGCATTGTGATTTTTAAAGTCAGATAATTAAAAAAAAAGGCAATGAAAATTTAAAGAAAAACACTAAAAAATCTAAATTTTTTAGGCAGAATAAGTCTTTACTTTCTGTTCTGTTCTGATTTGTTTTTATTATTAAAAAACCTGTGAAATTTATTAATTTTTCTGTTCTGTTATGATCCAATCTGTAATATTAAAAACTTGTTAATTAATTGTAAGTGTCCGCAACAGAAACAGAAAGTAAAGACTAACTGAACCTTTAAATTTCTAATATTGTTACCCTACACCACAAGTGGAAAGGGTATGTATTAGTTTCTCGTTCCGTTCGTAATTTCTACAATAATTGCCTTAGATCCTTTAAAGTATATTCTGGACCCTTATGAGTAGCCAACTTGATTTAACGATATAGATTGTCCGTTTAAAAGGGTTTTCGAGAACCACAGAAATGTCAAGTTCTAGAATATTATATATTAAGCAAATAGCACCGAACAGATTATTTTAAAATTCAGCCAGATTGGCCCATATCCATGGTTAAGATATGAGCATGTTGTTGTATTTTCCTTTTTTTCCTGTGCACCTGCAGCACAGCACCAGCCGAAGTTTCTAAGGTACAAGCATCTTGGATATCAATAAACAACATCCGACAAAAGGTGGGCGGAATTGGATAAGTGGGCGTGAAACAAAATACATTTTTTTTATATCTAAAGAACGGTAAAAAATGGGACTGTAAAAGTGGAAGTGGCACCACATCAAATAAAAAATTGATTTCTGTGTATCTGTATCTGTAAAGTGGAGAAGTGGGCGTGTTACGAAATACATTTCCTTATATCTGGAAAACGGTATGGGAAATCAAAGTTTGGTGCATTAAGCTGCGTTGTCGAATAAAAAAGTGGGTATAATTGCGTTCGGTTTTTTTAATCACAAACTTCATTGGGTTCGGATCGGTAGTAAAAGAAAAACCCAAAATTGTTTACAAAAACAGAATGCACATACGAAAAAAACAAAAAGCCAGCAAACTAATTGTATACAAACAAACATATACACAATACACACACAAGCTGTTCGTGCTGCGGTCGTTGCTAAAATTTTTGTTTGTTCATTTCTTTATCAATCTAACACAAGAAACATTAGGGAACATTAAAATATAATGTTTGTAGACAGTATCACTACAATTGTTCTGTTTTTTGACGAAGAACAGAACATTATATAATGTTCGGCTCTTTTTTTGTGTTCGTCTACACAATCACTAAGAAAATAGATATCGTTCTTAGATGTGTGAGCCGAACGCTTAAAAATGTACTGTTTATTTTCGAACACTGATTCAAATTGCCTGATGTTGTTCACAAAACACCCACGAGTTACGAGATACCCCCTCAACAACAAAAACACAACAGTTGTAAACAAGAAAACAAAAAGAACTAAAAGTTAAAATTACGATAAATTCGTTTTCTAAAAAAACCAAAAACGAGAGAAAATAATTAAATTATCTCAAAAGCATTGCCATACTCAAACAAAAAATATTGTATGTTGTACACAGGGCTGCCAGAAATTTTCAGCAAAAAATCTTAATTTCACCAAAAAAAAATCTTATTTTTAAAGAAAAAATCTTATTTTTGGAAAAAGTAGTTTTTTTGTAATTATAAATAAAAAAAAACAATTCATATTTTATTTAATACATAAAATAAAAAAAACAACAAAAAATTTAATTTCTTATACTAAATTGTATTATTTAGTTTAAACATTGTTTAAATGGGAACAAAGAAGGTTTTTTATAATTGAACCTAACCTTCGTCTAGACAAAACAAAAAATCTTGTTCTTGGGGAAAAAATCTTAAAATCTTTTTTCGGTTAAAAAATCTTAAAAAATAAGGTAAAATCTTACTTTTGGCAGCGCTGGTTGTAGTGCCACACATACAAAAAATTGTGATTGAATACGATACGAAATCCCGTACAAGTTTGGGCGAGCGTGTTTTTTTTTGCACCATTAAACATAACAGAAAAAGCAACAACTTCATAGCTTTGATATACGAGTTCGTTCGTATCACCGCAGTAGCAGAGCACAGCCTTCCAAATGAAAATGTTTAGTTATAAATAAAACGTTGACGGAAGCGGAACTCGAATTACGGGAATAAAATGAACATGTGTTATTTCTTAACTCAAGACTGAAGTGTAAATATTTAAACATAATGCCCGTAATTTCTACAAAGAAAAGCTGGTCGTATTCGTACCTAACAGATAAATTTACCTATTTCAACCAACGTGTGGCCAACGTGTTTAAACCTTCAGGGTTCTTTAAAAATAGGACCATAGATTTCTATTCACAGCTTGATTTCTTTTTGTAGAAATTAGGAGCATAAATTAAACAGTAATAACCCTTCACAAAAATATTTAAATTAAAGTTTATTAAAAAAATTTATTATTTATAAAAGTGGTTTAGTTAAAATTAGAGAAAGAAATAATAATAAAATTTACGGTTAAAAATAGTTTATACAAAAAAATAAAAAATAAATAGTAGTAAAATTCTGTGAATAGTCATTAATTTAGCGAAGCATTTAGTGAAATGCTATAAAAATCGTTTTCAAAGCAACAACAAAATTGTATTTGTATTATAGAAAACATCTCAACAACTGGACAATTTTAAAGGATATCAAAGTTATTAAAACATAGATTAATTTTAATATATCGTAATAGTATTAAATTTATATATTAAAATTTTTTAAGGATTAGTTTAGTTATATTTACCAAGAGGATTTTATACTTGCTTCAATATTAGGCAAAAAAAAAAATAATAATTTTTCTTTTATTGAAAGCTTTACGACTCTTTAAATGTTGAGATTGTTTTGGGTTACTTCAAGTATCTACTACACAATAGGGTGGGTCGAAAAAAAAGTTATGCCAGTCTCCCCTAGAATGAAACATATGTCAATGAAGCTTCTAAAACAGGAACATTTTTTTTTTGCCACGCCCCAAGATACAGCACTTTTGGTTTTTTATATGTAGCGCTGCCATTTTAAGTCCGATCTTATCATATCACATGACTTGACAGTGGCTTCATTTTTGCCTTTGGTGAATTTTCAATCCGACTTCAAACTCTGGGTGCCACATATTCCATCTCAAATCCTTCCCCCAAATGTAAATTCATCATCAGGATAGAAATTCTATAAAGAAAAGGTCGAAACCAACTTTTATGATTATTTTTAAAGGTTGCGAAAACAAAAAATAATATCTTAAAAAAGAAAAACACCTCCTTTAAAGCTTCCGGATTTTTAAAGAACGGTTTAATAGGGGTACAATATAAAAAAAAAATCAGCCAAAGAAAAAATAAGTTTTTGACTTAGTCCATTTTTAAAATTTAATATTTTGCAGACATAAAAAATTACATAAAAATCATCTTCGTATGTAAAGTAGTGTTCAAGATATTGAAGAAATAAGCTCAGCACATTCCGCTAATTCTTCGTAATTATCACATTTTGAATATGACATAACTTTTGAAAAAAAATAGTTTTCGTTCATTTATGTTGATTATAGGATAAAAGGAAACTTCTTTATTAAAACCGAAAGGGGTCGGGTCCCACTATTGATCGATTTGACATGGAATTACCCATAAAATGGACAGCTCTTTCTTGAAAATAGTAACGGATGGTATTAAGGGTTGTGTATGGCTGCACAAACACTAAAATAATAGATATCTTTGCTGGGTGTGTGAGCCGAACGCTAAATAAAAAAAACAGCCTGTTCATCGATTTCGAACGTAACCGTTCGCAAAGAAAATTATATTTAAAACAAAATTCTAAAAATTTTTTTTGTTAACGTTCGAAATCGTTAAACAGGCAGTTATACTCTAATGCTCGTAATTAACAGTGGTTTTAGAGAAAAAATTTAAAAAAAATTATTCAAACCCACTTTTGACGTCCATTCTGTATTGCAGACTACATGAGAAGTAACAAAAACAAATAACCAGTTAGCAAATAAAAATACATTCTTTCATATTGTTGCCTTCCAAAACCACAAACAAACTGGCTGTGTAAAATAAACCTGTCTAAATGTCTTAAGTACACAGAAAAAATTATTTTTCGAATTCAAACAAAAAATTTGTAGTATCAAAACATTTTTTGGCTTAAATCGCATATTCAAACAATTTATTTGCATTTTGTTTACTAAAAAAAACACTGATTTTTTCAAACAAATAATTTACAGAATCAAACAAAAAGTTTACTGAAACTCATATAAATTTCAAACAAATAATTTTGCTGAATCAAACAAAAATTTTTTGCACAAGCAATGACGCGCACCCAAGCTATCACTGAAGGAGAAGATGAAGGCAGAAGCAGAGCGGCGGTTGGCTTTGAGACACATGTTTTGTTGGAATAATTTTTGAACGAAGTCTTGTTTATACACACAATGTTTTTCTTCATCACTCACTGTTGCTGTTTCCTTTCCTTGGCTAAAGAAGCAGAAATGTAACAAACAACGGCAGCAGACCGACTCGATATGTTTTTCGTCATCATTTTATTTTTGTATTTGATGTATTTAAGTAAACAGTTTTCAAAAATTGAATACGGGATTTTGTTTTTCATTATTTTTTTCCCAACTTTGAAACCAACCAAAAATTTATTTTGTTTCTTATAATGTTGTTGTTGTTTCTGTAGTTTAAAAAAGAATGAAAACTTTTTTTTACCTGCTATTTTTTTTTGTTTTTTTTGCTAATAACCTCGTCGCGCTATTTTATCATCTTTCTTCTTGTTGTACTTTTTTAATGCGTCCAAAAATAAACTGTATGTGTTTTGTGTTGTTGTTCTTATATTTCACATAAAGAAGTGTTGCTTACGATCAAATAAAAAATGCAAAAAACGACAACATTAAAGAGCGTTAAATATTTCATACAAAATTATGAAAAATTGAAACCAATAGCGCGTATATTATATTATTGAAAAGTTGTCAACATTTTTGTTGGTTAAATAAAAATCAAACAAAAATATTAATTGAATCAGTAAAAAAATTTGTAGAAATTATAAAAAAATTTCGAACAATCGTTTGTTTGAAAATAATTCGTCAATAATTTTTTCTGTGTATGAACAAGTGTAGATTTTCGTTATGTATAACGAGTACAATGTATGAAGTGTGCATGTAAAGAAATATGTCATAGATACCTTTACGACAGCAATAACTAACAGAATCAAGGGCACAAGCAACACATCCAAGCTTAAAAGATCTCTAAGGTTGGGTACTAATACTCTTATAAGTGCAAGTGCATGCGTGTATGTTTAATGCTTGTTTGATTAAAAAAAATACTTTTTGTAAACTGGTTTCGTGGTAATATTTGCTTCTTTAATTGTTATCACTTCTCTTCATATTTTCTTTTATACTCCTTCCTGTTTTTGTTTTTAAATTTTTTTATTTTGTTACACTTATACTTAAAAACATATCAAAATACATATGCATACATGTCTTTTTTTATTATTTGTGGCTTTTCTTAGATTTTTATTCATTTGATATCCTGGCGAATAGACAAGAGTCATATCAAACTGTATACCTACCAGATCTAGATAAATTGCAATGTAACCTTATAAAATGTTTGATGAAGTCCTTGTTGCCCTTCTTGGCTTGTTGTTGTTGTCTTCAATGACTTTAAATGTTTTATATGTTTTTTATAATTATACTTCACATGTTGTTAAAGGTTTTAAGTGAATGTGATTTGTTGTATGCGTTGTGTTTTCTATTCAAATCTTGTTACTTGTATTCTTTTAATTGGAAAATTTAAATCACAAAATAAATTATTATGGTAATTAGTTTTTCTATTCATTTCAATTTTCGTAAGTTCTATATTTTTTTATTTTTAAAGAACTCAAAAATAAAAGTTTAGGTTTTGCGGTTTTGTTTTACTAGTGGTCGCCTAATGGTCAAAATTCGACCATAAATTTTTATGTTAATATGAAGATCCTTATAAGAATATGTCTGTGACATTTTGCCAAACATCTTAAGTCAAATTTAAAACGTTTTGTTAATAATACGAATTTTTTTTTTATTCAAAAATCCATTTTGTTTACGTTTACGTTTTCGATATCCATGACGCCCCTGATTGTAAGTTGTTATTATGGTTTTTAGAAAACAAATATATGGTTATACCCGAATATATGAAAGATGCAACTGAATTAACACTTAATTGGTGTTCATAACAAAATATTTGATTGACTTAATCAATGTATTTTTTTTCAACCAGTTGTACAAACCATTTTGCCGATTTGATTAGATAGAAAATGAAATATATAAGGGTGATAATTTATTTACATGATTTATACGATCAACACAGACAATGTTATGAACATCGTGGGCCTACTCCTTTAAACGGCAAAAATTGTTACAGCACCTAAAAGAGTTCCAATTAGACCAAGCGGGAGTGTTGAGGAACTGAGAAAGCGGTGAACTTAATTCATAATGGCAATTGGTCGATTATCCTCGCCCAAGTTCCTAGTGTCCCCGGACCTCAATATAGTAAGTAGTAAAACCACCGGTAGTCGAGGAGAGTACTCGCCCCTCGATAGAATCTAACACTACGGAGTCCAAAATTAATTTGATGGGTAAGCTCAGAAGGTGGCATATAGGCTTTGACGGAACAAGTGATGCATTGGAGGCTATAGAGCGTGCTAAAGTGTTAGCACACATGAACGATGATGATCTGGCCCATAACTATTTTGTAAATATGAAAATAAAACTTATTTTATTAAATCTTTCTCTGTCTTAAAAATTTGTTTTTTACTTTTGACAGAAAATTCAGTTTATAATTAGTTTAATAATTACAATAAACAATTGGGACATAAAGCTTCTTTTTTTGTGAATACCAAATAATTATGTATATGTTCATTTGTTGTACACGAATTGAAACAATACTAACAATCAATAATTAGTTGCAGGCATTCATATTTTATAGTAATTAATTCATACATTTATACAATATAAACAATAATAGCGGTAACTACAACCACAACGACAGTAGCCGCCAAAAACTATTCGTTTTAAGAAAATGTAAAAATAAAACTCATTTAAGAATAATAAAACAAAAATGATGATGACTTCTGATGGATTTTTTCTGACTCTCTTTCCAGCTGTTTTACCCACAAACAGCTACACTTGTTTATGTGGTGGTTTTCTCTTCACTTTTTTGTCCACAAAACAATCAAGCCAACATTATCACAATTACAAAAAGAATGTATGGAAATAAAATGCGGGGGAATACTAAGCACGATCGGTCCAATTTTTAAGCACATTATCGATTGTGTGCAGCTGTATTTCACCAATGGCTTCACGAATTTTGTCCTTTAAAGCGTCAATTGTCTCTAGCTTGTCGGCGTAACACTTATCTTTGACGACACCCCGGCGTAACACTTATCTTTGACAGCACCCCGAAAATAACAGTCCAACGGTGTCAAATCGCAGCTCCGAGGTGGCCAAACGACATCAGCACTGCGGCTGATAATGCGATCTTCAAAAAAAAGGGCGCAAAACATCGAGTGTAGCTTCGGCAATGTGGCACGTAGCGCCGTCCTGTTGAAACCAAATGTTGCCAATATCCTCCTCTTCAATTTTTGTGAACAAAAATTCGTTAAACATGTCCCGATAACGACCGCCATTGACTGTAACGGCCACTCCTTGTCCATTTTTGAAGAAAAATGGCCCAATTATGCCTCTGCACCAAAATCCGCACCAAACAGTGACTCGTTTGGGTGCATCGGGTTTTCAATGTATGCATGCGGGTTTTCTGTGCCCCAAATGCGACAATTTTGCTTGTTTACATACCCGCCAAGATCAAAAACGAGCTTCATCTGAAAAGATGATTTTTTCTGTAAGTCTATCGCAGGCAATATTTCCCAGCGGAAGGATACAACTATTTATCTCTCAATACAGACATGAGCTAAGTGTTACCATTCACGAAATAAGCACTAGTTGAAAAAAAACGTTAGATGGCAGACCCGTTATAAAAGAAATAAGAAACCATCAAGAGAAATAATTAAAATAAATTAAAATATGGCTATTGAAAATAAAAACTGTTGCAATTAAAGAATAAATTGTCATAAAGTATAAGTAGTTATTAAATGTTATTGACAACAAAAAATAAAAATTAAAAAACTGCGCTAAACATATCCTTTTAACCATTAAAAGAAATTAAGTTTTAAATTGTTAACTATAAGAGAGGATAAAGTAGAAATATTAATAGACGTTTTTTATGGGCATTTAAAAGTTCTTACACACAGAAAAAATACCAATGTTAAATTAACATGGCAAAATGTTGATTGAGAATCATACACTGATAGAAAAATGCATCTTCATATTGATGATGCCCCAACATCAGAATTGTGACATCAATGTTATGACAAATGGCATCAATGATGCAAAAAGTGACATCAATATAATGACGAACGTTATCATATAATTTTGTCATATTTTACGCGTCATCCATGCTATACCTACAGTGACATCAATTCGATGCCATATTTTGTGCATTATTAACAGGTAAACTAAAATAACAACTAAATAATGTTAAAGTAACATTCATATTGATGACATGTAATGATTATTGACATCAACAAAAAAAAAAAGAATGAGAGCAGAAGTGGTTGTTAAATAAAGCAAACAAAAAAAACTAGTTTTTTATTTAACAGTTACAAAATAAAAATGTGATGATTAAATGTCATCATATTGATGTAATTTAATCATCATAAAAAAATGTGATGATTAAATGTCATCATATTGATGTAATTTAATCATCATGATGTACGTTAATGTCATCATTACAGTTAGAAAAAAAGTGATGATTAAATGTCGTCAATATGATGACATTTAATCATAAATACTTGTGAACGTCTAATAATTGATGACACTTTGACATCATATGCTGATTTAGCATCAAAATAAATGAGAGAGAAGAGAGTTAAGAGTAAAATAAACACCAACAAACAAAGTTAAATACTCCTGGCAACAAAGAAATAAAAAAAAGCTTAACATACATGAAAAAGAAATGTGTCTTGTTTGTGTTAGGTCAGTTTATTTTTTAAATCGCTTTGAATAGTTCTAAATATATTTTACGGCCGTGTGAAATTGTTTTTTTAAAAAATAAGCAGTGAAAAGAAAATGAAGTGTTTTATTTGTAATAAGTTTTTTATAAACAATGAGTTTTATTTTGGACATTTAAAATCTTATCATTTTTTTGAATAATGTGAAAATTTAAACAAAAAATATTTAAAACATAAAAAAAGCACTGTTTCTAAAATTAAAGATTCACACATTGCAATCTCAATATCCTTGTGGTTATATTGACTTGTTTAATAGAAAAATGTTTGTCATAAAATTCTTTTATTACAGATATCTTATTAAAAAACAATGTTTAAAATTCTTGCGTTTTTCGATTTCCAGAACACCCCTGAAAATTTAAAGTTGTTTACCCTTAAAGTACCTATTTTTTTCTTTTTTTCTCAGATTGATATCGATTTTAATAAAATGTTTGAAATTAATGATAGCACACTGGCTTGGAAAGACAGCTTTTCTATAATTTTTAAGCACTTGAAGAATAGTAGGAAAGCCCGCGATGCTAATTACAAACATGTTATAGATTCGATCGATATAGACGATCTTGATAATGGTAATGTTTTAATCGAATAAATTAAAAAAAATTCTAACTTATTATATATGTATGTATTTATTTTCTAGATTCCAAAAATACTTATTTGAAGCTACTGTGGTGCCTACACTACAGTATTTTCCAAACGCGAAAAGAAGTCCAGAGTGAGGCAGATGGCAAGAGAAAATACAAAACGTTTTCAGTGCGTGATTCGCAATACAGCTTTATATTTATAAGCGAAACCATGCAGTCTCTTGAAAACCACGTTGAGGAATTACAAAAAAAAAAACAGCCAATACAGCCATTAATTTTAGGTCTGGGTGACATAAATACTCTTGCGGTGTCAAAATATTTTGTATATTTAGATGGCCAATATTTGCCATTTACTTCATTTGTTAGAGCTGTCGACATTTGTTTTAAAGCAATACATTTATTTAACCTTGAGTATCCACTTGCATGCAGACCAATGTGGATTTTTATTGAACAGTTTCTTTTTAAATTAAATAAATCAACGGAGAAAATTTCGAAAGTTTGTCTGCTTATTAATGAGTAAGAAAAATATTAAATAAAACAAAACAAAAAGAACCTTAAGAACTTGTTCAATAAAAATCGACATTGGACTGCATGCTCGAAAAAATAAAAATTAAAAATTTGACTTGAATTTGCACAAAAACATAAAAATCCAATATCATCTATGTTTTCGTAATAATATTTTCTATACATTTCTTTTGTAAATAAAAAACTTTTTTATAAAAAAAGACATTTGTATATAGTATATAATCGTGTTTTTATTTTATCATAATAAAAATGACAGGTTTTTATTTATTTAATGACATTTTGTCATCAAATTGATAAAAAAAGTTTATCATATTGATGACAACATGTCATTAGGTATCAATATTGGTTATTGCATTGATGACATTTTGTCATTGTATTGATGACAGGTTGTCAATAAACAGATGTCAATTAATCATTCCCCTGATGTTAGTGCGACATTGAATGTTGACTTTTTCTCATAAAATTGATGCCGATTAGTCATATCTTTAAAGTCAATGTATCATTGCATTGATGACAGTTTGTCATCAAATTGATTGCAATAAGTCCTTTCTCCGATGTTACTGTGTCATTACTGTGATGTAGATGTGTCATCCCATTGACGACATAATTTAAGTTTTTGAACCTGATGACAATTTGGTAAAGTGATGTTAAGGTTGACATCACACTGATGTAAAGTGTCATGGGGTCAAAATCGATGACACTTGTCATAACAGTGATGTCAAAATACATTAGTGTTATGACGCTTTTTCTATCAGTGTAGTAAATTGCTGCAAAAGTATGCCCTTTATTTTATATTAATTTTAAATGAAAAAATATTAAAATAACATTCAATCACGTTCATTTAATTTTATTCACTATAACATAACATTGTTCAATATTGAATCCAAAAAAACCAGTTTTATATTAAAATTAAAAGTGTATCTTGTTAAATTAACATGCATACATAGTTAAGTATGTTAATTTTTTTATTTTCATGTTTAAAATATGTTATAAAAAGAAGACAATTCCCGTATTCTTTTAATTAGAATTATTAAGTTAAATAGTACATCAAGTTTTTAAAGTAGAATGATGACGAAAACTATATCGAGCCGTACTGCTGATGCTTCTGTTAACAAAGAAGAATACAAAATAAGAGAAACATGTGTTACAGGGGTAAGTGTTTCAAGTTATTCCCAAATAAAAGCATATGTTGTCTCTGCACAGAAAAAATGTTTGCAAAAAATTATTCAATTAAATAATTAATTGGTGTGCATTAATTATTCAATTAATTTTTTGTTTGCTGCAATTAATTTTTTTAATCAAAACCCATAAAATTAAAAGTTTGTATATATGTGGTCTATTTCTTAGTTTATGCAATTAACTTTTTAATTGACAAAATTTATGTCCCATTACTCGAAAATACAAATCCGTTAATTGATATGATCAATTCCTTTGCAGGGGCAAAATTAGTTCAATACTTAATTGTCTGAACGAATTGGTCGATTTTATATTTTTTCTGTGTGAAGTTACTTCACACTGTTATATCACACTCCAACCAATTTGTTTATACATGAAATTCATGTTGTTTAAACTTCATTCAACGTGATTCGGATTGTTATTTCAATATAAATGACATTTTGCTCTAACTTTACTGCAATGTTAAATTAACATGAGTTAAAGTTATTTTAAAAGAAAAAAATGTGTTCGCAAGTTATTGTAAAATCAGGTTGAATTGACATGAAAAACGTATAAAGCAAAATCACTTCCGAAAACGGTAAAATCAACCTTGTTTTCGAGGATTTTTACATTGATTTTTTTCTGTGTGTATTTGTTTGTGGTTTAAGTTTAATGGCTCAGCTTCCTTCATCTCATATTGACACGGTGTTGATTCTAAATTCGTAATCCGTCAAATAAGGGGCACAGCCTTGTCCTTATTATAGGAAGACGAAAATTTCCATAGTGCACTCCCGAGTATTATGAACCGATCTTCACGAAAGTTGACAGTGTGATTTCCTGTCTCATAACACTGTGATAGAACAAAATTTGTAACAATAGCATTATTCGTTACGATTTGACTCGTAATAAGCGGGTTTCCCACAGTGAAGTTTATACAGGCCGATCTTCACGAAATTTAAGAGTGTGATTCCCAATCACATAAAACTACGGCAGATGCAATAGCATTATTAATTAAGCTTGCTAAAGTGATTTTCGTAAGTGGGCTTTAAATGGGACCCGTGGTAAATTATGGACCGGTCTTTACGAAAGCTGACAGTGTAAATTTCTATTCATATAAAACTATTACAGCCCAATATTTATGCCAATAGCATTATTCTCTATTGGCTCTAAGATAAATATTAAAAAAGTTTCACACGGAATAACAAAGTAAGTGTACCCTCTTTACAAATAATGCAATTTTGTAATAATCGGTCCATAATTTACCTGAGGTCTCATATAAGGCAGCCTCCTGGAAATATTGTTAAAGCGTTTTAATATAAAAACGTTATTCCAAATTTCACTATTTTATCGTCAGATATGTTAAAGCTGGTGTTCAATTTCCAATTGTTTAATCTTTGCGCGTGCCGGACCTTTTAGAAGATTATTTATATTATCAATTGTTTGGTAAAATATAAGACGACAACTTTTAACAATAATTTTTTGCAAAGCTCTGAATTCAAATTGATTTCCATTGATTGTTTTCAATTTTCATTTTATGTGTTTTTAAAACATCCTTAGAGGGAAGCGAACTGACACCAAAGTAGTCCCGTTATAGGTCTCTGGTGGTAGAAACCGGTTCTTGTTTAAACACTTTATATGAATAAGAGCTATCTTTCACTTTTACATGGGGTTGTTATCGGAGGGGGTCAATTGACACAGATCTATTCTGAATGCACATGCTTAGTGTCAGTTACTAAAATATAGTATTATATCAATACAACAAGTCCTTGAATTAAATTCAAGAACCAAATTTTTGAAAGTACCAAAAATTTAAGCACGAATAACGAAATCATTTAAATTAAATTTTGTATTCCCACGAAAATTATTTTGATAATAAACTGGCAGGTGCACAGCCCAAAAAACTGACTGGCAACCCGCTATTTAAATAAAGCGATTTGTTTTTGTTTTTTCTTAACCTACTTACAACTACAATTCATGTTGGAAGAATTCCAATCAATTGTAGTGGGGAATGTAAGGAGAGATAAACTCACTGTTTATTGTTGATGATTTTGTTTAAACTTTGATATTGTTACAAATAGAACTGTTTCTGTAATTCTTATACGCTTAACAGTTTTATTTGGTTTAATATCTTTAGTTTTTCTAAAATCTTTATGGATGAAGTTTCCTGATGATCTGGTCTTAGCAACCAGTGAAATGCGCATAGAAATAGCTTATCCCATCAACAATAAATTTCAAGTGTTTTTAATAATAATAAAAACTGGGAATTTAGCACGAATAACAAAAACATTTAACCTTTATGTCAACAGTAACATACCCGGGTATGTTTTGAATTTTAAAAACTCTGTTTTTCTGAAAGTGGCTATCATAGCGCTCTGAAATGTCATGATATCCTCACTAGAAGTGTTTTCTAACATATTCTAAAGTTTGAATAAAATCGGACAAATCAGATCAGAGATGTGGTAATTTTTTCATTCCTACCTCTTACGTCAACCACAGTTCAAGTAACGACGAGCAACTAACAAGTTTTTGCTAAAAAGTCCCTTATTGTAAATATTCACACATGAAAGCAAAGAAAATGCACAAGTCTTTGCTTAAACACCCGTTATTTTAAGTATTCATGCATAAAAACAATTTAAAATGGTAAAAAATCGCAAATAAAGTACAAATATGTACTTGTATACCCGGGTATGTTTGCTGTTGACGTAAGTATAATTTTTCAGCTGTTGACATAAAGCTTAAATTAAATTTTGTATTCCCACGAAAATTATTTTGATAAGTACCAAAAAATGTGTCACAGCACCGGTGAAGACTGTACTGTAATTCGTTACTATTTCTTCCTTTTTGTTCTTCATAAACCAGTTAAGGGATTGGTTCTTCTTTCACTGGTCACGAGTCTTTTCTTTTTGTACTAGTAAATATAAAGACTATTCTGTTGGACCAATTTACACAAATTTCCCGCAGGGATAATACAACCATGTTTTACAGCGTAAATTGTTTGAACTCTCATTTGCGTCGTCCTTCTGTCGACTTAAACGGAGTCAAAACTACTCGACGTCGACTTAAAAATGCTTTAGAATATAAAAAGTCACTGCCGATATTCATTAAGTTACATATAAACGAAATGTATGTCTAAAATATTTCTTTGAATGATGCTTGTTCGTCGAGCTATCGGGTGATAAATTATTGCCGTTTTTAAAAAATTGTTTTGTTTTTATTATTATTTCAAACTGGAATCAAATTAAATTAAAAAAATTAAGATAAATAATTCTTATAGGGAATCGTTTAATCTTTAAAAAAATATTAAATACATTCAGCCATGTCACAGAGTACAATTCCGTTCGGAAACGGTACTCATTCCGTATTTTGGTGCTTCAGCAAATGACAAAACAATTTTTCGGAATGAAACCGAAATGCGCATAGAAGCAAGCTTTCCCTCGACAATAAATTTCAGTGTATTTATCAAATATGGAAAACTGGGAATTTAGCCCGTTACACGGAAATCGTATTAATAATAAAATTTGTATTCCCGAAAATAACTTTGATGAAACCATTTTTGTTTTAATGAACCGAATGACAGTTTTCTGTATCTGAAAGGCCAAAAAACTATCCAAATACACTTTCTATTAAGTAACAAAAATGTTTTCTTTGATTCCGAACGGAATTGTACTCTGTGACATGGCTGATTATTTTATTTTTATCGATAATCTCAATAAATTGGTTATTTTTTTATTGAATAACTTGTAAGATAAATTAACTACATATAACTACATACATTAACAACATATTTAATTAACTAATGAAGAAACTAATTACTTTTTCCAATTATTTTGACTTTACAGCCTACAATTCGGCCAAGCATCCAGACGTGGAACGCCGGATTTTTTCTTTAAGAGAAATTAACAACAAGAAACCATTAAAACAGCATACATTTATGAATATGTATATAAAATACTAATAGTAATTATACAACAACAATAAAAATCACAAAAGAAACAATCCAAAACATTAAAGAAACAGGCGGCCGCAAGGAATGAAAAATAGAAAGTAAGAAATACTAAAAAATACTTTTGATATGTCAGATGGAGCAAGAACAGCAGAGATGAGCCTACTTTTTTTTTATATAAAACAGTTCAACAAAAATAACCACAATACTAATTATTGTTAAAAGGCTTAACTATATTGAATAATAAAAAAAATTTTAAAAGCCACTTCCAAATAAAAAAAAATTATTTTTTTTAAATTTAAGAAACTATTTAATAAAAAGTTTAAAACAAAAAAATTTAATTGCTTAAAATTGTTTTAAACTACTTTATAGAAACCAGAAAGGCACAAGTAAATACAAATTTTAATTTATCTATACTCTCAAAACATTAAAAAAGAAAATCTTTTTCATTTTACTATAAAATTAGAAAAAACCTCCTCATTGCTTGAGACTTAGCATTTTCTTGTATTAAGAAACGAAATTGATTACTTTAGAAAAAAACACTTCTTTTCGTGTATGATAAACTAAAAATAGGAAAACAATTTAATATTATTTTCATATAAAAAAAGGAATCGAAAATTGCAAAATGAGAGAGATTGTCACCGAATCCTTAACTGGCATTTTAATTTGCTTTTAATGTTATTGTTGCGCTTATATTACAATCTGTATGAGAGTTGTGGCATGAAAGTGACTTTTCAAATTGAAACTTTTTTTCAGTTTAATACAGTATTTATCGCTTATATACATTTTAAAATTTGCAGTATTGTGGTGCTTTTAAATGAAAAATTTATCTATGAAAACTTGCTTAATGTCATCACTTCACTGTCAATTAAATGAAAGCTTTTGCTAATACCTAAAAGGATTTAATAAAAATGTCAAACTCATTCATTGATTTTTTTGTAATTTCATAAGTTATAAACATTAGTTAATGCATTTTTAATACCGATTAAATTAAGCTTTAACTTAAAGAATGTAAGTTTAAACTTGAACACCACAACTAAAGCTATAACTGCATATCCATCAAGTGAACATCAATCAGAATGAAAAATGTTCCAAACAATTGATTTAGTGAAAATAAAGATAGAAGACAACTGAGTTTGGAGAATGTGCAGTTAAGAAACACTATAGATTTATAGCCTTGGCAAATATAAAAGACAAATAAAAAATACCGACTAAAAACTAATAAGCCAAAAAACATCTTTAACCCTTATCCTGTATAAATGGGCCAACTTTTCCCAAACAGTTTTTATTGCTTATTAATTCTTTAAATACTTAGCGAATTTTTTTGAAACTTTTGTACAATTATTTTTTTAGTGAATACTATTGAAAATTAAAATATAATTTCTGTTTGCCCAATGCAACAAAATCAATTTACGCATGAGATACGAGCTTAGTAACAATTTTGTTTGCCATTACAATTTTCTATAGGAAATAGGAGTCATCACAAAGTTTCGTTATTTTTGCTCTAGCTCTTATGGTTTACAAGAAAGACGTATTTAAAGTTTTTCATACAAAAATCCTCAGAAAATCAATATTTAAAAAGGGGACGTTGTTACTTTTGTCCTAGGCGTTCTAACAGCACCAAATATGCAAATAAATGTTCCAAATGTCAAAAATTTATTTGCAAAAAGCATTCTGAGATCAATATTGTATGTAAGGAATGTAAAAAAAAATAAAAAAACTGAATAAATATTTTAATTTTTTGTATTGGGCAAATTTGACCCACTAATGTCATATGCGTTTTATTTGTGACGTACTGGATAAGGGTTAAAGAGGAAAAGAGGGAATGTCAGTAAAAATATATTGGAAAATGTCATTAATGGCCGTTTTACACTACAATAGAAGTGCAATTTAGATGAAAATGCTTTCCTGATCTAACTATTCATTGAATATTTTCAATAAATAAATTTAACAACTTATTAGGCCCTGACCTGCAAATAAATTTTCAGTTAAATAAACAATACCGGCAAAAAACTATTAAGCTGGAATACAAGATTAACCCTTAAGCGAACACCAGGTCCTGGCCAGGCATTTTTGACTTTTTTCCAGTTTTTTTTAATATAATTATTAAATATATCAGAATGAAACTTTATGTTTTCCTCAATCAAAGTGATTTTTACAAGAAAATTAGAAAAAAGTGTAAATTTAAACACCGTGGGCGTGTCAATTGGCCAAATAAAAATTTTGTGCATATTGTATCCACCAGGACCTGGGCAGGCCCAACCCTATTATGTTTGTACTGTAGTAAATAAAATCAAAACGAAACGTATTTAAAAGCATGCGTAACACATAAGAATCCTTTCTTTACTTTTTTTTCGAAAAATTATTCTATTTGACAACAAAATGTTCCTGCTATAGCCATAAAACTCCATACATATACATAAAAGTACTCCCAGCCAGGCCCAGGGGTTCGTTAGTGTGAGTTTTTTCTATAGCCACAAAAAGCTCCACACAAAATACAAGAAGTCCCAGCCAGGCCCTGGGGTTCGTTTGTGTAAAATGATTTTGGTGTTTGCTTAAGGGTTAAGGAAGAAAAGAGAGAGAGAGAGAAAGTAAAAATCAATTAGCAAATGTACCAGAAAGTTATTTTAGACTGTTATAAATTAATAGCATTTTCTCTTCTGAGTAATATTCTGCATTTATTCTGCCTTTTACATTTCTTTATGTTCTTTTCTGAAAAATGTGTTCTGTTTTAAAAGTGCAACGTGTTCTTTTCTGAAGATGTTCTCCGTAAAAAGAAAAAAATGCTACACGTTCAACACTCATATTAATTAAAGGGTTATGAGTGTAGCACTAGATTAACAGCTGGTTTTGTTATTATGTCAGCAAAAATAAATTATTTTTTAGTTCGTCTCCCATATTTTTTTCTTACTTTAAAATTATTGGTATTAAAGGCTACAAATTTTTAACGATAATTGTACTTTATTGTTTTATGCCGAAACTTGTGTTCTTTTTTAAACTTAAAATATACAAAACTTCTTAAAAATCAGGTTAAAATTTAAAAATGTTGCCAGATCCCATGTAACACTTATGGTACACTATTTTTAGAAAAGAAAACGCCATAAGTTTTGCACCCATAAGTATGCAACACATTTTTTTATTCTTGGTAATTAAAATCACTCATACGTCGTCTTTTTGTTTGTGTTTTCTCGTTATTTTCAACATTTTTTCTCTGAAATCATTTGTAAACCTTGGAAATCATTTGTAAACCTTCGAAAAAAGTATTAGGGTACGTACAACATAAAGGGATACAACAACATCCGAATTGAATTTTAATGACTCCAAATCTTGTTGTTTTAATTTGTTTCGCTTGAATTTTTTTGCTCATACAAACTGCACGAAAATGTTTTCCGTTACAATTATTGCATAATTTCCTGTCCATATTCATTAACTTCCGTCTAGTGTAATTGTTTCTCTTCTGTTTTATTTTTTTTTTCTGGTCTGTTCAGTGCTTTTGATTCGATTCGTTTGAGTGCTTTTTTTCTTTTGCATTTTTCAGGTTTTTTTTTATTTCTGTCTTCCTTTTTTTTATCAATCTTGTTTTTTTTATTTGAGATATTTTTTGTTGTTGTTACTTTTATACAGTTCTTTTTTTTATTACTATTTTATAATGGCTTTTCCATGTCACCAGGCATAAAATATCGCTACTTTTTGTGCATACAATCATACTCACACACATATTTGCAGTCATTTAGACACACACACACATACAAATATTTCGTATCGTATTGTATTTATTTTAAGATTTTTTCCGCGTATGTATTTTTTATATTCGACTCTGTCTGTTTAAAGTGGATGGCGGATATAAATAGCAGGAGTAGTAGTTGTTCTTGTAGTTCACAATAGGACCAACAACACATATATTGTTGAAATTTTATAAGAAATTGATAAAGGAGAAAAATGTCAAATGGAAAATTAACTATTTCAATTGCAGAAAGTCAGATCCAAAAAAAAATTACAGGGTGGTTCAACAAAAAAAAAGAGGTTCTTTGCAAAAATTTTTTTTATTGCATTTTATTAATAGAAAGTTTAAAGAATTCACATGAAAAAATTGTCTTGTAAGTACCGTCCATTCGCAACTGTGCACAAATGTGCCCTTTATAAAAGTTTTGATTACTTATTTTAAATTTTCTTTAGATTTAACTTGGATTAGTTAATTAATATCATTTTTAATTTAGATATGTTCTGTAGCTTATTTAAGTATAGATGTGTCTTAAAAATGTTTGTAGTGTTTCAATTTGACAAATTAAAGTCTTTGCTTTTTAAAATAACCAGATAAAATTATCAAAATAAAATTCAATTAATTCAGTTCGTTGTTCCTTTTCATTTAGTTGCCTATTTGTTTAAATAGTCTGTGAAATTATAAGAAATCATTAAAAAAAAATTAAGTTATAAACCATTTAAGTTGTTTCAATTCTTTTGAACCACCCAGTATGTGGGTGTTAAATATTCAGATTTTTTACGATGCAGGAAAATTGAGTGTGCGTGTATTTTCTGAAAAGAGGTATTGATTATATTATTGTTATATACTTATATAGATTTTTAAATATGTCTGTATATTATTAATGTACAAATATGTTTACTTATATAAGAGATCAGGCTGAAAAGTCCTTTCTAAACTTCAAAACCGAAACTTTTAGTAAAAGTCTTATGTGGTATGTACATATGTTGAAGTTCTGGAAAATATATCAGTAAAGAATAAAATGCAGATTTCTACCCACGAGTAACAACGCTTCGATGCAAATTTAGATTATTATTTTACAGAATTTCCGACCAAACAGCCCAAGCTATGGCACTTAGTATACATATAAGCATATTTTTCACTTTTTTCGCAATTAAGATTAAATTCCGATTTTCCTTTGTTAATACTAGTCAAAAATCTTAAACACAAGCACCCGTATTCAAAACAAAAATTTAGTTACTTCATATCCCCTGATTAATTCAAAATTCTTATTCAAAACACTTTTAAATAAACTATGATTATCGGCTGATCCAAGACTTTTTAACTCCTGATTAACTGCTGTAAATTTGGGGTTTCTATCAATTGAATTTCACTAAAACAGAGATGTACAAATTTTTCTTAATCGGGTAATTTAAAAGTGTTTTGAATAACCTCCTGACTAAATGGCGATTAAGCTTAATTAACATTTAAGTTGCTCACTCGATGAGCGGAGTATAGTCGTAGTACACAAATTTTCGTTTTGAATACGGCTGCAGATGTTGATAGATCTTTTATATTTGATCCTCTGTGTTCCACCAGTTCTAAATATCATGTAAACTCGATGTATTTTCAACAAATTTATTTACCGGATGTGAAATCTCAAGATGGCGATGTTAGCTTAAGCCGTTGGCCTTAGACAAATTAAAAGAACCCCAATTATCAAAGCTTTTTTCTGTACGAAATAAACGAGAAATTAAAGAGTTTATTTGGGTCATAAACTCTATGGGAAATTGGATTGATTTCAAAGTCAATTACGACGACCATACGCATAAAATCGTTAACCAAAAACTAATGGCAAATATTAAAACTTTATTTTTAGCAGCTTTCGGAAAATCGAGTTAATTGCATATGAGCATATGAGTTCTTAGCAGATCTTTCAAGTCTATAGTAGGATTTATTTTCGATTAATATGTCAAAGATCTTTAAATTATTTTCTCTTCCAGCCAGCCGTTCTTCGCTTATCTTTAAGCAGTATTTTTTTAATTTTTTAAATAGTTTTTTTAACTGCCTTCGTAAATACAGTATGCAAATAAGTTTTTTATTTTAAAAAAAATGTAAATTTTAAAATAACTGCGTCTAAAAGGATTTGTATTAATTTCTGTAATTTTAAAGGGATTTTTTTTACCGTATTGCAATAAATTTTAGCATATTTTACTGCAAATGGGATTCATGGAGTTTTTAATGTAGTGTTTGTCCAAAAAAAAAAAAAAAACGCATTGTTTTATATTCATTTAACGTTTTTAAAAATCACTAGAATTACGAAAAAAGCGTTAAATTTTATAATATTGAAGTTTAAGATTAAATTCTATTTACAATTTTAGTACTTTTTTGTTAAAGATTTATTAGAAAATAAAATGCTAAGTCTGAAGGTTTCACTTTTGTTGGTTGAGTTTGCGTAAGAGCACCGGTTTTTTTTCATTAATTTTTTTTCGTATGTTTTTCTCTGTAACAAAAACAAATTTTTAAGTAACGTGCAGCACTAAAATGAAATTTACAATTTCGTTGTAATTATTTTTTTTAAGCACGATAAACAAAATCATTTTAATTAAAAATTTTAAATTTCCCACGAAATTACTTTGTAATAAACTAGTAAGTGCACGGGTAAAAAAACTAAACTAGCAACATGGTTTATTTTTTGCGATTACAATAAAGCAAGTTGTTTTTGTTTTAATTTTTTTTTTCTTAACCTTCTTACAACTACAATTAATGTTGGAAGAATTCCAACCAATTCTAGTGGGGAATGTAAGAAAAGATAAACTCACTGTTTATTGTTGTTGTTTTTGTTTAAGCTTTGATATTGTTACAAGTAAAGCTGTGGCTTATAATTCTTATTTGCTTAACAGTTTTATATGTTTAATATCTTTAGTTTTTCTGAAATCTTTGGATGAAGTTTCTTGACAATCTGGCCTAAGCAACCATTGAAATGCGCATAGGAATAGCTAATCCCTTCAACAATAAATTTCAGAGTTTTTTCCAGAATACAATTTTTTTTAACTTCATCATTATTGAAATTTTTCTTATTTTTTATCATCTTTTTACAAAAATGTAGTAATTTTTTTTAATCATAATTAAAGTATATTTTTTATCACTTTTCTCGCTGGTTAATTTCAATACAAATTTTTTATATTATATTTCGCATTTTATATTAAACTGTCTCCTTTTTTCAAGGGGACTGCGAGCTAAAATATTCTTTTTATTTCCCACTTGAAAATATGTTACTTTTTGTTTATCTTGCCGTATTAATCTTTTTTAATACAAAAACCCACCAAAGAAGATATTTTAAGTATAAGTAGAATAAAAAACCATGTAATACACTTGAACATTCTCAAATTTTTAACAATAGAAGCAGAGTTAAAAAAATAAAATTTGGCTTTTTTGCATGATATCGATTGCCGTGACGTCACATGCATACTTAGCATAAATTAAGCAAATAAATATACTTCAGAAATTGAAACAGACACAATGATATTCGTATCTGTGTAGGACTGTTAATTTAAAAGAGAGAGAGAGAGAGAGAGAAAACATGATTGTTAAAGTTTCCGAAAAAGTCCCAATAATGTTTAACAAACTTACACTTTTTTCCAAGTTAACGGCTCATCACTGTTGCTTGGTAATAGGATGACTGCTGACTGGTATCTCATGGAGCTGTGAATTCCGATAAGTTTATACCAGTGACGCTTGCTGTGAAGATACATGTGTGTGTATACGATTAAGTAGATGGTGGAAGTTGCTGTGGTGATTTTTCTTTAACATATTAGCATAGTCCAAACACCAGCAACAAATACACAATTGTGTTAAGTTGTGTTGATGTTTTACTTGTTCTGTTGTATCCATAACAATGGTGGAAACGCATCTGCTTCTGCTGCTTAATCGCACAGATAATATCTACTTATAAGTATATTAAAGGTACTTTGTTAGCATTACAAAAATGTGTATTACATAACTATTCTAATCGTTTTATTAATATTTAGTTTTGCGTATGGGACAGAGCCCTTTGCGCGATATATCGCATATTGTTGTTCATGACTTCAATTTTGACTTTGGATATTTTTGAATCCTACATAAAATTGTGGGCATCACCTTTGCCACATTGGATGCTTCTCTCCTAATGTTAAATTTTCTGCATATGTCAAGAAAGCTCTTTAAAAACTTAGTATGTCTACCTTTTCCAGCCCGCCTTTAGCAGGGCTTTCAACCATTTAAACCTTATAGATACCCCTTAAAACATCGTTCAGGTACTTAACCAATTTGTAACCACTAAACTAAACTTTTGATGAAAAAATAAAAAATATGATCAAAAATGTTGTAAACAATTTTTTTGAGGGAAATTGACTTTATTGCTTTTGTTATTTAAAAAAGTGTTGTCATCTTCTTCCTGTAAGTGCTGGTTCACTCTCTTTAAGTTTAAGTCGTCCAGTCTTGATCTTTTAGGAAAGAATGGAAGAGATATTCCCATGTCTTTTCCTCTCTCTCCTTAAAACTCAAGACTTGATGGCTAAAGCTTGAAGAATGTGAACCAGCAGTAAGAGTTCATGGCAAGTATTTCGTCTCTGAAGCTACTTGTTGATTGAGACAAGATGGAAACATTTTATGTTAAAAGCAGAGAACGTTTATGTTATCTACAAAAGTTGACGGTGAAAAGTTAGAAGCATTACTCGATAAAAATTCCGGTTAAATAATCGAAGACTTTGCATATACTTCATGAGTAAGTCTACAGGATGTTTTTATTTGTAAGAATTTATTGGATTTTGTTCAAATGCAGGAAGATTTACTATTACGAAAACTGAAGCCGAAAGAAGTGGATTTTGAATGTTGAATTAAAAACTGCTTCATAACAGGGGTGGAGAAGTTTATCCTCAGCTGCTTCGATTTTTCCTGATCACCGTATTTATGCAGACCAACAAAGACCAAACTAGTGGCCTAAGCTGCGCTTTCAGCTGAGAGAAATTTTAAAAATGTTTAGCTATTGACTGTTTTCCTGAATCAGTCATGAAGTTTGTCTTGCTATTAAGTGAGTTCTTTCATCAGTTCAACTTTTCATATCGCACACTAAATCGTAAACAGGAACAACTCAAAATTCAGAAATGCTTCGGAGAAGGGGAAAACTGGCTCCAAAAACGAGGTAGCAATATTTTAATTAAATGACTTTCACAAATGTTAAAGAAGAAAATTTAAGCAAGACACGAAATTTTTGAGTTCGTGGTATAGAATTGGTTTGCATGCTGTTAAAAAAAACGTTTTTGATAAATTTTGAGTTCTGCCTATTTATGACTCACTGTGCGATATTGTTGAGAATATTGCAAAAATTCAAATGAAGTCAGAGTGTTAAATAAAAATAAGTATTATCTTCAACATTTTATTATTTTTCGAATTTATTCTATGAGCTAAATTTCAGTTATGTATTTTATAAAGTAACCTTCAGAAGGAAATAATTCCCAGTTTCAATAAGTATTATCTTTTATTTAATTTTTTTTTTTTAATTTTAAATTTATTTTCGAGTTTTTCTTGTCTTGCCCACTGTTTTAGTAAAGCACAGAAAAGTGTTGAGTTGTTTTCCCCTTTTTACTCCGGATTAAAAAGTTGCTACTCTTTGCTTTAAACAGCTTGTAAAGAGGGATTTGCGTAAGAATTTTTTTATTTACGTTTAGTTATGGTGTGTAGTAGATAAGCTTGAATAATAAAACATGTAATGACTTTTATATAATTTTTGTTTTGTAGTAGAAAACTAAATAAATTTCTTTAATTTTGCAACAGCAGTAACAAGGAGACAGTGAAATTTGGCATTTATTTACTTATTTGTTTCTAATACCAAAACAGAAGTGTTTAATAAACTCTGTTTATGTAGACGAAGATGGGCAGACAAGAAATATTTTGTCGCGGTTATGTTGTGCTGTTTGTGCTTAATCTCTTGTAGTGTTTTGTAACTTACGGGAGTTGTGTCATGTTCAATCATCTCCAATATTCATGTATGCATTAAAATCCCTAACAACCTCGAGGCAGGCATGCATGCAACATAAACATGCCACCAGCACTGTTGCACAATATAAATAAAATTATTTACATAATTAAATATATGTGTAGAAAAAATAATTCTTATGCATTTTGCTGCAATCTGTTTTGTTTTATGTTTTAAAATCCTTTGGCGTTTACTTGAATTATAAAATTACGTTACTGTTACTAGTTTAATTAAAAGCTGCAAGGACTTAAAACTAAATTGAATATATGAATAATCTTTAATAATATTAAGTTTATTAAAGTATTTTGTGCCTTTGGTTAAAAATAAGAATTCGTTAAACTCATTAAAATGTCATTCAATTAAAATTTTAGCTTGAGGGAATAAAATTAATAAATAAATATCGGCGACAACAGCAACATAAATAAATGTGATTTTCATTAAATTCGATACACAAAAGTAAGAAGATATGAAATGTAAGTATTCAAAATAATAAAAAAAATGTGGAGAAACACACAATATAAATCAGAAATTAGCTGTAAGTACTGTAAGAAGTTGGAAAATTTTCTTTATGGTCATGGTAACTTAAAGTAGAACAAGGCAGACTTATGAAAATGTTTTCTTTAAAGGGGTTTCAATAAGGGGCATATTGCACGGAATAACATGACAATTGTGACCAGGAAAATCAAAAATTTGCAAATGCAGGATTTTCTTGTGTGACCAATGAAGGCAGAAACAATATATTTATCCATTTTAGAGCTTTTTATGAATTTTGGCATCGATTTGTTAGGACACATTTTTGCATATTTTACCGTTTGCAGCATTTTTTTTTTTAATAATTTAGTTAAATGAGCTTTTTTGCAGCATTTTTTAAGTTTTTATCGCATATTTTGTCTTTTTTAGGCATATTTTGATACATTTTTTAAAAGGCTGCAAGAGCTTTCGCAGCTCTGGCTTTTCTGTTTGAAATATCTTTCTGTATACCCAACATAGATGGGGGTAGTGCACTCATTTTGCAGTTACAACTCACACTTAGTGATAGTGCAAAAATATTGCAATCATATTCTTGATGTTCAGTGATGAATTGAAAATTTGCAGCCTCTCTAAACGTGAGTGATGTTAAAAAACTTTGCACTCAAAAAAAATAGTTTGATTTAAAAAAAAGCAATCATCAGTATATTGCAACTTTTTTTTCCTTCACTCATTTGAGCAGCGTTGCCAGAATTAAGATTTTATCTTATTTTTAAAGATTTTTTGACCAAAATAAGATTTTATGATTTTTTTTCTCAAATTAAGATTTTTTTATTTTTAGAAATAAAGATTATTTAAGTTTGTACAAGATACATTATTTTTTTACCGTTTTTTAAACACAAAATTTTTAAAACAATGAGTTTTTGTATCATATTTGTTGTCTAACTATTGGTTTTGCACACTTTTGAACCCATTGTCTGGCATACACAAAAATACATCATTATTTCTGGGCATAAAACATATTAAATAAGCATCTTAAATTAGCAGTTGTTCCTTTTGGGAATACTGATGAAAAAAATTATTTGTGAAAAGAAAAAACGCATTTTTATAAAGTTTCATAAATTAAAGAACAAAAAAGTTCAGGTGTTTAGTACCAAAAGGTAAAACTAATGGAAATTAAGAAGCTTTTAGTTTAAAAATTCCACATTCCATGTTTATGATAATTTTTAAACAAATTATACAAACATAAGTGCTTAAGAATATCTTTTTAAAAGGTGTACCAACATTATTTTAATAAACAATTCAATAAGGAATATATTTAAGAAAATCCATATATTTTCAATGAGCTCTTTTTAAATGCAATTTCCTCGAAATGCATTCCATATAAGAACGGTGTGGTGTCAACAAATATAATATTAAATTAAGACTCCTTAAAATTTCATATGAAATATGAGCTCCCAAACTAAAATTTTCTTGCTCAAAATTTATGTATGTACATTAGGGCGGGTCGATTTTTTTTTAAAAATCGTAGAGCAAAAACGTAATCTACATAAAATTCTAAGAAAATTCTCCGATGAAACCATGCGTCTTAAACAAAATCCTAATCCGCGCCTCTCGACTTGAAAATTTGGCTGCCCGCCTGGAAAAAAAATTTTTTTTTTGAAAAAATAGCTTTTTCCAAAAAGAAATCGAATTTTTTTTAATAAAATGGTTTAGTAAGGTTATTCTTTTGCACTTTATATTTTTTTAAAATCAAAATTTTTTTTATATTGAAAAAATTTTCAACCAAGTAAAAACATTTTCAAGTCGAGAGGCGCGGACTAGGATTTTGTTTTAGACCCATGGTTGCTTCGGAAAATTTTATGTAGATTACGTTTTTGCTATACGATTTTTAATTTTTTTTTCATCCATACAAATCGACCCGCCATAATGCACATATCTCTAATTTTAGAGTTTAATTACATTGAATGAAACTTCTTTATTTAGATGGACTTTTTTAATATCTTATTTATTAAAAATTAAATGGAATAACAATTTATTTTAGAAAGAATTTTATGAAAAAATATAGCTTAAACACAATTTAAACCTACAATCTAATTTGTATAAATACCGCAATTATGTATTTCGATTTAAATAGTTACCATAATAAGAAGTATGTTGTTTTAAGAATACGAAAAACAGAAGAAAGGAAGCAACATGTGAATAAATTAAAAATGATAATTACAGCAAATTTCGAACCACCAGTATCACTTGTTAAAGTTTGATGTTTGACTGTTGGCTGGCAGGCACCGCAGTGGTGCAGAGGTTAGAACTCAAAAGAATTCTGAGGAAAGAATGTGGTGATTCTTGAAACATGTAAATTCAACCTAGGTTCGAGCCCTAGCTCAGCCAAGAAAATTATCAAAAAATTTTAATAAAAATTCCAAGTTGTAAAAATTCCTTCCTTCAATAAAAATAATTTAATGAAAATTAAATTTGATGAACTCAAGCCTAACTAAAAATATATCAAAAATTAAAATTAACAGTTCAACTAAATCACAATTGTTCTTAAAAAAAAACATTAAAAATTTTTACTTTTTTGCCCTTGTTAAAAAAAATTTTAAGATTTTTCTCTTAAAAACAAGATTTTTTTTTCGCCAAATTAAGATTTTCCTTCCAAATCTTCTGGCAACGCTGTATTTGAGTGCAACTTAAATTTTTGCACTAAATTTAAAATCAAAAACTTGTATTTTCATGATTAAAGCCAATTGTTATACCGTTATTGACATAATTTCATTTTGTTTAATGTTCTTTAATTATGCCTATCCTCCAAAAAAAACCAAAAACCATGCACAGACAAAGTTAGAGTTTTTAAATTTTAGTGATACAATGTTTGTATGCAGCTTTTTTGATTGCAAGTCCAAATTTTGAACTATTTGAATTGAGTGCAGATTTTTGCATTCAATCTGCGTTTAGTGATAGTGAAAAAATTTGTAATATCACTAAAATTTTTTTAGTGGTAGTTTAAAAATTGCAATCATCCCTTAAGCTGGTAAAAAAGAGTGCAAACTAATTTCTTTGCAGTTTTATTTAGTGATTTAAATCAATATTTAGTGCACTACCCCCAACTATGATACCCAACGTGTTGCTTAAATTTTTCTATCTAGGAACATTTAATTTTAACTCGAAAATTTCAAGTTAAATTTGATAAATGTTATTTAAAACATTCAAAATTTTTTATTTTTCGAATTTATTCTATGAGCTAAATTTCAGTTATGTATTTTTTTTTAATTCCTTAAATTTTTCAAAAATGACTTTTTATACATAACTGAAATTTAGCTCATAGAATAAATTCGAAAAATAAAAAAATGTTGAATAATATAAAGTAACCTTCAAAAGGAAATAATTCCCAGTTTCTATTTGTTATTTAAAACTTTAGAATTTTATGTATAAGAAAAAAATCAATTATATACATACATATGTTCTTGGCGGTGTGTGTAATACATAGAAATATGGACCACTCATTGTATAGCAATCGATTTATAATCACTTTTTAAAGTGACCTAACGATAGCCATCCATCCGTCTGGCTGGTTGACTGTCCATGTTTGTTTTGTGCGTAACACATGTGGTCAACACATTTTAATTAAGAACGAAGTCTATGTAAATGGTGAGAATCGGTCTATAACTTTACATATTCCCCATTAAAACTTCTTTTCAAATTACACTCTTTGTGTCCGTAAATCAACTTCATAATAATGTTGGTATTTTTATTAATTTCGCCTTAAATATATTTTGCTGCAAATCAAATTATATTCGAATCAGTTCCCATTTACCCAAAACTCTCATCTAAAAAAAGCTTTCACTTCCTTTTAATTGTTAACATTAATATATACAATTAATCTTTATGTCAACTGCTACATACCCGGGTATGTATTGAATTTTAAAAACTCTGTATATCTGAAAGTGGCTATCATATCACTTTCAAACTATGTAATGATATCCTCACTAAGAGTGTTTTCTTACATATTCTGATGTTTGAATAAAATTGGACACATCAGCCCATGGATGTGATAATTTTTTCATTCCTTCCCCTTACGTCAACCGCAGTTCAAGTAACGACGAGCAACTAACAAGTTTTTGTAAAAAGTCAATTATTGTAAATATTCATATATGAAATCAAAGAAAAATGCACAAGTCTTTGCTAAAACACCCGTTATTTGAATTTTTCATGCATTAAAACCATTTAAAATAAGAAAAAAATGCAACTAAAATACAAGTTAAACGAAAAAACAATAACAACAATATTGTATACCCGCACGCAAAGAAAAAACATGGTTGATGCAATCACAATCGCAAACTATCATTAATGTTTGTGGTTATGATTGTGCCAAACACGTCTTGAGCAACAATATATGTTCAGACATAATGTTTTTAGCCTATTATTGTCCCAAACATATTATCATGCTCATAAGAAAAATATGTCTATTTTAACACGTTACATGGTTCTCACAATAAAAACAATAACAAATTAATTCTAAAGAATTTATTTTTTATTAAAAATACAAATTTATGTACATATGCTTTGTTTTATAGATATATATGTACATTAAAGCATATAATAAAAAATTAAATTAAATACATACATATGTATATTGGCCGTTTTCTTATTAAGCGAATTTCTTTTTTTCTAGCGAAAAACTGCATATTAAAGATATTTGGTTTTTTCAATGTCACATTTGCTTCTATTCTGTCGCAAAATTTACCAGCACTCATCTGCCAATTTATTTTCCTTTTTGCCGTAAAGATAAATTCAATCAGCTGACTCCCAACTTTTTTAATGTTGTAGGTGTTTTTGGCTGCAAGAAAAACAACGTTTATACATGTTTGTATGTATATTTATAATTCTATACAAATAACTTACCGGCCTTTTTCTCCCTGAAATAAAGTTTAAATTATTTTTCAATAATTTAAGTTTCCCGATTAACTGATGCTAACAGACTTAAATGACGCTAAGAACATTTTTTTTTGCTTTATAAATACACATTGTTTTTTTTTTTTTTTTTTGACAATAAATGTTTACTCAATAAGAGAATGTGTTTTAAAGCAAACAAAAATGATGGTACTAAACATACCTTTTGTGTGCAACGTATATTATGATTTTAATTGTAAAGTTGAAAATAAAAATATTTTAGTAGCAAACATTTCACATAATTTAATATGTTTATCTAGATCAGAGTAACTTTTTAGGTGTAAAACACCATACAATATTATTATAGTGAATTTAAAAATGTTAAGGACAAAAAATATTTGTTCAAGTTATATTAGGACTATAAAAAACTTATTAGGGTAAACATATTAGGCAAATATGAATAAAAATGTTCGTAGTGACCATTTATTAATCATGTTTTTTCTCTGCGTGCGGGTATGCTTGCTGTTGACGTAAGTATAATTTTTCAGCTGTTGACATAAAGGTTAAGGAACCGTCTCTTAAATCCCTTTGGGACACAAAATCCCATATGGATGTTAATATCTAGATAGTATTCGGCACAAATAATTGGAAATGCATTTTAACCTCTTAAGATAACTTTGATTTTTTGAGCCGTTGACTGCTCATCGTTTCCAAACAGGGTAAAATTTTAAAAATTCGTCTGAAAATAGCTGCAATTCACTATGCCAGACTAAGCTCAAAGTTACATTTAATAATGTTGCAAGATATATTTATGGTAAAACTAGATACAGTAGAATATCACAGTTTTCTTACCAAATCTTTAATGTACCTTTTGAAAACCTACTAAAATGCCGCACTCTACTATTTTTACACAAAATTATTTATAGTAAACAACCTGAGTATCTTTACAAAAGAATAACGTTTTCAAGATCCAATAGAGGATACAAAATAAACTCCATTCGATACCGTAAACTAATATCAGAAAGACACTTCTTCGTTAATGCCATCCGTCTCTGGAATGAACTCCCATCTAATATACAAGTCCTAGGCAATGCTAAGCACTTTAACATTGCAATATTTTCTCATTTTGCTTAAAATTTTGTAACTTATATTAAAATTATTGTCTACTTTTACTTATTATTAATATAAATAATTTCTCTAATCTATAAGTAACTTCAAATAAATCTGCCACTGTATCAGCAGTACTATTATATAAGATTGAAAGTCTTGTTGTACTGTAATTTTTCTAATTAAATAAATAAATGTTAAATGTTAAAATAAAATTTATAAACAAAAAAAAAAAAAAAACAAAAAAACAAACAAAACAAATACGAATATAGTGTTTGAGCTTTACCAGTTATAATTTTAGGATGGTTTTAATTAAAAAGAATTGTTATAACATTATTATATAATTTTTTAATTATAATTTTTTATTATGTAAATATTAAATTGTTGAATATTTCGTTTTGAAATGAGCAATTTTTGAATTTTTTTGGGCATAATTTTAAAAACTTTCAAGGCATATTTTCATGTTTTTACTGCATATATAAGGCACATAAAACGTGTTGATTTGGAGAATATTTCTGGTTTCCCTGGTTATGACTTTTTATTTGTTGAAATCTTACCAAGATATGTAAAACTTACTTTAAAAATGGTGGATCAATAAAAACTGGATTGCGTTACAATTGTGATATACCGATCAACATAATCGTCTTCCTAAGAAAGCTATTAAAATTTTGTTGATTTGGTTCTAAGAGAATTTAAAAAAAATAATAATTTTCAATGAAAGCCACAATGACTTTTCTAAAAATAGATTTAATTAAAAAACTATTTTTATTTTCTTGTATAACACCAATCAATTTTCTAGCCATATTCTAGCAAAATGTTTCACATATTTTTTCTCATTTAAACCCTGCCATGTCACATATCTTTGGACAATCTTTATTTAACAAACATGAAATGCCAATTCATTTTCTTTTTTCCTTCAGTTCGAATTTCCATTTTTGAAATCAAGAGTTGTTCTTAAGTAAATGATACAAAACCTGTGAATACTTTTCTAATTTGCACTGTGGTATAGTCTTCAAAACTATTATTGCAAAAAATTATGAATTTTAAGTTTTTGCTAAAGAAAATTCAAATTACGTAATTGCAAACAGATTAATGGTTTTTAAAAAAGTTGGATTTTTTCCATTAACGCCTTTGGGAGCAAATGGCTTCCATAATTAATTTCCATCTTACACGATTCTTTGCAGTTGGTCTTAAGCCTTCCCATGTAAGATTTCTCTGTCTTTTTCTTGGAGTATCAATCCATTCAGTATTGTTATTTTGTCATCTACCAGTTTCGTTAAATGGTTTTTATTCCAGTTAAGTAGATGATTGATCTGCTATAGCAGGTCTTAGGATGCTGGCCATGCCATCTATCGTTGCCTAGAAAGAACTCCATCCGTATATTTGGTTTAGTGGTGGGGAACTTTTTCCCAGTGGTTCGCGGCTGCCTGACCTGATGGCATTCTGTTTTTCAAGATGGGGCACCTTGGAAGTATTTTTCGGAGGGGCGACTTAATTTTTAAAACTCGAAAACCATGCTGAAAATTTTTTGTCATCTGTAATGGATCAAACATGGGGTGCTTTATTTCGTAGGTAAGAGTTTTAACCACTACACCACGCCGCCACTAAAGAGGTTGGATAAGAAGTCAAAATCTCATAATTGTCTGGGTTAGCAAAAAATGTACACATCGTAAACCCATCACAGCTGCTTACAATTTTATATTATACCACTTTAACCAGTACCACCAAAAATATGTCCTGGACTAATTTTATGTCAGAGCTCTTCATTAAATTCAAGCATCACGGAGCAGCTGAGTTTGAAAAATATAAAAGAGTATGTATTAGGTGTTGATCATTAACCTGTTTTTAATGTGGCTCATTCTATACACTAGTGCTGCTTTTGTAGTAGAGGTTAGATAGCTCCGATCCCTAATTAGGAGAATTGTCCCTTTCTTATTCCCTTGGAACGGACTATGCCGCACTTATAGGGTGAAAAATATGCCAAATTATTTAAAAAGAACAATTATTTGCTTTTTATAATAGTTTTTGCTAAAAAAAAAGTGAACAGCCAGTAAGTACTGCTCCTGCCATTATGAACATTTTTTTCATTTTTTAAAGAATAGAATTTGTTTATTTTCTAATACCAGAAAACAAATATTTACTTCCAATCACTTTTGCGTAAAACACGCCACAGTGCTTTTCTAAATTCTAATTCTATCCTGACTTACGACTCATTAAATTTTCTTTGCTAAAGTCATAAATCCCAAGGCATAGATATTAATTCATTCATACCATTTGTCATTTTCCTTTAAAACTCCAACAGAGCCAAAACAAGCGACTGAAAGAATGAATGAAAATGTAATAAACTTGAGCATTTTGTTGTGGTTTTCTTGTTTCTACCTTCATTTTGTCCTTATTTCTGGCATAAATCTTATAATTTTTATTTGAACTTTGAAGTCTGTGTGACTGTGTAAGAGTGTAAAGAACATCTTGGAGTTGAGGCGTTTTTCCTTTTCTGCAATTTAAATGGCAAATTATTTCTACATCTTTACAATACAACACACATCCGTATACTTTTGTAAAATATGTTTGTTTGTATGTAGATTGGTTTATAAAAGTTGTCTGCAGAAGCAACAGTTTATTTAAGAAATGAGAAGAACATTTTTTTCTAAGAGTTTTCATAATTTTCTTTCATTTTCGGTTACTGTTGCTTTGTTTGCTACTTGTCTGATTTGGTTATAAGCACTTTTATTATCATCATTATTTAGTACAGCTCAATGAGCATGAAATTTAGAGTCAACAAATACATTTTTTAATATATAAATTTTTACACAGTAAATCATGTTCATTTTTTTTTTTTGTTTCTTAATCGGGATTTCCATTTTGTTGATGCAATTTTTACATTATCATTAGAGTTTTAAATTATATAATAATTCAGTAATAGTCCAAATTTTTTATATGCAGAACTAATTAAAAACAGGCAAGCAAGAACTTCTCTCAACAAATATGATATAAAAGCATGAAATAGATATCAAATAAGGTTTCAACATAATTTGTAAGCAGTTTGTTTAAAGTAATTTTTAAAATAAATCCTAAGATTCGAAGGATCATAAATCCTTTTAAGCTTGGAACTTTAAATTTCGCTGAATGCGAAAATATCCTGCAAAGCTTTCTGTTATTCTTAATAAAAATTTGTTAAAAAGTAACGCCACGCCGTATAAGAAATGAACATCTAAGAACCCTATAATTTTTGGTCCTTCGAACTTTCAATCTCTAAATTTCTTTCAGTGCCAAACATTCTTTTTGTGTTTTTTGTTATAAATAAACATTTGCATTCTTCATTGTTCTCCGGATAAAAGAAAGTTTCTTTCTCGAATATTTCTATGATTTATTTCATTAAACTTAAATTATTTTTGTGCCACACTGCACACTGGTCGATCCCGGCCAAAAATTACTTTTTTTTATATTTTTTTTAATTTTAATAAAATTTTCATGACAGGTTATAGCGAACACTTTAAAACATACAACTCATTTCTTAATTTGACGCTTGGAAAACTATTTTACTGTAAATACTGGAATAAAGTTGATAATTTGTTCCTTACAAACTTAAGGTTTTCAAAGTTGATTTTTGTACTTTGAAATAAAAGTAAGTAAACCGTTTTAGTAATTAATCATTCCATGTGATTGTGAGTTACTTTAAAAACAAATAAAACCTAAAGGAAGCCAAATTTAAAGAGGCCATAACAAAAAAGGTGGGCCTAGGGGAGGTTGTGTGATAATTATATTTGGTACTGTTGAGTATTAAAAGTAAGTACTACACATTTCAGATGCCACCACCTGCCACCCCAGTAACCAGATCACTTTTAGTGACTTTATATATATTTTTATAAGATTAACGTGACTGACTGGGTGATAATCGCCCAGCCCAAACAACTTAAGCCAGACACTTGAAATTTTGTATGTAGACTCCCCTCCCAATGTGAAAAATAAAAAAGTATAGACTTTTATTAATTCAATTAATTCATAAAGGGTTAGAAATGGGTAAAATCAGTCTTTCCAAAAAAAAATCTTGCTAAATGGTATGTTTTAGGTGAATGTTTCTAAACAATCCCCCCTCACCCATCCAACAGCAGCTCAAGTCGTATCTAGTATCTAGTTAGATATGTATATAATCACATAAGTTTACATATTATATTATAGCCATATACGATCATATCTACTTTTATTTGCTCAGGTAGGCAAAAAGATGGGAACAGAAGATGAGCATATATATTTATTCCAGAAACTATTATTATAATCCCTACAAATGATCTTATTTTATTACACTTCCAAAGCCCTTTTTATTTTGTTCTTTTGGGTCGTCAATGATTACCTGGCCAACCCCTGTATGCTATTCTTAAGTTGAATACCAAATGTCAGCCATGTGCGCAAAGAAATAATGAAGTTATGGATTTTTTGGCCGGAATTGACCACTGTGCACTGGCAAAAAAAAAATTAAACATTTTGTTTTCTCTTTCCTTGTTTGAATACGTTTTTAGGGTACTTGGAACTTTATTTTCATTATTATCGTTATTATCATGGTACTCTAAAGTTATGCGTGAGTACGCTTGTAAATACATACAAAAGTATGTACTACATTCAAAAAGGCAAAACTATCTTTAATAGTACTTATTTTTATTCATCTTTAAGTTTTTATTTAAACAAAGTTGTAGTATGAAAAATAAATATGTTATGTTTTGAATATATAAATTTTAATGTTTGAATGTATATAAGAAATAAAAACGAAGATAATCTATGAGATGGGAAAAGTTTAAAATGAGTTTTATACTTAAAAAAATAATGACAGATGAATTTTTGGTACCATAAATGAAAAGTTACTCTGTGAAAAGGAAGAGGAGTAGTTGCTTGCCTTAAGGCTACGTTTTAAATTTTGTGGAGAAAGTAGTAATTAATTTTTTCTAAAGTGAAAAGAAATTTAATTAAGAAATTAATATAAGGTTAATGGTATGTACGTAAAATAAGCTAACGCACAAATTCGGCAATAACTTACGTTATTATAAATAAATTTCTAGTATTGTGGTTATTTTATTGAACTATTTATGGTTTTTAATCCAAATTTTTAATATTTTTAATTAGGCTTAAGTTCATTAAATTTAATTTTCCTGTCCGTAAACACCTGGGTTCGAGCCCAGATTGAGTCAGGAATGAAAAATTATCAATAAAAATTTTAATTAATTTTCATGTTGTAAAATTCCTTTCTTCATAAAAATAATTTAATGAAAATTAAATTTAATGAACTTAAGCCTAATTAAAAATATTAAAAATTTGGATTAAAAATAAATAAATTTCTTCATAAAATTATATGTAACTCACGAACACTGCATTTAAAAAATATCGTGTCACGCTTCCATCTCTTTTATTGTTAAATTTCATTGTACCCTACATAAAAAAATTTCACAAAATGTCACCTACCCTTCATAAATTTTTTATACACGGACCGGAAATAATATCCAATGCCCTTTTGCCAATTGGTGAGCTATCAGAGGAAGCGCAAGAGGCTAGAAACAAAGACTTCAAAAACTATAGGGAATACTTCGCCCGTAAATGCAGCCGGGAAAAAACTAATGAAGACATATTTAATAGATTTCTGCTTACTTCAGATCCATATATTTCCAGCATGAGTAAAACTAATTTAAAAAAAATACACACAAAATACCGCAGGTAGCTTTGGAATTATTAATTCTTCCCGAAGAAGGCGGCAATGATGATGAGGATTCTGATCATGATAATGATGATTATGATAATGATCATTATAGTGATAATGATAATTATGGTGATGATGATGAAGATATCTAAAGCTATTATCACAATAATACCTAAAATGAATTTAAATGCATATATGTATATGTATTTCCATATAATTTTTCTCTTCTTTTTTTTAAATAAAAAAATATTTTCTATCAGTTTTTTTAGAATTCATGAAAATTGTCGTAAGGAGCTTAAATCAATTATGTAGAAATATTTATATGTATATGTACATATATATTATTTTTAATTTAATTTTTTAATAAAATATTCAATATATTTTAATTTTCAATTTTATTTAATCATTTATAGCTTTCTATTTTAAATTTACAATAAAATTTGTAAATTAAGCCCATTTTCCACAAATTGAAAAAACGTTCCCAAACAGACAATTTTAATTTTTTTTGTTTAATATCGTTTCATTTTAAGTTTATGACAATTATTGATAAACAAAAAAAAATATAATAATTTATTTCGTTACTTTTTTCAAAAAGTTGTAAATTTCTTGAAATCCTTCAAAACCCAAATTCTGACTTTAAATTAAACTTATGTTCATATTTATGCAAAATATATATTTATTTTTTTATGTTTTAGAAAGAAGACAATCTAAGCTTCTCATTTTTTAAAAAATCACTTTCCATTTTGAAATTACGGATAAAATTTTGAAACAAACTATAATTTTCCGAAAAATAAAAATGTCTATAAAATCTTAAAAAAAAATTTTTTTCTGTGTATCTTTTTTTCAGAATATGCCTTTTAATGTATAATTAACGATTTGAAAAAAAAAAATTTCAAAAAAATTTAAATTACGGTTCCCATGAATTAATCGTCACTTTCGGTGTCATCGAACCCACCGTGCGCTGTATTAAAATTGATTCAAATTATTGGTTTTTAATACCAGAAATCACTCTGCAGAATTTTGGGATGATTGGTTCATAACTTACCATGGCTTAAATATAAACTCCCCTCCTGAAAATCAATTAAGTTCGGCTTAATGTGTTACGGATCATGATATTTTGCTCAATCTAGTTAAAATTGCCAAAAAAAATCATAAAACTTTCTAATTGTCGGTCAATTATATAATTAAATAGATACCATATAGATCCCACTTCTGAAATATTCGAACTGTCAGTGGAGGATATAGAAGATTCGACGCAGCCGAATATATCACTCTAGTTTGTTTAAAACAAAACGCTCTTTGGAATGCATGTGTGAAATATGCAAAATTAGAAATAGAAAAACACATAGAAAAAACCCTTTCGGCCTTTTGAAAACACAAATAAAAACCAACAAAAAACCAAATTAACTAACAATGTGAGTAGATTCATTTTTCAATATCCATTAAGTTTGGGAACTTAACAAGCTTTGACCAAAGGCAACAATACAACCAAGAAAAAAATAAATTCAAAATCAATAATAAGTCTTACAACTTCTGCATGTAAATGTTAAGTAAATATGCAAACTTTTTTTTGAAATAAAAATCAAAATGCTTTCTATATTTTACTTGCCAAAGTTTAAACAAAATATTATTTACAATAGAACTGGCCAGTTAAACTATGCCAGAATTATAAATAAAAACTTTTGCCTAAAAGTATACTGTAAATTTCGTATTCTTTAGAAATCTTATTCAAAATACTCCTGAATTCGTTGCTCTGTTGACTTTGAATTAAATTAACTTGCTGAGCTTTCTGAAAAAGGAAAAATAAAAACAAAAACGTTAATAAGATAACTTTTACTTGTGTGTAAGTTTCTTGTGAAATTCCTTTGTTTTAGCTTTAGCTGATGTAACGTGCTTACATTTTCGTTAAATGAATGTATATTTGGTTTTCTTAACAGCCGTAATTTATCAAAAGACATTTAACATTCATTGTGTTCACTCCTGCCACAAGGAAAATGCTTACACACATTTTGACTAAAGATGAATGCCTGTATTCACAAAATTTTTTTAAATTTTATAAAGGTTTAAAGAACAAATTTACTATTTTAATTATCCCTAATAAACGTTTGTTAAATTTAATAATCGTTTAAGAATACGGGGGGAAAAATAAACATCAGAATAAAAAGTTAAAGGTGATGCGCTAAAGATTATGATCAAATTCTTGAACCAGCTAACCTGATACGTGTTAACGCCTGGCACATCGAAATTGTATATCTTTGTATTATATAGCATTGCATATGTTACCTCATTAGTGGAAATGAAGCTGATTAGTCAATTAGTTGAGCTCAACGTATTATGAGAATTTTTTGTTTCATATACTTCGTGGTTGGAAAACAGTTAGTTAACTGTTAACAGTTTATGGGTTGAAGAAGGTCATAGGAGGTGAATGAGTGCCATAATATATGCTTTAGTATTTACGTTATCTAATACGCACAAATGTATGCTTTAATAAAATGATAATAGCTATTCAATTGCTTCCTTTTTGTTATCAGATTTTATTTAAGAAACAAGTGTGAAAACACACAGAGAAAATATAATTTGCTAAAATTTGTTTTGGAGAAGGTTGATATCAAAAAAAATATTTTCATTAGTATAATTTGTGTTGAATAAAATTTTAGTATCTAATAAGTAACTTATAAGCCACTATTGATTCAATTCCAAGATAAATTCTTTCATAGCGTTCAAGCAGCATTTTGAACATGCAAACTGTTTTGGCTGCATCTTAGAAGACTAACAATTTGGGAACTTGATTAGATTTAAAGATAGAGTTTAGCCCTCAGATAAGTTAACCATTTTGGTTATATTTTGGATCAAGATTATTTTGTTTAAAGCTGCACTTTCAATATTATTAAGAATGTAAATGAAACGATAAAATTGTTATAATGAGTACAAAAACATTAAGTATTTTTGTTATAAAACACAATTGTTTTTCATTATTTAACTTAATTCCTAATCGACATTTTGGTTGGCGATTTGATTGTATTATAGAACAGAATAGAACGAAACTAGCGATAATTTATTCTAAAGGCTTCTAAGAGCGGCAGTAATGCCCGTAATTTCTAAAAAAAGGAATCCAGCTGTGTAAAGAAATTTATGGTGTAAAAGCTGTTACATTTTTAAAGAGAACTGAAGGTAAAATCAAAAACAAGCTGGATATTCACTGTACTGAATCTTTGATACCCTCCACCGACAGTTCGAATATTTCAGGAGTGATATCTATATGATGTCTATTTATTACTAATTTTTTTTTTATAAAAACAGACATCAGCATTAAAATTGGTTGCGGTTAAGACCTATATAAAATTATCGATTGACAATCTTGAGTAAAATATTATGATTCGTATTAGTTTAAGCCGACCTTAAATGGTTTTCAGGAGGATGTTTTATTTTGGAGTCATGGTAAGTTACCAATCATCCCAAGATTCTGCAGAGTGATTTTTGGTATTAAAAAACATAAATTTCAATACTGTGCTGAAATTAGTTTTAGCGTTTACAGTGAATTTTAGAAGGCTGCTAAACATGGAATCAAAGGTAAGTTATGGACCGTATATAACAAAATTGAAAGACATTTTTTTTCTGGCCATATAAAACAAAGTTGGAAGAAATTTTGCCGTAGCATCTTTATATGCTAAGGATAACTACAAGCAATTTGACACCAAGTTTTTCTCACTTCTTTTGTGTTTTAAACTGACGGACGGATGGCTAAATCGATTTATGGCCATTTTCTCAATGCTCCGACAAACTGTCTGTTACTTAATGTCAACATAAGTTTATAAGACCGATAAAGTGTCCGTTAACGATTTTGATATTCTCAATATAACGACCAAAAACATTGTTTTTAATTGGCAGCACTTCTCAAAATTCATCTTGAAGTTGGGAGTCAGCTGATTGAATTTATCTGTACGGCATATAAAAGGAAAATCAGATGAATAATAAAAAAGTTTCACACAGAATGACAAACTTAGTATACCCTCTCCAGAACTAATTGTTGCGGAGGGTATAAAAACACGTAGACCAAATAAACTTTTAAATAGGTAAATATAACTGTTAGGTGGGAACACGCCCATTGTGCTTTTTGTAGAAATTATTGACATTTTTTTTCTAATTTTTAATAAAATAAGTTTCCCATATTTTGTTTAAAAGCTTAATTTTCATGTTTTTTAATCCTTACAAACATTTAAATATTGAGAATTTTTAATTTCGAATAATTGATATTTGTTTCAGCATTTTAAAAATAGCCGTTTAGCCGGTTTTAATTCGAATAAATAAAAACACCAAGCTGAAATTAATTTTTGAAATAAAAAAAATTTTACAATAAAAGAAAATGAAAAATTTATTATTAATACGATTTCCGTATGACGTCCTAAATTCCCAGTTTTTCATATTTGATAAATACACTGAAATTTATTGTTGAGGGAAAGCTAGCTTCTATGCGCATTTCACTGGTTGCTTAGGCCAGCTCATCAGGAAACCTTTGCCAAAGATTTCAGAAAAGTCAAAAATATTATACAAATAAAACCCTTAAGCGAATAAGAATTATAAACACTCAAAGTCTTACTTGTAACAATATCAAAACTTAAACAAAACACCAACAATAAACAGTGAGTTTATCTTTTCTTACATTCCCCTTAGTTAGTTTTTATTTTTGGTAAAATATGAACATAAGATTTCTAAAGTAAAAACGATATCGGGCATGATGTTGGTGTTTTATCATGCTGTAATGTGTAATACGAGTACGTAAATCAATCATAATAATTATTTATTTCTCATTCGGGATAAAATAAACATTATAAGACTTGAATCAAGCGCATTTTGAGATTGATTTAATCTTAGTTTTACTCAAATCAATCTCATTTTCGGATTATTTCAAGTACGAAGCCGGGATAAAATATGGATAATTTAGGTATTTTGTGATTGAAACTCCCTACTTAAATCAATCTTTCTGTACTTGATTCAAGAATATACGTACTCACGGTACTATTAATTCAGCTTCGGATTGATTTGGCTACGGGTGGACTGAGTTTTCTTTTGAGTGCAAATTTTAAATTTACTCTCCAGTTGCAAATTTGTTGCTAATAAAGTAAATGAACACACCTGAAAATCAAGTTAAAACAAATCAAAAAACAAACGGAAAGCTTTTTATTAGCCAACGTACATATAAACTTGCACAACTTTAGTACTGTTTGTTGGCGTATACGAACGATATGGGAGAAAGTGTTTTAGATCCAGAACGCAGCTTATAAAATAAGTAATAATACTTTCCATCGATACAACTATACATATAATATCAAAACCTTTTCGATTAGAATAAAATTACAGTTTACAGTACAGTTTATTTGTGCAAAGCAAAAAAAAACGAGAGTTCTCCCGCACAAGGTAGAAGATAGAAAACCCCGTATATCAACTTGGTCGACAGTTAAAAAAAAACAACGTTTAAAGTACAACGGATTCTATGTAACTTTTGACTTTACTACAATTTAAACAACAAACACAGATATTATTTTAGGATTTTCACTTTATAAATTCATGTGTATAAAAAAGTATTAAAACAATGAAAAAAAGACAAAAATAAATTTGCAAAGCTCAACAAAAAATTCAATTGGATGCAGATATTCAGATATTCATACACAAACTTACTAAGCAAAGCAAATTAATATTGCATTTGTCTTGTTAAAAAGAACATCACAGTCAGTTAGTAAAACATTATAAGTACTGATGTGATCTCCTTATTGTCCTTGTGCACTTCCACACACACAAGATCACATATACTTTAAATGCATTCATACGCACACATGTTGGAGAAAAGAAAAACAAATCAAAAGTAAAATATCATGACTATAAAATAAAGTTCTCTTGTATAACAATTTTCAATTTCTTTTTACGAAACAAAAAACAAAGAAATTGATTAAACAAAACAGTAAATTGGAAGAAGAAAATTGAAAAAGCAGTATGAAAAAAGCAAAATGTTGCTACATAAATTTAAGATTTATTTATGCTGCATGGTTTGTTTTATGTTTTAACCACAAACGCTCTTAGTCATACACAATCTCGTACATTAAGCCCAGAAGGATTGAATTAATATTTTCTAAGACTTAGACTAGACAAACAATTGTACGATGTGTATATGTTTGTATGAATGTATGAATGAATATGTTTTTATATCTTACAAAAATATATTTTGGTATATATTTTAATAAAATAAGGTAACATGTACATTGTACAATGCCTTGGAAAATTCAAGTTGTTCTCATTGTTGCTGTTGTTTCTCGTCTAAATTTCATCATCTTTCTCAATCTTGCACTCGTAACAACTAATAAAAAGCTTGTCCTTAACCTTACTGGCTTCGAATTAAGTTGTAGGGTGTGTCTTCATGTAGTCGTACCTGAAGCACTTGCGAATTATGTTTTCTCTAGTAGTTGTTGAACATTCATGTATTTTTTTGCGTTTGTTTTTAACTGTCTGCTCATAATACAAACACAATTGCATTCATACACTCACAATGTTATTACAGTAACGGACTGTAGTTTATTTAAGAAGTATTCCGTTCAGTCATTTTAAAATAAATAAAAATAATAAATTCCAAGCAAATTTATTTTTAACTGATTCTAACAGTTATTTAAAAAACTAAGTGCATATAAATACGGATTTTTGGTTGCAGTTAATGTTGTCCGTTGATTATGTTAAATTATTCTTTATGTAAAATTAAATAAAAACGTAATTTAAAGTAACGAAAAGTTCATTTAATTTTTAATTTAAAAAGTTCAACCGCGATTCCGTAAAAACAAATGAATTTTTAGTTATTTTATATTGGTTGGTTGGTTGGTTAACGTGGTAGCACGCACAGTTCCCGGCGCGCAACAAGTAGAGCCGACGGTGGCTCCGTTTTGACACCACACAACTCGTCAAGAAATCGGAGCCCACCGATCAAAACTTGACCCAGGGGCAATGCTGAGGTGGCTAGAGCCAGCCCGTTGCGTTGAGATATTTCAGCAGGCTGTTGAGTCCCACCCGCGATATCTCCGAGAGTCCTTGTAGAAGGTAATTCCCGAACAGTCCATGTCGTATAGAGTTAAACGCCGGGCAATCACATAAAAGATGAAATACTGTCTCCTCAGTTCCAGGTTCCCTGCAGCTGCGGCAGCATTCATTGAAAGGGAGGCCGAGTCTCATAGCGTGCTTGCCGATCGTCCAATGACCAGTGAGCACGTACGTAAGTCTTGACACGTCCTTCCGACTGAAATTGAGAAGTCGCTCAGAGCGACCTATGTCATATGTGGGCCACGTTTCCTTGGTAGCCTTACAGCCATCCAGTTTCCTCCATTTGTCGTCAGCCATATCCAGATAGTGCCTGAAGATTTCGCTCCTGATAGTTCCCAGGGGTGTTGCGACTGGCACAGCCTGTGAAATATCAAGAGCGGCTCCAGATTTGGCCAGCCCATCCGCTTGTTCATTGCCAAAATGGTCCCTATGCGCAGGGATCCAAATTAAGGTAATGTCAGATAGACTGCCCAGTCTGGACAGTTCTTCCCTACACTGGTTGACGAGTATGGATGTTGTTTTATATGACTCCAGTGACATCAAAGCTGCCTGGCTATCGACGAAGATGCCAATTTTGCCGCTGATGTTCCTATCGTATAGCGTTCTGCATGCCTCCCTGATCGCCAATATTTCAGCCTGAAATACGCTAGCCCAATCCGGCAGACGAAAAGAGAGATTCACATGTAGTTCCTCCGAGAAGACCCCAGAGCCGACACCACAAGTCATCTTTGACCCATCTGTGTAAACCCTCGTGCGGTATTCCTCGTCCAGAATACCCCTGCTCCATTCCCGTCTTGACGGGAATATGACCTTGAATTTCCTATCAAAGTCCATGCGGGGTATCATGTAGTCCGTTGGTCGTTTCAGAGATGTGCGTTGCTTCCGTAAGATCCCTGCATGACCGTACGTCCTCGCCCTCCAACATCCCGATGAAGAGAGCCTGACCGCGCTATTGACGGATATGGCCATAAGGTGTATTTCAATTGGAACAAGGTGCAGCATAGTGTTCAGAGCCTCTGAAGGACTAGTGCGTAGAGCGCCTGTTGCTCCAATGCAGGCTGATCTTTGTACTCTGCCCAGCTGAACCACGATGTATTTCTTGCTCGTCGCGGTCCACCATACCAGAGATCCATATGTAAGAATGGGCCGTAATATTGCCGTGTATAGCCATTTGACCAGTCTAGGATTAAGGCCCCACCTGGTGCCAAACATTCTACGGCAGGCGTAGTAAGCCACCGTAGCCTTCCTAACCCTGTGTTGAGTATTCAATCTCCATGATAGTTTCGAGTCCAGGATGATTCCCAGGTATTTCGCGTGATTCGACAGGGGAAGTTCGCAACCCCCCAGCCGCGGTAGTTTGAAAGCCGGAATTTTTGTCCTTCTGGTGAATAGTACCAGTTCCGTTTTGTTTGGGTTCACTCCCAGTCCGCACTCAGCGGCCCAGTTACTGAGCGCCCCCAACGCACTGGACATAATGTCACTCATCACATCCAGAAACGCACCAGATACTAGTAACACCACATCATCCGCATAGGCCACCGTCTTGATGCCCCTGTTATCCAGGCCAGTAAGAATCGAGTTAACAACGATGAGCCAGAGCAGAGGAGAGATCACCCCACCTTGGGGTGTACCCCTGCTAACATTCTTTGACCTCACACTGTTGCCAAGACATGATGTAACGATCCTTGACCTCAGCATGCTCACCAACCGTCTAATGATGTACTCCTGGACATCCAGATCAGTTAGAGCCTGTTCGATCGCAGTGATCGTGACGTTGTTAAAAGCGCCCTCAATATCCAGGAAGGCGGCCATGGTAAATTGTTTATATTCCAGTGATCGTTCTATGGCCCCTACTACTTCGTGTAGCGCCGTCTCCGTAGACCGACCCTTGAGGTAGGCATGTTGACTGCGTGAGAGTTGTGATGTACCCTCCAGTCGATGTCTTATATGTGAGTCCAGAAGTCTCTCCAGAGTTTTGAGCAGAAAAGATGATAGACTGATTGGACGAAAGTCCCCCGCAATCTCATGACTACTCTTTCCGATTTTGGGTATAAAAACCACCTTTACCCTCCTCCAATTAGCCGGCACATAATTGAGGGATAGGCAGAGTCTATACATTAACCTCAACCAGGGAGTGACATACTTCCGTGCGCTCTGCAGCATCCTAGGGAAAATGCCATCAGGTCCCGGGGATTTATATGAGGCAAAACTTTCGATCGCCCATTGGATTCTTTCCTCCGAAATGATATATTCGTCAATCTCAAAGAACGAATCATCGTATACTGGTTCCCCATCAGTAGCGTCCAAGCAACCGGGGAAATGAGTGTTAAGTAGAATGTCAAGTGTTTCCTCCGATGATTCCGACCAGGTATCATCCGTTCTCTTGACATACGTTGGGTTCGAGTGGCCCTTGGCCAGAACTCTGCTAAGTCTGGCAGATTCTTTGGTGCTATCTATTGATTCGCAGAAGTTCCTCCATGATCTTCTCTTTGCGACTGCTATTGCCTTTTTATATGCCCTCTGTTTTTCGCGGTATTCCTGCCACGATTTACTGGCATAACCCGTGTTGAAAGCCCTACGGGCTTCTCTTCTTAGAGCCGAGAGTTCCGAGTTCCACCAGGGAGGGAAGCTCCTCCTGGCCCTCGTGATGGGGCATGAGATTTCAAACGCCCTAGTCAAGGCGCCACTGAAGGTCTCCTCCAACCCCTCGAGTGCAGAGATTGAATCCCGAATCTTCGGCATTCTACTGAGTCTACGTTCAAGAATTCCGTTAAACTTAGCCCAGTCCGTACGTCTCGGATTTCTAAAGCTAAGTTTCCCGGTATTAACCACGTGTCCAATGTCGAAGAGTATCCAGTTATGGTCCGAGAAGGACCTGCTGCTTGATACCCCCCACCTATCAACTGATAAATTAGACCTGTCGTTCACAAGTGTTAAATCTAGAACCTCCTCCCAACCATTGAATTTACCTGAACTAGGAAATCTAAATGTTGGCCTTGAGCCGGAGTTACAGATAGTAATTTTGTTAGTATTTATGAAATCTAATAGACACTCACCTCTATTGTTGATTTCACTGCTGCCCCAGATGGTGTGCCTGGCGTTGGCGTCACATCCAAGGATGAAGTCCTCTTTGACGCCTAAAGAAGATAGGAGCGACCGTACCTCGTCCGGAGGGGCGTCCCTGTCATGTGCCATATAGCATGAGGCAATCACAAAGCTTCTTTTTTCCGCCATCTCGACCCTTGCGACTGAAAGGTCTGCTGAGCTAAGCTGTGAACAGAAGAAAATATTAATGTGTTTTTTCGCAACAAGACATGCTCTTGGCCTACCCTTGTCCTTCGCGTATAGTATATTATATGTTTTGGCCGGGAACCCTTTCACCATTCCGTTTACCGTCCAGGGTTCCTGAACCAGCGCTATGTCGAGGTCCTTCTCGGCTAGGAGGACCCCGAGGTTGTCAGAAGCACATCTTGAGTGCTGCAGGTTAATCTGCACTGCTCTCAGTGCCATCGGGTGGCTTCTTCTCCGACTCGGAGAGCTTCATACCGGTGAGCAGGTTGTGGGCATTTTATATAAATTAACTATCAAAAAATTATCTGAATAATCCGTAAAAACAAAGGATTATTCAGTTATTTTACGTAATTTAACTACCAAAAAAATAAATTTTTACTTCTCTTTAAAAAACGATGTGCTTGCTTTGTGTACCATATTCCTATTTCTATTTGTTAAAATGATTTAGTTAAATACATCCAATTTTTAAAGTAAAATAATTGCGAAACCATATCGGTCATGCTCCTGGTATCTTATGATTGTGAGTTCTTCTGTACAACAAAAGTAAAACAAGCCTGTGTAACAGGGTAAGTAAACAATAATGTTCTCTCTCTCATTAGAAAAACAAGCGGACAGGTGTCTGCCTGGTATTTTTTTTTAGAAATTCTGCTCTTTTGTGGAGTAAACGAAAATGACTGAATTTAATAAAACAACTGAATATTTCTTTGTTTTTACGGAATATTCAGTTAATTTTTTGATAGTTAAATTATACAAAATAACTGAAAACTTATTTGTTATTACGCAACATGGGGTTGAATTTTTGACAGTAAAAATTAAAAAAAACTTTTCGTTAAAAATAAATGAAAAATGAGTATACCGGATTTTGACTCAATTTTCATTTATTTTACATTACAAATTCAGTTAATTTTAGGTACAGAATATTGTAAGTATACTTTTGTAGTTAAAGTTGAAACAATATTAAAAGTTGGCGAACAAAAATAGAGTTTAATTAATTTATTTATTTCATAAATTTTATTAACTGCATTTTATTAAAAAAATGCGAAATTTTAAAAATTTGCTTTAGCCTCCCTGAGGGTTCTGACATCGTCTTGAGGAGTACCTACCTCTTGGCATTAGAATTCACTGTACTCAAATGAGGCATGTTTCAAGCTTCCAAGCAAAAACAACGAATTTTTAATCGTTGTACCGTTATTTATGTTCACAACAATAATACCAACAGTAGCTTAAAAATAATTTGTGTCTATATTTTATTTTTGGGTACAAACGTATAAGTCTGATTTGTGTCGCGAAAGGAGTGTGAAGGTATAAAGACTATTTTGATAATATTGAAAACAATATTGAATTAAGTTCTATTGGACTCAGTTCAACTACAAGTTCGCTAGCTTTGTGTACATACTTGGATTGGTACATAGCGGTGCGAAACACCAGCTTAAGCACTTGGACCTTTTAATATCCGTCACACTGTGTAAAAAATATATGAGTATGGAATGCGGCGAGAAGAACTTGTGTCTGCTAAATACGGCCTTGTATTAGGTCTCTCTACGCATTCTTTTTACCGCTGAGGAATAACCACTAGTGAACAACAAGTTACTGTGATATTTTCAACTTTGCCGAATCTAATACATCGTACACAATTTTTTGTTTTTATTTTTTTGGTTTCTAAGAAACATTTACAAGGGGGCGCTGTGTAAGCAAAAATGTAGTGCTTCTAGTTTTTAATGGTATGGTGTAGACTTTTTAAGCCATTGATTTACATGAGCCCCTGCAATTTGGCCTAAACTAATTTTGGTGAATTATATAAAGCACTTACTAGGCAAACTGTCTTTTGTAAAGAGAATGGCCCATAATCATAGCCAAACGTTAATGTCAGTTCTTTTTAAAAACAACTTTAAGCTTAAACAAGTAAGAAAGTATAGTCGGTCAAGCCCGACCATATGGCAATCATATACCACAGTATTTAAAAATAATTTTTCTGGAAGGTTATTTCTATGTTTTAAATTTCATTAAAATCGGTTTGATGGTTTCTGAGAGGCGGAAATTGCATCCTGTCTCTCCCCATGGTCATTAAAAAAAATGCTTAGCTTATGTGTTCATATAAATGTAGATCGATCTATGTTTAACATTTCATTAAAATTAGTTTTGTAGTAGAGACAAAGACCATATTCCGGAAAGCAGTTTGTATAGGGGCTTGGTATATGAAATTATGAACCAATTCGCCACATTTTCAATACGCTTGTTCGTTGTGCCAAATTTCATCAAATTATATAAAAAATTGCGACCTGCACTTTGCGCACAAGGTTACATGGACAACCAGCCAGCCAGCCAGCAAGCCAACGAGCCGGACGGACATCGCTAGTTCATCGATCGGTAACTTCAAGGATGGTCTTAAGACATCAGCACAAATGCATGTCATCAACGACGAGTGCGAGAGGTGCAATTGTTGGGCAAGACGACGAGTTGAGGAGGACGGCGCTTCAGCCACACTATCGCGAACAGCATAAATATTTTCTGCAGTACGAGCTGTACGAGTATGCACTGGTGTTGTCACATTTGGACGATTAAATTGACCGAAAAAATCACGAAGTGCACGATATTCACTCTGTTTTGAAGGCCCAATTTTATAATAAGCCTGAATAACTTTATCGTGTTGCTCGATTGTATATATTTTCATGGTTCAAATTGCGTTAATCTGAAATTGAGAAATGTGGACTTCTCCCTGGACTGGTCCAATGTAATGCAAGCATGGACCATGTAATTGTGTTTGTAGTGTGACGATAAGTCTTCGTTTTTTTAAAATGTTTTTGTTTTTAAGCGACCTAAAAATAATCCTCTTAAGTATATAATGGAATAGTTTAAAGACTACTCCTTTGTAATCCAAGGCTGGGTTATATGGTCCTGCCCTAGGACATCGTAATTTTAAATAGACCATGTTTTTCCATACGTTTGGGTTACTTTTGGATAAGTCCTAGTCCCTTGTGGGCTACATTTTACACGCGTGTTTGGACTAGTCCTATTATCTACAGGGTAAATAAGTACGTATTTGTGTGTTTTATCAGCTCCAGTGTATGCGTTTGTTTATTTTCATCGATATCAATGTTTGCGGTTTATAATTACATTCAAATAACTGCAACTTTAATAAACATAAAAGCGGTAATGTGTGTTATTCAAATTTGAAACATCTTTAATAGTTGGAAACGCTGGGAAGTCATTTCATTTGATATTATGAAATTTTATTTGAAAATTATATTAAGGCTGAAAACTGTTCTAAAACAAAAAGAAATTAAGACCAAATATGTGCTACATTTAATTTGTTTTAAAATAGTTCTCATATAAGCATCGTTTAAAATTTGGAACAAAAAATTAAAACTAAATTTTTAAGGCGCCTAAATATGTTACAATGTTGTTAACTGGTCGCTTTAGCAGAGCCGTACAAATAAACCCGTTAATCAGGAGTTTATTTTGGGATCGTAGTTTTAGTTGGTAAGGCGGTGCACTTCTCCATGACGGCAAACAGAGTATTTTTATACCCGCACCACAATAGTGGAGAGGGTATTATGCATTTGTGTTGATGTGCGTAACACCTTAAAATATGGGTCTTGGACCCACCTTTAAGTATACCGATCGATTCAGAATCCCTTTTTGAGTCGATCTAACGATGTCCGTCCGGCCGGCTGGCCTTGTGCGCAAAGTACAGGTCGCAATTTTGGAGATAATTTAATAAAATTTAGCTTTAAGGTTCTTATTGGCACAAGGACCAAGCCTATTAAAAAGGGACCGAATCGTAGGACCACGAGAGGAGATTGGGCAATTTCTGCCTCTCAGAAACTATCAAACTGATTTTAATGACATCTAGAACATACATAGATAGATCCATATTTATATGGATACATATACATGATTCTCCATGGGTCCCGAATAGGGTGCCCTCTCGTAAATGTGTTTTAAAATACTGCGGTGTAGGGTATCAGATAGTTAGCCTTGACCGACTCTTAGTTTCTTACTTGTTTATGACACTTTTATTAATTTCAATAAAATAATATATTACAAACATATATGAAACATTATACTTATATTTTCGTGCCTTGTCCATATAAATCAGTTTTAGCCACTTTAGTGGGCACGCCTTAGCCTAGGGCAATCAGTCAATGATTTTGGAATTTCACTATTGGCGTAAAAAGGAACAATTTGAGGAGGCGGTACACTTTTTTTTTTGCAAAAAAAAAATTTAAGTCCGGTCTAGTGCACATACATATAGCGTACCACACCAAGTCGATAATGCAGGCACACTGCAGAATTGTAACTGCAAGTGTCAACTACAATAAAAAAAAAATATCAATTTACATCACTTTGAGTTAAAGGCATGTTAACCAAACATTGAGTGACTTACTTATTATTGAGTGAACATAATGAAAGCCTCATTGTGATTGGTTAACATGTAACTGTATTGATATTCCTCAGATATCTACATGGCACCGAAAGAGTCAAATGTATAATTATAATAAGCTAGAATAAGTTAGAAAAACAAAACTGTATTCTCATAAGTAGTTTATAAGCCTTTGATTGTGCCTTAATAAAGCAGAAATCGGCACTATCTGCCTTATGGTGTTTTCTTTTCTACAAAAAAATGTGACTTTTTTTAAAAAAAAATGCAATTTGGTGTCTGTTTCCTAAAAATTTTGCTCCCGAAAAGCATGAGTTTTTTAGAATAAAACAAGCCACCCTTTTCGGGAGCAAAATTTTTAAGAAAAACACCATATTGAATTTTTTTAAAAAAAAGGCACATTTTTTTGTAGAAAAGAAAACACCATTAGTTATATTTAGTGTCTCAAAGCTTCTGGCAGTTCTTTCGAACACCTAAGTTATTGGCTGGAACCCCTACAGCTTGAATAATCGAGGGTTATAGGGAAATTAGGATAATTTAGTTATATACGCCACATGGCAAACCCCGATAACACCGAAGGATACTGAACGATTAAAAGAAATGTAATACTCAAGCAAAATATTTCCTTCGAAGCTCGCTAAAAATGGTTTTGGGAAGACCCAGTAATTTAATAGCAGAACCAGAAAGTTAACCGAAAACAAAATATGGCAGGAGTGGAGCCCCAGCAATCGTTGGAAGGTGTTATAGTTTCCAATGTGACGGCGAATACAACGCAAAACTAGAAAGTCATGTACGGTCTGTACTAGTCCCGTCTATGAAGAACACTCACTGAAAGATAACAAATGTGTGCACAGTTTTTGTTACTTCTTAAATCTAAAAAATCTATATTGTAAAATCGTTTTATTTTGTTTTTTTTTGCTTCACATAAAGTATTGTACCCATATAGCCTTTTTAGGGTGTTAAATTAGCCAAGCCCTATTGCTAGCGAAAGCCCCACGATTTTTTAGAAATTTCAAGAAATGTACTGAGTACCATAAGTGTGGACTCCACAAACCTTTTTTTATAAAAAAAAGTATAGTTTATTCACAGAATTTCAGTCATCTGATGATTAAGGAAAAATAGATATTGCAGATCAAAAATAAAAAGTTACAATTGTACTCTTTCCGCTTGACGAGGGTTATGCTTATAAATATTTAACGTATCACAAATTTAATTTCATATCGAAAAAGTTCTCATATGCATTGTTTAAATATTAAACTCTACTGCATTAAATGTAATAAAAACTTGTAACAGGAAGCGAAAAAGTGACATTTATTTGCGGCAAAAATAAAATAAAAAAAAATCCAACGTAGCAGACATCCATGACAATAAAAAAACTATGAAAAACAATTTCTAAAACAAGAAATGTTTTGCGTGTCCATAAGTGTGCAATTCAAACAAAATATGACATCAAACAGACAAAGACTTCTTTGCTAGTTTTTTTTTTATTCTTTTCTGGCTCTTAAGTAAACAATAACCGCACTGATGCAAGGAAATTGGAAAGTAGAGAAAATTTACACCGTTTACATTGAAAGGACAAGACACGGGGTCAAAATAAAAAATAAATAAATAAAACGATGATATTTCTTCTCATACTAAAATACAAAGAAGCAGTATATCAAAAGTTCTGCTGACTATTTACTGACATTTTCTCAGGATTTCATTATAAAGTCTTTAACAGTAAACTGAGTATGACTTAAACCATTTTGTTTGAACAACAGGAAGGTGCAGAGGTATTAGCTGTCGGGTAAAACGTCGTGGAATATTAAAATTTATGTTATGAAGAAGGAAGTTGGAGAGAACATTGCCATTAATCAAATAAATTAGAAATGCCACATTTAGCATAGTCCTTCGGCTTTTTAAGGTAGGTAGATTAATTAATGATAACCTCGCAGTATTCGAAGGACGACCAAATAAGCTCCTCAGGCAGAATAAGAGATACTGCATATTAATTTCAGGATCCCAGACTATAGACCCATACTCCAAAATTGGTCTTACTAGGGATGTGTATAGTTGTTTCGTAACATTGGCATCTTTAAACTCCATAGACCTTTGTTTAATATAAGCAACCACACCGCGAGCTTTATTTATCTTCATTGTTATATGCTTGCAGAAATCTAACTTAGGATCAAGTAGAATACCAAGATCCAGAAATTCTCCAACTAACTCTAGTTGAACTGAAGTGCAATTTTTAGAAAATCACATTTGCATGCATTTTTTAAGTTTAGCCCCATTTGGTTACATTTACACCATGCGTAAAATCTATTTAAATCCTGCTGCAAATACGCGCCATCTGAAGATAATTTGTAGCTGAGAAACATCTTACCATTATCAGGGTACATTAAAATATTACAATGCTTCATTACAAGCGGCAAATCGTTGACTTTCTTGGGGGACTCCGGAGCTAGGAGAAATTTCTTTGGAGGTTGTATTATCAAAAATAACACACTGTGTCCTGCAGGTTAGATACGACCGTAACCAGCACAAAGCGTTGCTAGTAAACCCTAATAAATTCAGCTTAGTGAGAAGTAGGTTATGGTTGATTTTTTCAAAAGCTTTTCCCAAGTCAGTATAAATAACGTCCATAAGTTGGCCATCCTGAAAAGCTCGATTTGTTAGAGTTGCTAGTTGTAAAATATTTGTAACTGCATAACAAGCTTTCCTGAAACCATGCTGGTATGGTGATAGCATTGAGGATGCACTGTGGCTGAGAGAGTCTGTTAAGCATTTTTCAAAAAGTTTAGGATTCGCAGTCAATTTCGCAATGCCTCTATAATTCGTTATGTTCGACTTGTTTCGTGATTTAAATATCGGTATGACAAAGGATTCCCTCTAAAATTGGAGAAAATATCCGTATTTTAATGACACATTAAACATAACAGCCAAAGGAATTGCCAAATCATGAGCACAATTTTTTAAAACGCAAGCAGGGAGTCCATCAGGTCCACCACTCAATGATGATTTTATTGTTTTTAATGATAAAACAACCTGAGAAGTATCAATAGGACCATATCCTGTATTCATGGGTTGAAATTTCTTATATAGTTTTAATTGCTTATTATTTTCATAATTCTTTGACTAGAATTTTTCTGTAATTTAAATACAAAATTTTTTAAAAACAAAAATACACAATATAACTTGCATTACGAGCATTTCATATAAAATAAAATAAAGAAACGTTGGAAAAAAATGTAAAGAAAAGTTTTTTATTTACATTAAATAATATAGGCCTAATTAGCTGACTCGATGCAATTCAAACATAAAATATTTAAAATAAACAGAATTAACAACTTTGTGTCGGGTGAACTTTGTCTATTGGGTAAAATTGCGTTTTATTTTTTTTAGTACAGGAAAAGTCAATATAAAATGTATTGGGAAAAATTTACTCAAAAATAGCACAAGAGTTTTATTTTTCTAGTACATGACTAAACATCTATATACGTCTCTGTTTCGCCCTATTCTGGAATATGGATCAATTGTATGGGATCCTTACTTTCATACATACATATATCAACAGCATTGAATCTGTACAGAAACAGTTACTTTTATTTTATTTAACCCTTGTGTTAATACCCGGGTACCATGGTACCCACCTAGGTATATCAACTTGAAAAAAATGTATTAAGATTTAACATTTTTAAACGAGCTTCTGGATCGTCGTTATTTAACTTAAAATAAAGCGAATTCAGATTCTAGATATATTTTTTGCTTCTTTAATACTCCAAAAAATTTGCTTAAACTTTAACCATCGCAACATGCGCACCCGGGTATCCGGGTACCCAATACAATGCAATACACATTATGGGTTAACACAAACACGTTTTAACTGCTCAAGGAATTCAATAAACTAAATTCTGTATCATACAATTACTTAAGATTAGTTTTCACAGCGTTATTATTATACTACCGAGAATTCTCATTTACATATCATGTATGTAGGATTCTTACCAAGACTCAGCCACACTTCAATATACATAAACATTTAATTTTAGATTTAAAATTTAGTTGATCTTAGTTCATTTATTTATTTCATTTTCACTTAGTTCTTTAATTTAGCTTTTGGTTTAATATTTATCTTACAATTAATTTAATATTTCATTTTACATTTCATTTAATATTTTTGTTGAATTTAGTTTTAATAATTTTTGGAACATTACAACTGAACTCAATGTGCACTTACTACTGTTTGTTTGTCCCTCGCCCGTTGTCTTTTTTGTCATTCTCCCGGCAAGTGATTTGTTAAATGACAGGAGATCACTGTTGCCAGAACACTAATAACAATCCCACATGTATGACCAAAAATGTTCAACTGTTATACTAAAAAAGACTGTCCTGTACAAAAAATTTAAAATTTTAGCCGTAATGCAAAACAAAGTTAAAAAAAAATTATATTTTTACATAAATATAATTTAATACGCTTTTAAAAAGATTAAAAATGTAATTTTATTCCATAAAAATAGTGATTAATAATACATTATACTATATGGGTACTCGGGTACCCTGGGTGCTAAACAAAGTTGATAAAGTTGGGTTAATACGTCTTGGATGGCATTCGCTTGTATAACCTTCATATGAAAGCAGACTTGGTCTTATTAAATTACCGACGTTTAAAAGTCGAAGACCAATAATTAGTATTTCGTTTTTAATGGGTCTAATACGCTCGCCTCCGATTCCGATTTCTCGTAATCGAGCGCTTCAATAAGAGAGCTTTTATATAGCAGTAAATGATAAAGTATAAAATATAAAAATAGCTGCTATTTTAGTGCAGACAACGATATAATGGCATACGAAAATTATTGAAACAATGCATTGAAGCAATTAAAAGCAAATGAATATGGAAATATAGTTATCCCTTAAAAAAGCGCTTTAGGAGTGCTTTGTTTGCATGTTAAAAAAAAGCGCTTATTTTCAGCAGTAAATAGTCCATACAAAAATCAGGCATCTTATCAGCAGGTTTGTAGCGATTTGAGGTATGCATTCATACATAAAACATTTTTTTACTGGGTAAATATTTAATATTTTTATAGAAAATCTATTTTTTGCAGTGTCTGTTGTTTTGGAAATAAAAAAAAATAATAATCTGCTGCAAAAAACACTGGTGACCATGAAAAATCTCTTTCTAGTTTTTGCTACAATTTTTAATTTAGCTTTGCTTTCTGGGTTATCCTCTACACATGTTTATTGTATAATATTGAAAACATCTTTCTGGATATCCTTTAAGTTTTTTTTCCTATTTTTTCATGTTTAGTTGTTGTGTTGATGATTGCTAAATCATTATGGCATAAAAACGTGTTGGAAGAAAAAGTCAGACGCAATTCAAATGGCCTACTGGTCTTTGTTGTCTTATTCATATAATCTTTTGTCGATGTTTCATTTTTTTTATTAAATGTGTCTGGCTAAAAAATAGTTTTAAATCGGGTTAAAGGATTCTTTAAATGTTAATTTATTTTTTTATGGCAGTTTAGCTTTTAAGAATTGAAAAAGTGACTTTAATATTAAAGTCCTGCATATAGTTTTTTTTTAATAATTTTTCTTTTTAAAGTCCATAAAGTCATTATATGCAATAAAGTCATTATATGCCAAGAAAATTATTATTTATTTTAACATGTATTTAAAATTATTTAAGGGGCAGATTCAAAAATTCATTAGAAAGAGATGAATAAAATATTGAAATTTTTGGAATAATCACCCTTATCGTGGTTTATCGTTAAGTGTTTAATCACGACAGCGTGAATGTGCATATTTGCGTCTAAATGTTCATTCCTTAACCCTTATCATGAATTTATGGGTCAAAGTTGTCAATGATTTTTTTGGAATATACAGTATATACAATATTTTTTTATATTTAATTTATAAGCTTTTTCGTAATGTCTGTACCAAAAAATCTAAGCAATTTTCCAACATATTTCCAAAACTAGATTTAGGTGGATGCTCTGTTGAAACCTCCTCAATGTTTTCTTTCACCATTATTAAAGCTGCTATTGTATTGGTATTGAGTCGGTTACGATGATCAGTCTTACTAAGTTTGAGAGAATTTTTCGTACAGATTCAAACAATACGAAAAATGTCAGGATTATGCATGTTACCTGAAGCCATCAAAAGATGCGAAAAATGTATTTTTCGCATTCTAATGGAATATGAAAAAAATTAAAAGAATAATCAAATATATAAACTTTCTATATAGAGCAAAATTTACCCAGCAGATCCACTTTATTTTTTTTAATTACAGAATAAGGGTTAAATAATATTTTGAACCGTTTTTTTTATAAAATGTAACAAATAACATTACAAATTATATTTTCACTTAAACAAACGATCAACGTAGACCTCCTCGTTGTAGAAAAACAGAACAGATTTAAAAGGTCAAAATTTGCAATCTTGTTATAAACAAGTAATAGTGCAATATTCGGCTATGCCGAATCTTATAAACCCTTCACCATGATTGGGAAAGAACATAAATTAACATATACCTTAGTCTAAATATACATGAATATTTATATAGTATTTATCACTTAATTGCATTTAATTATTTGCACATGTTTGCGTGCTATTAAATAATTAAAAGATAGATTTATACAGTGTTTAAAAAGTTGCAATAACTTGCATTTCTTTTGATTTGACGTCTGCTTGTGCTTTTGAAATCAATAAGTATCAGTCATAGAAAAATCAATCAGTTGAACGAAACTTTTGCCAGCAGTTGTTTAAAAAATTTTGATTTTGATTTTCTTTTCTTTTGAACAGTTTCGCAAAAAAAATTGCAAACAGTCTCTTTATTTTTTTGCAAAGCCTGCTTAAGTTGGCTTAAGCAAATAGGCGAATACATGTAAATCATATGTGTCAAACCATATTGAACTGAAGGAAACTTTTTGTTAAGTTTTAAGAATCTGTCATTTGCTTAAGCAAGATGCGAAACAAATCGCACTTTCAGTACGGAATCAAATGTTTTTTGGTTTTGTTTTTGTGTTTTTAAATGCACTTAAGAAGATTTTTGTTAATTTTTTACAAAAGCTTAAGCAAGCTTATGCATATTATAGTTGGGCCTTAATTCGCAAACAGTAGCAAAAAAAAAACTTTCTGTATGTGCAAGTTATTACTTATAAGCAACTGCAATCAGTTGATTTTACTTCTCGTGTTTTACATGAATGCCCCCAATGGTCGAGCACATTTTGTGATTTTCTCCCACACACACGAATGTTAATGAAACTCCATTCAAGTATTGTAAAACACAACAATAATAATAAACGTGTGTATGAATATGTATAAATATAAAGAAGTACAGAAGAGAAAAAAGAATATTTTTCTGCTTAAAATGTACAAAACTAAAAGAACGCCTGCTTTTGCGACTGTGACTTCTGACAACTTTCAAAAGCAAAGAAAACTTAGCACACGACTGCCGATTGTTTTCTTAAGTTTAAACAGAATCAATATTTGACTTTAAAAAGCCGAGAAAAGTAAAAGCATTGAAAAATTTAAATTTTGCGAATTTTTAATTTTTGATTTAAGTTTTTTAAACGCTGGGTTTATATACCTATACTTTGTATACTGTCGTCTTTAAGAAGATATTTACCATTAACTTTAGGAATCAAACTTGGACTCGGAAAGATCTAAAGTTTCCGGAAATTAATATTTTTCGAAAAAAAAAATTATAACTTCTTTTAATTATTTAAGCTTGAGGTCGTTTTTTATAAAAAATTATATTTATTTTCTCAATATTTCGCTAACCTTTGGTTAGCATCGTCAGGAAATTAACAAATTTGAATAATAACAAAAAACGATAACAAAATTATGAAAAAAATTGTATCCCCAAAAAACCGATCCGAATGAATTTCAATATTAAAGTTATAATAAGTATACCTAGAATAAATTTATGCCATCATTTGTGGGGGCTTCAAAAACCCTATTTCAGACGAACAGAATTACCAGAATTAAACTGTTTCGCTATGAGCAGGAAAACAGTTACCCTCAATGACGAATATTTTTCATTTCGAAAACTAGAAAAGCTGGAGGTTTTAAGCTTTCTAAGAATAAAAAGAGTAGCAATCTGCATTATCAGATTTAAAATTTTTCAGATTTAAAATTGGCTCGGCAGACGCAGGTAAAAGTTTTATTCCCTAATAAAGTGTTAAATTAATATCAATAATGTAAAAATATAACAAAAAACTTCCTTGGTTGAAGCAGTGGGTAACCCTCTTCCCCATACAAATACGTTTCGTTTATAAATAAAACCATCGAACTTTCAAAATTTCTAAAAATCTACACCATCAGGCTCTAAGTTGTTTCGGTAGGATCAGGTTAGTTTTTGCCCCTACAATATGTAAACACTCTTTTATCACTTATTTAAATAAATTCAAGTTTGTGGGTATTAAAAGATAGCAAAGGTAATCCATTCCCTTATGAATGAGTGGTGTAGAAGACGATATAGGGTTACAGCTGGATTCAAGTTGTAAAATGTTCAATAATTACAGGACTAAAAAGAAGACACGACTACCTCTTTATATAAAGGATCGTAACAAGCATGTTCCATTCCGGTAAAGTGGGTGCGATTCATTTAATTTTTCTGCAGCTTTTTTGGATTTTCATTATTCCTTCTTCCCTGGGGGTTCCATTTAAGCGCCTGCCCGGCAATATCATTTGCAATTTCAAGTTGTATTGGAATTTGTTGAGATATTTCCTCGACCCCATTAGTGATATACAATTTTTCTGTTATTTCTATTTTCCATGCAGAAATCTTAACATTTTACATCAGAAAGTATTTTAAAGGATTTCCTAATACATATTTTGTATTAACTCCTGTTAAGAATTCATTATTTGCCATCTCTTCTCAGTTATAAAAAAATCGGTTAATCTAAAAACAAAGACTACTAACAATCATTTTTACACTTGAAAAAAGTTCCATTTATGCTTTGTTTTTCCTCTCGGCAGTTTCTATCTGCAATTTGTTAACTAGTTCTTTAGCAAATTCATTATTTTCTTTAACATTTTTTGTTTGCTAAGTAATTTGTGGCAATATGTCTGTCTGCAGTTTATCGCAACATTGAGTTGGTTTTTTCTCTTTCTTTACTTATTTGTTATATATGAGCTTCTTAAGTTGAAATGGAAGTAGTTACTGCTACTGAAAATTATAAATTAAAAAATAAAAAACGAAAGCATACAATAAAAACAGGTGAAACGAACAAAATACAAACAACAGCTAAATAAAACTCAAGAAAATATACAAACTTCCTGTTAAGAAAAATTATGGTTTCCTTTGTTTTTTTCTCAATTTCAAGAAAAATAAAATGCAATTGCATTTTAATTTGTAGAAATTGGTTGAGTGAATGAACAAACGGATGAAAAAGCAACATCCGAGTGCACTAAAGCTGTACAATGAACGTGAGTTATACGCACGTAGTTACATGCATATGCATGTTGTCTAACAAGAGTTGACATTCTGTGATGTGCTGCTGGCTGACTGGTAATTATTTAAAAGAAGTGTTGGCTCTATAAAAAAACGAGGTCCACTGTTATATTTGACTAAAGAGAATCTATTATATCAAAAAAGTTTTTTTTATAGAAAACTTGTCATATTGAAGGTTTTTGCTAATAGTTTTCCTTCAAAATTATAAATTATTTATAAATATGTATACTTGAATTTTTGTTATTAACCTATTAATATTTAAGATATAATATTTGTGCAATATTTGTTTCCTTAGAATGTAAGAAATTATGTAACTTACTATTAAATAAATAAATAAATAAATTATAGAAAACTTGCTACATCGAGAAATTTTCTGCAGAAATCTTTCATCGTATCAAATATTTTATCAGTGAATTCTCTGTAGAAAACTTATTGATTCTAAACGTATTTTATAGAGAACTTTTTGTATCGACAAATAGTCTATAGAAAACTTGTCGAATCATTAAATTTTCTGTGGAAAACTTTTCTTATCAATAGGAACCTTTTGAAAAATTTTCCTATAATTCTTCTATAAAAATTACTTTAACAATTTTTTTTGGATGCGTTTTATTTAGTAAGTTTTTTCTGCAAATTTGTCGTATTAGATCCATTTTTTGTAATCAATTTTTGGTGTCTGTTAGACGTGGCACGGCTTACACCAGCCAGACGCCAACAGTGTCGATTAAGTCTTTATGATAAAAGTTTCGTATCGATTATTTTCCGTTAGAAATTTTTTATTTCAATTTCTTTTATATAGAATACTTTTTTTTTGAAATTTATCGTATCAATGGCACTTAAGGGGCGAGTCATTTAACCCTGAAAGGTTACCCTTCATTTTAGTACATTAAGGTTACTCTTCATCGAATCGACGAACTTTTAAAAAAATAAATTCTAACGGAACGATTTTTAAAGTCAAATATAAACAAAAATCAGTTTTAGTTAAGCGTTTTATTAAAAATAAAAAAAATAAAATATAAAAAATTAAAATTCTTTTTCTCTCTAAAATTCGATACGAATATGAACTCCTTTTTTTTGTTTTACAAATTAATTAATTTTTTAAAACAACAAAACCTAAAAAGGTAAAAAATAAATTATAATAAATAAATTTCTCAGCCTTTAAAAATAATCATTCAAATAATACAAAAGAAAAAAATATTTAGCTATTAGCCATATTTTACGCATGAGACACACAAAGTTGAATTTTATGTTCACAACAGATGCTTTTCTTGCATATGTGTATAACACATACTTCTCGTCATTTTGGTTTTCTATAGGGACAGAGATGACAAATTCTACGCTATTTTGGTCCTTTGACAACACTGTCGACGGATTCTTTTCGCTTAGATATTTTGTTTTGAATTGTATCCTTAACTTAGGTCTGCAAGGTAGATGGGTCGAATCTGCCTCTTAAATAGGGAGCCACGAGAGATTAATTTAGACTTTTCAGATACTTTCGTCGGTTTATGTGGTTTCGATCTTTATGGAACATATTGTGAGTAAACATGACGTAGCTTTTGGCAAAGGAATATTTAACATTCCAAAAAAAAATAGACACATAAACTTACACAGAAAAAATTATTAGCAATTGTTATCATTTAAAAAAATTATTTAAAAACAATTTAAGCTTTTTTGTTGAAAGAAAATTAAAAATATAATTTTGATTTAATTAACATTTTAGTTGTTTTGAAATAAATTTTGAATTCAAATAATAATCAAATGTCAAAAAATTATTTCGTTTAAAATAAAATAATTTAAACTTGTGAAATTGTTGTCGGAACTTGTCAAAATTAACCAACACATTGCTTGAAACGACAAAGTTTTTTGGATCATATTTTTTATTAAAATTAAAAAAAAATTTTCAAAATATTAAATTTTTAGTAATCAATATAATCATTTTGGTAATACGTAGGAGCAAAATCAACAAATGGGTTGCTTGATTCTATAAATTTGGTATAAAATTGGTAATTAGAGAAAATTTTAAATTTAAAAAAATGAGGATCCAGCGTACGTCCACCCGCTACAAGCTTACGGCATCAGCTAACGTTGTTGTGACAGTACCACTATATCATAATATGATTACTTCTTAACTTATAATGTTTAACATGGAAATAATATGATTAAATCTTATCTTTCGATGATTAACTTGAGAATAATATGATTACAAACGAGCTTATTATGTTTAACACGATAAGAATATGATTAAGGGAAAAATATTATGATGTAATGTTTCGAATATATGTGCTCATTATTTGTTTCAATAATAACGGGTCCGCCATCTAAAGTTGTTTTTTCAACTAGCGCTTATTTCGTGAATGGTAACACGTACCTCATGTCTTATTTGACAGATAATTAGTTTATCCTTCCGCTGAACGAATATGGTTGTGTATACGCTGGGAAATATGCGTTTTCGCTTCGCTAAGTGGGCCTGCGATCGACTTACAGAAGATGCCGATTTTGCCAAAAAATCATCTTTTCAGATGAAGCTCATTTTGATCTTGGCGGATATGTAAACAAGCAAAATTATCGCATTTAGAGCACAGAAAAATCGCACGCATACATTGAAAAGCCGTTGCAACCAAAACGAGCCACTGTTTGGTGCGGATTTTGGTCCAGAGGCATAATTGGGCCATTTTTCTTAAAAAATGGACAAGGAGTGGCCGTTACAGTCAATGGCGATCGTTATCGGGCCATGTTTAACGAATTTTTGTTCACAAAAATTGAAGAGGAGGATATTGGCAACATTTGGTTTCAACAGGACGGCTCTACGTGCTACATAGTCGAAGCTACACTCGATGTTTTGCGCCCTGTTTTCGAAGATCGCATTATCAGCCGTAGAGCTGATGTTGTTTGGCCACTTTGGAGCTGCGATTTGACACCGTTGGACTCTTAATAGTGAGGTGCCGTCAAAGATAAGTTTTACGCCGACAAGCCAGAGACAATTTACGCTTTAAAGGACAATATTCGTGAAGCCATTGGTGAAATACAGTTGCACACAATCGATAATGTGCTTAAAAATTGGACCGATCGTGTAGGCTACTGCATGGCCAGCCGAGGCAGCCATTTGAATAAAATTATTTTCCATTATTAACCGGATGGATTGTACTTTCAAATAAAAAAAGAAATTTGAGAAAATATTCAGTAGTTTTTTTTTATAGCATTTTCAAAAAAAAAAGTAATTTGGCGGACCCTGTAGTTCTAATAGGGTGACGACAATCATGAATCATCATGAATTATCATAATATGTTGGTCTTGGAATATCCCTGCGGGAAATTTGTGTCAATTGGTTCAACAGACTGGCGCAGGGATTTGTGAAAATAAAACAAGTTCAAAAAGAAAGAGCTCATGACCAGTGAAAGTAGAACCAATCATTTAATTGGGTTATGAAGAACAAAAAAGTAGAAAAAAGGAATGAATAACATCGGTAGTGTAACACATATTTTGGGACTTTCGAAAATTTGGTTCTTAAATTTAGTTCTTGGACTTGTTATATTGAAATAAAACAACTTTGCATTGCAATAAAACTACATTGGATTAACTGACACTTAACACGTTCATTGAGCATAGATGTGTGACTGGTCAAAAGGTGTCAATTGACCCCCTCCAGTGACAACCCCATGTAAAAGTGATATTTCTTATTCATATAAAGTGTTAGAACTAGAACCAGTCTCTGCCACCAAAGACCTATCACGGGACTACTTTGGTGTCACTTCGCTTTCCTCTAGGGATACTTACCACAACCACTATTTTTTACTTAGCGCCCATATGAGCTAAGGAGAAACTGTGTTCTGAATACTACGGTGAATCACTTTTACTTGTTACTCATTGGATTTTTTTGTGTTAATTTCACAGTCTGCTTCTCGTTTTTCTCAAAGCTGTTAAATATTTTAAGTTGATCCCACCTTTTTACAAGACAATAAATAGCTTTGCTAAAGAAATAAAAAGCTTCGTAGCAGTAGCACGTATCATCAAATTACACAAACATTTGTACTCTTGCAAATACTCAGACACGTATAAATAGAAAGTTTTAATGTATTTGTTTGCAGTATTGTACCGATCATTTCTGCAACAGCACGTTGCAAAGGATTACGACAGCTAATTATTAACAAGGATTAAATATGTTATGTGTTTATGTATTTTGGCAAAAACTCACACTCTCAAACACACACCCAAACACATGTAAATTGAAACTTATTTAGCTGGGCAACTCCACGCAAAAGTCTACCATTAAGGGAAACAAAATAATTTCTGATTTTGGTAGTAAAAATACTTAAGTACGGTGGCAACATTATGTTACTTTTAAGTTTTTATAGTGGCAAAAATGTTTTGATATTTTTTTTAAAAATTTGATATTTTATCAAAGTAATTTTTGGGAATACAAAATTCAATTTAAAAGATTTTATTAGTCCAACCAGTGAAATGCGCATAGTTTCAGTATTTTTTTTAAGAATTAAAATTGGGAATTAAGCACGACTTACAAAATCTTTTAAATTAAATTTTGTATTCCCAAAAATTATACCTGCTTATTTCACCATGTTCTTTCCTGTCCTCTTGTAAGTATATTTTTATTTACTTTTCAAGCTTCTTTTTTCCTTTTTCCATCCTCTTAATTTATTTAATTCCATATGCTTTTGCTTTGTTTTTTATCTCCTTTGTTTTGAGAGAGTGTATGCTTATTTTTTCTACACGTAATCTCATTTAATTAAAATGAATTGAAATAATGTAACAATATTATGTTGCACAAGATGTGCATGAAGCAGCAACAAATGAATGAATAAAAAATAGAAACAACAGAAAGGGTGAAAATTGCAAATGAAAATTTAAAAAGTGCCTAAAACACTTTGTTTAAAGAAATATAAATATGTTTATCTCAGACTTATTATTTTAAGGAGTAAGTGGAATAAATATAAATTCTTGTTCTATTCCAACCAAACTGAGTAAAGTCACTGTAAAAGCCAAATGCTTAAATGCTTTCCAAGTGAATTATAATATAGAAACAAATTTATTTATCTCTTATTTTTCCTTTAGAAAAATTAGTAGTCGATAAAGTTTCTCAAGAAAAAAATTTAAATATCATAAATTACGAATAACTTTTTTAAGGGGAAATTCTTTTATCGCTCATTTTTCGTATGAAATCATTTTAATAAACGAATAATTGAATATTTTTTTTGACAAACCGAAAATTTTCAGAAGCAATTTTTTTTTAATTTGCCATTTTTTATTAAAAAAATTGTTGATAAGAATTTTTTCTGAACACAAATTCGATCAATTTTGTTTAGAGAAATTCAAATATTTATATTAAAAAAAAAATTTTCTGAAAAGTGTTATCGGTAACATATAATAATCTTTGGAAAAACTATGTTTTTTAAAAATTGTTTCTGGAAATATTCGGCTAAATGTGCTGTAGAAAAATATATATTTCAATAATTTTCTGTAAAAAACCTCTCGTTATCGACACACTCAAAAAATCAATTTGTATTTAAATACGATTAAAGTTTATATGACAATTAACATAACATAGATTTAAATACAATCCTAGCAATTATGTATTACTCCCCTCACCCAATTTTAAAAAACATATTTGTTGGTCATTGGTATATGAGTTTGTCTTGTTTTTCTTACAAAAAGGCCTCCTCTTCCTTTAAAATCCCAACTAGAGCGACATACCTTTTTCCCTATTTTTTCCGATATTTAGCATATAGACAATACCATAATGAGGTTCATAATGGTGCTGTTTCGGATGCTGATGTTGATGATGATAATATATGTAATACGTACAAACTGGTACAATAAAATATACGCATTGTTTATTGTATTTATGATGCCCTGGGGTAACATCTTTTATTTTGTCAGTTGCCCAGTTTGTTGCTTATTTGGATATAAGAGGTAAAATAGGCCCTTCATGTTTGTCGATAATATTGTTGTTCCTTTTGTTGTATTATTTTCGTACACACTAAATTATTGTAGTTGTCAAAAGGGTGTCGGTCAACAAATAGAACAAAATTCTGTGAAAAAAAATTTGTAATGAAAGTTTGTAATTAGTATGTTAAACTCTAAAAGCTGTTGAAAGTTCGAAACAGCGGCATTGACAGGATTTTTATTAACGAAAACGGACAAAGATTGACATGTTTATTAGAATTTGGCGTCATAAAAATTTAAAATTCAAAACTTTCAATAATTAAGAAGTAGAAAATGAGTAAATTTTTTTTGTAAATTTTCAAATTTGAAAATATACTGCCGTAATTAGAATTGTGGTTATTTTGTTGAACTATTTATGGTTTTAAATCTAAATTTTTTATATTTTAATTCGGCTCAAGTTCATCAAATTTTATTTTCATTAAATTATTTTTATGAAGATAGGAATTTTACAACATGAAAATTAATTAAAATTGTTATTGATAATCTTTCATTCTTCACCGTGGCCGGGGCTCGAACCCAGGCCGGCAGGTTACCATGACATGTTTCGATCGCAACCACTCGATCTCCTCAAATGGATTTGCCGTCTTATACTCGCAGCCATCGACGACTGCTGACGTCAATAGTCAAACATCAATCCTTAAACCAAATTGTATTTTAACCTTTGGTAGATCGAAATTTGCTTTTTTGAATGGTTATCCATTTTAATTGATTTTATATGTTTTTCCTTACTTCTGTTTTTTCCGTACTTTTGTCAAGAATTTTTCTTGAAGTCCAAAGTACATTTTTTTGTGTTTTTTTAATTTTTGTCTTTCTTTTTCTTGTTGACCTTTTTTAGCACAACTTGAAGGACATATGTGCACATAGAGCTCGTGCCTTAATTTTAACAATAATTAGTATTGTGGTTATTTTGTTGAACTATTTATGGTTTTTAATCCAAATTTCTTATATTTAAATTCATCAAATTTAATTTTCATTAAATTATTGTTATCGAGCCCCGGCAACGGTCAAGAATGAAAGATTATCAATAACAATTTTAATAAATTTTCATGTTGTAAAATTCCTATCTTCATAAAAATAATTTAATGAAAATAAAATTTGATGAACTTGAGCCGAATTAAAATATAAAAAATTTAGATTTAAAACCATAAAAAACCACAATTCTAGTTAATAATTTAAAATTTTATATAAAATGAATTGTTTTGTTAATATTTCTTTAACAAAAAAAAAAATAATATATGTATATTTTAACTTTTTGTTTTGGGTTGCTATATAATAAATCATATTAATTTTCAATTGTAATATGTACTTTGGCCACAAAGGGCTTTTTATATTACACAATTATAACAAAAAAAAAAATTAATTTTCTGTGTAGCCGGCCTTCGGCCGGGCGCAAGGATTTTCTCCTCTATGGTATAACAAACACCGGCTTCGCTAACTAAAGCTTTTCTGCACCTAAAAGATACTTAAATTATACGAATACAAAAACAAAATACATATTTGCAATCGTGAGCAAATTACCTTTATTTTAAGTATCCACACATATAACTAAGTGGGCGGGGCAGTTTCTTGGGTCCAGGGGGCCACACAGGCCTCAGCCATCTTAAATTTTAATTATGGTTTTTTTCTTTTTTTATTCTGAATCGGGTGACGCTTCAGACAAGTATTCATATAACGAGTTTTATTTTATTTGTACAATTAATAATTTTTTGAGCTTTAATTTGTGATATTGAAAAATATATTTGTAATATGCATACAACTTACATATTTTTGAATTTAATTTAATTATTAATGTATAAATCATAATAATATACCTATTGTATGAAAATTTCTCGCAAAATGACCATAAACACACAGCAAAAAGCAAAAATGTTATTTTAAAATAGGTTTAAACAAGTGTCGAACCAATTTTAAAATTGTTTATTTACACAAGGTTTAAAATAGGTAATATTATTTTATGAATACAATTTTAACGATTTTTGCTTAAAACAGATTTGAAATGATGTTTAAATTTAAAATGTTTATGAATACGGCTGTAAATATATAACGAAAACACTTTGGGTTAAAGAATTTGTTTCTCTATGGTGTAACAAATACCGGCTTCGCTAACTAAAGCTTATCAGCACACTTTTAAAAGTGTCATAAAGTCCATGGACACTGAGACACTTTTGAAAGTGTCATATTGTCCATTGACACTAGACACTGGACGTTATGACATGCCACCCTTTCAAATTTCGAAAATATTTTTTTTGCCATATTCACTAAAACCACCCTAATGGTTACCTTAAATTAAAAAAAAAAAAAAATATTTTGATAATAAAAAAAAAAACAATAAGAAAATTATAAAGCAAATCGCTTAAAATAAAAAATATTTTAAGATTGCAAATGCATAGTGTCTTAATTTTATTTTAAATTTAATTTAATCCAATCTTAATTTTCGAGTGTATACAACAATTTCATTGCATTTGTCGATTTTATACTAAATAGTAAATTTGGTTGACAAAACTAATTTATTGCTTAAATAAATGTTAGAAACGTATCAAAATTTTATAAGTACAAATTTAAACTGCCACTTGAAAATTTCTCAATATTTATTTGTGGTTTCTGGTAGTCTTGCTTACCAAGTCATAAATATTTTACCAGACAAATTAATATTTTAATTGATTTATTCATTTTTTATTGCTAAAGAATTTTCATAAATGGCAAAAAGAGAAAAAGAAGTGTAGAATTTATGATTTTAAAAATACAAAATGCTATTCCAAACAAAAAAACCTACACAATATGGCTGTGTGGTCAAGACATTCAACAAGGAATGACTCCCATGCAAATGGATTTTAACAGTTTGAACAGTTTATGGCTACAGGAAATTTTTCATCCCCCTGGAAGTCATAAAAAAACAAAGTACAAAAAATAAGTTCTCCAGCAACACAAAATTATTAGTTTTTATTTAACAAGGAAACTTGTGTTAAATAGTGTAATTTCAAATTCCAAAGTCCTGTTTCCCTCCCACATCATTAAATGACAAATGAGATTTTTCTATCTTCTTATTTGAGTGTTACTTAAAATTTTATGTTTTTCAACGTTTTATTATTTTTGTACTTTCTAAAAAAACTTTACAATTTACAACATATAATAGTAAGAAGAAGACCGATTACATTTTTTTTATGCCTCAAAGTAATGAAAATTTCGTAAATTTCTATTTGATTTATGGTTTAAAGTGCATTAAATAAATTTTATTTCATCACATTTTATAACAAGATTTGGAAAAACTTCTGCTTGTCAAAGAGAAAGTGACAAAATGTTTTAATGAATGAAAAAAAAATTAACAATGTGCCGTGTTCTGGGAACTAGTGCCACAATTTTTTAAAAACAGTTAAGGGCAGAACTATTCACTTTTATGTAAATGCCTTTTGCAACAAATAATACTTTCTTATGAAAATAGTACTTTTTCTTACTAAATACCTGCCAAAGTTTTTTTTTCACTTACAAGAGAATCTTTTTATTATAAAAAGATTTTTTTTTTGATTAGCTACAAAATAAACTTTTTCTAACAATATGAACTTTTTGTTAAAAAAATAATTTTAAACCAGAAAAGATTTGTTAAAAACCCAACTTTTTTTTTCATATACAAACTTCTTTTTTTATAAAAAATATTTTTGGTATTAAAAAAATTTTGTGTTTTAGAAAGTACTTTTATTATAAATGTTTCATTGGCTACGAAAGGTATCGAATCTGTTTGAAATGTTTTCATACACTGAACCCAAAACCGTTCTTTGTGGGAGCAGGCAACTATCGCCGTCCAAAGACGGAGTACGCTTAAGAAGGGTTTAAGAGAGTGTAAACTTTTTTGTAATAAAAACGAGTTAGAAAATTAAGTAGGTTAAGCTTGACCATTTTATGCCCTACAGCACAGAAAAATTTTCAAGCGTGTTCCCTATATAAAACATACGGGCAGTCCTGAACCCGGAAAAAAGAAATTGTGTAATGGGGATAAGATTTATATAAGAATTCTTTTGGCGGAACATTGTCTAGATGTCTATCTACATTCATATAGGATTTTAAAGTATCTTATAATTTAAGTGAGGGGCACCTCTGATCAATTCTAGACCTTCGAGCACCAAACTTTGCCTTGAAATAAAAGCTACTATTCAAGTTATCGTCGCCAAATTTTCTACCGATACAAACATATTGATGATATGACATTCACCCATATTTTTGGGAGTTGTATTTTTATGTGAGCTATTCTCTACTACTGACCGATAACAATAAAATTCGGTTAGATGATTAAGGTAAATATTTTATATTTTTAGCCATAATTTAATCACAATACCAATATAATAATATGGTTTGTGGGCACAAAGACTATTCGAGAAAGAATTTTTAATTATGAAACGGTTCTCCCAATTTTCATAATTATTCTGAGGCGATTGATACACCTAAAGATGGATATAGGACCCCCCATTATAGTTTTGTAAAATATTATTTAGAAATACAGTTTTTTTTTTTGTTTCAGAGACTCTCTGCTTTTCATAAGTGTATTGTATTTACAGCAGTAAAATGGCAATCATTTGAAACGTACACCCAAAAGTTGGCATTGAACTTAAAAATGTCAGACGAAAATACAAAACACCATTGCTAAACTAATGGCATTTAGACAGTATTTTTTTTAATAATCTTACGGATTTTGCTTATTTCAACAAATTAAATGTTCAGTTTTTTAAGAACATTTGAAATTAAGTCTGTAAAACGAAATACGTCTATGGCAAGTAAATAAAAGTTTTGCAGGAAATTTTAGAAAACCTAATTAAACATTGATTTGTACGTTAAAAAAGAAGTGTTGAATAAAAGTTTGTGTTTTGTAAAAGCCTTGTGGTAAAAATTTGGCGATTCCTACAAGAATATAAAACTTAAGTCGGGCTAGTTTAAACTTAACCAAAATTATAAAATTTTAACTTATCTTTCTATTTAGAGTTTCTGAAATTTCTTAAGGTTGTTTTTTTAAATTCTATAAAACTTGAAATTGTAAAAAATATCCCAAAGCATTAATTTTAATGAAAACCATTTATTGTTAAGAAAGCTTAATATTGGCATTAGCATTTAAAAGATTGTTTCGGGTATATGTGAGCCGAGGTATTTCTTGACGAACGGCATTCATCTAAAAGAATCGCATTCCAATTTAGGTTTCATGTTTTCAGGAGAATATTTAAATGTTCGCTGGAAAATTCATAGGTCAATCTGACAACTGTCTATGGATTACTATTTTTTTTTAATAATAGAAAAACCAATATTATTTCATTTTACTTAGGCTTTAATTTAAAGTCTTTAGTACCATACCCTACAAATCCTAACTTCCATTAATTTAACTGTATTGTATTTTTTTTACAACTTCCTAATATATCCTGGAAAAACTTAACTCAACAATTCTTCATTTATTAGTTGGACAAAACATGAAATTAATGAGCAAAAAAAGTAAAAAAAAAAATTGAAAATAACTTTATGCCAATTAATCCCACATACATGACTCGCACAACATGTAACTCATTAATGAGCCCACAGTTCATAATGAAACATGTTGAAAATAATTAAGGAAATTTATATGAAAACATTTGCGAAAAAAGACAAAAAACATATAACAAAGAAAAAGTTTTATTTAGCAATTTAGATGAGAAAAAGTGGAAAATAACTCAGTAGAGCACAGTGGGATGAACATGAATCTAGCTGGAAAAAATTAAATAATTCTCATTCTGTGTGGTTTTGGGGCTACTGAAATCGAAAAAAATTGTTTGAAAATTCCAGCTCAATTTCTAATCTTCTGTAGTAAAAACTATTCATATAATATAAGCAAATTCGCATTAGCTGTTTATGTTTTAGGCCCGTTTTCACAACTAACCGATAGCTAAAGGTAGGATTTTATCGGCCGTATAAAAAGAATTCCATTATTGCGACTTTACTTTAACCTACCAGATAGGATGATCCATAATTTACTTTATCGCTCACTTTAGGTTAAAGTAAAGTTTTAATAATGAAACACTTTTTATAAGGCTGCTTAAAGACAACTTTAAGCTATCGGTAATTTGTGAAAACGGGCCTTAGTGACTTTGAATTTGGAAAATTTTTCAAAAATTTTTTTATCATTTTAATCTGGCTTAAGTTCATCAAATTTAATTTTCATTAAATTATTTTTTTATGAAGAAAGGAATTTTACAACATGAATATTAATTCAAATTGTTATTGATAATCATTCATTCTTGACTGACCTGAGATTCGAACCCAGGCGGCTGGTTACCATGACATGTTTCCATCGCAACCTCTCGATCTCCTCAGATGGATTTGCCGTCTTTCACTCGCAGCCATCGACGACTGCTGACGTCAATAGTCAAACTTCAAACAAAAAAAATGTAATTTGGACTTCAAGAAGAATTCTTGACATAAGTACGGAAAAAACAGAAGTTAGGAAAAACATGTAAAATCAATTAAAATGGATAATCATTCAAAAAAGCAAATTTCGATCTACCAAAGGTTAAAATACAATTTGGTTTAAGGATTGATGTTTGACTATTGACGTCAGCGGTCATCGATGGCTGCGAGTGTAAGACGGCAAATCCATCTGAGGAGATCGAGTGGTTGCGATCGAAACATGTCATGGTAACCTGCCGGCCTGGGTTCGAGCCCCGGCCACGGTGAAGAATGAAAGATTATCAATAACAATTTTGATTAATTTTCATGTTGTAAAATTCCTTTCTTCATAAAAAAATAATTTAATGAAAATTAAATTTGATGAACTTAAGCCGAATTAAAATATTAAAAATTTAGATTAAAAACCATAAATAGTTCAACAAAACAACCACAATTCTAATTTTTTTATCAATTAAAATTAATTTTTTTTTTTTTTTTGTAAATAAGTAATCAATTTAATATTTCCTTTTCATTGTTGTCCAAACAACAGAAATATTTTAAAAAATAAGATATTTATGATTTACCGCAGAGTTAAGCTTTAAAAAATATAGAATTAAAAAATTGTTTACTTGTATTAAATAACTTGACTTAAATATTAATTACTTGTGTTCAGCAGACGTATTCTATAATTCGCTTAGCTAAAGCTTAATATCGATCGCTAAAATGCCTTAGAGAATACGAAATTGAAAAATTTTAGCGATGAAATTAAAAGCTAAAATTGCGGCGAATTAAATTTGTATGGCAATGCCAAATGTAGCAATGCACGTTGCAGTATTGCATTCGTAGCCAAAAATCGCTAAATCAACTTTTTAGATTTTAAGCGATAGAGATTTAGCTTTAGCGAATTACAAAATACGGCCACTGGTAAACTTAATAAAATGTCAAAGTTATTTTTAGGAATATAAAATTTATTATTAATAAGATTTCTGTCTGACGTGCTAAATTCCAAATTTATCATATTTGATAAATACACTAAACTTTATTATTAAGGGGAATGTAAGAAAAGATAAACTCACTGTTTATTTTGGTGTTTTTGCTTAAGTTTTAATATTGTTGGTAGATAGCTGGGTGAATCGCCATTAAGTATTTTTTTATTTATTTGTAAATTTATTCATTTAGTATGGATTTAGCATAGCAAAGGCCCGCCTCACCTTCTCCAATCTGGTTTTCACATCATGAGAAGACATTGCGTGACGTAAACTCGTGTGACGAATTGTTACGTCACGTTAACAAAAAAAACAACAGCAACGGTAAACATTTTATATTTTTTTCGTTATATTTATTATTGGTATAACATAACTAATTTAGTAAAGCTTATTTTTTCCTCAAAAACAAAAAAAAAAGACAGCGGAATTGATAAAGCCCTTATGACACTACATTTTTAATTGATTGTTCAAGTTTTGGTGAACAGTGCAAATAGAAAAATTTACCAAGTGCGAAAGGTTCAGCTGTATTAAGATGAATGGCAAACTGTCAAATATTTCACTAAAGTTATCGATAAAAAATTAAGTTATGTCAAAAAAAATGTAAAATTGTTCAGCTTAAAATTGACATATCAAGCTTGAAATATTAAAAGTGTTGCTAAATCAGCGGCTTATGGGCAAATTCAGCGATTTACCGCTTTTTGTTTTGAGGTTTTTCATAAACAAAAAGTTGGCAACATTTAATAAATTTAACAGAACAGTAGCGCGATTCACTAACTTTTATAACGATAATCGTATCGATAAAATAAATATAACGAAATTTTATCGAATATGGTATTCAGTAACATTTTTAACGATATTCGCTGTCGTTAAAAGTCAGCTGTTACTTTTAGCAATTTTTTGTCGATATTTTAGCGACAATAATTTAAGTTGTGTTTATTTAATCGATAAAATGTATTTTATGTTTAAAATAACTTACATACATACAAATATATATTCATATGTATATGTTTGAACAAAAACAAAATCTTAAATTTAAAATCTACAAAATAAGGAAATTAGGAACAAAAACAAAATTCTAAATGTAAAATTCATAAAAAAAAATATAAGACCACAAATTAACCCTTCATATTACTCATGAGTCTGGCCAGACCTTTTTCAATGTATTTTGAATGAAAACACATGTATAACACGGGGGGTTAAGAACAATTTCATTTGTTTTTATTTTATTATCTTTTGTGCTTTTCGTTTTTTTTAACATTTTGTAGACAGAGATGTTACAAAAAAACAGCTGTTATCAATCGTTAAAAATAAGTTACAGAATCACACTATCGTTACTGCAAGCGAATATTTATGTCGACAAATTTAACGATTGTCGGATCGTTAAAAGTTAGTGAATCGCACCACAGAAATGGCTAAGTTGTTTCAATTGTCCTTTTTTGTTGATACTTTGTAAACTAAGATTTATAATACCTTTTTTTAAGAACAAAAGTAAAATTATTTTCAACTAAAAAAATCTTTTTGTACAACTAGTGTAAAAAAGTACAATTTTTAAAGGTTGTTGGTACAATTTTCAAAATTCTCAACGCCATCCATGAAACAAAACCATAACAAGAGACAAAAAAAACTAAAAAACTTTGTTTACAATTTTTATAGTTTGTTCTTTCTAGTATTTACTGTTTCTTTCAATCAATTCTATACACAAAACTATTCTCTGGCTGATTGTCTAACACATGATTATAGAATTGTAATAGCGCTCGATAGCCTTTACTTTTGGCAGACCTTTATAAAGGTAATATTTTCAGAAATTCTCACAATTTTTGGCGAAAACGAGTAATTAATTTGTAAAATATATTATCCAGGCCCTGGGTGCTCCGGTAGGCTAGTTGGTAGTGAGCTAGTCTAACAGTCCTCGGGTTGCAGGTTCAATTCCCGCCAGAGACTCTGGTCTGTTTCACTAAGTTAGAATATAATTTGTAATTGTATTTGTAACTCTTATTAAATAAATAATATATTATCCTCAATATCATAGAAACATTAACTTAATTTTAATAAACAATTTAAATATGTGTACACTAGGGGTATAACTTTTGAACAATTTTTTAAATTATCAAAAAATACCTATCCATGCCATATAGACCATGAAAATCTATGATAAAAATTGGGGTCACTTTTTCGCGGGCGTTAAAAAAGTTCCCCCCCAAATCACTTTGAAGTTTTGTATTTGTATTTTTTTTTTGTTAATTAAAAATACAATATCTCTATTGTAAAAACAAAAAACATTCAGTTCTATTTTACTATTTCACAAATAAGCCTTATACCACCAATTATACTACATCCAAACAGTTAAAATTATGTTAAAATAACACTGTACACTCTGTTATTCATAGAACGCCACAACTTAATTTTTCAGAGATAAAATTTTTTTATTTGACACGTTAACATTTATTTTGTGCAGCTAGATTCGCGGATTCGTTCCAATGTGTAATGGGGAAGTAAAAGTTAAGATTTCAAAAATATCTTATGATTCCATATGGATAGAAATTTTGATCGATATCGAAGGCCATAATTTTCACCCACAAAGAGAGAAGTGAAGTTTTTTAGACAATATTGATTAAAAGGCTTAAAATTCAAGATAATTAACTTGTTATTAATTTAAGAATATTTTTATAAATTTTTAAGGTTTGTGAAAACACTTGATTTTCTATTGTTTTTATAAATTGTTTTGACTTACTCCTCTCATATTTATTTAGCTCAATTTGGTTCTATTTTCAAATAACATTCCTGGCTTTTGTTCCCAAAACTGATAATAATAACAGCAAAATTACATCCTACTACTTAAAGGACTAACTCTGGGTCTGACAAACCATTGTTCCTTGTGCCTGTGTGTTTAATGTTTTGTTTGTTGCCTTTGTTGAACTCTAACAGAGCAATACAAATAATTTACGCAACTGTCCTTTATTTATACATGTATGTATGTATACAAGTGTGTGCGTAAGAATGAATCTGTGCGTATGCGGTTTTTTGTGTTCATCTGACCATTTGTTAACCCTTATGAATGAAAAAGTAAAATTTTTTTCCCCACATTTTGAACTAATAATAAAGAGACTTAACCTAAAAATATAAGGTTTTTTTTAGTGTTTTTCTTGTTAGGATTTGTTTTTTTTTTGCTCTCCGTTCAATCAGATAAAAACTACACATTATGGCAATTTGGAATGAACGAGTCTTTTTATGTTGATTGTAGCAGGTGGAAAATGTTAACAATACATGGATTTATTTTGTATTGAATGTCAAGTGTATAGAAGATGACTTGAATAGAATAAGAGAGAGATGGTCAGACAAAAACTTGAATCTAAGGTTGTGTTAGTATAAACGGTGTTTATTTCGTTGTTGTAAAGAATTTAAAGAATAATTGTTGCATTTTTTTCATTCTCCTTCTGCTCTAGTCTAATTCTGTGGTGAAGTGTACAACAGTAATATTATTATTTGCTATAAACAGGACATAAATTGAAGGTGATATAATAAATGCTAACATTGTCTAACTTTAATATTGTTATCGAAATTGGATCAAGCATAAATGGAAATCTCGTTACAGCGAGAACTATGCAACTTTATACTCATAAAGAGAATCAATAGAGCGTTTAAATGGGACCATGTACATTAGACCTGGGGGTCTAATCTCTATTGCGATACGAAAAACATTTCGATGCGAAAGCTAAATGCCAACTTGGTACTCTCTATCAAATTCGCAAAATTTTCTGAAAATTAAGCTGAATAGTGGCAACAAAAATTAAAGATGGCGCGGATTTACAGTAATGAAATGCCAAAGTGTGTTAAACTATTTAAAATTTAAATAAAATAAAGTGATGATTACGAAAAAAAAAATATAAATAAAAGATGCGAAAGACATATGCGCACGCGGATTAAAGAGTACCAATCGCTAGATTTGCTACAATTTTCTTTCGCTTCGCATTAGAGAGTAGATCCCCTGGTGCTAAAAACTTTTTTAAAACTTGAATGCGGGTAGCGATAAAATTATGCGATTTAATACCAAAATTTATGTAGCAAATTTTCAAGCTGATGGGATGGTACCAACCCGTGCCATAATGAGGTCAAAGGTCAAAACTTTGAAAAACCACCAAAACACTTTTTTGTAATTTAAAAATTGTGTTAAAAAGAAATGCTATAAACATAATGTTCACAACAGTAATGCATTTAATGATATGTTCCACTTACAAAATACTTCGCTCTTAGGCCAATTTGACGGATCAAAGCGTAAGAAATCCCTAAAAAAATCCAAGCGAGCAAACATTTTTGTTGAATAATTGAAATTTTTTTAAGAAGGGAACTGTCGGACTATTTTCAACGCAAAAACCATCTTTTCATTTATTTCTGAGTCTACATGTGGATCAAACAAGGCAAGTGCTACTGCTTCCTCTTATAAATACTACAAATGGTTCCTAATTTTTTTTAATAAACTTACTAAGAAAATGCTTATATTACAAACTCCATTGCATAATATACATTTTTAGACATGGACATGAATCTTGCATGAGACGTCACTCCAGGTGTACGAAATGTGAAATCGAGAAAGCTACCACCAAGAAAATTAAATGGAAGTAGTAAGAGTTCTTTATAATCATGTCGAATGTTGCTTGTTTCGAGTTCGTCGATAAATATGACACTCAAACCGTGTTCATCCTACATACAAGTGTTGTATCCTTCTTAATTAAATGTGCTCCATTCGCGAGCAAAATTTAAAAAAATCGCCACGAGTGGGTCATTTTATTTTCCGAAATGAGTCTCTCCGTCCCAATGCAAAACAAATGCAAAATTTTCAATAATTTCTTAACCATGATGCAAACTTGTGCAATTCAGAATAAGATTCTCAATATTGTGACCCAGAGCTTTGGCAACTGCTCTGATGAAGTGTAAAGCTAATGGAGATGACATATTGCCAGCATCCAAACAAGCTAGCCTTCTGTCTACGTAAAATTCTTTTTTCCACAACTTGCAATGTTATCAGTCTATAATAAATAATTTTTTTTCGACGTCTTTTATCATCTAATCGATCGACACAAGTCATGCTTCCAATACGCCCATTTTCTCGCCGCTCCGTTAAGAAGTCTCTATCTTTCTGTGTATTTATAAGCTTGAGAACGTCAACATTTTCTTTTTGTTCTGCTCTCCAATCTTCATTAAGTTTAATTATTATTGCAGCACATTTTTTTGGTCTGGCGTTGGGATTCCAGCCTTTTCCCAAAAAGGAAACACCAATCTTTCTTTAACTGTACATTTAAAAAAACACTGAAGCAACTATTTCGAGTTCGCATTTACCAATACATTTGCAGATTGAAGCCGTTTCAAAGAAGAATTTGTGTTTTGAGCCATTGAAATTCGAAAATAAACAAAGTGTTTTTTTTTTAACAGTAAGCTAAACTTTCTCATATGCATATCAAATGTATTTGATTCTGGTGGCGTGTGTACTACATCATTAATACGTTATAAATGATGCTCTAATTTCAATTAGTTTTATTTATAGTATTTCAAATTATAAAAATTGATAAAATGAAAAACAATAAGAGTATTTTGATAGTTTTTCAAAATTTTGACCTTTGACCTCATTATGGCACAGCTCAGCCCCATCCGATTAGCCTGAAAATTTTCTACACCAATTTTGGCATCAAATCGCATATTTTTATCGCTACCCACAAACAAAATTCCAAAAAATAAAAAACTCCATATAAGCTACGCCAGGTCCTCAACGCTACTTCTTTTTTTAATTTAAAGATCTTACTTTTTTAAAAATTTTTTAATAATTTTTCAAATGCGGCATTTTTGTGTAATTTTTTGGTAAGCAACAATTTTCCTGCAAAAATCTATTTCTATTTTATCTCTCCCACAAACTAAGGCAGGTTTAAAAAGGACGAGATTGGACCATAAAGTTTGTGAGTTTTAAATAAAACACAGGTTTTTGGATAAAAATTATTTCCCGTTCTGCCAAACGCCACTCCCGGCTTCCAAAAACTACTCGGACGACTTACTCGCATTAGGAATAATCGCGGTTATTAACTTAGCCGAAAGTACAATGTGCAAGCCTTTCCCCGGGGGAACCGCCTTTATGATCACGGTTATCCCTACACCAGGTAGTCTACTGCATTCGTTCGTGTCATGAAAGGCTAAATGATTTTACAAAATGCCATGTTTTCGATTTTCTTTTCAAATCACGATGTAGATTACTATCAATGGTTGTAAAACACAAGCAATGTGATGCAGCTTTTTGCCAGGAACAGTGTTGTTTTTTTTATTTAAGAGGCAGAGGCAGAAATTACAAGTTTTACAGCATTAACAACAGTTTTATGATATTCATGTTAGTAAAAGTGATTTTAATGATATCAAATACATATTTTTCCCCATTTTTTACCCGCTGTATAAAATATATATTAAGGGTTGTTAACCCATGATGAAGTCAAATTGCAAAGGACTTTCCCCCAATGACTCTATTGTCATTTCTGATTCACATTAATGATCTTAAATTCTTTCAGAAAGAGTTTGCCTTCGTAAAGGACTAAATGTAGATCAAAGAATGGGGCAGTTGTGGGATGTCTGTTCCCAAATGTGGCCAAAATAGATAGCGGAATGCATAGCTGCTAGTCATCATTGACGCATACATGGATCATAGATCTGATAAATGGCGATGAAGAATATTGCATGGCTTTCATAATCTATTTTCTACTGGAATCTTGATCTGATTAGTATCACAGCAAAATCGCACGATTCTAATCTATTTAATAATAAATTTTAAAGAATTGTTTGATGAATTTCCATCTGGGTAAAGGTGGACATGTTTTAGGTTTATGTGTACGACAACAATCTGTCCAGGCACAAATCTAAAATGAGCTTTAATATTAGCTTTAATTAACCTTGTAACAGATTTTTATACTGTTTCGTATTGTAAAAAACTTGGACATACATTCTAAACAGTTTTAGACAATTTTATTTATCTTAATAACAACTAGTTTTTTTATTTTATGAACCCCAGTTTTTCAGTCTCTACTTTGATACTCTATAAGTATAACTAACCAACCATAATGAACGATGTAAATTGTAGGTGACACCCTAATGTCAAGTTTTTTGCACAACTTAATTTGACATTTCTTTGTTTTAGTGTTTGACAAATTCAACCAAGATTTTTAAGCCTTTTACGAAAATGGGCCGTTTTATCGCACATCGTGGCGATGTTAGATAGCCGCCACGATCATGTGATTTGAAACCGTTGCACTTATTCCATTGGGTATATTTAAAAACAAAAAGTATAGTACGTCAATAAGGCAAAAACAATTCAGGAGCTAAAGGATGAGATAATTCTGCATATTAACGAAATTGAGCCACAAATATGTCTCAGAGTCATTGAAGATGTGAACCCTCGGATAGAAGTGTGCCACCAAAGCCGGTGCGAGCACTTTTATTTTATTTTTATTTTATTTCATACATAATTGCCATAGATCCTTTAATAATAATTATCTGAAAACTTTTTGTTTTATTTACAATTAACATCTTGCGTTTTGGTAGGACCACTCTTTATATTATGTCTACTTTTAGGGGCATAAACATAAAATTGCTATTATCTTTTTTTTTAAAGAACTGATCTCAAATTTCTGCATTTTATTTATATTTATTATACAGTTAAAAATTTTTTTAATTAATCTTTGTTACAGCCAAATTTAAAAATTTTTGTTCATTTGACATTAAAGTTATTTCTTTCTCTCATATTTTCATTTACCTGAACATTTATTTACACACACTCTGATAAATAAATACAAACGTTTGTATACGGGAACATAGACACGTACATAAAATATTTATGTTAACACATTATGTGCGTGTGTGTTTTTGCTTTTATATAAATTTATACGAAACATTTTTTGTTGATGTTGTTTTAGATTCATTTTTCATGAAACACAAAACAACAAGAAAATAAATGAAAATACAAACATCAAGATAAAGTAAACTGTTAAGAAAAGCTTAGCTAAGTAGAATATCCATATAAAGAATAAGAAAAAAAGAAAAACAAAATAATAATATTAATATTGGATAAAAACGAAAGAAGAAGAAGAAGGCGAAATCTTAATCCTATAAAAACATTTGTTTCTTTTTGTTTATATGTGTAAAAATATCTTATGGAATTACTGTAAGTATTTGTGTTAGTGTAAATAGAAACAAAGACATAATAACACTCATACTCTAAAGCAAATAAACAAAAAAAAAAATTTATAAAAAGGAAACATCAGTGTTAAGAAGAAAGAAAACAAGGTACAAATACTTAAAAAAATTAAATCTGTTTTACTTTGACAAAAATAAGTACAACAAAACAAAAACAATATTTAAACAATAAAATTTAAAACTTAGAAAAAACTTTGAAGGCACATATTGCTTTGTACGTGTGCGCATAAGTTTTTACATATTTCTGTGTAAATAAATAAAGTAATGCATGAAAACAAAATTAAAAAAAAGTAAAATATATTTTTTCAGTTTCTGTTAACAAACATTTACTTAAATACAAATCCACCTGAGTGTTTGCGTGTATACATGCAGAGAAAAAATATGTTTAAATATGGTTACCTCCAACAAAACTTTTTTTAAAGAACATTTTATACTTTTTATATTTAATATATCCATATTATTGTCACCGACAACCATTTTATTGTTAAATTAGTCCTCCCTCAAGAAGCCACAACCATATTATGGTTGCGTCAAAGCATGTTATGTTTAAATATGACAATAACTTGTTTTAAAAACATAATTTGTTTTAAATTTTCCAAGAGCGTCATGCTATGGTTGAAAAACAACCATGCTATTATAAGTGTTAAAAATATTTTAGTTATTATTAACCAAAATATGGTTGTGGCTTCTTGATGGAGGACTAATTTAACCATAAAATGGTTTTCGGTGACAATAAAATGGTTAAATTAATCATAAAATGTTTACAATTTCCTTTAAAAATAGTTTTGTTGGAGTTGACCATATTTAAACATGATTTTTCTCTCCGTGTATAAAAACAATAACCTGCATCTCTTGTAGCTGTCGCCAAAATAGTTATTCAACTACATATGGAGGAGTTATCAAAATCAGAGCCGAAGAAGACATATGACTTCTATATTAATTCACAGGTGATCTATATTATTGTCAATGTCGTCCTTATCTTTTAAGTTCTCTTATAACGTATAAGTAACTTATTAGTGTTTGGAACATTTGTTTTTTTTTTGTGTAAGAGTTTTAAAGTATTAAATTAACCGAACCAGCTACTTAATTGCTTTACCGGTAATGTATTTCCCAGAGCTTGTTCTTACTTTCTTTAGACTGACATTTTGGTCTTTTTGGACGACATCCTCCCTTTGGTGAAGAGATTTCACTATTTTGTAATAAATAGAATAAAAAAACTAGGCTGGTAACTAATTTCAAGCTTCTTACCCCCGTTATCATAAACGTTTATTAAAATTATCAAACGTTTATTTAGGAACATTTTCATAGATAATTTATTTTGTAAGCATTTGGGTTAAGTCTATTTAGAATCAATTTCCTTCTGTTGTATTGCAAAAAAAAGTTCAAAAGTGACAAATAGTCCAGTCCATTGTTTTTAAAGAACAAGTTATCTTAACTAGAGTTGTCAAATATTCGTATATTTTAAAAAACGACTCCGAAATCGGATTTTCGGTTTTGAAACTACAAACCGGTTTTCGGATTTTTTTAATTATTTATTTAATAAAAAAGTAAAACAGAACAAGCAATACTTGTTAGGCTTCTATAACTACATAAAATGGTAGTAAGATGTAAATAGAGATCAATTTAATAAAACAAAAAAATTATTTGTATTTATTTTGTTCTGATGTGTGTAACTCTAAAAAATATTGGTCCTATACCCATCTCTTAGTATGCCGAACGGCTGCCTGTCTTTTCATGTAAAGTACAGGTCACAATTTTGAAAAAAATTTAATACATACATTTCAATTGTCACTAGGACGAATCCTATAAAAAATGGTGAATTGCTTCTGGAATAGTCTTTGTGGCCATAAACTATTTTTTTAAGTTGGTAATACGATTAAATTTTGACTCAAAAATATTTTATTGCAACAGAAATCGTCTCGACAATTTGGACAATTATGATAAACACGTTAACTTGTCGTTGAGATTGGGTTAATTGTCAGTAAATTTGGAAGATATTTTAGAAAATCCTTTTTTCAGTCACTGTTATTAACTGTTTTTGACCATTTAGCTGGGCTTTGAAGTTCAATCGCTTGGTACTGTAACGAATATGTTATGTCTGCTGGAAACAATTAATATACTGTTGTGAAAACTGAAAGTGAGCGCTTAAAAATGTCATCGAATACAAGATAATTTGAAAATTAATATAAGAAAAAGTTGATTATTTGAGACCAAAACCCCAATTTCTCGGATACTTCGAAAACTGGCCTTTCGATTTTGCGAATACTTCGGAAATCAGTTTTGACAACTGAATATGTTAACTGTGTGCACCTTGAAATACTCCTTTAGGATAAATCCTCTTAGTTATAAAAAAAACAGGTTCATAAAAAGTTTATTAAACAAGTTTTCATAGAAAATCCCTTTCAAAATCCTTTTATAAACCTGTTTTATTTCCTATAACTAATGGTGTTTTCTTTTCTACAAAAAAATGTGTTTTTTTTTTAAAAAATTCAATTTGGTGTCTGTTTCTTAAAAATTTTGCTCCCGAAAAGGGTGGCTTGTTTTATTCTAAAAAACTCATGCTTTTCGGGAGCAACATTTTTAAGAAACAGACACCAAATTCCATTTTTTAAAAAAAGACACATTTTTTTGTAGAAAAGAAAACACAATAAGGGAGTAATAAGTGTATTTTTGACAACTCTTCTATTTTAAAAGGTTTAAGAAATAAAAAATTATTTAAAAAAAGTTCGTCCATTTTTTGACCACGGCTATTTAGCCTGATAGTTTTATTGTCCATGGCCGAATAGCCAAAGTTAACATTTAATGATTTTACGCCTCTCATATTAATCTTTAATTATATATTTAAAGATATCGATAATATTTTGCTTAATTTATTATATCTTAAGAGCATGTTAAGCTGCTATTGGTTGGTATTGCCTCAAGGGATACGTATTTAATCCTAATGTGGTGCGGCACCAATATCATGGTTAAAGTAACCAAAGTATGTTTAAAATATTTTTGTTCGCATTTGGTAACTTTCCTGCAGGTATTCAAAAGTGTTTAAAATATTACTCTAATTCCTACAAATGCTTTCCAAAGTAATTTGCAGATGAATCAAAAAGACAAATAATCAGGCTTCAGTGAATACGAAGAGCGTCTTTCAAAACTGCTGAGTATTTTACGTTCATACAGAAATATTATGTCTCCTTTACTACAATAGTGCCATAACTCAAAAAGTTCTATTTCTCACTAAAGCCATGTTAACCCGTTGCGATTTTTTTTCGAGTAACTTTATAAAACTTGGCGCTTCCAAAGCGTCAATCATATCTGACTTTTTCCTGAAGATCCAAGACATAACATATTCCCAGAGAACGATCTAGCTGGCCAGCTTACCATAGCAAAACATAAAATTATATACTCATCAAAATTCGTTCTTAACAAGGTTATTTGCTCACTCGGTTTATGGCTCGTCTTGTTGAAACCAGATCTCACCAAAACCATGCGCTAGATCTTCCTGTTGCTCTACTGAAACGCTACTGGCACTGTTATCCTGTTCCATTTACCATTTCGGCGAAAGTAAAGTAATTGCTTAAGATATTTCCAACACGTTTAACAGAGTTCGGCATGGTGCACTCTTGTCAAAACTTGGTGTCGGTGATAATTTCTCTCGATTTATATCGAGTTTTTTCAGACATCGAACTATACTAATTTTTATAAATTAGATTTCGTCGAACGAGCTAAAAATTCATTCAGGAGTGCGGCTAGGCTCCGTTTTTTCTCCTACTACATTTCTTATTTTTCTAAATGACCTCCTATGACAAACTTCAAACCCTATCCACTCTTTTGAAAATGGCAGAAACCTTTGCCATTCGTAATCATTTGATTATAGACCAAGCGTATCCGATGTAAGTGCAGGAATGTTACGCTTGGCCGAGACCGGAACCCGTACGTTTGTTTGTAATACACGTTTTTCTTAAGACCCATCCTTTTGCAGTCGAATGTCCGCTAGAATAACCTTCCTGCTGAAATCTTCTCTCTCACTGTCAACAATAATAAATTCAAGACGAGTGAGTGCTGGTCCTAACAAAAAAAAAAACATGGTGCAAGGTTACATTAACGGTTACATTCTGATTTTCCTCAACTTTGAAGAAATATGGACCAATGATTACACCCTGAGCTGCAGTTGTTATATTCACTTCAATACGTGCTGGATGTCGACTAGCGGGTCAAGTATTATCCACTTATGTAAACTGGGACTCACATTTGCGAATGATGTTGGCAATAGTGGTTTCAGAAGGCCGATTAGGCGTACCGTAAGTTCCACGATTTGCACGAAAACATTTCTTGCAGATCGCTCGTTGTGTATTAACTTTTTATTGATAAGCAAAAACAGAATAAATTTATTTATAGTTGATTCAAATGCGTGAAAAACTTATATTATGGTTATTCGCGATGATTTAGTTAGCCATTATTAGAAAAAACAAAAGTGCTTATTGGCGGCCTGTGTTCGAAAAATCGAACAGAGCTTTCTGAAGTCAAATAACAAAAACACAACTGTAAAGCACGGAAATGTTTTTGCTGTTGTTGAAATTTCAATCGTTTTTCAATATAACTACATTTTCACTTTTTTAATTTTTTTATATTTTATACAAAGTTTTCAGTTTTTAAAATGATGCTCAAATTAACGATTTTTCTTTCCCCTTGTTATAAATGGGAGGAGTGAAGATGGTAAGAACTTTTATTTTAATATTTATAGCCAACCACTTACAATATAAAACTGTTTAAAAAAATTAGTTCTTTGTCTTTCCTAAAAAGAAAAAAAAAATACAAAAACGAGTAAAATTTACTATTCGAAAAATCGAGCATTGGGACGATATGGGTTAAGTTCTCAATCAAAAAAAAAAAAAAGTAACAAAATTATGATCCTAACAAGCAAAGCCGAGATGTGTAGTAAAAGGATATTTATTTTTAGTTTTTAAAAAAAATAAATTCACTTTATTGATTCTTAAAATTAAGCTTAAAATTAACACTTGAACTGCACTCACTAGCTTATGACAAAAAACTACCAACTTAAACTTAGATTTATTTTATTTTATATACCTTTCTTTTTGTGTCAATCTTGCCGGTAAGAAATTCTGAGGAATTGCTGACCGGAAGCATGAATGAACTTATTTGTGTTGATCACAAATAAGTGCATTCGATTTGGTAATAATTTTTTTGGTAAACAATTCTGTGGAATTGTTTACCGTATTTTTACTTGTGGCAAAATTATTGGTAATTTTGTCTGCGCGACCGGAAACGTTAAATTAATTTATTTGACTTGTTTGTGTTTATCGTACTAGTCCCTTTCCTAGTACGTTTATCAGTCCCCGTTTCGGCCTGAAGTGTGGAATGAGGTTTTCTACCTTGGCCTTTAGTAAAATGAAGTTCTTTGTAGTTGTGTCTAGTAGGATCTTTGTTTCCGTGGTTGTTATATTTAAAGTACGTATATTTTTTGATATTAAATCTAGTGTCTCTGCATAATAGGTTGTGTTGACAATGTGTATTACTTTGTTGTAATGTTCGATGATTTTTGCGTCTTCCAATTTTATTGGCAAGTAGCCGTTATTGTTGGTTAAGTCCTGTATGTCAATTGATTGGGAAAGAACGGTTGTAAGGAATGTCGCTGTAAGTATCCAGGTAGTCATCTGTAAAGAGAGTCGATTAGGGTTTCGTTAGTTATAAGAGTTATCCGTGGTTTGGTACTTCTTTTTGGGTTTTACATGTGTTTTGTAGTACTTGTGCCCGGTTCGTTTAGTCTGTAAGTGGTCGTCGTCAATTTTGTTCGCATCGACTTTTCTATACCTTCTATGATTTTTTCCCCCTCTTATTTCCTTAATATAATTGATTCCTTCTCTTAAATCTACATCTACTCTATTCTTATTTAATTTAGATATGTATTTATCTTTCTTAGCTTCCATTCGATCGTGTATATCTTTGTACTTCTCCTCGCTTATTTTACCATTTACAAAGTCTATGGGTTTGATACCGGTGGTGCTATGGATGGTATTGTTATAAAACCCTATAATCCTCATAATTTTTTCTTCAATTGTCTCGTCTTTACTTTTTTCGTCATGTCTTAGGAGTCGGATGTGTTCATTTATTGTATTGTGTAATCTCTCTATGTCAGCGTTAGATGTATGATTACTGTTTGACGTAAAGTGTATACTAATGTTTTCTTTTTCCAGAAATGTTTGCATTTCCGATGCTTTGAATCCTAACTCATTGTCTACAACTATTTTTCCAACTTTCCCGAACATACTAATAACTTGCAATAGCTTATTTTTAAATTCGCCGCAATTCCTTCCGTTTATTGGAAAAGCCATTGCGTACTTAGAAAACTTATCGATTAACGTCATAAATTGCTTTTTGTCTAGAGTGTAAAATACGTCGATGTGAATTATTTCTCGTGGTTTGTTTGGCGTTTCTGTTACCTTGTAAGGTATTTTAGGTGGGTTACGGTCATACTTTTCTAAAAGGCAGATTTCGCAGTTGTTTATGAATTTGGTTATCATGAGTCTTAAGTTAGGATTGTAAAATTTTAATTTAAGTTCCTCATAGACCGCTTGGATCCCCCTATGATTATTATTGAGGTGTTCTAATTTAATTATTTCTGTTAGCTTAGTGTCGTCTTCTACGTCCTCGAGCATTGTTTTGCATCTTATTATTCGAAAGTTAACGCCTTGAAAAATTTCGCTATACACGGTTTTGAACGTATCCAAAAAACAGTCCTCGATTAGGATTGCGTTAACCTGAGTTGGGTTAAAATGTGTTTTGATTAAGGTTATAGTTGTTTCGCGATCTAATTCTTTAATGTGGAAGGTCTTTCTAGTGTTTCGAAATATTTTTTTGGTACGTATTTTGATAGATCCAGAGGTAATTTTGGATATAATAATTTGGTTTCTATAAAAATTAATTGGTGTTGTGACTTCCCTAATTTCGTTAGCGGTTTCTATTGTGTTTATTTGTGGGTTATTAGGTGGGATTCGAGATAATGCGTCGGCATTTCCATTATTTATTCCACGTTTATAGACGATGTCGTAGTCGTATTCTTCCAATTTCAGTCTCCATCTCACAAGTTTGGAGTTGGGTTCTTTGATGGAGAACAACCATTGTAATGGTTGGTGATCGGTTTGGATGGTGAATTTTCTTCCGAATAGGTATGGGCGGAAATACCCTACTGCCCATATAACGGCTAGGAGTTCTTTTTCAATCGTGCTGTAATTAATTTCGTGTTCATTTAGTGTTCTGCTAGCAAAGCAGATTGGATGATTGTCTTGGGAGAGGACAGCACCTAACGCGTAATTACTAGCGTCAGTATTTACTACAAATTTTTTATCAAAGTCAGGGTATTTCAAAATTGGATTACTAGTGAGAAGTGTTTTTAATTTATTAAAACTTTTTAGATATTCGGGGTCGTTAATGTTTAACTTTACATCTTTCTTAAGGTACTTAGTCATAGGTTTTGCAACCATTGCGTAGTCCTTTATAAATTTGCGGTAGTACCCACTGAGACCAAGGAACTGTTTAATTTCCTTTGGGGTTTTCGGCAAGGGGTAGTTGGCTACACATTCCACTTTTTTGTCGTTTGGTTTTATCCCTTCGCGGGTTACGATGTGTCCAAGAAATTCCGATTCCTTTTTTAGGAATTCGCATTTGTCCGGTTGAATTTTAAGGTTGGCCTTTTTAATTCGGTTTAATACCAATCTGATTGAGTTCAGATGCTCTTCAAGTGACGTAGAAAAAATAATTACGTCATCTAGATAGACAAGGCAGATTTTTCCTAGTAAGTCACCCAGTACAACATTCATTAGACGTTGAAATGTGGCTGGTGCCGTCTTTAAGCCAAAGGGCATCCTTAGAAATTCATAATGCCCTCCTTCAACAGAGAATGCAGTTTTGTGGACATCTCTCTCGTCTATTTCAACCTGATGGAACCCTTTAGCGAGGTCAAGCGTGGTGAAGTACATGCTTCTTCCTAGCTTGTCCAGTATTTCTTCCATATTAGGAATAGGGTATTTGTCATCAATAGTTTTATCGTTTAGTTTACGATAGTCAATAACTAGATGCCATTTCTTTTCGCCACTTGCATCGTCCTTTTTTGGTACGATCCATATGGGTGCTGAATATGGTGAGGTGGAAGGCCGAATTATGTTATTATTTAACATTTCTTCGATTTGTGTCTTTACCTCTTGTTTGTGGACGTAGGGGTAGCGGTACGACCTGGTAAATATTGGCTTGTCATCGGTTGTATTAATTCGGTGTTTGATAACGTTTGTAAACGTTAATTCGGAATTAGTGTTATAAAACATGTCTACGTAATTTCTTATTAATATACTTAATTTTTCTTTTTCTTCTGAGTTGAGATGGTTCATTCTGATCGGGTAGCTTGGGATTGGTTGCACTGGACGTTTTTCGTATAGTGTTCCGTTCCCAATGTAATAATTTTCATAGGTGACGGGCCAAGAATCTTGTGGTTTCACATGCACTACGCTAGGACATTGATACCTAGTTTTTACTTCTACCTTAAAATGTTGGACGTTATATATTCCTTCTTCGAGTACTAGTTCCCTGTTTGCGTTGTAGTGTTCCTTTATGTGGACTAGTCCACATTCTGTGTTAGTTATAAATTTTAAAATCTTCTCGTCCAAAAAATGTAAAGGGATAGTTTTCTCGTTCATTTTTAATTGGTTCGATTCATAGTCTATTATTGCTTTGTATCTTTGGAGCACGTCATTTCCTAATATTCCGTCGTAAGAATTTGCACTCGATTAGGTAAATCCAATCGTTAGTACATCCAAGTTCTTCAAACAAGGGCACTTTGTACGTAGTTTGTGTTGTAACGATGTTCTGTAATGTCTTGAGTTTAATTGTTGATGTTTCAGTTTTCCATTTAGGGTTGCAAAGGTCAGGGTTGATTATTGAGTGGGTGGCTCCCGTGTCCACAATAAATTTGAGGTTTCCCTTTATTATTATATGGGGTAATTCGCCTGCGAGGCCGGCTGCTGAAAATTCAGGGTATTATTGTTGCGACTAGCCGAATTTGCAAAGCGGTTGAAATCGTGGTTAGTTCCACTAGGGGGACAATGTTCGTTGGATGTTTGAATCATGTTTACATCCATGGGTTCCGCTGGTGGTCGGTATTGACGGTTGTTGGGATTGTACTGGGTATTTGAAGGTATTTGGTGGTTCCTGTTATTGTTGAAAGGTTGGTATTGACGGTTGTTGGGATTGTACTGGGTATTTGAAGGTATTTGGTGGTTCCTGTTATTGTTGAAAGGTTGGTATTGACGGTTGTTGGGATTGTACTGGGTATTTGAAGGTATTTGGTGGTTCCTGTTATTGTTGAAAGGTTGGTTTAAGGTTGTAAAATTGTTTTGGTGGTGGGGATTATTTTGGTAATTTCCGCGATTTTGATTTAATGGTCGGGGCAGTGTGTTTGATCTATCGTGTGGGCGTCTCCTGTTTTCATTTCTACTTGTACTAAAAAGTTCGTTTGAGCCTTTTGCATGGGCGTATCCGGATTGAAATAATATTTCCATTGCCTCCTCCAAGCTACCTGGGTTCCTGCATATCAATATCGTTTTCATAGGTTCCGGGATTTTCTCTTTAAATATGTTCAAAGCCGTTTTCATATTATTCTTTGCGCACTCGTTAGCTGCAGGGCCCGTTCCTATTGTCATCAGGGTTTTGTTATTTAAGCTCCGTAAGCTTTGTTTAAGATCATTGTAGAAGTCTATACAATTATTTCTAAATACTACCCCCTTTAGTCTGTCGAACAGTTCTTCTATACTATACCTGTTGCCAAAGTTATTTAATAGTATTGCTTTTATGTCTGTCCAAGATTGAGCTTGGCAGTTAATTTCGATGGTTTCCCTTGCTTTTCCCTTTAATTTGCTTTTAATGATGTCCGAGAAGAGGTATTGTGAAGGTTCGTCGTAAGCTCTAAGTATAGGGTGGACTCTATCTATTAAACTAATAAATGTTTGAAGGTCCCGGTAATCTCCACTAAATTCTGGGAGCCTATCTAGATATTTGAGGGGGTTAATAGAGATAGAGAGGGGTGCCTGTGGTTCCGTCATTGTAATAATGAAAAAAAATTTGAATTTAGTGAAACCGTCTTAATGTTAGTATTTTTGCGAAAAGGCGTTTATTTCTAGTTGTTCTTCCTTCACTTACTATGTCTTCGTTTGTATCTGTAAGGTAGCCGTCGTTAGACTCGATTCCTGAATCGAGTGGGTATTCGGAGTGGAAGTCCAATGGTTCTTCCATAAATTCTAAGTCTGATGGATAATCCGATAATGAATCGGTGTCACTCATAGAGAAATGTGTTATTCACGATATTGGAAAGAACAACTTTTTTCTAAATATCTTAATACTAATAGTTTATAATAATTGCTAATATAATATTCTTACTTTATAAGGGTATTCCGAAAACATAGGTCCGTAGTGGTTTCCAGGAAAAGATGTCTGCAAGGGGCACTCCTCCAAAATGTAGATTCTTGATGGTTTTGTGTAGTAACTTGTTGTATATTGGTATTAATTTTCTTAGCTGTGGTTTGTAGTTCTCTCTCTTTTTTTTTCTTCGTAATATTTAGTTTTCCTTTGTGATAGAAATTGTTTTTCTTAGTGTTTTGTTGTGTTTTCTTTTTTTTTTTTTTTTTTTTTTTTTAGATATTAACTCTTATTATCCTTTGGATATTAATTTTTAGTTTTTCTCTTTTATTTTTACACTTTTTAAAATTTCGAGTTTTTGGTTTTTTATTTTATTTTATTATTTTATTTTTAAAGTTTATGTTTTTGTTTTATAAAAATCAATATTGTAATATTTTTGATTTCTAGTTCATCAAGGATAACCGAAGCTTTATTTTTTACACTTTCTCAAAAATAAATTTTGAGTTTTTGGTTATTATTTTTATTTTTTTTAAACACCAATATTTTTTGTTGTATATTAACCGTTAAAGTTCAATTAGATATATGTGTATGTTAATTATCCTTTTTTTTATATAATTCAGTCAAGCAACAATAACACAAATTTTATTTTTAATATTTTTTTCCAAATTTAATTTTAAACGTTGTCGTTTAAAGAAGAAATGTTTTGCAGAAAATACCCGATTAAACATTAAAATGTTGAGTATCCTTTTATTATATAATTTTCACTTATATAATAAAAAAAAATCCAAGGATACTTGGGTATCCTACCGACTGCGCCAGTAAAAGGATATTTATTTTTAGTTTTTAAAAAAAATAAATTCACTTTATTGATTCTTAAAATTAAGCTTAAAATTAACACTTGAACTGCACTCACTAGCTTATGACAAAAAACTACCAACTTAAACTTAGATTTATTTTATTTTATATACCTTTCTTTTTGTGTCAATCTTGCCGGTAAGAAATTCTGAGGAATTGCTGACCGGAAGCATGAATGAACTTATTTGTGTTGATCACAAATAAGTGCATTCGATTTGGTAATAATTTTTTTGGTAAACAATTCTGTGGAATTGTTTACCGTATTTTTACTTGTGGCAAAATTATTGGTAATTTTGTCTGCGCGACCGGAAACGTTAAATTAATTTATTTGACTTGTTTGTGTTTATCGCAAACAAGTGTAATTGCACTTAATTTCGTAATAGTTTAATTCTTGAGAATTGTTTACTGTTTAATTTACATGTTGGCAAAATTATTATTAATTTTGCTCGTGTGACCGGACACGAAAAAGTTCAAAACATAAAAGTGAAAGTAAGCATTATTCTATGTTGCGCGTGTTAAATTATATTATTAGGTGTGATCACGATATTAGGGGTAACCATAACTATGTGTCATACTAATAATTAAAAAAAAAGTAAAAACAAGTAAAATAACGGCATATTTTAACACTAGCAGTAAATTTACAATGATTAAAAAATAATTTTCTTATAAAATATCAATCATACTTGGCTAAAAAATCGTGCGTTTTGAGTTTAAAGTTCGGTTAAGTACATATTTTTGTCTTTGTACTTTTGTAAATAAGTGTCTGCATGTGGCTTTAATTTAATATTTTTATATTGTTATTTACTTAAGGTGTAAAACATCTAGTAAGTACTTAAGCTGATTAGAAATAATTTTTAGTGCATACTGTTGTTTTGCTTTTTTTATGCTATTTGTTGCCTTGTTAACATAAATAAGTCAATTTTGGGGGAAATTTTATAAATCTTCTGGTTCCAAAAGTAAACGTAAGCAAAATTATAGAGAGCAGTAAGCAGTAATTTATCTTTAATAAATATTTGATTTTAGCCTACTAGATGGAGAATGTTATTACAAGTTAATGTAAGTAGATGCTCCTTGACTCTCTTAGAAATCACAGGGCATTATATATACGTTTGTATGTACATAAATAGGATAATTAGGTTGAACAAGTAAAAATGTTAAATCTTTTTTCATTTCATAAATTTGTAGGACTAAAGCGAGACTAAAAAATGAGATTTCAAAGTATTTTTTAAGATTTTCGAAAGGCCTAAATAGATTTTGTATTAAATTTAGTTTACACAAAAAAAATATTGCCGAATTATTTTCAAACAAACGCTTGGCAAAACGGACAGAAGGTCAGACAGACATCGTTTAATCAACTTCGCTACTTAAAAAAACTTATAAGACTTTATACATAATAGGCCCTTAGATCGTTATTTTACAAATTACAAACGTAATGATAACTTCTATACCGTCACCTCACATGCAAAAGAGCGCGAAACAAGGTGAACTTAGCGCTTGAATTTCTTTATTCAAGTCTCAATTTTTGATCTCAGGGAGCTAAATTTTTTTGTAAAAATGTCGTTTAATAAAACTAAAAAAAAAATCAATAGCAATTTAGGTGACCAAATACACTTATACCTTTGGTGAAGGGTATAACCAGTGTTCGGAAATAAAGACTAAGCGCTCCTTAGTGTTGGGTTCGGTAGATTTGTCGAAAACACAAACGCTAATAGTGTTTGTGTAGAAAATCATTAAAAAATAACGTTTTGTAACGTAGATTTATACTTCCCAAAATCTACGCCACATATAATTATATTCTATCCATATAATTATATTTTATTTCATATATTTAATCTTAATACTCTACGAAGTTTATTATTATACATACATTATACTTGATTTTAATATAATATTATAATTTACGATAATTTTTCAATTACACATGAAACCCACTAATGTTACTTTATTTTAAATGAAACCCCCTAATGTTACTTTTTTATATAAGAATTCCTATTTAGTTTATGAATAATGTTGAATGAAACGGTCTAGATCTCTCAGGTGAAAAGGTTGTTCACAACCCTTCAATTGTGAAATCGAAACAGGTGTGATTGAAGAAATGAAAAAAAGTTGTTAAAATTATAGAAAAAGTGCGAATGAATAGTTAAGATTTAGAGACGATCGGGGCGATTTTATTGCACCTACGATCTTGCCATATTAAAGTCGACTTAGTCCCCACCTTCTGCACGACGGTCGCCGACACTCGTATTAATTCGGGTGTTGCCTTGGACTGCGACTTCGGTTGACAGTTTCGTTACTGTGACTTCGGTCAACAGTTTTTGTACTGTAACTTCGGTTAACAGTTTTTGTACTGTAACTTCGGTTAACAGTTTTTGTAATGTAATTTCGGTTAACAGTTTTTGTAATGTAACTTCGGTTAACAGTTTTTGTACTGTGACTTCGGTCACCAGTTTTTGTACTGTAGCTTTGGTTACCAGTTTTTGTACTGTGACTTCGGTCAACAGTTTTTGTAATGTAATTTCGGTTAACAGTTTTTGTACTGTAACTTCGGTTAACAGTTTTTGTACTGTGACTTCGGTCAACAGTTTTTGTACTGTAACTTCGGTTAACAGTTTTGTACTGTGCCTTCGGTCACCAGTTTATGTACTGTAGCTTTGGTTACCAGTTTTTGTACTGTGACTTCGGTCAACAGTTTTTGTACTGTAACTTCGGTTAACAGTTTTTGTACTGTGACTTCGGTCAACAGTTTTTGTACTGTAACTTCGGTTAACAGTTTTTGTACTGGGACTTCGGTCAACAGTTTTTGTACTGTAACTTCGGTTAACAGTTTTTGTACTGGGACTTCGGTCGCCAGTCCTCTTTTAGTAAATCAGTAGTTAGCCTAGTATATAAGGATGAATTGTAGTATTTAGATACCTAGACATAAGAACCAATCGTAACGAGCTACCTCATCATTGCCGATCATTAAAGGAACCCGATCCAGACTCCCCACCCGATTCCAACCCGAATACATTAGCCGAGGAGAATCCGCCGAATTCCTGCCTGTTTGCTATATTGCAAGTAATGTTAAATGAAATTAACAAAGTATTGTAATTGAATTGTAAATAAAGTTAAGAGATTATTTCTAAACCCAAGAGGGTAAATCATTCGTGCTTTCACTTAAGGTTCGTGAATTCCGTAAGTCGACCCTGGACGCAACTGAACTACCCCAGCCAACGACAAAGCCACGTTACAGTTTCCCTATTTGTCAACTTTCGAACACAAAAATAATACTGTTTTTATCGAACTCAGCAAAAGATGAGAACATTTACTTCCGTTCGGTTTTTTTTTAAACCACAAAATTCATTGTGTTCGGTTCAGCTCATGTATGTCCGCCCCTTCTGGCTGGTAAAAAAACCGAAATTTTTTTACAAAAACAAAATACACATACGAAAAAAAAACAAAAAGCCAGAAAAACAATTTTTCACAAACAAAATAAATACACACACAAGCTGTTAGTGCTGCGGTCGGTAGTTGATAAATTGTTTGTTTGTTCATATCTTTGTCAATGTAAAACAACATTAAAAAATAATGTTTGTCTACAGTATCACTACAACTGTTCTGTTTTTTCACGAGGAACAGAACACTATATAATGTTGGGGTTTTTCTTGAAATTAGTTACGAGCAGTAAAAAAATAGATATCGTTCCTTGGTGTGTGATCCGAATGCTAAACAATGTTCTGTTTATTTTCGAGAACTGGGTATAATAAAATTCAAGTTCAACACATAGCATTTTGAATGATTTTCGTAGAACTATAATATAACTTTATAATGGTAAAATGTTTTAAAAGTTAAATGAGGTTGAAATTATTCAAAACAAACTTAAATTCAATAAGTACCTACAATCAGTGATGCCAATAGTAGGGAATTTTTTCTTTATGTAGGCTTTTTTTTTTGCAGAATTTCAAGCTTAGGGAAAAAAGGACAGATGGTTTATTTTATGGCAAATGTAGAGATTTTCAAAAAAGTATTTCATTGTCTAAACATGCTTAAATATTGGTCTTATTTTCATTTAAAAATAAAGTTTTTCATTTAAGTACAAATGTAGTATTTTTTAACAGGAACCCTAACAGCCATGAAGCCGAAAATACGCCGAATGCCAATTATATAATTTGGGGCGACATACGACATATATTCGCGTTTTCGAACTATTATCTTTTTTTTGCTATTTGCATTCGCACTTATTTTCCCCAAAATGTATGCGAATATTAAAAGCGATGGATAGAATTTAAAATTAGCTAAAAAAGCTAAGTAAAATAAAAAATACAATTTCGGATTTTTAAAATATTTTTAATGAAAACTTGTAAGGATAAGAAAGGATTTTTTTTATATTCTTGTTCATTTGAACTGAACAAAATATTTTTTTTTTTAATTTTACAGAGCCTTCCCTTTTATTTGATACCAAGTTTGCTTAAAATTATTAGATTTTATAATTAAAGAAAAAATTATTTATATTAAGTGTACTTGAAAACTATTAAGCTCTGTAAAAAAGGACAAAAGATGAGGAAATGAAAAATCAAATACGAAGTTTGACTATGTTTTGTCTCGAGAATAATGAATATATTGAGGCGTTTTTTCCAAAAAGAAAAAAATTAAATTTGTGACAGAGTGTTATTTTTGAAATCGATTTTATTTTATGTGTGTGTTTTTTTTTCATTTTGTTAATAAATGCTTTTAATATATCAATTATTAATTATTCTGGTTATAATTATTAATAAAATAACAAAATATGTATTAATTTGCTTTTGTACATCAATTTTTAACGTAGAAAAAAGTGTTGGAAATTTTTTTGGTTGTAGGGGAAAAAAGGGATTTTTTTTAGAAACGTAGGGATTTTTAGAAATTTCTCCTGGAATCACTGCCTACAATACATACAGACCAATTATAAATTAAAACTCCCCGGGAGTTTTCTCCCTTCTCCCATTTTTTCCTATGTTAATTCAATTGTAAAAATGGGAAAAGGAAAAAAACTCCCGGGGAATTTGTATTCATAATTGGTCTGATAATTTTAGTCAAATAAAAAGCCGTTGCGTATGAGTGATGTTTTTTCGCAAACCAATTAATATTGAGTATCGAAATCGTCTTGGTATTACAACAGTATTTGCAGTATATTTAGCTTATTCACTTCCTGTTTCAACTAAAATTTGGCAAAACTAATTCAATTATTATTCCATTTCCTTTTAATACAATTTTCTATGGAATTATTGTCTTATTATTGTTAATTTCTAGTTGCCATTCTGGACTTAATTAAAACAAAGTGAGTATTTTTTTGTATACAGAAAAATTTCTACATATTTTGTAGTCTTATTTTGTGTTAATACGTTTTAGTTATTGGTTTCTTTTTTTAAAGAGAAATCGCCCAATTAGGATGGGTAATAATTTGATAAAATTAAGTTTTATTTTATTTTCACTAAAGGATTCATTGGCTTTAGGTTACATTGTTTGCAAAATACCTTTAAGATGAAGATAATAATATGTTTTGTACTAAAGTACTGAATTTGTTGTGAAGATTTAATATAAGGAAAATTAGGTGCATACAAAAAATATGGGTTTGTTTATAGATATTCATAGAATTCAATGGAATTTGAAAGAAATTTTGATTTCTTTAAGTCATTTGAAACCCGTGTTTTGTTTTAAATAACAATGTATCCATTTTATGAACATTTAAAATTTTTGTAAAATATAATAAAAATTACTAAAACTAAATACAACTAAAACCAAAAAAAAAATAGCTCGAAATACGTTTAATTTATAAAAAAGCTTGATTGATAGTTCCACTTTTGTGTTTTATCTCTTTTCCTTCTGAACAGATTGTGCTTGATATGGAGAACTAGGAAGAGTTTGACACCATATTTCTTCTTTTCTGGTAACTCTTTCGGAAGTGAGCGTGTTTCAAACAGACGAACAGACTAATAGAAGGACGTATTTGGCTAAATCGAACTAGAATAACTCATGGACCCAGAATATATATACTTTATTGCGTCTTAGGTGAATATTAAAAGAGTTTCACAGGAAATTACAAACTAAGCAAAAAAGCATACCCACATAAACTTCTTTTATAGATTTTTAAGAAGTTTAAATTTTATCAAAAATTTCACAAAGGAAAAATTTGAAATTATGTGCCTGCGCCACAATGTCGACAAGAACATTTCATTCGAATATTTATGTTGAGAACAAAAACAAATTAACGTGTTCTATTATTGTTTTCAATATAAAAAAACGAAAGAAATGTTCTTGTCGACATTGTGGGCCAAGCTGTAAATTTCCTTCATACAAATTTTTTTTAAATAAAAATGTCTCAAAAATTGTATAAAATTGTAATATTCTTAATAAGACCTGTAACAGGAATATTTATAATTTTAATTTTATTTTTATTAATACAATTATTATTATTTTGTAAATTAAGGAACATTTTCATACAAAATTTTTTAAATTTTTTGAAATTTCAAAAAATTTTATATGAAAATTTTCTCAACGCAAGGTGAAGTGAACAACAAAATTACCACCTAAATTATTTTATTATTTGTATTTTTATTTAGGACAGAAAATTATAAATGTCATGATTTTATTTTGTCCTTACTGTATTTTATTGTTTGTGAGAATTATTAAATTTAGCTAATTTGTATTGTTATTATTTCACTCAAATGTGATTATTGATCTCTTGTTGCATTTTATTTAAACTTTTGTATTGTCATATACTTTGATTACCGATATTTTAATATAAGAAGAAAAATAATTTGATTTTGGTTTTAAGGCTCAGTTAGTCTTTACGTTCTGTTCTGGTACGAATCAGCTGATTTGTTTTTGTTATTAAAAAAATTGATTAGTATCTATTTCTGTTCTGTAGCGGTTCAGTTTGCTAAAATCAAAAACTAGTTAAGTAAGTGACAGCAAAATAAATAACAAAAAATACATATTTCTATTAAAATAAACTATTTTTTTATTTAAAGAATTCATAAAATTTAATTTTTTATAGTCACAGTTGCATGTGTATATTCGCCTACACAAGACGTGTTTACCTACTACGCTTTCTGTGCTTAATTCTTTACCGATAAACAATATTAAATAAAAAAAAAAACAAAAAAATTAAAAATCTTACTTTCCCCACTTTTTATCATCAAATCTCGAATAGAATAACAAAAATTATATAAATTTACAATTAATTTTAAACATGAATCAACCACCGGATCGTGGTAAACCACCTATCACTTTTGATAGGAGCAAATCAATGGCAATTATAACCCCCGGTCCAAAATACTTGATTATGTCCAGAGTGAATAATGACAAAACTGAAAATTCCGAAATTTCTGAAATGCCAAAAAAAACTCTTTCTGAGGTATCACCATTCTTAATTAAAAAAGTAATAGACGGTACCTGCGGTGGAGAGGTGGAATCGTGTAAAAAACTACTAAATGAAACAATTCTTATAAAAACAAAAAACTTTTCTCAGGCCAGAAATCTTATTCAACTAACATCACTGTCCCCAGAAATTAAAGTCGAGTTAAACGAACATCAGACACTCAATTATGCAAAAGGAGTTGTGTATTCAAATGACCTTCGTGGTATATCAGAAGAAGAAATTCTTTCGGAACTTAAATCACAAAATGTATGTAAAGTCAACAAAATATTAAAAAAAGTAGACAAAAATTTAAAAGAAACCGGTTTGATAGTTGTTACCTTTGCTAGTACGTCGCTACCCTCTGAGCTATCAATTGGCTAAAATAAAAATAAGACCCCATATCCCCCTTCCCCTAAAATGCAAAACCTGTTTACGTTTTGGTCATTTGGCTAAATTTTGCAATAATAAGAGAATCTGTTTTAATTGTTCAAACGAGTATCATGTAAATGACGACAACAATGAAACATGCTCTAATTCTCAATCGTGTATAAATTGTAAAGAAAACAACAAAATAGACAACAATCATTCCCCAAATGATAAATCGTGTCCAATCTTCCTAAAAGAGAAAGAGATCCAAGCTATAATTACTTTAGAAAAAACTAACAGAAAAACAGCAACAACTAAATATAATGAACGTCACCCAACTACATCAAACACATACTCATCAACAGTTAAATCAACTAGCACAACTTCAAACTCTACAGCAACAACTCCCGATAATAAACCTACCAATAATACAAACTCTTCTCATGTTAATAAAGTACAGACGATGCCGCCACCTACTAAAACAACATCTCGAGAATTCAACGATTACTTACATGTTCTGTCAGAAGCATCTGATATCGACAGTACATCCTCGCAAAACACTACCGATTCAAAAACTAAACAAATTTTACCACGAAATACATCGAAAAGAACAAGAAAACAATTACAAAAACTACAAGTTGAAAGCAAAACTAAACGTACCAAAAATGTATAATCCAATAAAAAAATTTAAATCACCAGATAGTTCATTACAATCTCCCAAAACTTTTTCCAAATTAATTAACTTTAAATTTTTCTACCTCAAATTTTAAAATGCTTTTAAACATATTACAATGGAACATAAATGGTTTCATTAATAATTACAATGAACTTCAACAACTTATTAAACTCTATTCACCAAAAATAATTTCACTACAAGAGACACACATACACAACCAATCAAACATTCCTATTCCTATAAATTACACGCTATACTCTCACAACACATCTACTACCCGGTATGGCGGAGTAGGGCTACTTATTCATAAATCCATAGAACATACGACAATAAACCTACAAAACGATTTCGATGCTATCTGTATTGAAATAAAATCTAAAATAAAATTTAAAATCATATCAGCGTATATAGCTCCACACATAAAGTTCTCTCAAACAAATCTTCACAATATGTTTTATAATGTAAATCCACCACTTTTAATCACTGGCGACTTTAATAGCTGGCACCGACTTTGGGGCTCTACTGCGAACAACAGGAAAGGTACAACATTAGTTAATTATATAAGTAACAACGACCTAGTGCTACTTAACGATTCATCACCAACACTTTTCAATACACACAACACTTTTTCACATGTTGATTTATAATTTTGCTCCCCATCCCTTGCAGTCCACACCGAATGGAAAACAGAAAAAACATTATACGGTTGCGACCACTTTCCAATTATAATATCTCTTTTTCGACAAAGTTCAAATATCACTACAATACTTAGACCAAAATTTAAAACTGAAAAGACAAATTGGACCACATATAACAACCAATGTCTCCTTTTTGTAAGTGTAAATATAAACAAAGAAACCGCTAACATATACAAAATTATTCACCAGTCAGCCAATGTGTCCATTCCCCAAAGTCAACCAGTCATTCAACAAAAGGTACCGTGGTGGAACCCAGATCTTAATAGCCTTAAAAAAAGAAAAAAGTAAATTGTGGTCGCTTTATAAACATAATATGACAACACTTAATCTTATCAACTACAAAAAAACGAATGCTTTATTAAAACGAAAAATTAAAATTGCAAAAAGGGAATCACTTTATAAGTTTACCTCTACCATAAACCCCTCCTCTAAGACAGAAAATATTTGGAAAAATATCAGGTCATTTACCGGCTGCAAAGCAACCCAAAATATACACGCTATCACAAAAACATCAAATCAAGATGAACTCATAACAGACAAGTTAAAAATAGCAACAGAATTGGGTAACTTTTGGTCAGAAAACTCTTGTGACTCAAAATATCCAACAGAATTTCGTACTAGAAAGTTCAACACAATTAAATTCAGTTTTAAACAAATTATCCGGTAAAACGCCCGGGTTAGATCGGATCTCTTACCCCATGATCAAACACCTACCTAGAACTATGAAGCAACGTTTACTTACGCTTTATAATAACATATTAGATTCATATATACCACAGCAATTTAAGGTAAGCGTCAACGTCCCGATACACAAAAAAGGATCCGATAGAACCTCTCTGAGCTCCTATCGGCCCATATCATTAAACCCATGCCTGTCAAAAGTACTGGATAAAATTGTTGCAAATCAACTTTGGTGGTTTCTTACTACGTATAAGCTGTTAGATAGCCGACAATTTGGGTTTAAAAAGGGAAAATCTACGACTGACAGTCTTCTTTACATGGATCATCAAATTGTGGAATCCCTTTCGTTGAAAAAACATGTGAGCATAGTCTCACTAGACTTCCAAAGAGCTTTCGACAGGATAGGTCTACATACAATTATAGATCAATTAATTCTTTGGAATGTTGGACCCAAGATTATAACTTATGTAAAAAACTTTATGAGTAATCGGAAATTTATGGTAAAAAACACTTCCATTTATTCAAAACCGTTTCCTCTTCATAATGGTATCACACATGGGTCACCACTTTCTGTTGTGCTATTTTTGATAGCATACAACAAACTATGTCATATAATTTCACTACACCGAGAAATTGATTTTACTTCATATGCCGATAATTTTAACCTCATAATAAAATCCAACAAAGAAAAAAACCCAGTTATTAATCTCAACAACCTTTTCAAAGATATAACGGACTGGACTTATTACTCGGGAGCCGTTTTATCTCCCAATAAGTGCGAAATAATATCAAACCATATTCTATTATCCGAAGTCAAAAATCTACGATTACTGGGTTTACATTTCAACAACAGATACCGATGGAGCGAGCACATAGACAACTTAGTTAAATCATTAAATCAACAGCTCAATATAATTAAATGTCTTTCAAGCCCTAAATTTAATTGTAGTACTTCCACTTTAATTCAAATAACAAAGGCTCTCATTTTATCAAAAGTCAACTACGGACTACCAATTTTCGGATATACTTCAGAGTCTCTGCTTAAAAAGGTAAATAAGCAAATAAACGCTGCATTGAGATCCTCCCTAGGAGCATTCCGAACTACTCGTACAAAAAATCTGTTCACCGAGGCAAATATCTTACCCCTCGAAGTCCAGAGGGATATTCTAACAACGAAATTACATCATGCTCTTTCTGACAAGGATTCGCCATTGGCAAAAATTACGACAAAAATAAAAAAATCAAAAAAAGTACCCAACATTTTATCTACTATAAGAAGAATTCAACAAAACTGTAAAACTATCGATATACCCATTCCAACTCCCCGAAAAAAAAAATAATTACTCTCCTCCTTGGCACTTACACAATAACAATATTGACTTATCCCTCCATAATTTCGCAAAAAACAACCATAACCCAATACAATTTCGCACTATGTTTAATGAAATTCAGAACAACCTATCAAATTACAATTTCATATATACGGATGGTTCGAAAAACAACAACAACAACGTAGGTTACAGCGTAACAACAGAAAATACAGTTATAAAGTTAGGAGTCCTACCCGACCACAGTTCCATACTTACAGCAGAACTGATCGCCATCAATATTGCAGTATCATATATTGGAATCAAAAGAGGCAAGTATGCCATTTGTACTGACTCGCTCTCATCCTTAAAAGCCATATTAAATATAACTAATAACAACATATATGCATCTAACATCCGAGATTTTCTTATCAAAAGAACATCAGACATAAAATTAATATGGGTTCCTAGTCACATCAACATTCCAGGAAACGAATTTGCCGATACTGCGGCAAAACTGGCTCTTAGATCCCCTGTATTGAAAACAGAAAACCACAACATCAAAGATATACATAAGCACATAACAACATCTTTTAAAAACAAAGATACCACCTATTCACAAACATCCAATTGGTATAAAACAATAAACAACAACTCCGAAAGTACAACTATCATCAGCAGTAACATTACCAGACCTGACTCAATAAAAATAACCCGACTAAGGCTGGGACATACAAAACTCACACACGGCTGCCTTCTTAAAATACCAGTAACATACCCATGTGACTGCAATATCATTTATCCAACAAACCCATCACACATGCTATTAGATTGTGCACTTTACCACAATCAAAGGCAACTAATCTTAAAAAGTCAAGATCCCATCCAACTACTTGCCGACCCATCTGAAGAAAATATATCAACAATCATTAATTACTTAAAATCCACAAATTTATACAATTTAATCTAAATACACTAAATAATATTTCAATATGTTTACAATAAATTTCAAAATTAAAAGCATTATATTATACACATTGAGCTGAAGGCCTAAGCTGCTATTGCTCCTTTTTGTAAATTAGCTTATAATTTTATATTTAAGTTAATTTTTTTAATAATAATAATAATAAAAAAAAAATTTTTTATAATCAATGTGCTTTAATGTTACTTAAATAAAACAATGGACGGTGCAAAATTAATAACTTTCTCAAAAATGGCTGATAAGTTGCTACAGAAAAAGTAACTATTACAATTTTGAAACAGAACGGCACGGAACAGAACGGAAACAGAAAGTAAAGACTAATTCTGCCTTTACTCGTCATTTAACCATCGAGCTGACAACATCGAAATAAATAAAGGCTTATGAACTAAAAATTCAAAATTCTGTTTAAATTAAAAATAATTATAAAAAAATTAATAAATTATCATAACTGTGGGCGAATATAACGCTAAAGCCGTTTGTTCTTGCCTATTTTAGATAGTTAATTATTTAAGGAAAATATAAAAATTAATTGAAGTCAACTAGGACATTTAACTGTCTGGTTTAGTCTTTATTACTTTTATGTTTCCCCTCGACTTACCGAGTCTTATATCCTACAGACCGTATTTACATTGTGCAATTAACGCGCAACTTTTGCATGCAACATTTTGTTGTTAGCAAGAGGTGTAGGGAAGAAAACGGCGTTAAAAAAGTTGCACGACGACGCATGTGTAGGCATTTTATTATTTTTATGTCATTTTTGTTTTAATTTTTTTTTCGTTTTTAAATGTTTTTTATTCGAAATGTTGTCAACTTCTGTGCTGAAGAAAAAACGCAGCTTTGTTTGGCTTAAGGTCATATATTAAAATTATAAATAAAAAATCCACAAATTTTTGTATATTTAATTTTGTTTTTTATTTTTCTCGATATTTCGACCATACATCGATGGTCATCTTCAGGGGATTTAAGACACTGTCAAATTAAAACTACAAAAAAATTTAAAATTAATTAAAGTTTTAAAAAATAAACTAAAGCAAACTTCGACTATATAAACATAAGTTCAAAAAAAACCAATATTTTGCAACTTTTAATAATAAAAAACATGTTTCGTCATGTTTTATGTCAAATTTTGTAAAAGTTGTAATGGGAGTAAACAATTTTGATATACATTTTGTATATTCTGAAAAATCTATTCAAGAGCTTTAAAATAATAGCAATATTGGAAAAACGTCCAGCAATGTAGTGGAAAATCGTATATTTATATGAAAACGTTAGAGGTCCATGGCTCGAAAACTATGCGTTTGCGCCACTTTTTCACTTCATATTTTCTTTTTATTTTTCAATTTTCTATCATCTTATTTACTTGTTTTTCTATTTGGAACTGCGTCGGCAAACTTGATTTAAGCCGAATTTTTAATCGCTTAGTAATTTTAGAAAATGGTTGGTTGACAATACTTTTGTTTTGTTTACATTTGATTGAAATAATGCTTGAAAAAAATTTAAGTGTAAATGTGAAAGGATTTTCGTAGCAACTTTAAAAGAAAATAGAAAAAAAAATCGGCGTCAATTGCATAATCTTAATGCGGTCTAAGACTTGTCCTTCACTGTAGCTTTATTTTGTTATTTAACTATCTTAAAAATTATCAAAGATTTATTGTAATTTAAAGCCTCTTGACAGTTCTACAATAATTAAATAAAATTTAAATTCACTATTTAAGCAATAATAACTTTAATCTTAAAATAAAATTTAAAACCCAACCACAAAAAGAGCAAAACATCTGTCAACTTTCGCTTTACATTAACTGAATATCTTTTTTCACCCGCACATTCCTGCAAGAACATGCAAAAATGTAGAGGTGCCTGACAACACCAGAGGATTCATCCCGAATTGGGAATTTTATTTGGAAAATGGATATAAAAAATCTGATTAAAGGATTTCAGATGTTTTTAATGTTTTTAAGTGGAAAAGAACAATTAATGGCAACATATATTTTTAAATATCTTAAAACAAAACTCTCAATTTATCAGGAAAACTGCTTACAGATAAAATATGACAAATGCCAATTACCATTTAACTTCTTTTTAACTTAAGTCACCTTTTGATCTTATAATATCTCAAAATGGAGCTTTAAGCTTTTTAGCATTTTATTTATTTAAACAGTTGTTTTCGATACAACTTTAAAATTTTAAGTTGCACGGAATTAGTCTCAGTAGTACCAGGGTGCCATACAAGTGTGAACCCAAGGAGGGAGGATTACTCACCACCTGGTCTACTCCAGTCGGTATATTTTAAAAACAAATTGGTATTGGAAGCAGTCGCGACTGAATTTCCGCTATGTGGACCCCTGGCTGGATCCGCCTTTGTTTCACCAAAGAATATGAAAAGATGGATAACAGATGAACAATTAGATTAAATGCTCCAGAATAGTGTTAAGTACATACAGCTTAAAACCAACCTGCTAAGATCCGTATATATCCCTCTTCTGGATTCAGTAATTAGTAACCTATACGACCAGCTATCTCCTGTTTCTAAATGAATAATATTTATATTAATAAAGACAACTCGCAAATGATTATAAGTTTAATAATAAGGTTACACTCCAGTTTCAGTAATAACTGTGGCTGTGGGTGGTTAAATGACAGCAAAATCAGAATATTTCCCAGTATATTTCTAAAATAATGTAAAATTGTGATGCAGAAATGTATACCAACATAACCACAGTATAGACAATATAGAAAGTTCCTCTTCCACTCTCTGAAGGCTCAAAACTTAGCTCAGGACATCAATGGCAGAAGACCGCCTTATTGGGCTAGCATTCTCCACCAATTCAAGTGCACGCAGGCACTGCTCGTTTTGTCTGAAGACAAAAAAGAAGAATTGATTTTGCTATTTGTTTTAAATATCACTAATCGTCGGCTTAATAATCCCTTACAGCACATTGCACAGGAGAGACAAAATCTTCTTATGATTCATATTTTCAGCTTGAGTGTAAATAAAAAATATAGTTTGACACATTTCAGGACTCAAATTAAAGAAAAACATCATACTGGTCGATGAGGCGTATATTTTTCTACCACACGGCATTAAAATCTCAGTTTACTCTAAAAGTAAATACTGGTTGTTTTGTAATCAAATTGGGTTTTGAGGCTGTCGAAGACCCCTTGAACTAAAGGCCAGATTTGCCCTGGATAGCCACAATATCTCAAATATGCCAAAAATGTAAAAGTATGTAGCAGAGATTTTAAGAGATAATTTAGACTGCTTTTCGAAGAATTTTGAGAATGTTATAATTCAATTGAGGGTTTTCCTAAAAAACAACTGGAAACCCCGAGTGTTAGAAAAAATACTTTTTGAAAGCTCTTTTACTCACTCCCTTCTTAATGTTTTTATCTTGCAAAGCAATACAAACAATACAAATGTAAATGTTGAAATATTTTGTGTAGAAATGTCTGTGTATTTTACTACTCCCCTTTAATTAAGATGTCATTTTCTTTTAGTGCTGCAGGTCTTTTGGCAGTTTTCTCCACTTGTTTGGACAGATTTTGATGCCGAAGGTGTTTTTGGGGATAATTTTCCTTTTTTTTAGTTTTTTTTGTTTTCTTTTTGTAGTTGATGTGTTCTTTTTTTTTCTTTCAGGTCGGCTGTAGTTTTGAAACAAATACAACAACAACTTAAAACGTTGTCCTTTTTTTTCTTACAAAGTAAGTTAAAGCAACTACAACATTTTTTTATTTACAAAAAAAAATACAAAGTCCTACAAAAACAAATCTATACATTTAAATAAGGTTTGTATTTGACTGTAGCAACAAGAATCACGAAAATATGAAAAAATTAAAAATTACATTTTCCGAGCATTCGTAACATATTTCTTTTTAGCAGGCATAAGGCATTTTAAAAAAATCATCATTATCGTTAAGCAAGGACTGCTTAACAATGTAGAAAGGCAAAAGGACTTTTTCATTTGCGTTGTTTAGGTCAGAGCTTAAAAGATTTTTTTTTTTTTTATTTTTTTCATGAAATGTGGGATATAAAAATTAAAGAGAAATTAAGGTAAAAGTAGACTTACGACAGAAATTTAAAATAAAGAAATAACTTATAATAAGCTTTTTAGATTTTTCACCGTGACAGCGGCATTTCCACTAAGAAGCTGCAATTCGAAGGAGGGAGAAAAGTTATGGATTTGATCTAGTTTTTCTTAGGTGCCCTACTTCTGCTAATGTGGGCTAATATAAATTATATATTTCTGGTATCATTTCTATCAAATAAGAATTTTATAATTTGAAAGTCTTTTTAAAAGAGAAATTCATAAAACTCGCTTAGTTACATACATACATGCTGCATGCTGCAAGATTGTCATAACTCAAAAAACTTTGTTCTTCATAAAACGACTATAAAGTTTTAAATTTACAAACACCATAATGAAAAAAAACGTTATTCTTCTTTCAAGTGTTGATGTAACAATATCTTCATAAGAATGATATTAAATCAAAATGCGAATTTTGACTTATGACATTGTAACAGCAAATGAGATAAATAGTGCTTATTCATCAGCTATATTCCTGCGTTGTTGTTAAAACCTTCTAAGTTTTTAAATAAAAAAACAATTAATTTTGTTTGCACTTTTTTTGTACAGTGCCTAACAGGCCAAAGTCTTAGGCCGTAGATAAAGCCGTGTAACTCGTACACCAATATACTAGTTCACCACCAACTTGTTTTAATTAAAGAAGCTTAATATCAACATGTGAAGTTTAAGTTTAAATAACGATTGAGCTCATAACACAAGACTTCCGAACATGAGGTTACGTCAAAATTGTCCAAAAAATCTATTACTTCACCAAGCCTTCATAGAAAAGTAAATCCATACTTCATATTCCCATATAAATGATCCTTCGTAATTATTTTTAACTCTATAGCTGATACAGGAGAAGATACGTACTTTTGTGTGTCAATGCAGAGTGCTTATATTAATTTTTAGTACAGATAATCTGAATAAGTGTCAGATAAAAAAAAAACTTCTTATGTGATATTATCAAAGTAACTTTTTGGAATACAAAATTATAATTTACAAGATTTTGTTTGTCGTGCTTAATTTCCAATTTTTATTCTTGATAAAAACACTGTAATTTATTGTTGAAGGGTTAACATAATTAATTTTCAAAATATTTATTTATATCCGTTTCGTAGGTCCACTTTAAGTCCTTCGTTAATCATGATAGCTTTTCTTCGATTCGAAGGACTATAAACCATGGTCATGGTAAATAAAGGTTTGTGGGTTTCAAAATTAGTGAACCATTATACACACGCTTGATACGGATGTCCGAAAGCAAAAGGGTTTACATAAATTTCTCTTGAAAATATTGAATTATATCCTGCTCGTAGAACCAACAAAAATAAGATTTATTAACTCGAATTTGTATTTAATATCAATAATTTTACAAATATTTGTAGAAAAAATCTAAAAAATGTGTTACCACTAAATTGATCTACTTTTTACTTTTGTCTAAATAATTTCTGTGTTTCTATTAAACTTTTTTAATGAAACAAATTTAAAAATAATGAAATAAATAAAATATTAAATGCTGTCTGATCCATCAAACGTTAAGCTAAATCAAACAAATGTTTTATAAAAATAGCGGTTACAAGTGGCGCGTCATATATTTGTTAAATGTGATCAATTGACTTTAACGTGTTAAAATGAAAAAGAAAATTTCATATTCGTTTTCCAAAATTGGATGCAGAAATGTTGTACATTTTATTTAAAAATAAAGAAGTGTCAAATGATTTTTTTTCCTCTCAAAATAAATATTTTGAAATCGTGTACCCCAGTAGGTTACACCCCAATAAAAAATTGAGCTTACAGCGAAGCAGGTTTATAAGAGTTTCGGTTACCATCTCGCTTAAGGAAGGCATGAATTTGATATGGTGAGTTCCCCCGTTGAAGCAATACATTTTTGACATGAAAGGCGCTTTATTCGGCGCAGATAAAAACTGGTGAGTGTAGCTATGATATTCACACACAGAATGGGTTTTTACAGTTAGTTTTTATTATTCTCTCTTACAAACCTGCTTCGTAGTAAGGGAATGCCGTGGAACTTGAAAATATTTGTTTTTTTTTCTTATAAAACTTGTTAAGAGTTTGTTCACTTAGGGCTAAAAAATCAGAGCAAGTTAAACTCTCTTTTTGGTTTAAAATGTGTATGAGCCAACAAATCTATAAGTCACTAAACATATAAACCATCTTTAAACGCATAAAATTGGGCGTTTAAACTACCAGTACAGACAATATGAATTTAATAAGATTTATCGTAGTGCTGCCACAAGTTATGATTTATAGCTGTCGAGTTTAAACTACATATAAATTCAAGTTTAGTTCAACTAAACGAGCATTTAAGCCATCAGTGATTTATTAGCATTTAATGTATTTAATTGTGCGCTTATTTTTATAAATGTAACATTAGTAGGGTGATCGATTATTCGACTTTTTTCAATAACCGGTTTTCGAATATTCCGAATAGTTGCTATTTTAAAAAAACCGGTTTTCGGTTAAGCATTTTAAAAATAACCGGTTAACCGGTTTTAATTCGAATACATAAAAATACAAAAACCAAATTAGTTTTTGTAATAAAAAGTTAATTGAATAAAAGCAAAACAACTCACGAAGGTAAGGAACCAACAAAATACATATACATACATATGTTCCCGTCAATCCTATAAGGAGCATAGGGCCTCAATACATAGATATGACTTAAGGTATGTTCAGACCACAAATATTTGACGATAAAATAAAAAAAAGCGTTACCAGTAAATTGATTAAACTTAAGCATTATTTTAAACAATTTCTAGTTATTTGCTAAACTTTATGTCTAAGATAATAATTGTATTTATGTATAATGTAGTTAAGAAACCCTTAAATAATGTTTAATAGGTGTGAACATAGCTTTAGATTGTTTTTAAAAATTTTGGTTTTAAAAATATAGGAATTTAGTAAATTTATTATTTGACATATTTCCCCAAATTTATTGTAATTCAGTTTTAATTTGTTGTTGGTTAAGCATGTCTATATGAAGCAGTAAACTTCAGCCATATTTTTGAAAAGTGGCAAACAAAACCTCTTATCCATGATTATTTATTTCCATTTTTTTTTGTTTCAGCATTATAGAAACAATAGTAATATGAACATGCTTTTTATATGAAATATCTGTCAATTCGTCGATCACACAATTTAAACCCTCCCAGAACATTTTTGATTCCATTAATTTTATTTTAAGTTCTTGGTGTTTTAATAAATATTGTTGATTCCGCCGGTATGTTCTTGTTTTAAGATATGCTAGAACTACTTAAGAGTTTTTCATTCATTATTGACAGCATATTTTAGTAAAGTATTATTTGCAGTCTCTTAAAAACTACTTGGAACAGGGTCAAGTTTTACTTGGCGTATATTTATGTCAAGCTTGTAGACTAATTAAAAGTGATTAATAAGTCGTGACGTTAAAGAACCTTTGCAACTTATCATTTTTCGGCCGTTTAAGCACAATTTTCTTTTAAGTCAGTTCGAAATATCACCAGAGATGACATCCTTATAAAGATATACATATATAATATTTATAATACTGTCAAATTGCTATTTTTTTTAAGCTGAACTTTTTTTGTAGTACTTTAAATTGTTTTTGGTTTTTGTCGCAAGACAAAAAAATCGCTTATAAAGGCGATTTGTATTTACATTGCTCATAATGTTTTTTTGACTTTTGTTTCATTTTGTTTTGACATTTTTTATGAAAAGTTAAAGTTTGCCAAATATTCAATTAGAAAAATACTTAAATTACGGGTACATTTATAACAAAAGTAAGGAAAACGTATATAAATTACACATTACTTAACTAACCGGTTTATTTTACTAAAATAACCGGTTTATTCGATATTCGAAAAATGGACATTTTAAAATATTCGACTTGGGCAAACCTAAAATAACCGGTTAAAACCGGTCGAATACTATTGATCGATCACCCTAAACATTAGTGATTACATTTTTTTATTGGGCAGTTAGTTCGATAGTACATATATCAGTGTGGAGGTTACAGGTTAATTTCCCGCCAGAGACTCTGGTCTGTTTTACTACAACGGGCTGAAGGTCAGCGGAAAGTTAAATACAAATGATTTTCCAATGGGTCTGTGTTTATACGGCTCATGTTTTAATGACATGATTGCTACTTTATTGGCGAGAGGTACGAGGGGAAAAGAAACGAGTAAACAGATACATGTACTGTCAGTACGCTTTGCTTTTTCATTCATTGTTTAATTTTGTTTTTTTTTAATATCAAAAAAGCACACATGCATACGCACGACTATACAAAATAAAAAACATGTCGTCAACATGACATGAATCATTTGAACGCCAATTCATGTTCAAAGAAGAAAAAGAAAGAATCATGTGAATAAAACATGAGCCGTATAAACGCAGAGTGGGCTCTTAGTACTTTTTTCAAAAAATCAAAAAAAACATTTTTGTTTACGTTTTTAAAATTTTGTTTTATAACCAAAAGTTTTCTTTAATTTTGGTTTGTAGTTTTCTCTCTATACAAATTGATTTTTAGGTGAGTTCTTTTTTAAAACACTTTTGCTATCTTATCTCGACTTAAGATGTTTTACCAAAATGCCACAGATATGATTAAGATCTAATGTATATTTCAAAATAGTTTGCAAAATAAAAATGCTTAACATTCACATTGCAAGTACGCTTGGAAATAGAAGGGAAAGGTATATTAAAAATTTGAGATTGTGACTTTGCTGAGCCTACTGTTTTATAATGTGGAAGTGCAGGATAACCTAGCATTTCCCTTTTCAATAAGAAAATAAACAATTCTCTTGAAATAATTTGTATAGCATAATTTGAACTTTTATTAAAATTAAGTAGCGTTCATAAACATTCAACCTATACCCATCTCTACCTTCCATTTCATACCCTCAAATATAAAAGAATAAAATATGAGAAATAAATTTAAATACTTTACGCTTCAAAGGGTCCACTTCGTGTATACTTGTGAAACATTTTTAACATGAAATATAAATAAAAGTATAAAAAAAGTTTCCAGCTTTTTTTATCTCAAATTTATTAATATAATTTTTGGTAGTTTTCATAAAAAAAAGAAAAACAAAATAAAAAAATTAAAAGTTAAAAATTTCTCATAACGAATTATATTTTAATGAAAAAATCGCCAAAGTTTTTATTAAATTTGTTAAATTTTTCTAGCTCGTTTTTGCATATTTTGACCATTAAATTCCCCTAAAAAACGGCAAGAAGAAGCAACACTTTTTTTCTAAATCCATAAGGAATTTAAAACAATCATATTTATGAAAATTCTTTAATGTTTTACAGACGGAAATTTAAATAATAACAAGTTGTTTCTACTAACTATATATTATATATAAATAAATTGTATGTATTTTTATCATTATTTTAAATTTCAATTCCCAACTTACATGACCTATAAAATTTTTGTTCCTATTGGAATATGAAATATAAAAAAGTTTAAAAAAAATAATGATAAATAAAGAGAAATAAACCAAATAACAAAATACAACATTGCAACTACTGATGCAGCACAACTTTAATAAGAACAAATCTGGTTGCTGGCTGAGAAAAAGGTTGGGGGATGTATTGAACAATTCAGACGTTTGCTTGCCTTGCTAATTGGAAATGTAACATAGAATGCTTGCACCCTACGTAATTATGGCACTGTTTAATGTTGTTGTAATGCGTTTGGTGGGAATATCTTAAATTTTATTTCTAACTTTCAGTTCCATTAACTTCGTTATATTTTTCAATCTATAGCTGTGGTCACACTAAGCAAATGCCAATGGAAATCCGCGCACCCATTACGTTTGCTCAAAAATAGTGTTACTTATTACAAATGGTCCTAACTTCACAAAATAAAATAAATTGCAATAAGAGATAAAGCAAGACAACTATTTTTTTGTGAGTTTTTAAAAGACTACAACAGGTAAAGATTTTAAATTCGACTACAACTCTAACTTCGATGCTAAATGAAGTCGCGAGTTTTCGTAGTTACTTCGTAAAAACACCGCAATTTCGACTCAACAACTTCGATTCAACAGCCCTGTTGCAAACTCCCGATCAGCATAGTAATCTTTATAAAAGGAAATGGCTTCTTTAATTGCCTGTTATTCCCAAAAAGACACACATTGACACCATGACATTTTTTACTGATCCAACTCAATAACAGAAAGATCAAAAATTATTTAAATATTCAGATGCATGACGCATTTGCATCACGATTATAATTTTCTTTGCATCATTCTCCATTTTAAATCAGAATTTATACATTTTTAAATTGAGATTCTGTGAATTATAACGACCTACTGTAGCGGAGTCTCTTAGATTCAACAATCTACTTTATCATTTAGCCTGCTATTTAAAAACTTTCAATAATTGATTCATTCCTGAATCACTCACATTTTCATTGACTGATTCACGATATCATGATACAAATATAGAGCACACCACGACCGCAGTAAATCGACCACCATGCTACACATTTTTTCCTTTCCTTTTTGATTAAAAAAAATCACACAAATAACAAATTCCTGGAAAATGTGTTTTCACTTAAACAGAAAACTTAAATAAATTTTATAGTCTCTGCTCTACATGAAATTGTATGTGAAAAATAATAAATAAAAATGTTGTTGAAAATTTTAGGTCACAAAATAATAAAAATTAAAAAAAAACGAATTTGAGGGAAAAAGTAAAACTTAAAGAAAATTAAAACAAAAATAAATTCCTGTCGCAAAATAATAAATATGCAATAAAATTATTTTAAAATAAATGCCACCCGCCCCATACAATCAATACTCTCCGACTACTACTCATACATTTTAACAAAGCCTTAAAGTCAACAGCTGTCTGTGTGTATGTTGACGTAGTGCAAAGCAGTGCAGGAACTGGAAATCGTTAAGTAAACTTAATACATCACATTAGTCGTGCCACTTGAACACTCAATGCAACTTCTTCAAAAAATTTTTATGAGTTGAATTTGAAAAAAATAAAACGAACCAAGAACTTTGGAAAATATAACGAGCAAAAGATTTATTTAGAAGATACGACAGATTTAATATTTGCAAAATTTTACGACTTTTTGACGATGTTCCGCCTTCTACTCAGACTGACTGTTCTTTTGCAATTTTTATGGTGGGTCCTTGTTAGACTTTTGTTAGTTTTTTCGGTTGCCATTGCTTTCGTTTGCAATAAAAACAAAAATATGTGGAATTTCAAGTTGCTCTTTTGCACCGTGTTTCACTTCAAAGTAACAAAATAGTTTTTCTTATTCTGTGTGTGCTAAAAAAACGTGCGGAGTTTCCTACTTAAGTTACGTTTGTTTTCTTGGTTGTTTTTTTTTTTTCTTTCTAAATATTTTTATTAGACATTTGGGGTATTCACAAGGTGTGCTATCATGTTATATTGTCATAATGTTCTAAAATTTTACAATGGCTTAAAAAATTGTTGTTGCTTTGGAAACAAAAAGTGTCTTAAATTAATAGAACTTTGCTTTGTATGTTTATTGTGCTGTCGTAATTAATAAGAAGAGACCTGCGCTGAGCGGCTGAGCCAAACCCCATTAGTTTTTGTAGCCGTCGACGTTGATAGTACAGTTTTATCCAGCTAACATCCGAATTGAACCTGCGGCTAGCAATGTTTGCAACAATAGACTTGCGGCGTCAAATAAGATCGGCTTAGGACTCTGATGTTTAGTAATCAAACAAAATGAAATTTATTTGTGGTTTGCGTCTGAAAAATGGAAAATAGTCAGGGAAGATCTAATTTAATTAATTAATTCATGGATTAGAATTAAAAAATATTTTTATTTTTGGTAAATATTTATTTTTGTATATTTGTTTTAAATCAGCTGACTTAAATTCAAAATAGCACACTAAATTATGAGGGGTTGTATACAACAGTCGTATATTTTCATGTTATTATTTTAAGACTTATGACTTTATGATACCATCTGAATCCCCCAATTGATTAAATGCTGGCTTCTATTCTACATAGAGTTGTATGCAAAATATCTTGTAAATAATCGGGGATATTGATGGAAAATGGCAAAGTGAAATGTGTTAAATCAGAGATGATTTAATATTAAAGGATTGATTCATCATAAAGAAGGCTTTTATATACGCAAAAATAATATGGCACTATTGTTAGATTTTGAAAACCATAATGTGAAAAAATTAACTATAATTTACTATCAAAATTAACCTTAGTATGGTCAAAATTAACCATAACTTGTTTAATTATAACAATAATTTAATAAAAAATAAACTAATAAATAAACACTTAAAAACTTTAACAGTAGTATGAGCAGGAAAACGATAAATATGCAATTGCATGTTTTTCCTTGTGCGACCAATCATGGCAGAAGCAATATATTTATCCGTTTAAGGACTTTTTATGAATTTTGGCATCAATTTGTAAGTGCATATTTTTGCATTTTTTACCGTTTGCATCATTTTGTGCTTAATTTAGTTCAAAGAGCCTTTTTGCAGCATTATTTAATTTTTAAGCGCATTTTTTTTTCTTTTTGATGCATATTTTAAAGATATGCCTCCACGAGCTTTTGCGGCAAATAAAAACAAATATTTTTGCGAAATTTTTGCATTTCTTTTAAATATCTTGCTGTATACCCAACATATTGCTTTAATTTCGCCATCTTCATTTAATATTTACTCGAAAATTCTAGGACAAAGCAGGTTTTTATGTAAAATAAATGTTTATTATCAAAGTTATTTTCGGGAGTACAAAATTTATTGTTAATAAGATTTCCGTATGACGTGCTAAATTCCCAGTTTTTCATATTATATAAATACACTGAAATTTATTGTTGAGCGAAAGCTGGGAATTTAACACTTCATACGGAAATCGTATTAATAAAAAATAAATGTTATTTTAGGCTTTAAAATTTTATATATACCCAACAAACACGGAGCTTTCAATTTGAAATCAAATGTTTTCCCAAAAGACAAACATTTAACAATGATTTGAAAATCATAGGCGGAACTTAATATCAAATTGAAAATGATTATCCATTTTAATTGATTTTACATGTTAGGAACTTCTGTTTTTTCCGTAATTATGTCAAGAATTCTTCTTGAAGTCCAAAGTACATTTTTTTTTATTTTTTTGTTTTTTCATTTTGTCTTTCTTTTTCTTGTTGACCTTTTTCAGCACAACTTGAAGGACAAATGTACACAGAGGGCTCGTGCCTTAACTTACACAATAATTAGAATTGTGGTTATTTTGTTGAACTATTTATGGTTTTTAACCCAAATTTTTAATATTTTAATCAGGCTTAAGTTCGACAAATTTAATTTTCATTAAATTATTTTTTATGAATAAAGGAATTTTACAACATGAAAATTTATTAAAATTGTTATTGATAATCATTCATTCTTGACTGACGTGAGATTCGAACCCAGACGGCTGTTTACCATGACATGTTTCGATCGCAACCACTCGATCCCCTCAGATGGATTTTCCGTCCTAAACTCGCAGCCATCGACGACTGCTGTCGTCAATAGTCAAACATCAATCCTTAAACCAAATTGTATTTTAACATTTGGTAGATAGATAAATACATATACATATTTATATTGTCTCTGTGTTTTAAATCCATATGCTAAATAAATAAACTTTGCCATTTTATTTTTTTAAATTCATTGTAATTACACAAAAATAAATTTTATTTTTCACAAGAAAAAATTCGTTCACTTGAAAACACACATTTAACCACGAACTAAACATGTATCTTTAATCGCCATTTTTAATGTATACATTTATTTTTTGTAATGCCAAGTTTAGTTTTGGATTGATTTGACATCAAATTGATAAAACGTTTGATGTCAAATGTTTATTTTTAAATCAAGACCAATTTAAAGTTAAATGTTAAAATTAAACAACTGAAAAACGTTTGAGAATTGTGTTTGTTGGCAAATGATAGTCATTTCATATCAACGGTTTGACCTCGTGTTTGTTGGGTTAGCAAAAATTAAAGAAAAAGCAATTATATACGTTTTTGGCGACGTGTATAATACGCAGAAATCTGGACTCATCTTCAAGTATACTGATAGACTCAGAATCACTTTTTAAAGTGATCTAACAATGTCCATCCTTCCGTCTGGCTGGTTGTCCGTTTATGTTAACCTTGTGCGCAAAGTAGATCTCATAATACGGATAACATAGTGAAATTTTGATAAAACAAATTTAACAAAAAATGGAGGTCGTAGTTAGAAAAATAATTATTTTAATGGGTAGTTTTCGGTTTTGACGATAAAAAAAAGAACATAACATTCACGAAACGATGGGAAAATATGAATTAAATGCATTTTTAATTAAATATAGAACTTGAGGCCGTATTAGCTTAAATAAAATAAACTTTAAGAATAAATCCTCTGTAACGATTATTTGCGAATAGGTGTATTAATTTGTATGTAATAAAAAAATAACAATAAACTAGGCGACCATTTCACTAATTAAAATTTTAAAAGAAAGTTACAATTATTAAAATTATGTGCATCAAAAAAAAGTTTACTTGATGCAAATTTCAAGTAGCAATGTACTACGTTATTTAAAATTTGATTTTAACGCTCAATTATATTAGTTAGTATTTTAGTTCGGTTTAAGAACTTTGAGTAGATTTGACTATAGCTAAACAATTCGGTCATCCCAAATGTAAAATTGGGTGACGTTAGTGATCTTATATTTATTTCAAATAGTAACTAACTAAGTGAGTAGCGAGCGGAAGGGCAGTAATATTTTAGTTAAAAGTATAAATGACCATGCAAAAGAAAGAAATTAACGACATTGTTGTGTACTTAAGAGTACATCTCTTATGTTTAAAAGACAATCACACATACATATAAACTCATACTTATCAACATACACTATAACAATTTATTACCACTTCCATGAATATTCATATTTAAGAACACGAAAGTTTCGTTTGAACAAAAAAGTTATGCTTTTTCCAATAATAATTCGAGTAACTAAAGTGGTCACTAAGGAATACAATATAATTTTTCCTACCGAATGTTCAAGAGAGCGTGTTTGGTTGGCAGTGAGCGAGTCAGTTTGTTTATATCATGTGTTAATGAATTATGGTTGTAGAATGTAATCAAACACACAAACGCACTATCTTACATCTTCGTCGTTGATAGTTGTAAGAATATGAAGAAAAATGTTTTTTTTTTGTTATTAACACAGCATGTGACTGTACTACGTTTCTTCTTTTTAGTTTTATTTTAGAGTTTAAGTGGTTATTTGCAATAAAAGTGAGTATGAAACTGAGTTTTTTTATTTCTGCTATTATTACGGCATATAAAGTCGAGAAATGAAGAGAGGTAATCTTTTTAGAAATTAAAGATTTTTTTATTAGATGCAATTAAATTAAATTAAATTAAAAAGCTGCTTATAGTGGCATAAATTATAAATAAACAACTTCCTTAATTTAAAGCCGATTTGCACGAGTTAAACAGCAGTTGATAGCAGTGTTAGCAATTTAGCATTTTTCATGCTTTCATTTTGTAAAGTAATTTAGCATGGCAAAATCTAATTTAGCATCTTGCATATTTCCTAGCATTATTTACAAATTTCTAGAATTTTTAAATTCTTGTGTTATTTTTAATATATTCCATAAATGTTTCATTTAAAAACATACAAATATTAAAGAAAGAAAAAACGAATGATTCTTACATTGAATTAGATATAAACCAATGCAACAATGTAAATGCTCATTAATGTGCATATATGGGAAGAGGGTAAATATCCAATACCCGGTTAATAGGGAAAATTAGGTAAAAGTTGGTAAATATGCTGGTATTTACCTAAAGGGTGGGTACAAACGTTTTTTTTATTAACGATGTTTCTAAAAAAGGAAAAGTAATTTAAAATTAAATTAATTTTCTTGACAGTTAATGATTGCCATATTCATTTGTATTTTTAACTACCCAAATAAAATCGCAAAAAAAGGGATATTCCCAGTATTAACCCGGTATTTACCCTGGCATTAGGTAGATGTCTTAATGTCGGCTGTAGCCAAAGTTTCCGAAATAGGTGCAAGTACCTTGGATATCTAAAGACAAAATTTGGGGGGGGGGGGGGGCAGTGGATAAGTGGGATTTGCACAAAATTGATTTATTTTTAAAATAAACATTTTCCAAATTAAGTACACGTAGCTGGGTTATAAATATGTACACATATTCTATAAAAAAATATGGGCGGGATTGCAGAAGTAGGTGTTGCACATTCCGAACAAAGACGTTATAGATTTCTGTATAACCTTGTAACGACGTGATTCTTCACTGGTTGCTGGGGTAGGCTCTCGGTCCCAGGGTTCACTAGTCGGTGGCGGTAAGCTGACTGACTGCTTGTGACAGGGATGATAAATGACATTCTCAAAGTTGTACTTAATTCAGTAAAAAATTGTACTTTTTCAAATCTTATTGTACTTAAACCCTAAATTATTTTAACTATTGATATCCGTAACTATGCTTAGAGAGCTGAGAATGTCAAACTAAGTAGACATTTCTGTTCAGTAAGATTTGGCAAGTCATTATGAATTGTTTGATGCTACATGCGGGCACTTTTATTAAAAAAATTGTGTTTAGTGATTAGTGAATAAAAAGCTACGTCAAAAAGCCAAATTGCTGTATTTGGAGCGAGAACAATTTCAGGAAGTTGTTCTGTAACTGGCCCCTCGTTCGTGCGATTTAACGCATCTGGATAACTTTTTACTTAGCTATTTTAGGTCTTTTGTTTATTGGAGGCCAATATTCAAGCCAACACTTACGCCACACGGCCAGATTTTTTTAGAAAAAGTGGTCCAAAATTGAACAGAATGGACCGTTTACCAGATTATAAAAAAAATTTTATTTCAACCATAGATTGTCTTGTGTTATCATTTAAAGTTCTCGTGCAGCTAAAAAAACATCCCTTGCATAAAAATTCACTTTTAATTTTAAAATTTACGTTTATACTTATTTGAAATATGTATTTGGCAATTAACAAAAAAAAAATATGTTAAAAGGTGTTTAGGCGAAGATTTTTAGCTTGTTTTTTAGACTTGAAAAATTTGTTCCATCTTCGCCGACAAATTTGGCACAGCAATTCTCTGATATCTGGAAACATTAGTTTATTAATTTCATTTTTCAATTATTCAACCTTTGACCAAAATGTTTTTATTTTGATGCATTTGAAATTATTAAATTGTACTTAAAATGTCATTGGAGCACTTCAGTACTTTTGCAATGCTAATAGTACTGAAAAAAGTACAATTGTACCGACTTTATCATCCCTGGCTTGTGATCAACCACTCTGCTTTTATAGTAGTTCTCGTACACGCAACTCATACACAAAAATGCGTACGTATATCAGTGGCTCGATCACAGCTGTTTCAATTCAATGGCGTTAGCTTATTTTTAAATTTGAATTAATAACGTTAACAAGATGAAACTATGCACTATGTGTATAAATACAATTAACAAAGATAACTTATAATAATAACCACAATAATAATAATAAAATGATAAGTATACTTCATGTACAAAAAGAATAACAAAATGATACTATTACATGTGGGCCAAAAACGATGGCCTGCAGACTTTTGGTCGTCACAACTTTAAAACGGCAAGAGCCAAAGTTTCCTAATTAGGTACAAGTATCTTTTGTCAATGCACAAAAACCGACAAAATGTGGGCGGGATTCGAGAAGTATAAAAAGTATAGAATAGAAGTATAAAATAGATTTTTTACATCTAAAGAGGGTGATACATATAACTTTCTGTTATTATCACACCGTGGTAAAAACATTATTTTATATATTAAAAAAACGAACACAATTTTATTGTTTTTGCTATGTTATATACCCTACAAGTCTCTTTCATGTTTTATATTAATGCTCAAGAAATCAGCTGATCTCGTCGAATATTTAATAGACTCTGATGTATAATACCAACTGGTATCTCCTTCTACTCAATTATAATTGTTTTCCAATACAAAAAGTGTTATATTAGTAATAAAAAATGTTAAATTTCTACTTTGCCAAATTTGATCACACGCAAAGAAAAAACATGGTTGTGGTAAACATATTCTAAGAGCAACATATTATGATAAGATTCATGATTGTAGTCACCATATTACGATTGTTATTAAATCATATTATGACCACATATGTTCGTAATATTACATCATAATATTTTTCCCTTAATCATATTATTATCCTGTTAATCATAAAACGTTAAGAAGTTATAATATTACTGTCATGGTAATCATAATAAGATAAGAAGTAATCATATTATTGTCATGGCAATCATAATAAGTTTAGAAGTAATCATATTATTGTCATGACAATCATGATAAGTTTAGAAGTAATCATATTATTGTCATGGCAATCATAATAAGTTTAGAAGTAATCATATTATGATGCAAAGTGATATGAACTGTTATACATAAATTTTTTACATCATAATATGATACAATTTTAAACATAATATTTTTATTGGAAAAAAATACTTATGATAAAATAAAAAACTTAATATAGTTACTGTAATCTTTTTGTCGTAGGTCGCAATTATTTATAAATTATTTTATAGAGTTTTCATTATTTTTCTCTTAAAATAACACAAAACTTACCAGTAATGGTTAATATTTTGCACCAATATTTCAAAAATTTTTCCAACACTTTAAGATTATTAAAATTTTTTAGCAAAGATATTTTATTTTGTGACACTTCAACCCTTTTTTAATGTTTTTTCTTTATTTTATTTTTAATTTCTTGTTTATTTCAATGGTTATTTTGTTATTTCTTTTTTAATATTTTTCTTTATTTTTTTTTTAATTTCTTGTTTATTTTAATGGTTATTTTTTTATTATTTAGCCACTCACTAACAAATAATTCGATATGTTTATGTAAAACACGACACAACTGATACAAAATTATTTTACAAATGGCGATACCAAAATATTATTAGAGTAACGATATTTTGATTGCATCTTAAACTTATTATGATAAATGTATATAAAGTTATCATGTTATGGCTATTAAATACCATGTTATGGCTGTGAGTAATATAATATGTTTTGACAGTTATCATAATTTAGTTGTTAGAAAAATAATTATTTTTCGGTCAACAATACTCAAATTTATAATTGCGATAAACATTAATATGTTTACAGTAACTATAATATTGCTGATATTTAATAAAAATAACAATTATTTGTGTACAACAACAATATATTGTTACAATAAACACAGTGTGGTTGCCGTAACCATGCCCAACCATATTTTTTCTCTGCGTGCAGACTTTAATCTAGTTGTCATTTATAAAAAATACGTTGCTCCAAAACATGATGAAAGCAAGTTGGTCAAAGAAGCGTGATGAAATGAGAAATAAGAAATTCAACTGAACCAATACAGTACCTATAGTGAAGCACGATAGGGTTGGTTGTCGAACTGCGTCCTAAAACAGCTGGATTACCCCAATATTCACTCCATATTAATCCAACTAAACATCTGGGACCATTTGGACAGACAATTAAAAAAAACATAACTTTGAAATGGCTGAAATCGATGCCCAAGAGACTAAACGCCATCCTGAAAGCAAAAAAGAAATCAAACAAAGTATTAGCCACTAAGCTGTTCAAAGTATTTTAACCCATATGTGCCGAGCGTACTACATGTAGCACGCACTCAAAATCCAAGTTAATAAATATAATCTATCAGAATAAAGCTCTGTTGGAAAACTACGAAGCTGGTTCCGCTAGCATGTCCGTCGGCATAGCTGGGTTAAAACTGCGAACTTTTTTTGTAAATTACAACACATTTAAGTTCCTTTTTACCAAAATAACACACCAGCTGTAAATTTTATTTTGACACTCACAGTATTTCCTAATCATACCACCCTTAAATGTAATCAAAATTTTTTAAAAAACATTTATTTTGAATCTAAATACAAGTTGCCTTAACAATTATTAATGGGTCATAAATTCTTTTACACACGTCAAAGTAAGTGCCATCATTTAACTTTATAAATAAGTGGGTTACTAAGGAATAATCAATAAATGGTAGTTGTTTGCGCAAACAAAATAATTTAGGAAAATTTCCTTGAAAACACAACTGCATTTCCGTTTTATGTTGGTTGTTGTAACTTACGAAATATTTTTGTAACCAGACGAGACCCACGACAAAGTTGTGTGAAAAAGAACTATTTAACTTCAATGCAACTAATATACATATTATGTATTGTGTAAAATGACTTTTTGGATTTTTCAATAAGTCATTTGCTAAAGTAAGCAAATACATTAAAAAAGTTTAATTTTAAGAAGGAAAAAAAAGTTTGGATAAGTAATAAAAATGGAAGGTGTCATACAATTTTAAATTAAAGGATTTGCTATGAAGTGTTCTTTGGCATGCAAAATGATAGAACAAATGAAAAGTTTATGTCTTATCATTAATTGCTAATTTTTGAAGTGGTGATGCGGCACAACATGGGGTCTGTTAGTACTTTGCGGATGATGCCTGCCTTCTAGCCCATCGATTTAAGGATATGCAAGCCATGATAAAACAAGGTACATGCACATCAACAGTCGTTAAAAATATTTGCCTCGTGAATGAAACTAACGAAGATCATGGCCATGATATGGAAGCTAGAGCTTTCGAATTGGCCGCCATGTATTGTTTTATTAAAATAGTTGTTCTATTTCACGTGAAGGTGGTGTGAACTTGTTTCCGAGATCGAGAGATGTTCATAACGTTGCTTAAGTAAATGTGCGAATACATGTAAATATTATGTGCCAAACCATATTGAACTTTTTGTTAAATTTTATAAAACTGTCATTTGCTTAAGTGAAGTGCGAAACTGATCGCATATTCCGTACGGAATCAAATGTTATTTATTTGGGTTTTGTTCTTTTAAATGAATTTGAGAGGCTTTTCGTCGATTTTTGACAGTAGCTTAAGCTTGTTTATGCATATTCGGGTTGGACCTTTAGAGTTTTTCTTGTTGAGTTTACAGCGGTCCTTAAAACCAACATAACACATGCCATCGTTTAAGCTTCGCCTGGCTTGTCCGCCGGAGTCATGAATAATAGGAAATCTGGCGGAAATTTGCATAATGCATTTCATTCATAGGCCATTTAAACGAATAAAAATTTTCGATGATATGTCTTACAAATACTCTGTTATACTTCGATTGAAAGATGGAAATAATTAATGAAACAACCTTCATTAACGTAATCTTAATTACTATTAAGAGCATATTTACCTTTTGTAGCACTGCGTTTTGCAAGTTAAAGACTATTTTTATAAATAAAATGCGTTTGTGTTAAATATTTTTCTTAATATTTCAGAAATTAAAATCGGAAATGGTGTAATCTTTTTCAATTTGTATTTTAAAAACTAGGCATGTTGGATGATAATTGTGTTTAACAGATTGCATAGAATATTACAATGATAAAAATTCTCTTTTTTCTAATGCAGATTACATTGTTGTTGTTGTTAGTACTGTTGTTGCATTTGTTGGTTTATTTCGGTTAATGCTGTGACAATTGATTATGTGGTCAAATTGTTTTACAGTGAGTGTATGTGATTAAAATTAAAATATTTTCTTCTATTTAAATACCAATGTAAACAACGTTTACATTAAGGTGGTAACAAAATCATGGAGGAAAAAGCATCTTCTTAACTTTAATTTGTAAAGCTTTCTTAGAGTTATGTGCTTTATCAATCTAAAGTAACCTACTGTTTTAAGCCAGTGGTTTTTAGAGCGGAACAGTGCCGAAAAATTAGACACAGTAACAATACATAGAATATTGTTTAAGGCACAGAAAACGAATAGGCTACAAAGAGAGAATTTAAAAAAACAAATGGCTTCCGAATTCAGAATGAAGTTACAACAACAAAATAAACACAATTATTTATTTCTTACTCAATTGAATAGTAAGTTTTGCTGGACACCTGAGTTATGGTTTTTTGTTCTCTCGTTTTATGTTCTCTTCTATCGTTGTGAATATACAAATAAAATAGACCTGTTTTAAGCTTCGTACAGGCGGTGGTCAGATCTTACAATTATGTTAGGACTGGCAATGTGCTGAAAATAGATTGCCAAAGAAAAATTGCCACCAATAGTAGATTGTGAGTTCAGACGATTGTAAGAATACCATACAATTTCATTGGAAGACACCTGTCTGCAAATTAATTCAACTGGCAAAAAATAGCAAGTTCACACGGTTGCATGGCGAGAATTGGCAGATCTGTGTTTCGATATTGTATGAAAGTGAAATAGCGAGTATTTTTATAAATTGGAAAAGTGGAAGTTTTGTTATTGAAGGGATAATGCAATGGCAAGAATTTCAACTTTTTACAACAGGATTCATTGATGTTTATTAAAATTAATTTTAATTTTGCAAGTTCAAACTTTTTTTCTTTTCACTCATTCATATCAGGGATGGAAGCTGTAAATACAGACACAAGAAATGAGCCAGAAAATATAAAATAGTCTCAAACTACGATTTGTTGGTACAAAATCCAAAACCCCATTTTCCCTGATAAGTACATACGTATTTGCAGTGTTTCCAATAGAAAAAGGTATCCGACAATGAGATCTTATCTGGAATAGCTAAAAGTTGAGACCTCCGTTATCATGCTTCTTGTGGAAAATTAATTCCCTTTTTGCGAAAGTTTCGCTTTTGCGTTGAAGAGATATTTTCAGGGAAAACATGGTTGTTGTAGCTTACTTTACAAGTTCGCGGGAAAGGATTTCCCTAAAATTCCACTAACGGGCTGATGTTTCACCACGTGTGGGATAGTTTGTCCCATGGGAGGATTATTCCTGGGTGAATGTTCTACTTAACAGATACTGCTCCTTAACAAGTGACAAAAGATTATGCACTCAAATTGCCACCTGTGTATGTTGGTTGCCTCACACTCGGCGCCGATTGCTAAGCGCAGTATTTGTCACACAGTGGTTAAGATCCTGCATATAGTAAGCCCTAGGACAGTGATTCTTGTTAATAATTTCCACAGCTGTTCTTAAACATTAATTGAACAGTTAAGGTTCTCTTTTCTAAACTCTAATCATTTCTTGTGATAATTTATATATGTATATTACCGTGTAGTCAATTTATTGAGACTGATTTATGTATGTCAAATTCATCTCATGATTAAATATTTCAATCAAGTATTTTTTCATCCTTCCTAATATTACCATAGAAAACACAAACTACATCGTATCCCTTTAAATATGTCCATGTTTAAAATCATTTTCATGTCCACCCAGCGGGAAAAGAAGGAGTACGGAGGCCTTCTAGAAGGCCTCTCTTCCCATTCTTTTGGATGTACAAGGCCTTCTTGCACCATTCCATACTCATATCTTTTTTACACACGTTGTCATTGCGGAGTAGGTATTCCACTTTCCCTTCTTCAGCAGGTGCATAAGAATGGTAACGGGACAAAAAAAAATCTATTTTGATTTTGCTTGTGCAAAAGCACAATACAAAAAATGTTACTTTTTCTCCACTCCCTTCTCATCGAAACGAGTGGGAAGGTGTATCTTATCTTTTATACGAAAGAGCCGAGGCCTTCTATGAGGCATTCTTTAGCGGTTAGATAAGAATAGTAATTGGACGCAAAACTTTTTAACGCAGGCCTTTAAAAAGACCTGAAGTATGAAGGTCTTCTGAGTTTTCCCGCTTGGCATGTTCATGTCTATTCTTCATTTTTCGTGAGCCTCAATACATTCACAGAAATTTCTGCAAACTTTCGAACAGTTAAGTGTGTGTTTGATAGAAATTTTCTAAGACTGACTGTCTGTATGTTTGAACATGCATGCCTGAATTTTTATGTGCACTGTTATTTTTTTGTTGTTGTTAAACAACGATTGTACTGGTATTTTGTACGATGTCATGTGTTTTTGTTTATAGCAACTCACTGTTGATGATTGTAGTAAGTGACATTTACCCAACAAACACGGAGGTTTGATTTCAAATTGAAAGTGATTTGAAATCAAACGTTTTCTCAAACGACAAACGTTTGATAATGATTTGAAAATCATTTGTAAATCATAGCGTTCTCAACAAAAAGGGGAAATTATTTTCAAATTGAAAAATGCCTTTATTTTCAACTTGCTTTCAAACGTAATTCTCAAATGTTTTTCAAATGTGGATTATAATAGAATGTGGAATATAAATAAAACTATTTAATTTTTTTAATTTAAATTTATTATTTATTTAAATAAACTTTGAGATAAGCATTCGGTACCATAGCAAAAAGATGAAATAGTGTTCTTTCCGTCTTCTAATTCTTGGAAAGACTAAATACTTGGCTCCCTTTTATTTTGAGGATTGTAGCACCGCGATCGTTCAACAATCTTTCTTCACTTTCCTGTTTTATTATTTTTCTTTTTTTTTCGTATTTTTAAACATTGTAATTTCTCACAAATAATTTTTATTTTTCACTAGAAATAAACTGTTCACTTTATATTAAAATTTATTTTTAATAGTAAAACACATGTAACCACAAGGAAAAATAATTTAACTTTAATCGCCATTTTTAATGCTTACATTTATTTTTCGCTTTAGTATTGCCAAGTTTATTTTTGATTTGATTTTAACTTTGACAAACATTTGACATCAAATTGAAAAAACATTTGATATCAAATGTTTATTTTCAAATCATTATCAATTTGAATTTAAATGTTAAATCAAACAATTGAAAAACGTTTGAGAATTGCGTTTGATGTCAAATGATAAAGTCATTTCATATCAAAGGTTTGACTTCGTGTTTGTTGGGTAAGTGTAGTTTTTGTTTTTGCTGTTGTTGTGCACCACTACCACTGTTGAAATGATTATACAAAACTATTGTTAAAATTTGTTGGTTATACGTCCTGGTCGGGTCATATTTTATATATACATATTTAGAAACAATTTCTGAGATTTTGTATAGAAGGTGCAGGGGCCTAATTCTGACAGTCGTGATCTAGTACTTTCTCGATTCGAAAGCAATTTTATTCCAGTAGATAATTAACGAATCGAAATTATTTTTTCAGTATTATGAAACTCAAATTAATACTTTATAGCACTGAAAAAATAATTCCGATTCATTCAGTATTGACTGAAATAATTAGATAATAAAATGCTTTCGAATCGAGAAATTACTCGATCACGACTGCCAGCATCAGGCCCCAGGTTATTATTTTAAAGTTTTTTTTAAGAACTTTGATACATTTTTTTATAGAGCCAAGGACAAAGCTTGTTTAAAATTAGGATAAGCGCTACGTAGCTTTACCTAGATTTTATTATACTCTCGGAATACAGTCGTAATGCCCATTTGCTATAGAAGTGTTTGTATTTAAATCAAACTCATATAAATTGGTTAAATTTTGTTAAGTCTAAAGAGTCGTGTAAACAAATTTTATGTGAATCGGGTTATATTTTTGAATTTAGATGTCATACTAAGACCTTTCGGAAAATCAATTTTACCTCCAAAAAATTTCTAAAATTTGCCTTAGATAATATCGTATGTGTAGATGTAGGGGTAGCTCTAGAATCAAACATAAGTCCCAAATTAAACCACTTTCGAAAAACACAGGTATTATTCTTTCCCAGATGTTTTTATCTGAATAAATTTCGGTATATGTTGCCTTTACCTAAACCCTTAACTCACACATAACAGTTCCATAAACTCCCTTGGGTCATTTACATGATAAGTTTAATCGTTATACCAAAAAATGTGTAGGGTAAAATATGTCCACGGTTGGCCAGCTAAACTCTCTTGTTTGTACTTTTTTTTTGTCTTTGTGTTAAAGTGTAACTGCCCAGCGGGAAAATTCAGAAGACCTTCTTACTTCAGGCCTTTTTAAAGGCCTGCTTAAAATATTTTTGATTGAATTTCTATTCTTGTCTACCTTTAAAGAAGGATTCATAGGCCTCGGCTCTTTCCACATTCGCTTCTATGTTCTCAGAGGGAGCAGAGAAGGCGTAACATTTTTTGTATTGTTTTTTGCTCAAGCAAAAGCAAAAAATTATTTCTTTTGTTGATCCCGTTTCCATTTTTATAGACCTGCTAAGGAAGGGAGAGCGGAAGGCCTACTACGCAATGACAACGTGTGTAAAAAGATATGGGTATGGAATGGAGCGAGAAGGCCTACTCCCTTTTCCCGCTGGATGTATCATCGGTTTCTCTGTCGGAAAGTTTGTGGCTCTTTGTTTGTTGTTGGTTTATAATGGTATTTACCATTTCATTTGCAGTTGTTGTGCTAACGAAACAACATAAGCAAGGATAACAACAACATAAACCATTGAAACTAGTAACAATTTCGCATTTATTGTAGTTGTAATGATATTTGCTAATTTTAATTTTTCCATTTGAACTTTGTTGGCATTTCTGTTTTCCATTGTGACATTTTATTAAAGAGACATTTGCAGTATCTTCAATGCAAACAATGTTATTAATGTGGTTGCTGGTGTGTCTGTTGGTTGGTTGGTCGATTTTCTTTCAATTCTATAATTATGTTCGGCATATTGTTGGCATTAGAATGCAAATAGAATTAACTGGACAAAATAAAAAATCAAACTAAACACCACATAAAGTGCCATAAATAAACAAAGATCTATTAATTTACAATTTTCGCAATTATTTTTTTGTTTCTAAAGGACTAACAGCTGTAAAGCGATAAAGTTTTACAAATTTTGATTTTCATACAATACACAAAATGTTATATTTAAAGCAATATTTGGTAAATTTTTAGAACTTTAAACTTTAAATGTCTGTTCTGTAAAATTGCGTGTACAACTCAAAATCAAAATTATTACTTTTCACTAAACAAAGGAACTCCTTAAAGGAAAAACAATTGTCATTTGCATATGACTCTTCCAAAAGAGGCAATAATAATAATAAATAAAAATTTACATATTTTGATTATTTGTAAAAACAATAAAAACGTGTGTGAGAAGACGAAGCAGGCGAATTTGTTCGGTAAATTTTCAATATAAAATTGAGTTGGGTTTTTGAATAAAATAAAAAGTTCTGGGAAATTTTACAACCCCCGTTAAAACTAAACTCCAGTCTGAAATTTAAAACTGAAAGACAATTTGACAGGAATTAAAAAAATTTACAATTCGAAACGTCTATAAATTCTTTTCCAGCATTTTCTTTTTTCATCGTCTGCTTTTATTCGGCAATAATTTTGAAAACGCCTTTAAAATAAAGAATTACAGTTATAGTGACATAAAATTTAGTGAAATATTCTTATTTATTAGCCAACGAGTATCAAAAAAATTGGAGTCTTAAGAGGTACTTTTTGATAAAAAAAAGTACTTTTTTTATCGTAATTTATTAAGAAATGAAAAATCAATTAAAATCAATAACCAAATAAAACCTGAACATCCGAATGTAAAATATCTCGGTATGCGTCTAGATTGGCGCTTTACGCGAAATTGCCATAAAAAGCCAAAACTTACTTAAATGAAACTAAAAGCAATTCAAATTAATTGGCTTATTGGACTAAATTATGTTCTTAGTCTAGATTATAAACTTCTACTTTACAATTCTACATTAAAGCCAGTTGGTGATATTTTGGCACCGCCTCGGCCTCTAATATTGAAAAAACTTAAAAGCGCCAAAATAAACTTCTTCGAATAATCACAGCCGTCCTATTATATATGTAAAAACTCGAATTAACACAAGGATCTGAATGTGTCATTAATTAAAACTGTGATCACAAAGTTTTCAATTAAATATTTGCTGCCGTATTCATAAAAAATAAAACAAGTCTGAAATGTATTTTAAGCCAAAATTTTAATACAAATATTTCTTAAAATACATTTCAAATCTATTTTAATTTTTTATGAATACGGCAGTCAAAAAGGCTTGAATCGCACCCAAGTCCTTAATGAATAGTAGACTATCCAAAAAATAGCAATGTCTCGAAAACTCAAACCAATCTGACAAAACGCTGAACACCGTTCGATTCAATGGCCCAAAATTGTACAGGATTAACTACGAGAACTAGGGATTGCTGTTCGGTTTTAACCAAAATCGAAAAAGCGGTTTTAAATGCCTAAAAACCGAAACCTGACAAAAAAACCTCGGTTTTACTTTTTGCTTTTAACTTAAAGTAATTGCAAATTATACGTTATACTCGAACTTCATATACAAAAACTTAATATTTAATAGCATGCAACAATGGCAAGGTGTTTCAAAATTCTTAAAATTCAAAACTCTTAAGTAGAAACATAATTTGTGTTGCACAAACTACCACTTGGGTCTGGCTGCGACTACTTGGATTTTGTGGCTATAGAAAAAACTCACACTCACGAACCCCTGGGCAAGGCTGGGACTACTTTTATATGGATGGAGTTTTATTGCTATAGCAGGAACATTTTGTTGGGAAATAAAATAATTCTTCAGAAAAACAGTAAAGAAAGAATTCTTATGTGTTGAGTATGCTTTTTGATTTTATTTACTACAGTACATACATATTATAGGGCAGGGCCTGGCCAGACCCAGGTGGATACAATATGCACAAAGTTTTCATTCGGCCAATTGCAACGCCCACGGTGTTTTCACTTTTTTCTCTTTTTCTTGTAAAAAAACACTTTTATTGAGGATAACATAAAGTTTCGTTCTAATATACTTAATAATTATATAAAAAAAACTTGAAAAATTAGCAAATTAGCGATATGACGATTCAATAAATTAATATGAAAAAAATTTATTACCTCTTAACAAAAATCGTACCCTTCAACAAAAAATTAAAAAAGTTTTTTTTTTTAAGTTTTGTTTGAGGTTCTCCTGGGAGTCAAAAAATTTATTAACAAGGTCTTGTTTAAATGTGCTTTTATTTGTTAAGCAAAGGTACCTTCTGTTAAAAATTGTTAGTCTTAAGATTTAGTTTTTGGCAAAAAGGTACTTTCTTAGATCGTCCTTTGTATTAAGAAAGAGAAAGGCTAGATTAGTTGGATTTTCTATCTCACGGTACCTTTAAACATAAATTTAACGTTTCGGAAAAAATAACTTTGGTTCAAAAAGTTTTTTTTTGCAACAAAAAGTTTTGTATAATTTTACAGTTTTTGTATTTACTCGTAGTTTTTGCGGAAACTTATACGTTTTCTATAAAAAAGAATTATTTCTTTAAAGGAACGTTTTTTAAAAAAGGAACTTCAGTTTTATCTCTCACGACCGACCACCAAAGGGGCCATTCAATCGCGTCCTTACAAGGGAAATTGTACGTTTTGAAAAAACCTATTTTTAAAAGATCATTTTTGAAAAAAGTTTCTTAAAGATTTTTCTTATTAAAAAGTTCACTTGTAGCAATTTTTAAAAATAACCTTTTTCTTAAACCAAAGTTTACTCATTTACTCGTACTTTACACTTAAAATAATACGTTTTGTATAAAAACGTACTTTTCGCCCGTTTACATTAGAACAAAATCTTGTAGATTTCATTTAAAAAAAATCTTCAAAAACTATTGCGTTTACATTGCAAATATTTGACATTAGACAGATTTTTATTTCATAACCTTAACAGCTGACTGAAAGTCAAGTTCAAGTGACTTATGTTAAATAATGCGATAAAAGCGGTTGTTTCGCTTGTGCTCCAAGCGAAGCAGGTATTTTATTGTCAAGGGTTTGAATTTTGCACCATATCTAGCGTCCGGATAAGAATTCTACATTCAAACAACTTCTCCGAACTTCACCTATAATTCCATATGTAAACTCAATTTTTAAAAAAGGCACTTAAAGCTGAATGTACACGACATGTTTTTGTCATCTGACATGTCAAATTTTAAAGTCACATGTAATTTTGCATGTCTGTCAAAATTGCTGGTTAACATAAGGTTTATAATATTCGGTCACAAACGTACATGTAATTTACTTCTGACATCGTCTCTGTTTTTTTTTCATAGTAAGTGCAGAAACCAAAGTAGTTCTCGGTTTGAAAATAACGTGCTGCCGCCACAAACATTTTTATCTGCGCCGGAAAAGAGTTAAGCCATCTTAAATTTTTTTATTTAAATTCGAAGATGCCAATTGTGGGTATAATAATGAAACGTTTTTTATATATGTTTGTATGTACGTTATTTCTATTAAAAGGTTAAAAGAACATACATTTATCGGTGTTGTAAAATAACAACCTCAGCCGGCTAATGAAATCGTCAATAGTGGACGCCGCTGACTGTTTCTTTCCGGCATAGTTTTCTGAAGTCAGATGGTTTGTCAGAAGAAAATAGAGCACGCTCTGACTTGAGGGTTACACGATCAAGTTTTGCCTATCAAGTTTTAATACACTCACACTTTTTTACCAATACACTCATACTTTTAAAAATTGATACGAACTTGCCTCTAAAATTCTCTTGCCAGTGAGTGTATCAATTTTCGTTCAAGAAAACAGCTGATTACAATTCTTTTGAAGTTGTTTTTGTTTTTTTTCACAAATATTTTGCCGGCAAAAGCTGAAGTTCTTTTTTTTACAAATTGTTGCGGGAAATTTAAAATTTTAACTAAAACCTAAAAAAAATAGTGAAATATGTTTATTAATAAAATTAATAATTAATAAAATTAATAAGCAAAATGATGTTATTTATTTCTTCCAAAACTTAAAGTGAGGCAAACATTATGAGTTGTTTTCTCGGCGACGACATCTTGAAAAAGTAAATTGCTTCCAACTTGCGTGCAGCCTACGTCACAGCTGTCAACTTTTGCATATTTTGACGATCAGTATATGTAAAAGACTATCAAGAAAATCTTGATCGTGTGGCTGCACTGTAATTGAAATTTTTTCAGATGACTTTGCGTCTGACTTTTACAGAAGCAAAGTCAAAAAGGTAACACACGACATGTATGTATTTTGCAGTGGGAAATTTGACATCTCAGATGACAACCCCTTGTGCTTTAAGCCCCTCATATAAAAATCAGGCATTTAAAAATGTTAATCACCTTATATTTATAATTAACTTCATGTATTTTTTCAATTTTACTAATCTTTTTCATTTTATTACTATTTCGTTAAAATTGCTTAATTTTTTATCAAGCCGCCATATTTGTTTTTTAATGAAATGTAATTTTTTCTTTCACAGGGAAGTATTTTTAGTACTATATGGAGAAAAACATTCTTGCTTTACTAAGTACAACTAGATTTTGAGTAGATTTCGTCAAAATCTAGTCAGGGCGTTGCTTTCGTTTGTACGGGAAATCCCAGTTAAAAACAACTTACAAGTACTATAATTTTAAAAATTTGTAATGATCATTTTGCCAAAACCTTAAAAAAGCTCGAATAAACAATTATTTTTTTTTTGCAACGTTTTCTACATCTCTAGTGAAGTACTAACCACGAAATGTGGTTGCAAATGAAGTTGAAAACTTTCTCCTTTAATATGGAATATTTCAGGACGTTATTTTTTTCTTATTCAACGACCACATATGTTTACATTAGGAAATCTTCCGTTTTATGTTCTCTCTTTTGATAAATATAAATAAAAAGGGAAACTGTTCATTGAAAATGCATAGTTTTTTGTTATTTCAATTTCTTGGCAAATTTAGTGCCACATAAGAATTGATATTGAGTATTTTTTAAGGAGTAGGAGTCTATAAAGTCGTAAAAGTTAATATTAAATATTTAAATCTATAAATTATGCTAAAATTTTAAAAAAAATAATCACCAACTAAGAGTAGAATGATTTTTTAAGGAAACACTTGCGTGCGAGTAAAACTTGAAGAGGTACTTCCTGTATTTTTACTATTTTTGGTTTTGGGTTTGTATGTGTGAATGTAAACTTTTGTTTTTCGAAACAATAATAATGATGAAATTTAAAATTTGTTTTGTTCTACCCCATTCCTTGGTTAAGAGGAAATTAAACATGAAAAGGGTGTGTACTGGAACTGTAATTGTTGATGACAAGAGCTGTGGGGAAAACTTATCAAAGTAAGTAAAGATAATGCAATTCTTAATAAAAGAAATTTGAAAAAAAATTTTGTTTAACACAATTTTAATTCAATTATTAAAGTAGTCGGTTTTTATTAATTGTTCAGTTCGTAAAGTAACTGAATAGAGCAATTTGTTTGCCATTGATTTTCTACAAATTAGTACTTATTTGACTTCAATTAAGTTAATGATTAAGCAGAAAAAATAAAGAAACCTTTCCCTTGAATGACTTTTAACAAATCAATGCTGAAATCGTATAACAGTCATATTAATTGATGTTTGTTAATGAATATTACACACACACAATTGTTCTTCACGGTAATTTCAAATGAATGGCACGGAGTATAAATTGGCAACCTCTTCTTACAATCTTTCTTTTCGTTTCCTAACGTAAGTGTACGTGTGTGTGTGTGTTAATTGGAGTTAATGTATATAAAAGCCACCCAGCAAACAATAGGACTAGACTAAACACGCGTGTAAAATGTAGCCCACAAGGGACCAGGACTAGTCCAAAAGTAACCCTAGCATATGAAAAAAACATGGTCTATTTAACAATACGATGTTCTAGGGCAGGACCATATAACCCAGATTTGGGTTACAAAGAAGTTGTCTTAAAACTACACCATTGAATAAACAAGAGGATTAAAAACGAAAGCATGTCGTTTAGAAACGAAGACATGTCGTCCCACTACAAATACTATTTAACAATGACATGATTCATGCTTGCATTACATCGGACTTGTACATGGAGTAGTCCATTTAATCAAAATGGATCAGGTGGTCCCATATTTTTTGCAGGGCAAAAGTAGTATAGTTAATATTTTAGCAGGTGTGTGTATGTGTTGATTCTCTTATTTTGCCTTTGTGCATAATGTGCTCACTAATTAACTTGTACTCTTACATGTCGCATCTTTTTAGCTAAAAACTACTTTGAATGTGTATTTGTGTGTTCTTTTTTGTGTGGCAACAAAAAAACTTCTTAAGTGCAATTTATATGTGTTAAACAGCGACCACAAAACTTTTTTTGATAATGAAAAAATAAAATATTATTTATATATTTTTTATTGGAGTCAGTCATAAGAGAATTATTAATGAAAAAGGGCATAAAAAGTGTATTCTGATATGAAAGTGTTAAATTATTTAGGTTCACTTAAATAAAGAGGTTATAATTAATTATTTTTAAAAGGCAATTAAAATAAGTTTTAAGCCGAGTTTAGGGTCATGTGAGCTGCTCTTTTCGGCTTGATTTTGCCTAAAAATTGTCGATCATAGTCTACAAAATGCTTTTGAATTTATTAAGATAATAACTTCGCTATTTCTATTAAGACGATTCAGAAGCTTTTCGTATGATTCAATATGACGTATCCTTTTGTGACGACATTTTTCTTTTGGAATCACATCCCTTAATATTTTGAGGCGGTCAGAAAAAAATGTTCTATTGTAGTAACAACTTAACAATATTGCATGCCTGAAGTTTTTCACCATTACAAATCCTTAAACACTTTAGTATTGTCTATAAACACATAATGGGAGAGTTAAAAAAAAAATATAGCAAATCTGTTCACGATCTGTTTTCTGATGTGGCTTTTTTCTACTGCACAACATTAGGCGTCGACGTTCTTTTTCCAAAGTGAAATCTAAGATGTAAACAACCGTTAAAAAATTTCAGTTTTTCTTGTGGCCAACTCCAAATGCATAAAACCATTGTCAAGTATATTTTTTGGTAACTTGGGAAAACGACCAGAAAAATATGTAAATTATAATGCTGTTATGCACAAGTATTTCAAAGTGAAAAACTGAAAATATTTTTTAGTTTTGTTCGTTTGTCGTATGTTGTCTTAAAAAAGGTAGAGATAAAGTTTTTGGCTTTTGAGATTTTTCGTGTTTTTATTAAAGATTATAGGAAATTCTAGATTATAAACGAGTAAAAGAGTTTTACAACAAGATATTGTCTCATAATTAATTATAACTTTTTTGTTTAAAATCCTTTTTAAATACTTTTATTTCTTTAGTAAATGTTTTAATGTTATTTATAATGAAATCTACGAAAAACTCTCTTAGTTTAATCGTTTTCATTTCATATTCGATTTATTCGTATCAGGTATTATTGTGTATATGCTTTACTTGTTTTCTTAGAAAAACCGGATAGAAAGTATAGTCGATCAAGCCCGACCATATTATACCCTACACCACTATTGCACTACGATTCGGCCCATTTTCAATAGGCTTGATCCTTGTGGCAATCAGAACCTATGCGTAATTTGCGCACAAGTTTACATGGACAGCCAGTCTGCCAGCCAGCAGGACGGACATCGTTAGATTAACTCAGAAAGTGATTCCGATTCAGACTCACGCACAAACCCATCTGTTACACATACATGCATACTTTCATTTGAAAATTCAAAAGTCCTTGATAATCTTTATATTTAACTTGAGCCACGAAATGCACAGACTATTCAAAGTTTATTTTCGTTTCTTTGTTTTTGTTTCCAAAACTCCAAAAGCACTCGTTGAACCAAACAACATAAAATTCTCTGCAGGCATCCGAAACATCATCATTTTGTGTTCATTAACATCTTTTTTTATCAAGTAGCGACAAAACCGGCCTTTCCTTCAAAAACGGAAAAATTAAATTTATTAATATAAACAAAAAAAAAATATTTTTGACAATTAGAAGTGCATTTTAGTTTGTTTTCTGAAGATGAAGTTTTCTCTTAAAAAAAATCTACAAAAATTGTGAGTTCAATAAGCTTTTATGAAATTTTTATTTGGTGGTAAAAAAAATAATTTTAAAATTTATAATGAAATTTTAGTGGTTGAAATAAACTTATAAAATTGAATTTAGCTAAGTTCTTGTGTTAACAATTAGCAATTTTTTTGTTTTAACAAGCATCGCCCACATTTATAATAACAAAAAGGACCCTTTTATCAATAAAACTATTTCTACGCTCATCACAATATTGGAGAGAGCATTTTTACGTATGTGCTGATGTGTTAGCACCTTAAAATATCGGTCCTAGATCTTCAAGAATACCGATCGACTAAGCATCAGTTTCTGTATCGAACGGAAGCAATTACCGGTTTAAATAGAATCGTTTTAATTACCCATTTTCAAAATATCGAATTTGATTCAAATTTAGATTTTTAAATTTTTTATCAGGGAACTGTGATCTTGTTTTTATTTTACTCGTAATTGATTGAATTCAAAAATCGACATTAAATGAAAATTTTGATATTTGGGGAAAAGGAAAAAAAATTGGTTAAAAAAAATACTTCGAAACTGTCGATTTTCGTTCAAAATGGTGGGTTTTACTTTAATTATGATTTTTGATTTACATACGTCGCTTTTCGGTAAATTTGGCGATTTTTGGGAGTAGTTATGATTCTTGGTAAAAGTTAAGATTTTGGATAGAACGGAACATTTTCGGAAATTTACATAATAAAAAAATCATATATTCGTTGAATAAGTTAATTCTCGGTTAAAAAATATTGATTTTATGGTGAAATATAAATTTTCTTTAAAACTATAAATTTTCATTACAATTGTGGTTATTTTGTTGAACTATTTATGGTTTTTAATCCATTTTTTAATATTTTAATTCTGCTCAAGTTCATCAAATTTAATTTTCTTAAATTATTTTTTAATGAAGCAAGGGATTTTACAACATGAAAATTAATTAAAATTATTATTGATAATCTTTCATTCTTGACCGTGGCCGGGGCTCGAACCCAGGCCGGCAGGTTACCATTGTTTTGATCGCAACCACTCGATCTGCTCTGATTGATTTGCCGTCTTACACTCGCAGTCATCGACGACTGCTGACGTCAATAGTCAAACATCAATTCATAAACCAAATTGTATTTTAACCTTTGGTAGATCGAAATTTGCTTTTTTGAATGATTATCCATTTTTTAATTGATTTTTCATGTTTTTCCTAACTTCTGTTTTTTCCGTACTTATGTCAAGAATTCTTCTTGAAGTCCAAAATACATTTTTTTTGTTTTCTCATTTTGTCTTCCCTTTTCCTGTTGACCTTTCTCAGCTCAACTTGAAGGACAAATGTACACATAGAGCTCGCGCCTTAGCTTTAACAAAAATCAGAATTTGCAGGTTACCTGCCGGCCTGGGTTTGAGCCCCGGCCACGGTCAAGAATGAAAGATTATCAATAACAATTTTAATTAATTTTCATGTTGTAAAATTCCTTTCTTCATAAAAATAATTTAGTAAAAATTAAATTTGATGAACTTGAGCCGAATTAAAATATTAAAAAATATAAATTTTCTTTAAAAATTTCAATTTTCTTTATATCACTAACTAAATACATAATTAAACCCTCCTTAATACAGATATTTATTCATATTTTAATATGCACTAACCAATATTACTTTTTAAATTATAAATTCATTTTCAATGTTTTCCAATCGTACACTCTGATTCAAATATCATGTATTTCATAATTGAGTTATTCGATATACCTTTTGGGTATGAAACTGTTTTATTTTTATTTGGAAATTCCATTGCTACGAATAAATAAATGGCAATCAATAGCTTATGGTGATCAAGTCGGATGTTTAATATATTTGAATTTATTACTGAATGCATCATTTAGAAGGCTGCCAGATGGTAAGAAACCTGGCTCGGCTTAGAACTTAATTTCGCCAAGAGTGTTATAATAAATTCATTTAAATTTAAGAGATTAACAATTGCGATTAATTGAGAGATTATACAACTTAATACTGCGACTCAGACAATTTTTTTTTTTTGAAAAGAAAGAGAAGCTGTGTTTAGGTCAGAGTCGAAGAAAGCAGTTTTCTCATCCCTGTTTTCTCTTTTCAAAAGATGATGCTGCCCTAAGACGACTTGACAACTTGAGGCACCAATATTTCCTCAAAATTTGATTTTGGATTATGTTCTTAACAAAACAGCTGACTAAAAGTTATTTGTGTAACACATACAAACAAACATCTAAAGAAATACCCATTTAAAAATTTGTATTACATTTTATTTATAATCATATTCATTTATTTTTTATCAATATTTATATTTCTATTTTCTTAAATTGTTTGAAATGTTGTAACAGTTTCAAGGAGTCTCCATTATGTTTTGTTGGGTTTTTTTGGTAATTTTTTCTTGCACAAGTTTTTAGTACTATATGGGTAATTCCATGTCAAATCGACCAAGAGTGGACCCGACCCTTTTCGATTTTAATGAAATTTGGTGAGAAAGTTCCTTTTATCTTATTAGGAACATATATGAACGAAAAAAAATTAAAAAATTTTTTTTTAAAGTTATGTCATATTCAAAATGTTATAATTTCGCCGAATTAGCCGAATGTGTTGAGATTATTTCTTCAATATCTCGAAAACTACTTTATATATGAAAATGATTTTAATGTAATTTTAAAAAGAATACTTGGAGCTATAAACCATATATTCAAAAAAAATTTTTTTTTTAACGTAACATCTGCAAAATATTAAATTTTAAAAACGGACTAAGTCAAAAACCTATTTTTTTATTTGGCTGATTTTTTTTTGTATAAAACCTCAAACTTTTCTTTAAAAATCTTGAAGCGAATTAGATTTGGTTTTGTATGGGAAATCTAGTCGAACACTGCTAGATTTTACTCGAAAACTTTTCAATTAAAGTTTTTTTTTTATTAATTCCTACTTTGCATTAGAAATCTGGCAACTCAACACTTTCAGAATTCACACAAAATATTTCCAACACATGCTTCTTTAACTACGGGTATGTTTATGTGGCAATTATTTTACATTATTAAATTTGAGTGCTACAACGTTTTGCATATTTTAAAAGCATTGTTAAGTTTAACTATCTATCAAATGCTTTTTACATGAACTTTTTTAATGGCATACGTTAAATATGCTTTTTTCTTTTTATAACCAGTTGTTATTTTTTATAGGAAATGTAGTCAAATTCAAATTCATTGTCGTTGTTGATAAAAGGGGAAAAAAATATAAATTTTAACATGAATTTGAATATTTTTGTTTGGGAAACAAACAAAATTATTACCGTATTGCAGTCAAACGTCAAGTTATTAACGTTTTTTTTTTGCATAAAATATTGGAAGAAATAATAAATTAAAAAGTTTACTAAACATATGAAAAACTTAATGACTTAATTTTTTTTGGAAATTATTGAATGCAATTTTTATCAGAATAAGAAATGTTTGTTTTTCTACTTGACTTAAACAAAGTAGATAATTTTATTTGTTTATGACTTTGTGTAAAAAGACCCTCATATTGAGAAAGTTTGATTATAATTCGATTTAGAGCAAAAAAGAAAATCGAAAAAGATAACTTCAAAAACAATAATATTTATACTTTGTTTTTATAAGACAGAGCTGTAAACGAGTGCAATCGATTAAATTGCACGCACATGATATCTCCTTAATGATTGCTTATTTTTGATTGTATTCAAAATCGGATAAGTTATTGTATGATTTCTATCTCACAATTATTTTCTGATTTTCAAGGCAAGCAATTTTGTGGAATCAATTCATATAGCATTGATTGCAATCGATTTGATTGCAAATCCAGTACTTTCAATTAAAATTAAATCATAATCAAAATGTTCAATATCTTCAAATGAAACTGCTGCTTCTAAAAAAGCCAATTTTGGTTTACAACCTCTAGATTCTAAGTGCATATGGGCATTTCCATTTTGACGTGTTGTGATATTTGTACCACCAAATGTATACAAATTAAATGAAGAAGTCAAATTTGTAAAAAGGGTTTTTATATATGCAAAGAAATGAAGTAGCACTATATTCAGAAAAAAAATTACAGTAATCGACGCTAAGGATTTGCACATTGGTTCAAGAGCGGCATTAATTAATTTTTTTCATGTTCGCAGATTTGTATAATTATTTGTTATTTTTTTGTCAGATATCTGAATATCATAATATTCCGAAATATAAGCCTGATATATTTATTATTTGTTTGGACAGACACGCTCAAAGGTCATATATGTTCGCTTGTTTAAAATGGCATGCAAATTTACTGAATGTTCAATCTTTTGGTACAATCACAGTAAACTTATCATTTGACTTTTTTGTATATTTTCGTAAATAGCAATTGTTATAGATGAGATTTGCATTAAAAAAAGTTGGAAGAGTGGCATATAAAAAATTTCGTAGAAATATAATCAACATCAAAATTTCAATGTTTAATAAAAGATGTCAAATTACAGCTTGAAGTCTCAGCTAAACGATTAAAAAAACTCAGCTATTCCTACTTGCGCCTTTCCAAAAAAATCAGTGAAAACTAAATGTAAAATGAAAATGTATCAAAAACGAATTTTCGTTAATGCTTGTTGTTGTTGCCATAAGTCTTTACTGTTTAAAATTATTACATAATGTAATATACATACTAGTCAATAATGTTAATTGTTATATATTTCATTGTTGAAAAAAGCATTTTTATTTTTTACATTTTAATTGATTATTTGTATCAGGTGTGCTGTCCGAGGAAGCTCAGCAAGCGAGGAATAACGACTACAGAGCCTATAGATTACATCATTTTGACGTGTAGCCACTAATGAAGACGTAATACATAATCTTTTATTGTCTTCAGACCCATTTATAAATATATTTCGCTCAAAGCGAAGTAGTTCGATAACGATGTTAAAAAGTTATTAAGAGACTATGCTTAAATTACGTACTCATGTTTTTTCTATTTGTGTTTTCTATTTGTGGTGGGCGTAAAAGTAGGCGAAGCAGGTATATGTTTTCAGGAGTCCATTCTAGAATTAAAATATTTATTTTTTTGTGAAAATTGAATTGATGCATTAAAAATCAAGAGAATTATGCCACTTCTTCAATAAAATTTCAATGGGAAGTGGGCGTAAAAATGGGCGGATATTTTTCAAATTTCACACAAATAATTAAGAGTGTTTACAATTGATATGTGCCAAAAAGCAATGCCGTCAAAATTTAATTTTTACTTTGTATGGGAGGTGGGCGGATCATTTTAATTTTTCCATTTTTTTTTGATTCAAACAAAAAATGTCTTTGTGCCAAGTTTCATTATCTTTCGACAACTGCTTCTATTTTTTGCCGCTCGTTCTATGACGTTAAAAAAACGGAAGTGGATTTTGACTTGCATTACAAAACTGCATTAGACTGCGAATTGAGCAATACGAATTGTATAAAACCTTTTTCTAGTAACTTTTGGACTTATATTTTTCAAGCTTTCAAATTTAAAAATCTTTGCTCGTTTAAAGGTACAAATGGGCATTTTCAGCGAAAAGTCTACGTTTTTAAATGTAACGCCAGAATGCAAATAAGGTTTTATTTTAGGACCATGTTGTTTAATAGTTATCCCTTTTGTTACTTAATGTAGAGCTAGTTGCGCTTTACACCAAAATATAAAAAAGTAAACTATACAAATAACATTTTTTGAGAAACAATTTAAATTACTTCTGGCGTTACGTTACAAAAAGAAGACTTTTCGCTGGAACTGCCCATATTCTTTAGTTGGACTTTCACTGTTGTTGTTGATTTTATAATTATAATTTGAATGCAATGCAATTGACTGCAATGACATTGATTGTATTCAAATTTATAAAAAGAATGATTTTAAAATGATTGAAATCACAAAATAAAGTAAAGTATTTCAATTTCATGTTTGCAATCATTGCAAATCTGAAATGATTTTGAAATAAAAGAATGAAATCAGTTTAGTGAAATCATTTTGATTGCAATCCCAATTGATTGAAGTCTTTAACGGCTCTGTTACAAGCGCACTTATCATTTTGTGTGTGCGTTTAACGAATAACAATGTATGTTAATGTTTGTGAGTATGAGATGAAAGTTTTCAGTTTTATCTCACCAAATATTGCCAACAATATGCAATACGACACAATAAACTTGCAAATTTGTTTAGTTTCTAGAGTTCTTTTTTTATATAATAACACTTTATTATAACTTTTAAGCATTATTATCAAAGAATGAAATCTTTTAAAAGGAGTCTTAGAAAACTTTTAAAAAATAAATAACTTTTTGAGCAAAAGATGTCTTACAAAACCGGAAATATCTTTTAAATTAAAAGAAATTTTTTAAACAAAAACTTAGCAAGGTAATTTTTGGAAATACAAAAGTTTTTTTTCTATTTACAAGATTTTGTTTGTCGTGTATAATTTTATCAAGAATAAAAATTAATTAAAAAAATTTAATTTCTAAAAATTACATTGATAATAAACTGGCAAGTGCACGGCTTAAAAAAACTAAACTAGCAACATGCTTTATGTTTTGCGTAAAAAATAAAGCAAGTAAACAGGGTTTCTTCATCCAAAGATTGCCGATTAGTGAGTTTTAGTACCTTTTCAACAAAATTAAATTTTTGATTGTTGTAATTTTATATTTTTCTTCTATCGTATTGAAAAACTTTAAAATGCATTTACAGTCATTATTCCTTTACTTAATTTTCAGTAAATGTATGTGTTGCTTTTTTTATGAATAACAAAATCAGGTTGATAAATATTAAAAGAAAAAAATAATTTCATAATCGTCTGTTGAGTTGAAGTGCAAGATACTGTGTTGTGTTTTTCCGTTTCCTGTATTTTTTTTACTGTGTGGTTTGTTGTTTACTTTTAACAATAATTCTGATTATATTCCATATGCATGTTCGAAAACAAAAGTTGTGAAACATGCATACTGAACGAACTGACATTCCATAAACAAGTACTTTGTGTTGAGAACAAAAAAAAAATGTAATTTCAGTTTTTATTTTTCTAGAGTTTTTTTTAGTTGTTTGAAATATTTGATCAAGAAATATCAACAACAACAATAAAAAAGTAACTTAACCACCTTAAAAAAGTTTAAGTCATACGAATTTTTTTTGGGAGTACCAGGATACTAAGTAGAAAAGATACTTTGAATTTAGGAATGAAAACATTTTTGGTGCTTATTTCAAAAATACATAATTGGGGGACTCACAAGGTGACATAAAGCCATAAGTCTCAAAATAATAACATGAACAAATACGACTGTTAGGAACAACCCCTTATAAATTAGTGTGCTATTTTGAATTTAAATCAGCTTAAAACAAATATAAAAAATAAATATTTACCAAACATCAAAATATTTTTAAACTAATCCATGAATTAAGAAATTAAATTAGATCTTACCTGACCATTTTCCATTCTTTAGACGCAAATCACAAATAAATTTTATTTTGTTTCTTTACCAAACATCAGAGTCCTAAGCCGATATAATTTGACGCCGCAAGTTTTTTCTTGCAAAAATTGCGAGCTGCAGGTGAAATTCGGATATTAACCGGTGACTGGTCAAATGGTGTAAATTGACCCCTCCAATGACAACCCCAAAATTTATAGGTCTTATTCATATAAAGTGTTAGAACTTAAACCGGTCTTTACCGCCAGAATAATAATGAAAGAAAGACAAATTTGTATACATAATTATAATTATTAAATAAACATTATGAAACTGCGTTTAAAAATTAACTTGCATGAATGTCCTGCTCTCAAATCGTGTTTCATAAATTACATTTCTACACTCATAAAGTTATTACAGTAACTGATTTTTGGTTATTAATTTCGTTTTTCGTACTGTTAAAATCCAATAACAAAATAGTTAATTTTCGAATAAATTTATTTTTTTAAATTTTTGTTTGTTGATGCGTAAATTCAATATTCGAGCTTAAGGTCTCATTTTTTTTTATATAAAAAAACTATTTTTATTAATTTATTCAAACCAATATTTCGGCACTTCGGCACGTATTAAAATAATAAAGAAAGAATAAAATACATATTATGTGGGTAATTCCATGTCAAATTGACCAAGAGTGGACACGACCCCTTTCGATTTTAATGAAATTTGGTGAGAAGGTTCCTTTTATCTTTTTTAAGATATGATTTTTTTTCTTTCGCAACCATTAAAAAAAAAATTTTAATATATTAATTTTGGGCAATAAGTACACAGTGCTAGTTGCAAAAAAACAGACCAGCCTGGCACTTAGATAACCGTTTTTTCAGGTTAGTTCTTGTTTAAGACATATACCGTTATTTCAAAATGGAGGACACTGCCCAACATATATTCGCGTAACTCAAAAACGGTTTAGCTTATTTAAATTAATTAAAAAAAGTGGAGTTGGCCATACATATTGGCGGAATTATGACATTTTGAATATGACATAACTTTAGAAAAAAATTTAAAAATTGTTCTTGTTCGTATATGTTCCTAATAGGATAAAAGGATCCTTCTCACAACATTTCATTAAAATCGAAAGGGGTCGCAAAGTGCTTTGTCCCCATATAACGAAGGGACAGAAATAGACGGACTTGTCGTAGACTTTTGAAATATGGTATGCCGTTTTAAAATAGTTAAGAAAAATTAAATTTTTTGAAAAAATCGGACCAAGGACATCCCATATATGCCAAAAATATAATTTTTATTATTGGCTACATAATTGATCTAAAAATCATGAAAATCCGTATTTTTTATACGTACTTAGCTTACAAGATTTATGTTAAGTAATGATTGCAACAAGTACTCTTGGTCCTGCCATATATCCTTAATTGTAAAAACTCTATAACTTTTGCAAAAATTATCTGATTGTAATGAAACTTGGTGTATTGGTTTGTATTTACTAAGTATTTTTTTTAATTGAATAAGCTTTGACCATCCGTCTCCATGTATTTCTCCGTCTGTCTGTCCATGTCAATTTTTTAATCAATGTAAAGGTTGGAATTTTAAACATTAGAGTTGATGCACAGTACACTTTGGGCCCAAGGACAAAGCCTTCTAACTTTGGTTATAATCGATTCGGGATTTCACTTTGCCTCCTTACAAATGTCCTCCCGGAGTTTTATATAACTGGCTAATAAATAATCGCATTTTAATAAATTTGAACAGAAACCAGTTCTATATAAAAGCAAATTTACTTCCTAATTTTTATGGTGATCCATTAATGGAATGCGAAAAAATTCTAAAAATTTAAATTGTATGCGTTTCCCCGTGAAGCACATAATTGTAAAATATGAAAACATATATTAATGCCATTATTTGGCCATATTTATAAATATGTAATCGTCAACAAGTGGTGGATTTTTCTTATAAAAATAAATAAAACCAAATAATATACAGATGAAGGTTAAATAAATTTGAATAATATTCCCTGCAGGAAATTTGTGTCAATTGGTCCAACAGACTGGTCCTGGGTTTGTGAAAATAGAACAAGTACAAAAAAAAGGACTCATGACCAGTGAAAGAAGAACCAATCCCTTAACTGGTTTATAAAGAACAAAAAGGTAGAAAAAGTAATAAATTACAGTACAGTCTTCAACGGTGCTGTGACACAAATTTTGGTACTTTCTAACATTTGGTTCTTGAATATAATTCTAGGACTTGTTTTATTGAAATAATACTACATTATTTTAAAATAATACTACATTTGGTAACTGACACTAAGCACGTTCATTGAGAATAGATCTGTGACTGGTCGAAAGGTGTCTATTGACCCCCTCCAATGACAACCCCATGTAAAAGTGATAGGTCCTGTTTATATAAAGTGTTAGAACTAGAACCGGTCTCTACCACCAAAGACCTATCACGGTACTACTTTGGTGTCAGTTCGCTTCCCTTATACTTCCCTTATATAAACTCACTGTTTGTTGTTGGTGTTTTGTTTTAGCTTTGATATTGTTACAAGTAAGACTTTGAGTGTTTATAATTCTTATTCGCTTTAGGGTTTTATTTGTATAATATTTTTGGCTTTTCTAAAATCTTTGGAAAAGGTTTCCTGATGAGCTGGCCTAAGCAACCAGTGAAATGCGCATAGAAGCTAGCTTTCCCTCAACAATAAATTTCAGTGTATTTATCAAATATGAAAAACTGGGAATTTAGCACGTCATACGGAAATCGTATTAAAAAAAAATCACATGTTGTTTTTGTAAAATTAATGTCAACTGACATTTAAATGAAAGAAGTGGCTACTTTTTTATTTTTACTTTATTTGCATTTTTAAAATAAAAAGGTGGCTCATTACCCTAAGTCTATACGAGCAATTTGCTTGGCAATTATTGCTGTAGAAACTATAAAATTCTATTGCCAACACTAGATATTAATGTGTGGACTGAATAAATGTGTATTTGAACACATGTTCAGCAAGGAATGTCATAAAACATTGCTGGGCAATTATCTTTTAACACAAGCTGTCAAAAAATCACAAAAAAGAAAAAGTTTAAACTTAAAAATATAAAATTTAAATACAAAATTTACAAATTAATATTAAAAAAATAATTAAAAATAAATTGGTTGCTAAAGAAAATTTAAGTATTTATTTACATACAAATTCATGTTTTGTGTTAAGACACACGTTTACTCCACTCGAAAAAAATATTAAACATAGAACATTTCTGTGATGTCGTTCTGACGACGTTATTGCTTATGTTAACAAATTGCGCGTATAGACGTTGGGTAAAACATTTATTCAAAAAAAAATTTTTATTTTTTTCTTAATAATAAACTAGTTTATTTATAAATACTTAGTTTAAATTGTAATCAAAAAAGAAATATTTGTAATTCTTTACAATTTTTTTGTTGATAAACATAAAAAATTATTGAGATTGATGTTCCACAAAAAGAGGTGTGCATATACCGTATTACCTTATCCTGCTGAAAATTACATAATTTTAACGCACTCTGGTTACGGGTATGGTGCACTAATTGACTTCCATATAATACTTTCTTAGTATTTCTTTAATCAAATTTAGTATTTTAATGCTTTTTTCATATACATAGTTTGTTACTTTTCTTAAACAAAATAGCTCTATAATTCAGAAAATTTAAATTTGTAAAAAAAATATACCTATTTTAAAATGCATTTGTTGTTAAGTTGCGGCAAAAACCGGTACTAAGTTTTTCACGGCTCTTTTTAGAACACTGTTTGCTAAAAAAAATCGAAATAAAAAACAATCTCAATCAAACAATCTTTTGTAATTTTTGGATTTTTTGGGAAAAATTTTTATTTTTTGAGCGATAAAAACTAACTTTAGTTGATATTTTTAATAAAAATGTTATTATTGTCAAAATTTGAACATACCAAGGAACTCGAAAAACAAGACTTTAAACTCGTTTTTAAAAAAAATTAATTTTTGAGTAATATTTTCATAGCGCTAGGATTAGGTACTGGTAAACTTTTACCGCTAAGTTCTCCTCTTGGTCTGGTCAGACCACAAGTTGAATAAAATGTTAAAAGGAGCATTTATTTTTTATTGAACGTACATACTCTTTTTTTTAATTATATTTATTTATAATATAATTTTTTTAAATGATTTTCTACTAATTTTTAATTTATTTGCCATGTGCAGTCACATCATCAATAAAATGGACTTAGCGCATAATGGTCCGTAATTTTTTGAAAATGCGATAAAAACTCCAGCTTTAATTTGGTTATATTCAGAGATTTGGCTAGTATTTTTTTAAGCGTTCATACCTGGCTCATATTCGTATTCTGTGATAGTATTTGTCTAATTGTCTTACTTGTCTGTTGATAAAAGTATAGTAGCCTTACTCCATTTTGGTACGAACAGAGAGCTTGCTTATAGTCATATCAGCCAAATAAAGTCTCACATACTTGACGTTTGCTTGGTTTTTTAAATAAATGGGACACAAAGGTTTTATTATAGTGAAGAGTTCCAACAAGAGCTAAGCGGACTTCCATCAGTGTATTTGAGAGTATCCGAATTGTGGAAAAATTGTCACAAAATACAGTTGAGAAAATCCATAACAACTTTCTCCCCCTGGCTTACTTATCGGGTGCAATTTGAAGTTTTGTCTGTGTATATTTGGCCTTTTATGGGATCTTTGGTTTTCGAGTCACAAGTCCATCACTTTTCATGCCATATTTGCCTGGTTTCGGTCGAATATATTGCGTGAATCGCGTTCGTTCTCGAAAAGAAAATTCTGCTCATCCACGGTTAGGTTTGCCTCTGGATTGAATGAGGATTCTAAATTCGCAACAAGCCTTTACCAAAGATCGCCTATTTGCCCAGTTCTTGGCGCATTGGTTAGTGTTTGCGTTGTCAAAGCGGATGAAAGTATATCGTTCTTTTGACATTGCAGCTTTATAAACATTATTGTGATGTGGTGCCCACAATTCTTTTACAGGTTGTGTTGCAAATTTGAATCATGTGAATTCCGGCAAATAAATGCAATCCAAAAAAGCATATATTTCTTTTTATTGTGTTGGCTCCCATTCTATGGGTCGTTTCGTTGGGTTGCTTTTATTCAAAGCAATATAAACCTCTTTTGCCTTTGAGCAAAACCCAAAAACAAGACACAAATACCAAAAACAAAAATATAATTTCGTCGTCAAATCACTTAATTTTATTTAATTTTGTAAAAAAAAACAAAAAACCACACAAATTCAATACTTCGTCGTCCAGCCAGACCAAGAGGGTAATTTAATAGATGCGTACATTAAAATGGAATTTCACACCACAATTTGCTCCGATCGATTCCAAATAAATTAAATTCGATTCAGAACATATCATTTATAAAATTCGCGTTCCTGGTTTTTTGATTTTTTGTTCTATTTGAAAGATATTTCAAGTGAAACACAAATTTGGTCTGGCTAGACCAAGATGGTAATCCCAGGGTTAAAGCAATTCAATTAATTTTTTTATTCATTATTCCTTTCTGATATTTGACTGACTTTAGCGACCTCTGGTTGAGTCTAGGAGAGTCACACGAAATTTATCTGTTTTTTAAATAAATTTTAATTTGTGATTTTTCGTTTGAATTTATCTATATAATATTTTGAGAAAACCGGTTATTATTGTTACATATTTTTTTTAAATGCTTCTATTTTCATTTTGACATGGTCTCATTTTTAAAAACAAAAATTAAACAAATTTTATTATATTAATTTTACTCTTCTGGTTACCATTCAGGACGGCCATGAGTTTTGCATCATGTCATTTGCGGTAGAACCAGAAAATTGCATTCCTTTTTTTAATTATTCCTTTATTTTTAGTTTTTAGTTTCTGTTATCTATTTTTATTCGTCATGGCCCTTTTGAATGATTTTTTGGGTTTAAGATTCATTTTATTAATTACCAGCCGTCTGAGCATTTAGAACAACCGGTTGCAAGTGTGTGTATGTATGTGTTTTTGTCAGTCTGTGTTTAATTCTTTTTCGTATTTGCAAAAAATCGTGTTGCTTTATAGTTTAACCTAGTTCCAACCACAACTACGAACTAGAAAATAATTGCCGTCAATTATTTGAGTTTATGCAATTTCATTTCCTCGAAGTATCTTTAAAATTTCGACCTGTACTTTGCACATAACTCCACGTCTACAACTGACATGATTTGGTGTTATAACATGATGTTATAAAAGCGTTGTTATAACATTTCCATTAACAACCGTGTTAAAACATGAGAAAACCTATAATATGATGAGTCTATACCTAACACTGACATCATGTTAGTGTTAATGTTAAGCATTTCATGTCAGTTGTAGTTAGGTTACATAGACAGACAACCAGCCATACGGACAGACGGACATCTTTGATCGACTTAAAATGTTGGTTGTGGACTAACATTTTTTAGTTCCATACATCAGCACAAACGCATTTTTACAATTTTAAACTTTTCTAAAATCTTTGGAAAAAGGTTTCCTGATGATCCGGCCTAAGCAGCGTATATATCAAAAATAAAACATTAGGAATTTAGTACGTCATACGAAAATCTTTTTAATAAGAAATCAGAAAAACTTTTTTAAATTCGATATTTTTTGTTTACATACACTGACCCATGGGGAGACAAGCCCAAAGTCTTTGGCTCCCTTACAATGACCTATGTCTGGGTTGCGATGACGAGCAGAAGGAAGAGTCAAGAAAACAGCTTCTCTGTCATTGTTCGGCATTCCTAGATTTAAGACTTGTCTCTCTGATATTATATTGATTTTAATAGGCTCTACTCCATCGTTGGATCAAAAAAATTTGTAAAATTTGTCTTGTATAATTAATCCACTTAAACAAAATCTTTATTAACTGGATGTTTTTATAAACAGTATATCTCTATTCAAAGCCAAATTAATTGAATTAACACTCTAAATTCTATAAAGTTTCAAACAAACACACCCGTTGTAAGAAAATCCTAAAACAAATTTTCTTTCACAAAAAGTATTATTTTAAAAATTTCAAACTGATTTCTCGAATAAAACTATAGCAGTAGGTACTCATACATACATAATTACAAAGATTGTTTAAATTTACTAATCTCTTACCCCCTTTCCTTGATCACGACTTGTCTTTTACCGTCCTTTGTTACGTTTCCTTTATTGACAAGAAGTTCATGATTGTTATTGAGTATAAAACGCCTTTAATTATGTTGCTGTTATTTGTAATTGAATCGTAAATAGAAATATAATTTGTACGTTCAAAAGACACCAAACCAGTCTTCTTGGAAAACACTAATTGCGTAACAATTTTGTTTAGAAAAAAATTAACTGGAAGCAAAATAAGTCCACATTTTATTCTTATGGGAAAACAATTCCAGCCCTGTGCATAAAAAACAAAAGAAAACGTAAAAATTAATATTCTTTAAAGGCCGAATTTAATGACAATCAATTAAGTTAATTAAGTGCGTTAAGTATAATTTTTTGGAGCTTCTTGTTTTCTTTTCTTCTTCTTTTTTTTAACTGTAATAAAATAAGGAGAGCAAAAACCACTTGGAGTAGGAAAAAAATTAAATTAAAAATTTAAAAAAAACTGATAACCCACTCCAAAGGGTGGTAAAAGGCAGATAATAATTAGTGTATAATAAGTTAAATGTTAGATTGTATCATTTTAATGGATTCTTAATAATTAAACGTTTCTGAATAATCTATCAATAGGTCAAATGTCCCCCTGATGGATACTGATATATTCTTTGCACTCCAGGAGTATACAAGTGCAGCCATGATTTCAAGCTTGATTGGGATTTAAATTAGCCACGGTTGACCAGTGTCCGATCTGCTTTAACCGAAACTAATAGTTTTCAAATGATAATATAACCCCGGACTGGTTTTTGGTAGAGCATCCTAGTAGATTTTTAAAAGTGGCGCATGAGGGGTCAATTTTTGGCCGTAATCTAGGATAAGGTCCAGTTTTGTTAGATCATCTGTTTCGATTTGAGCGGCTGATGATAATGGGATACTTATGGTCCCACCAAATTAATAGCATTACCTTGTCGCCATGTATGTTCTGCTTTTGAAATCAATCCTCTGGTTAGCCATTCATCTTATAAATTATCAAACCAAATCTTGATTAAAAAACAGTGTTGAAACATGACGCTTAAAATTATTCCTGTGATCAGAATGGAACTTTAAGGTACAATAAATTCGATCTAGACCCTTTCTTATTTTCTAAAGTATTTTCTTAGAATATTAAGAAACTTTATTGTTTCATCTAGTGATAATTTTCTGTTTATTTAATATAAATTAGGAGGGGGGTAAGTTCTGCATCCAAAAGTCTATGTCATAGTCAGTATGAGGAAAGAAAAATAAAGGTTCTTCTTTATTATACCACCTCTTTTTTGTTGTTGTTCGTATAATTTTTTCCTCCATCAGTGTTAAGTTGTTTTAATATATTCATAAGCTTTGTAGGTCCTCAGCATAATTTTTTTCTTGTTTATTTTTCTCTCCTCTGTTTTTTTTTTCTATTTTATTATTCTTAATAAAAGAAATTTAATTGCTGAAAAACCCCTTCTATTGCATAATTAAAATAATGTTTTTTATTTTATAATTGTGATTTTCTTTTAAAATTGTTTGTTTTAGAAAAAGAGCAAAAAAAAAGTGAAATAAAACGGTAGCATAAACTAGAATAATAAATATGTTGCGTTTTTGCTTATTCCTTGTACCCTTATTTCATTAAATTCTCTCTGTTAAAGCTGCTATACTCCTTTAGCTCATTGTCTTTAGAGATGTTAAAGGAGAGTGTTAGTAAGAGTGCTTGTAGCGAAAAATTTGCGTGCTTCTCTGTATGTTCGTCTTTAAGCCCTCGAGTGTATATTTTTTATAATCACCCACCTTTAATATAATGAAAGGCACTTATGAAATTTGTCATTAAACAAATTGACCATAACTAAATAAGTGACCCTTTGGATGTGAAAAACTTAATTTTTTTATAGAGATTATATCCGCAGTGACTTAAAAATAAGAAAAAAAAATAGCGGAACGAAAAGAAGATTTACAGAAATAAATATAAAATTCTGTCTACTTTTTTTAAAATTTTAACAATTTCATGCCATAACTGTTAATTTAACATTTTTTTCTATTTATTTCTATTTATTTCCCAGCCATTTATTTTGGACTTGGAAAGGATAGAGTTTACATATTAAACATTAATAAAACATTTTTTTTAATTTTCAAAGTCATTTTTGGGAATACAAAATTTTCAATTAATAAGATTTCGTTTGTCGTGCTGAATAAAAATTGGGAATTGAGAACGACAAACTTAAATCTGGTTATTTTAAAAATTTTATTAAACTCGAAATTTCAAAAAATTTTCAGTTGAAGCAAAACTATTTTTAATTTAACATTAAAGGCATATGAACAATGATGCTTAAACGGCTCTTCCCAGCGGGAAAATGAGGGAAAAAATAATGTATTATTTCCGAAAGAATAATAATGCATTCAGGGGAATCGAGAAGGTTATTCTATCAGACAAAATAAATTGGCATTGAGTACCACATATATTCGCACATTTGCAGAACAAGGAATATGTTGTTTCTGTTCGTGACTATTATTCGTGGTTTTATATATTTTCTTAATACAAATTCGTTATTTTTTGCTGCATCTATGTCGTTTACAAATTTTGATCATAAAGGATGCATTATTTAATTCATTCGCAGGATGCATTAAAATAATTTTTTACAATCCAAGGACATGCTCCGTGTTAAGAATAATGAATTCTGGAATCAAATATTATACATGATATGTAAATATTACATGTTCGATTCCTATTGAGCCTTCACACATTAGACTAATTTTTAAGCGAACAATTTTTGTTCCATCAATCACACACTGTAGTAAAATTATCTGGCATAAAATGTGTACATGTACAAAACTTTGTATGGATTTGTGTTTTTTGCATTCATTTGTTTTTGAAAATGTCCATGTATTAGTTTTGTGCTGCTTGTGCGGGGTTGAAGCCGGTTGAAACTTTACGCCAACGAAAACCCATTCCCTTCACCTTGCTTGCCTACAAACTGCCATTTTACGCCAGCATAATTAGTCTAGTGTGTGATGGGCCATTGATAACATTTTCCCGCTGGGTTGTTTTACAGTTTTTTACTCTCTCTCTCTCTCTCAGTTTTTTATAAATACACAATAGCAATGTCGCCACTTTAGTAAATTTATGTAATTTGTTTTTTTTTGCCTTACAATAATGAACATACGTAATTTGTAAAGCAATTTGAATTTGGTTACTTGTCACTTTTTATAACAATTCCAAGCAAAACATATTGCTGAAATATGTTCTTGAAGGTAGTGAATGTTTTTGAAAATAAAATAAAATTAAATCTGGGAATTTATTTCTCATGGTGAGTAAAATTTATTATTTTATACTTTTATTTATTCGAATTTTATTTTATTCGAATAATATGAAAATTTATAAAGTAAATGTTACTCACAATGGGAAATAAATTCCCAGAATTATAAATAACATTCTGCTGGTATCTAATAGTTGTGTACATTTTCAGTACAATTTACTTCATTGCTAGCCAAAGGATAGCTGAAGTTAGCTTCGGAAACGAAATGTACAAACAAAAATTCTGATAGTGCAAAGAAAATATTCCCTATTACTTATCGATAGCTAAAGGTATGATTTTATCGGCCTCATAAAAAGTGTTTCATTATTACAAATTTACTTTAACCTACCAGGTAGGATAAACCTTAATTTCCTTCTTTTATTTTTTTTTTTAAGTTTGTAAGTTTTATTTATTTACAATATAATTCAAATAACAATTGTCTCGCGCCAAAGATGGCATAGTGAGACGAGTTGATAAAATTTAGAGTATCTTATAATTATGTAACAATAAGTTTTATAAATGTTATAAATAATGTTAACAGTATGTATTGTTGACCGTTTTTGTTGTTGTGGTTTATATTTGTTTTGGCTTGAGGTAATTTATTATAAATTAAAAACCAATTTTAATTTTCAATATTTTTATTCGTGTACCCAATATTTCGAGACAACTCCGTTGCTCATCTTCAGGGGATCTTATCAAAAATATATATAAACAAATTTTATTGTACAGAAAAAACACAAAACATTAAATTACAAATAACAATTAAAACATAATTATTTAAATAAATCCGATTTGTGTGATGCCATCCTAGTTTTCAATTTTGATTTTATTGCGCCAACATATGCCTTTTGGCATACATTTGACTTGTCACCTTTACACGTTATTTTGTACAAAAATCAAAATTGAAAACTAGGATGGCATCACACAAACCGGATTTAAAGGCAGTAAATAAACCACTAGAACAAAAAACAGCACTTGCAGCCCACTGTGCATTGAGTGGACATCAACCAGATTTTGATAATGTGAGAGTATTGGTACAAGAGAATAATTATAACAGAAGATATACACTTGAAATGCTGCACATTATAAACTTACCAAAAGAGAAGAAATTAAACACACCATAAACAAATATAACTATAATTGACTATCCAAACGACAGTTGAAATACAGAAAGTCAAGTTTTATCCCCAAGGATTCGACCAAACACCTCGAGTCTGAGGTCTCCGAATGCCGGGCAATGACAAAGAAGATGGTTCCTTTGACTTGTCTTCTTCCATGTCGTCGTAAATTAGGTTCCTGAGTAGAATAATCTAAGATTTGGAGTGGAATCCATCTGTTTCCAGAAAGAGTTAAAGCAGTTTTAACTAAAGCTTGCGATGTAAAGCTGGCGATGTGATGTTTTAATTAAAAAAATATTTTTTTAAATTAAGCGATATAATGATTTAAATCAGGACTCTAGTTGACTTTTATTGTAGTTGAAGTTTTTCTTGGTCACTTTAATTAACTCTTAATAAGCCACAAGTTTATTTGACTTTATTAAAAACAACCACCCCCTATGATATCAGCAACATTTTCATATTTTTTCATTCCAACTATTAAAGTTAATTTTAATTAAAAACTATTATTTTCAACACGTAAGACTCATAAAAATGTATAAATTTCAATTTATGGTTAAATGCAAAGCGATAAGACTTAAAATAATAAATTTTATCCCAACAAGATATTATTTTTATAGTCGGAGAAGTTTATGGGCAAAATTAAAACTCTGAGAAAATGGACACAGCAGAATAGAAGTTTTTTTTAATGGAATCATCTATTTTTGTTAACAATTTCAATTAGACAGTTATGGGGGGGGGGGGGGGGGGGAGGTGTTGAACTAAGAAAAACTAAATAACAGTATCTGTGAGAAAGGGAAGGCGGCAGAGAAAACAAGATGTTAGTAGCAATAAGAATTTAATCAGCATTAAATTTGTATGGACTACTTTTTCATCAAATTGCTAACCGTCATTTAAAAATCGTAAAATATTTAACATAAATTTAACTTTTCTTCCATGTTGCTTCAACAAATAAACAAACACCCTCCCAGCCACCCAAAACATTCAACAATTTACTGAAGATTTTACAACAGCTGTTAAATTTCATTCACATACAAAAAAAATGTGTGTGTTTTGAATTGCTAGTATTATGTGTTTGTTTGGGTAACAAGTTTCGTTTCCAGTGCCAACAGAAAAACAAAAGGAATCCCTTTTTCAGTATTTTTGTCTTTTAAATTCTTTACTAAATAATAATAAGTCACTTTTACTGTGTGGGTGAGTCAGTTATTTACTTTTGTTCACATTTCTCAGATGATTAAAATTTTAATAGAAGCTAGCAAACAATATTATTTAATCCTTTGAGGAACTACAATAAAGTCGGAATATTAAGATAAATTATATAAACAAAACCAGGAATGGTAATTTGGGGTACCAGAGATGAACAATTAATTAATTCTTTTATAAATGAAAAATCTGTTCGTTGACATAATTTTTAAAGTACATAAAATTGGAATATGGCTGAAATATCTCATCTATTTTTGTTATTTCTGCTTTCTTAACAAAAAATCTAATGGGTCGATAACGGATGAAGACTGGACTGAAGTTGAGTTGCCAGAAGCGAAACGAGCTCTGTGTATACATTTATCTTTCAAGTTGAGCTGAAAACGTCAAAGGAAAATAGAAAGACAAACAAATAAAAAACAGAAAAATGTACGTTGGACTTCAAGAAGAATTCTTGACAAAAAGTATTAAAAACAGAAGTAAGGAAAAACATGTAAATCAATTAAAATAGATAATTATTGACAACAAATTTCGATCCACCAAGTGAAATAACAATGGTGGTTAGTGCTAAACGGCAAACCCCTCTGAAGACATATTGTGGTTACTATTGAAACATGTCAGAGCAACCTGTCCGTAAAAACTGGTTTCTATTCCCAGGTCAGTCAAAAATTAAAAATTATCAATAAATTTTAATTAATTTTATTTTGTAAAATTCCTTTCTTCATAAAAATTATTTTATGAAAATTAAATTAATGAATTTTAGCCTGATCAAAAAAGGTAAACTTCTAATTATTTCATTAGAAAAAATCTAAACTTTTACTATAAAATGTTGCACCCCATTCACTAATTCTTATTTAACGGCTGTCAACAATATTCTGTTATGATATTAAAAAGTCACAAAAATAAACGAATAAAATTGTGGAGACTTAGAGGCACTTGATACCTGGTAGAATCATCTACTAATAAAGTGACCTCACAAGCGCAGCTGTTTAAAGTGATTTTCTTCGTGTGTGACGTTTGGCGTCATTTTTGTTTGTTTATTTATATTTTTTAATAAGGCATTTTGACATTTACCATCTCAATTCTAGCAAAAAAATGCCTGTTGTTTTTTCTATTGTTTCATTGTTGTAGTGCTGAGGTCACTTTTGTAATACATTTTGCTACCAGGTTTCCTGCAGGGTTGCTGCATGAATACATACACATTTATAAAATATGTACATAAAAACCAGAGTTTTCGAAGTATTTCACTCTGTATGAGTGTTAAATTATCTTTCATAGTTGGACCAATATTAAACTTTGTTAGACTTTATTTTCCAAATCATACATCCCATATATTTGTGCTACTACAGCTTCTTTTGACAAAATATAAAAAAATTACCAAAAACCAAATTGTAAAACACAAAAATATCAAGGGTATGAATAAAATAAAACGTAACATAGGTTGTATGAGTATTTGTGTTCTGTATACTTTGTGCATGCCAGGATAAAGCTGGTTTGTAAATATTTTCATATTCACACAGGCACACAACACTTGAACCAGGATTTGGCCACACACATGTAAAAGTTTATGAAAATGATTTATTTAAAAATATAAAAAAAATAAGAAGTGAAAGTATAAGAAAGCACATAAGAAAAGGAGTATATATTCCCCGTTTAGTCATATTTTGTATTCATTTTGAAGATAAGAAGGCCAACATTTTAGAATCAACAGTTTGTTTGAAATAAACGAACGCAATGTTTGCCAAACATTTATCACATGATTGAAGGACTTAAAGATTGAAGAGGGGTTTTTTTGAGTCCGTGAAAAGAAAATTTAATTTAATGTTTTTGAGTTATGAATATTATGTCTATACGATAGTAAATAGTGATCTTTTTTTATAAGCAACTCTAAAAATTAATAAAAGTTGGCTTTCTTTAAAATATCTTTACATGGGTGACTATGTAAAGTTTGAATTTCACCGCAATGAAACAGATTTCTTTCAGTTTCACCTTTTCATTTGTTTAGCAATTTTACTCTTAATTTAACAGCTGATCACAAGATTGTCTCTATAAATTGTTTACTTGATGACATTTTGAAAGTTAATTGCTTACAAATTGAGTGATTCCTACGTCACAGCTCTCATTTCATGTACACTTTGATAATTAGTATATCGTTACTTCAAATGCAAACGGACGTAACTACACTGAAACTCGATATTGAGTTTTTTATTGTTTTTTTTCGGTTTTTTTTAACTACATGTTCATGGATATTTTTAGACCCCTGCGATCAAAAATGGCGACTTAATTAAATAAATTCAAACGAAAAGAACACCTTGTTATTATTGATTTTGTGAAATGTTTTGCTTCTCCTGAAAATTAGTTAAAAATGTAGTTACGTCGTTTTGCATTTAAGGTGACGATATGTAAAAGACTATCAAGAAAAACTTGATTGTCTGGCCGCAGGGTAAACAAATCAAGATTTTTTACAGTGCTGCCAGAAGTTTTTTGTGTTGCCAGAATAAATTTTTAGAAAAATAGCACATTTGAACAAAAAAAAAAAAAAGTGAGCATCCACGATCAACTTTAATATGAACTGCAAATTTGCACAATGACCATCGGGATAACCTTTAAAACTAAATAAAACTGTTAAGCGTATAAGAATTACAGCAACAGTTTCACTTGGTTTAATATCTTTAGTTTTTCTAAAATCTTTATGGATGAAGTTTCCTGATGATCTGGCCTAAGCAACCAGTGAAATAAGTGTTTTTATCAAATAATAAAAATTGGGAATTAAGGACGAATAACAAAATCATTTTAAAAAATTGTTAAAAAGTTATATCCCTAGTATGTTTGTACATATGTATATACATCATTCGTAATTCATACGTATTCATTCCAAAAATATCCATATGTATGTACGTACATGTGTTTGAAAAGCAATGATTATGTCCTTTGTAGTCTGTAACTACAAAGGACATTTTTACAAAAAAAAAAACTCTTTCATACTCATATATCGTTTCAGTAGTTTTTGCTGTTGTGATATTTTGTGGTATTTATGTTGCTACATTATGATGCAAGGAAATAAATAAGTCTGTTGGTAACAAAAAAAAACTGACTAAAACTTATATTTTAAGATTTTTTTTTTTTTTTTTTTTTTTTTTGACAAAATATTAATTATGACTCATATCAGTGCTGCAGTTTTGTAAATAAAGTGTTAGAATCTGCTGAGAGAGATAGAGTTTCGTCAATTGATTTATTCTGGTAAATTTATTTACTACACTTTTTTGTGTGATTTTTTGCATTTTGTTGTTGCGGTGTTGTAAATGTTAGTAATTTAAGAATATAAACAAGTTTAAAGGTAGTTTACTACCAAGAGTAAAAACTGCTGCTAAAAGTTTTTTATATTTATCAAAACTTAACTAAAATACAAACTAATCAAACACCCAATTAATGACCCTTAAAAAATAGATCATCCTGTTTCAGGAACAAATAAAGTCATAAATATCAATATAATGGACAAAGTTATTTGGTGCCGTCAAATCCAAATGGCATTGCCAAAGATGCGGTTACAACAATAAAATCAATAAACACAGTTACAAAATTCTACGAATAAACTTGCATGTGATTATATTACCATGGAACTGAAAATTACTTTATATATTGAAACTATGGCCATAAAAAAAGAAGAAACAAGTCCAATAATAACAATGTCACCATATCAAACATCAAATGAACTTGGACAAGAGAGAGCAAAAAAAATCCATTTAATATTGGCCTTTATATTCTAAATATATTAAGACCTTGCTAATAGCAGTACTTACTTTGGAAAGCAAAGTGCACAGTGGGTCAAAAAATGTTGCCGTTTTTTTTTAACTTTAACTTTTAAACAGAACTTTTTTAAAAATTTTGTTTTATTTGCAAAAAATTACTTTTACTAACAAAAAAAAAACTTTTTTAACAAAAAGTACTTTCCACCAAGAAGTACTAACCTGTTTGGATAAAAAAAAAGATTTATTTTAACAAAAAGTATGATTTTAAAGGATTATAATTTTTTAATGAAAAGTTTCAATGGATTTAAGCAAAAGCTACTATTTCAAATCCAATATAGTTATTTATAGCAGTATCCTTCACAAAAAAGTTCCCTTTTTAAAATAAAAAGTACCTTTTTTAATAACAATTGACTTTTAAAATGCAAGGTATGTATTAAAAGAAAAGGAACAGTATAAATTAATAATACCTGTTTATTAAACCAACTGTTTCTCTGAAAACAATAAAGTACTTTAACACAAAAATTACATTCCAAACAGAAATGCATTTTCAAAACATTTTTATTTTAAATTTAAAACACCCTTTTAAAACTAAATGGATCTTAAAATATGTGCCTTCAAAACAAAATGTACGTTTTTAAACAAAAAGTTCCATTTAAGAAAAGGTACCTTCTAAAACAAAAAGTACCATGAAAAAGTAATTTTGGAAACTCGAAATACTTTCTAAAACCAAAAGTCTATTTGAAACCAAAAGTTTTTTTTTATAAAAAAAAACCAAAAGTACCTTTAACAACCACAAGAACTTCTTTAACAAAATGAATCCTTAACACAAAAGTTTCTCTTACAAAAGGAGCTTTAAAAGCTAAAAGTGTCCTTTAAAGGAAAAAGAACACAAAGACGAAGTTAAATTTTTTTAACAAAAAAAGGTTTTAAATTTATATTTTTAACAAATAAGTTTTCTTTAAAAAAACACAAATTTTCACATATTTTCTTTTCGTCCCTCCGTACATCGTGTGCCATCTAAACATCACACTAATACATACTCTATTGAGAACAAAACATCAACTGAAAACCAAACGAACTTAGTTGACCATTTACTGCCTGTTTTTAGAAAACGTAAGCAAGTGAGTGAGTGAGAAAATATATTGAAAACAAAAACAAATTTTCGTTTTTTATTGTTGCTTTCAATATAATTTCTCACTCACTCACTTGTTTACGTTTTCTAAAAACAGGCAGTTAAACTACAAATAAAACCACCAAACCAACACTAAATGAAAAAGAAAAATATCATTTGACACACAAACACACTCACACATGAATTTCGAGAATCATGTTGATGATGATGTTGCTTTTTCATACGTCTGTCCATTGAATTAAATCTGGGTATGTTGAGTATGGTCGTGTCGCAATATTAGTGGATTGTATTGGTACTACTTCAATTTTTCCATTTCCTCATATTTCCCCCTCCCTAAACAAACAATATTTAGTTAATAGAGAAAAATTGCTAAATGACCCATAGAACGTAGTGAACGTATTGTAATAAAAATAAAACTACAACAAAACCAACAACAAATGCAATAATAAAAAAAATTGCTTTAGAAAAGATGTTCAATTGAATAGAAGACGTAAAAATGAAAACAACAGAAAACAGTGAAAACTACTCTTAATGCAATGCAGGACCTCTTCTCTATTAACCTTTAGCAGCTGCATGTTTTCAAAAAAGGAAGCTTCTACACGAAACGAGAACTTCGAACATTTCAAAATTGTAAAATAGTGACCGTATTGACAGGTGACTCCTTGTTGGAACGTTGTGGTTTGATTACTTTTTGGTAGAATTATTGAAAATCCTTTCAAAACAATAAAAGTCTCAACAATCTCAAATACTATTCAATAGTATTTATTTATTTTAAATAAATAAATAAATAAATACTATGTTACAAACAGAGAGCCTGCATATGGGTAACTATAGGAAATATTGAAAATAGAATCAAAAAAGGTCGATAAAAAATTACTATTATAAGAGGAAAAGAAAGTAGTTTATTTCAAAAAGGGTTTATAAGTTGTATAAGTGGTTGTAGCAATTGGAAAAATATAAAAATTGGTAATTAAATAAATGCGCTAAATTAATTTTTTAAAAAATTGATAATTATAATTTTTTAAAAGTGCTTTAAAGAGATTTTTTTGATATCTAAAATATGGTTTGCTTTTTAAAAATAATATAAATGAGGAAGATTTGTTCTAATGCACAAGTTTAGAGTCTACCGGTATCATGTAACCGAATTAATATAATTTTAGTTGAATTTTTTAAAACCAATAAAAATATAAAATCAGCTATTAAAAAACTGCAGTCAAGTTAGAAAAACTGCCAATTTGTCCATGGAAAAAAAACTGTTGCTTATAGTTCTGATTCAGTAAATGTAAACTGTCGCTCTCGAACCAACTCAAAAAGCGAAAAGTTGTAAGTGTCGTTTTTTGTTTCGACTGCAGTTTTTTTTAAACCCTGTATAAAATATAGAAATTTGGCTATTAATATTGTAGCTTTGGCAAATTTTGGAAAACATTTTGTAACACCTTATTGTATTAGTTTTTACAGGTAATCTTGCATTTAAACTTTTTGAAATTATAATGTCATGTCATGTTAAATCAAGTTTTTCAACTGTACCCAGCGGGAAAAAGAAGGGGTGCGGATGTACACACGCAAAGAAAAAACATGGTTGATACAATCACAATCGCAAACTTTCATTAATGTTTGTGGTTATGACTGAGTCAAACACGTTTTAAGTAACAATATATGTTCAGGCATAATGTTTTTAACTTATGATTGTCTCAAAAATTATGTTTAGAAGAAAAACACAAACCACCTTTCCAACCATATTTCTATATTTCCCAAAACCATTCAAAATTTATATTTCAACATGTTATATGGTTCTCACAATAAAAACAATAACAAATGTATGCAAATTAAAGAAATTTGGTTTTTTCAATGTCTCATTTGCTTCTATTCTCTCGCAAAGTTAACCAGCACTCATCTGCCAATTAATTATTTTCCTTTTATTTGCCTTATAGATCAATTCAATCTGCTGACTCCCAACTTTTTTCAATGTTGTAGGTGTTTTTGGCTGCAAGAAAGACGACGTTTATAGTTACTGATATAATCGCTTATTTAATAACACGATTTACTAACAATAAGGTAACATTAATTTAATAAGAATATGTATGAAAGCAAGAATGAATAAATATGTATGCACTTGTATGTAAACCATCAAAGCAAACGGTTGTTCTGATTATAACAATTCTGGCGACGATTTTTTTTTTTAAGATTTTGTGTTACAAGTTATTTTTTACCGTTTGTTTTTTTTTGTACAAGTAAAAAGTTTTTTTGCAAGTTGTACAGTAAACTGCAATTAACAACATACATACATATAAATTAAAAAAATAAAGAAAATTACATCATGCCTACGGATACAACCAATTCAGCGAAAAATGTGGGATTTTTCAATTTCGAGCCTTTTGACATAAATAAGACTTCATGGTCCAGGTGGGTTAAACGTTTTGAGATAACCTTAGAATTGTACGAATGCAAGGGCACAAAGCAACAATCTCTTCTGCTTCATTTCATTGGATCGGACACGTACAACATTTTATGCGATAAGCTGGCACCAACGACCCCAGAGGATAAAACGTACAGTGAAATTGTGGGGATTTTACAAGACCATTTTGACCCAAAGCCAAATTAATTATTGGAAAATTTTCGTTTCAATAGGAGAAAACAGAAAGAAGGCGAAAAAGCAGCAGATTTTCTGGTGGCTTTACGTAAATTAGCAGCAAATTGTGATTTTGGAACGCACCTTGAAAAAGCGTTGCGGAATCAATTCGTATTTGGCCTTTTGGATGGTAAATTGCAAAGCCGTTTATTAGAAAAAAAGACTCTAAATTTAAATGACGCAATTACAATAGCGACTGCTAGTGAGTTAGCAGAAATTGGTGGCAGTGAATTACAAGGTAAGAGTAATGAAACAATAACTGTACACAAAATGGCGGGAAAACTAAAACAACGAAAACAACAAATACAAAGAAATGTTTTCGTTGCGGTGACCCCAAACACACTGCTGATAAATGCAAATTTAAGGATGTTACGTGTCACTTTTGTAAAATAAAAGGACACTTAAGAAAAGTATGCTTTAAAGAGAAGAAGCAAGTACACTATATACAATCCAGTACAGAAAATCCATCAGCAAAAGTACAAGAAATTTTGCATATAAACGACCCACAAAACGTTTTAAGTATACGTGGAAAGATAATCCACAAAATTAAGGTAAACAATAATTGGATAAATTTCGAAGTAGATACCGGTGCGCCTGTTTCAATAATAAATTTGAAGGACGCAAAAACTTATTTTCCAAAATTAGATGTTCAAAAACCAGATATGGAACTTGTTAGTTACTGTGGGACCCCTTTAGAATGTGTTGGTTATATATGGGTGAATATAACAGGTAACATTAATACGAAAGCAAAGTTGTACATAGTACGTTCCGATCGTAAGCCATTAATGGGAAGAGTGTGGTTGTTCAAAATTAAATTAAATTGGAATGAAATATTACAAAAGGGTAATGGCAACGTGGTAAACGTTATACAAACAGATGACCCCTCTCAGCAAATACAAAAATTAATTCAAAAATACCCCACGGTATTTGATAAATCCATGGGGAAAATCGCAGAACTACAGGGCCGACTATACATTAAACCCAACGCGACCCCACGTTTTGTAAAGGCTAGGCGGGTACCATTCCCTTTAATGGATGCTGTAGAAAAAGAATTACAGGAGCACGTGTCAGAGGGACTTTTAGTGAAAGTGGAGCGTAGCGAGTGGGCTACACCCATCGTTGTAGTACCAAAGAAAAATGGTACAGTACGAATATGTGGCGACTACAAAATTACATATAACCCGGCACTAGTGGTTGACGAGCACCCACTACCTACAATCGAAGAGCTTTTTAGCAAAATGGCCGGCGGCGTGAAATTTTCGAAAATTGACTTGACGAAGGCGTACCTGCAATTAGAAATTCATCCAGAAGATAGACATTTATTAACCCTCAACACCCATAAAGGACTTTATCAACCCACACGTATGATGTATGGCATAGCAAGTGATCCAGCCAAATGGCAACGACTTATGGAACAGGTATTATGTGATATTCCAGGTGTCTCTGTATTCCTAGACGACATCAAAATCACAGCTCCTGATGACGCGACCCACATTCAACGATTAGAAGAAGTATTTTTACGTTTACAAAAATACAACATGCGCATAAATGGGGATAAATCGGAATTTATGAAGAATTCCATTGAATATTGTGGTTATATGATAAATAAAGAGGGCATACAGCGAATTAAAAGTAAAGTTGAAGCAATTCAAAATATGAAACAACCACAGAATAAAGATGAAGTACGAGCGTTTGTGGGACTTATAAATTATTACGGCAGATTTATAAGGAATTTAAGTGACATCGTATATCCACTAAATCGGTTACTACAAAATGATGTAGAATTCGATTTTGATGTAAAATGCAAAAAAGCATTTATGGAAATTAAAAGGCAAATGCAAACTGACACGGTGTTAACACATTATGACCCTAAATTACCGCTGGTGCTCGCTGTTGATGCGAGTCCCACGGGCGTTGGCGCGGTTCTTAGCCATTTGTACAGCGATGGCAATGAGCGACCAATACAATTTGCTTCACAGACCCTTAGTAAGGTGCAACAGCGATACTCACAAATTGTTTGGGAGGCGTATGCGATCATCTACGGTGTTCGTAAGTTTTACAATTACATTTACGGTTAAAAGTTTACTTTAATTACAGATAACAAGGCGGTATCGCAAATCTTTTCACCTAACAAGAGCCTACCTGTGCATTCAGCTACTAGAATGCAACATTATGCGTTGTTTTTAGAGCAATTCGACTATGTGATTAAATTTAAAAAGTCGAAAGAAAACGCAAACGCCGATGCGATGTCTCGGTTACCAAGCACTGACACATATAATTTTGTTGAAGAGGTGTATGTCATTGAAGAAGAAATGATTGATAACTTGCCTGTGACGTGTCAGGAACTTGCAAAACAAACACAAGTGGATAACGAGGTACGAAAATTGATTAAATGTTTAGAATATGGTCGTGACAGTGAACCCAAAGACCGTTTTGGTATTGCTCAGACGGAATTCAGTCTACATGATGGATGCCTATTACGGGGTATAAGAGTGTATATACCTAAGCCACTACGCAAGAAAATATTAGATGAGTTACATACCGCACATTTTGGTATATCTCGAATGAAGAGTTTAGCCAGAGGTTACGTGTGGTGGAACCAAATGGATAAGGATATTGAGAATATAGTATCCCAATGTGCACTATGCCAAGTTACAAGACCCGACCCAAAAAAGGTTACACCAACCCATTGTTGGACAAGACCCAACAAACCATTTGAGCGCGTACACGCGGATTATGCAGGGCCAGTTATGGGCAAGTATTTATTTATAATGGTGGATGCTTTTTCAAAATGGCCGGAGGTCCACATTGTTCCCAACATGACTACAGAAATAACTATACAGAAATGCCGCGAAATATTTGCACAATTTGGCATCCCCAATACATTTGTCAGCGACCACGGTACACAATTTAATGCAGGGGAATTCCAAAATGTTCTTAAAATAAATGGTATTGCACATAAACAGGGGGCACCGTACCATCCTGCAACTAACGGCCAAGCCGAACGATATGTACAGACAATAAAAAACAAATTGTTGGCTTCAAAATTTACTTCAAATACAATGAGTGCAGAATTAGCCACAATTTTACTGGCGTATAGACGTGCGATTCATCCCACAACAGGTTAAACACCAGCAATGTTGATGCTAGGCCGTCAAATTCAATCACGCCTGGATCTAATTTTACCCAGCAACGATGTCAGCAAAAATATTCGTTGCATTACAAACAACAAATTTTCATCAGGAGACAGAGTATCAGTACGATATTACATGTCTAAAAACAAATGGCAATTTGGAGTGGTGGAAAAGAGCATGGGTGAGTTACATTATAACATTGTATTAGATGATGGTCGTAAATGGAAAAGACACACAGATCAGATGCGAAGAGTCGATGTAAAATCAACCACTTCACCAAATGAAGAAGTTGACCTTGACCCACGTATCGATAAACCCAATGAAGTATCAACCCACGGCATACCTCAGCAAATTCTCCAAGAACAAGCAGAATCAACAACAACAAGCAATAGTGCGAATACGGATAATGCAGACGAAGATAATATCAGCCTTAAATCAGACGCAAATCAGAAACCAACTGGAGTCGACATATCAGTTAGACGACCGCAGAGGCAGTGTAAAATTCCTAAACGTCTATTAGAATGATCTCGATGTTAATTTTATTATGGGTCAATGAATTAAAGCAATTAAGGGGGGGAGAAGTGATATAATCGCTTATTTAATAACACGATTTACTAACAATAAGGTAACATTAATTTAATAAGAATATGTATGAAAGCAAGAATGAATAAATATGTATGCACTTGTATGTAAACCATCAAAGCAAACGGTTGTTCTGATTATAACAGTTACACACATGTATGTATTTTTATAATTATATATAGTTATAATTATATATTTTTATAATTATACCTGTTTCAATAAACGTATACGCTTTGGAAGGCAGCATGGCTTTTATACCTAATTTGTTATAATTTAAGTTTCCCGATTAACTGATGATCGCAGCCGTAAATGACGTGAAGAAAATTTTATTTTCTTTAAAAATACATGTTGTTTGTTTTGGCAATAAATGTTTGGTCAATTAGATAATGTGTTTTAAAGCAAACAAAAATGATGGTACTAAACATACCTTTAGTGTGCAACTTATGTTATGATTTGAATTGCAATGTTGAAAACATATAAATTATAGTAGCAAACATTTAACATAATTTAATATGTTTAGCAGGATCAGAGTACCCTTTTAGGTGTAAACCTCCATATAATATTATTATAGTGAATTTAAAAATGTTAAGGACAAATAATATTTTTCAAGTTATACTAGGACTATAATAAAGTTGGTGCAGTGAAATAACGCCGGGAGAAATAACACCGGTGGGTGTAATTTCCCGATGAAAAGGAAATAACGCCGGCCGGCCTTATTTCCTATTGCAAAAAGAAATAAGACCCCCGGGGTGTTATTTCCTCTTTAAAGCAGACTTTATTTCTTTTTTTTAACTAAAGCTTCTTTGCATAGCCGGCCTTCGGCCGGGCGCAAGGATTTTCTCCTCTATGGTATAACAAACACCGGCTTCGCTAACTAAAGCTTATCTGCATAGCCATAACAGGAAATAAAGCCCGCCGGGGTGTTATTTCCTCTTTGGAGCCGGCGTTATTTCTTTTTGCAATAGGAAATAAGGCCGGCCGGCCTTCATCGGGAAATTACACCCACCGGTGTTATTTCTCCCGGCGTTATTTCACTGCACCAATAAATTTATTGGGGTAAAAATATTAGGCAAATATGAACAAAAATGGTCGTACGTGTCGCGAAATGAGTAACTTTTGTAAACTGCTGCCTCAGGCGTATACTTAGAATTTGCTGGTCAGCCACGATATCAAATAAAAATTTGTGGAACCGTACAAATCAAGTTCCTTTCAATTTCACTCGATTTCCAGAACATGGTTGTATATATTGTATTGTTTTATGTATCTATTAAATGTTTGGAAATTATATTTTTATATTGTTTAGTTTTTTTATTTTGTAGTCTCCTTTGGCATTCGAAAAATGTTAAATACAGAATATTTTACAAATGAAAAAATGATTCCTAGAAGTAGTCGTATTAAATTCAAATATGCAAATGCATTTTTTTAAATAATTATAATAATTACAAGATTTAATTTAACAAAACAAAATTACAATAAGATTCTTAGTACAATTACTGCAAACAATAAAATTATTCAAAATTATTTTTTTTTTTAGCATAAAGCTTCGTTCACAATCAGAGAAACAATTTCGTTTTTTCTTTTATCATTTTTCTTCCCAAAGTATTTCATATATTTTCCTTTCATTTTTAGAACAAAAATGTAACTAACATTTTTTTAAAAATGTAACTAAAGTTGAGCCAACTCGAACTTCAGCAACAATTTGTATGAAATTGTTTCTGACGTTTAAAACAATTTTATTTAGTTTTGAATGAAAATTTTAACAACATGTTTACAAAAATAAAAATAAATGCTTAATATTGTTGTGGCTAAAATTTGCAAACGGTTTCTTGTTGCAAAATGTGTGTAGATACAAAAGAAATTGTTGCTCTATTATGAACACCAAGTGAAAATGTTTTTTTGATTGTGAACGCAGCTTTAATATTATCTATTAGTTTTTTATTTGTATTTTTATATTAGAGAGTGTAAATATCGAGCCCTGACCGCGAAAATAACGTAAGCACCAAAATTCAAATTTTACAGGATAGAATTTTTTTTATTTTATTTCATAAACATTTTGTATAAAATTAGTCGCTTACGATAAAATTGTTCTTGCTATAAAATCATAACGGTACCTTATGTAACGATGACACTTTAGGAGATGATGCAAGTGTTGCCAATAAAGTCATTTATTAAAAAAAACGAAAATTGAAAATTATGTCGCTTACGTTATTTTCGCGGTAAGGGCTCTATATGTTAAACAAAAACATAAATAAAATTTTTATTAAAAAAAAAAAAAAAAAATTGGAAGTTACAACTCAGTCGTTTATATAATTTAAATAAGTAGGAAAAGAAAAATTTATTTACTCAGGGCAGAAAATTAATTCCACAACAATAAACAGATTTAAATTTGCCTACTCTCATTCACATCAAAATTGGCGTTGAAATAATTTTAAATTAAAAACGAGAATATTTACACATATGTTATATAAATAAACATATGTACATACTTATGCTAATGTATACAAGCTAGTAAAAATGTACAATTGTGTGTGTTTGTGCTTAGAACACGCACAATTACATTAAGTGGAATTTAATTAATTTGCATTAAATGATGCAGAAAAATATTGCTGTTTATCAAAATAACCAAAAAAAATATTTTTTTATGTGTTATTGCATGTGTTAAATATATTGATTTTTTTTTTCTACATATACACACATACTTGTATAAAATAGTACTTATATTTGTACATGATTAAATAATAAACTCTGCCAATATGCGGGCATGTACATAATTATAATTAAATTTAGATAATTGAATCACAATTTTGTACACACAAACTTTAATATTTCATTTGATGAAATATTTTTGTGAATGTTTACTTAAAAAAAATTTGCGTAGTGTATTAAAGTAATTAGTTTCAAAAACTATTGTTATTAATTACACTTAAACAAAAAAAAAACCATTTTAACTGAATCACTTTTATTAAAGCAAAATTTTCGTCATTCTAGCCAGAACATTTAATATCCAGAAAATTTTCGAGATAATAACCTATTTCGGCCCTATGGACAATCATGTACCCGGCAAAACCAATTTCGTATTGAAGTTTATATTAATATCAGGGTCACCTAAATAAATTATGTTTTTGTCTTAAAGCAATTTTAGAGAGGGTGAAATCTGGGCATATCAGTACCTAACTTTGCCAAGACATGGTTGCTTATAAAAGTTGTCGTCGTTTAATTTTATATCAATACAAACTTCAAATAGAATGGGACTTTAAGCAAGTTAAATCGATTAATGCTGCAATAAGATATTTTTTGCTTTTACATCAAATCGAAGCTGAATGCTGATATAAAGAGCTAGCTTATGGACTCAAAGACCCTATTTCGGAATTTTGTGTGGGGAATATGGGCCAGTTCTTAATTTTAATTAATTATGTATCTTAAAAAGTGCAAGCAGTCAGACAGCCGGACGGATGGAAATCGTTATATCGACACAAAAAATGATTTACTAATATTTTTTATGCTTCACACTTCAGCACAAACACACTGTTGTGGTCTGGTTATAAAAACTTATACGGCGGGCTTTCTAGTGTTAACAAATAAATTATAAGAAATTATTTATAAACTATTTCATTGAAATAAAAAAAAAATTCATTGAATTTACACTTCTTTTAATATATTAAAATAACAACAATTTGCGAAAATATTTTTATACAAAAACAAAATAACATACAGGGTGACTATCCTTTCGGCCGATACATCGCATACATACGTCAACAAAAGAAGGTTCTTAGTCAGAGTTTTATGGCCTTCTTGGTTGAAACAGTAGGGTGTACAATAGGGATATAACCATTTGCATTTTTTTGCAAATATCAAAAAGGACCTATCATAGTGAGATTGTGCATAAAAAAATATGAAGAAATGTGCCTTCCTTTTTTCGCGAGCGTTCAAAATGGTTCGGCACCGATCGCGATGAAGTTTTAGCTTATAATTTTTTTCAGTTTTACAGGAAATCCATAATTCTCACGTCGAAAGCCATGCTGGTCTTTGCATTTCATGTTTTTTTTATGAAATGGCGATTCCTTGCATTCCAAATGAAACCAAAAAAACGGTACAAGGGAAGGATACCCACCATAAGAATTTTTAAACAGCAGCGCAGCAATATATGCACTGAGCGGGCGGTGAAAGTTGTTCAAGACATTTTTCCGTTCTGTAAATCAACACGAACTCTCAATTTGAAGTTTATAATGTACAACAATAATGTATAAGTTATTTAATTAAGTTTTTTTTAATTTTTTACTTTGTAATAAAAATTAAAAAAAAAAAAAATGTTTGGTGTTTTAGAAATTGCATTCGGTGCCGAAGGTTTTTGGACCGAAATGACCCCTGATATCGATTTTTAATATCAGTATAACATTGCCCATAACGTAATGATAGGTTCTTATTTTGGTTATACCCCTAGTGTACAAAGTAAATCTAAAACAAAAACCTTTTCATAATGATGTCACTGGGGATTTTTGATCAGAAAAGCTTAAAGTTGGAATTTCAAAAAATGTGTTTGGGTTATTTACTTCTTAAAATGAGCACTACTCTAATATGTATTACTCAACTTTATAATTTTTTGTCTACTTGTATATTTGCAGGTGTATTTTACGATATTTTATTTACAATTTTTCCACAAAAATGAAATATATAATGTCTCAATACTCCTAATGATATGCTCGCTCCCATGGCTGAAATTTGTTGTTAAGAGCAAGTGATGCAAATGTATAAAGTTTACGGAGAGATTTAATTTTTGGAAATTTTGGTGCATTTTTATGATTTGTTAGGGAGCTGGGAATATAAAATAATTAAACCATATTACATTTTTCACATATGTACACTATTTAGCACAGCTTAATTCCAAATAACGAATTGATCCTTTAGTACAATGATTACAGAGACTGGTGATAAATAGAGCTCAACATAATGTTTTCCCCATTTAGAATGGAATATAATGATGTCATGTGGCATAGAATATCAACTAGAGTGGAAAGAGAGACAGAGAAAACGTAATTGAGCTGTCAAAGAAACCTAAATCTATGATTGTATAAGTAACAAATGTGCTTACTTTTTTGTTGTTAATTCACACGTACGAAAGTTTTTGAAAGATTTTGTTTTTTTGTTTTATATTTAGAGACTTTCGATTCTAGTCAATCTTCTATGCCATGTGGCGTATAAGTAATATGACCATTATATATGAATTAAATATTACGCATACCAACTGTATAACACACACTTCCTCTTTTTATTATTTTCTAGTTTAAGTAATAATGCAATTTAGAACAATTTTGTAGTATATTTTTATTTAAAGAGTCTATTTTACCTTAAAGCATCACAAAATTTGCTACCTTTTAGAAATAAAGTTGAATTTTGTTTTGTAAATTTAAACTCCTGCTGTTTTAGAGGTCTTCTTATTTGAACTTTTTAACCACATGTTGTTCTTGACAGACAAACTTCTTTTTTACTTTAGTAACTCAATATTCCACTTTAAACGGTAATATTTGCATCATAAATTGTAGAAAATATTGTTTCTTATGTTAATAAATGTTCCGAGAACACCTTTAACATCCTGTGAATCAAGTTAATATGGGGAAGACAGGAGGGAAGTGCTTGTGCTTTTACCAATACAAATGTAATGTAACTACTGCATAAATAATAATTGTATAAGAAAAAGGTGTTAATGTCACTTTAAGTTTCATAATTTATTTCCTTTAGGAGAATACTTAAAATATAAGTAAAAACCATTTTGAAGGGAAATACATACTTAAGTGTTAGTAGCTTTTTTATAAGTTAAAATGTTAAAAGAGGCATTGAATAATATATTGTAGACTCATAAATATTCTTATAAAGCTAATAATATATGTATGTATTTTAATAAAGTAAATCTTAATGTGTTACGATCAGGGCAAATTTAAATATGCAAACAAATGTTAAAAAAAAACTTTAAAATACAATCTAATGATTTTTTATAAGTTTTGTTAGAACAAATTTTTATAACATTATTATTTTTATTATGTTTCTCAGATTTTAAAATTCAAATAATGTTCGGCTGTCACACAAAACCATAAATTAAATATATGTTCAACATAAGGCGATGAAACTGGCGCGAACTTAAACACTACATTTCTCATGAATGAAAACATGTGTATCATTTGACAAGCTTTTCGTTAATTTTTACCAGTAGCTTCAGCAAGTTCATGCATATTAACGATGGGCCTTAAATTTTTTTATAAAGCATACAAAACAAAACGGAATGAAACACTCTTTTAAGAGCATTTCTTAATTTTCCCTGGCATTTTTAAATAAAACACTATAACAAACAAAAAGTCAAAAATTGTTCAGAAACCGTTTTTTTAGAAAAACTTAACACGATGTAAAATATTTTTTTTAGTTTTTGTTAAAAATTTTGCTATAAACCAAGTAAGAAAATATAGTCGGGCGATCCCGGCCATATGATACCTCAAACCACAGTATTTAAAAACAATTGTACGAGAGTGCACCCTATTCGGGACCCATGGAGAATCATGCTTATTTGTCCATATAAATGTGGATCTAAATATGTTTTGAATTTCATTAAAATCGGTTTGCAGAAATTGCGGCCATCGTGGTCCTACGATTCGGACCATTTTCAAAAGGCTTGGTCAATGTGCCAATATGACCTTATTTGCCAAGTTTTATTAAATTATCTCTTAAATTGCGAACTGTGCTTTACACACAAGGCTACATATACAGCCAGCCAGCCAGCCAGATCTGTATATTTTAAGGTGGTTCCAGGATCCACAAATTTATACTACCCTCTCCACTATTGTGGTGTGGGTATAAAAGTGCATATGAATGAAATGCAAAGATTACTATTTGTTTGTAGTTGCAACAGGTCAAAAGCAATAGTTTTGTTAAAAACGGTTGCCAATCACGGTTGCCAGATTTGATTTATATTTATTTTAACAATTTTTGGGTACAAAAGTGAACCATTGACGATTGATAATAATACGCCAATTATTGTAGTAACTACAAATTCAATTATTGGCACCACCTGCCAATAATAGAAATTTTAGTTTTTTGGAACCTGTTATTGGCACTGATGTTTTATTACAATACTTTGGAAATATTGTGTTTATTAAGATAAAATAAGATTATTTAATGTTTTAGTATGTCAATGAATCAAAAGGCTTTATTAAAAAAATCTATAAATAAAAAAAAAATAGTACTTACCAAACTTCTGCTCGCTATCGAAATCCACACTTAAACCCACGCACAAACTCCGTTTAAAAACACACTTCTTATTTGGAAGATTACAAGCAACTGAGCGTTTTTATGTTCTGCATCAGTTCAGAAAAAATTATGGAAAGAGATCACAGAGTGAGAAAAAATGAACTTAGAAACAACGGGACCTTAACGATGTCTCATAAATGCTATGCAAGTATTAGGTGCCAATAATTAGGGCAATATTTTGTAGTGCCAATAATTGTAGTCGGTACGCTATTTCTAAGCACTTTTTTTAATTTTCTTACTTCTTTATGAATACCAATTATTTTAAAATTGTTTGGTTGTGTTACTTAATTATGGTGTCTAGTTAGGCCTGCACTACTGAGTTCTCAACCTTTTTTATCCTTCCCGTATGTAGCTAAGTCGTTAATTCACAGCAAGAATTAACTTATAATACCAATATTTTAGGGATTCATTGCTATTAGTAAGAAAACGTTATAAAGTTTAATTAATGTATGATAGAAAATTATGCCAACAGACATACGGAATGCCGATGGACAACCCATTGTCACCGACTGTAGCCGACATTATATTGGACCACCTTATTGAACAATGTATCAAAGTACTAAAAATTAACAATTTACGAATAAGACTGAATATGTAGATGATTTGTTTTCCATAATAAAATATAAAGACCAAGAAGACATAATATTGAAAACATTTAACTCATATCATAACAAATTGAAATTTACTCTAGAGAGTAAATGACAATGCCATACCAAATCTGGATATGAAGATATTCCGACAAAATGGAAAATAAGAACAAATTGGTATATGCAAACAATTGCTTTTGGACGCTTAATGAATTTCCACTCAACACAATTCATGAAACAGAAGATAAATACGGAAATGAATCTAATTGACAAAGTAAAAAAATAAAATTTCAGTCTAAAAATATGACACGAATAAAGGATATCTTAATGAAAAACAATTTTCCAAAAGGATTGATCAATTCGTTACTGACTTAAGTTGAAAATAATATTTCTTCAGGGGATAAAAATAAAAATGACATGATGACGGCCCTAAGATGAATTCACAACTTGTGGCGCTACTACCATCATGTATTTTATTTTAAATTTTTCTTTAATTTGTATGTATATTTTTTAAATTTATTTATTATTGTAATTTTTAAGTCGAATCGTTGTTTGAAAGCCTTTTGGCTGTTTGCGTTTGTCCAGTGGTTCGTAATCGATGTTTTTACGATGTGCAAAAATACAGTTCGATGTTTATCTGCTCTGTTAATTTTAATATTTTTACAAGATATTTTTGTGTTTGACAAAAAATAGTTGTCTCAATTTATGAAATTGTCTGAAAACTGTCCGTTTTTTTCTAAATAACAAGTGTTCGTTTAAATGCGCTAAATTCCCATTTCATACTATTGATAAACTTAAATTTATTGTTGATGGGAGAAGTTATTCCAAGGCGCATTTCATTAATTGCTCAGGCCATATCGTCAGCGAACCTCATTCAAAGATTTAAGAACAACTAAAGATATTATACAAATAAAACTGTTAAGCGAATAAGAATTATAAAATTCAAAGCTTAAACAAAAACCAACATCAACAAACAGTGAGTTTCTATATTTTATTAAATAATTTTTTACTAATTTCTAAAGCATATTTTAAATTCCTTGAGCATGTTTTATGGGCATATACATATTCCAATAATAAATACACTAAATTTCCCACCCTACTTATTACGCTTCCTAGAGAAAACTGATGTTAAAATGGAACGAATCCATTAAACCGTTATCTAGTACAATATGAAGCATACTTTTCGGCATCTTTAAAGTGAAATTAATATTCTATTTCATTTTCGCTCCTCATAGAAAAACGTCTAGGTCATTTTCAAACATACATATTTCTTAAAAATTAAAACCTTAATTTCCAACCTCAACCTTCGTTTATTATTTCTTGCAAAATATGAAGTTTCAAAGCAGAGTTCCCCATGCAAATACGTTTTTATAGATATTCCAAAACTCATTCCATTTCATCAGCAGCATCATAATCATTTATCATAAAAGCAAATGTCAGTAACACAAATAAAAATTAAAAAAAGGAGTAGAAAAGTTGAAAAATGGTTAAAAAAAACTTAATCAAACTAATCGAAAGGCTTTGTTGCTTTAAGATTAGATATGGGCTTTAAACTGGTAAAAAAAAATTTGAAAACTTTTGCAAAGAAACTCATTTATTACCGACAATGGACATAGGAAGCAGCATAAGAGTTAAAAATAAAATAAAAATAATTTACACACAAATGCGAAAAATATCAACAATATCAAAACGTTTTTAGAATAAATTTGAAAATGTAGGAGATTCTTTGGCAATCGACGATTTGTTTAACGATACAAAATATGGGTGACATTTTAAAATTACGGCTCTGGGCACTAAAAATAAACATTTAAATGATTTTAAGAAATTTGTGTAATCGAATCTTCGAATTTGGCAACATGAATAATTTTAAATTTTTGTAGCTGCTTGAAAAGTCGTCTTTTATTTTGAATTTTTAGATCATATTAAATTTTAAGGTTTTATCTTATTAATTAAGTCCGTTTGCTTATTAAGAGGCAAAAAGAAATTAACCTGAAAACTCCTAATAATGAAAGGGAAAAATGTCAATTCAATGTTGTTTTAAGATAAAAGTTCAATTCATTCTTTTTGTTGGTGTCAGAGAAGTCAACAGTTTTCTTTTGAATTTTTATTTGTATTTTCCTTAAAGAGACATGTTGGAAATTATATATTTGCAAGTTCCTTTTTTAAGATTTCTTTGATTTGTAAGAGAAAGGAGGTTTTTCGTGTCACATGATTTTTTTTTGCAACCACCTGCTGTTTTGTTTTGTATATTTTAACTCTGCCCCTTTTCACACACCGTATGGAAAGCCTCATCATTGCTGAAACATCAAATCTTGCTACTTTGTTAGAAGTCATGTAGAGTTGGTCTTTGCTTTTGTATTTAAAGACGATGATTGTGTAAAGTAGGTTACTTAGGAAGGTGGTTACTATATTTTTAAAGTTTTCATGAATAAAAGTGTATCTTTTTAAATCTAAGCAGCTTTCAAAGACTCCAGGAATGACTTTGTTCGCAAAAAATATTAATTCTTAAAACTGTTGGAAAAGACCAAAAATAAAAGTGGATTGAAAACATTGGTATACAGGCTATATTGAAGAGCAAACATTTGGACACAGGAATTTTGTATTTCACAAAAAATACTAATACTTAACATACAATTATACCTGATAATATGTTTTTAAAACTAAAATCTATGATTTTCTGGAGTACTCGACCTGAGGCGGGTCTCTTGCAAGTGTCCAACAATAATCTGCTACCATTCGAGGACTCCATTTGCCCTGGTATCGTTTTTTCCCTTTCGCCGTGTTCGTCGCTAACGGCTCCTAGATTCTCGGCAAAGAAATCGAGGTGGGTGTGTAGAAAATGTATTTTGAGTGACTTATTACAACCCAATACTTGATACGTCGAAAGCAGTTCTCCTATTGGATCTTTGTAGAACTTGATTTGTGGTTGCCAAAAAAAAAATTGTGTGAGACATTTTTAAAACTTTTAAAAGTAGATTTCTCTAACAAACTTAACGTTTCTTCGAATATGTTATCCTTTAACAATTGTTTGATCTGAGGTGCGACGAAAATTCCTTACTTTATTTTTGCGTCACTAACTTTAGAAAACTTTCATCTCAAGTACAAAATTTTTTATCAAATCTAGTTTAATATGTAGTGATGGGAAAAGTACTCCGGTGGGCTCGACCCTCAAAATATTTCACTTTTTTAAATGAAAACTTGATGCAATTAAACCGTACGTACAGAAGTGTTAACGGAAAATATAGTAAAATCATACGTGGGTGTCACAACAAATCTGTGGGTGACAGGAACAAATTAATTTGTGTTTTGCAATGAGGTTATATAGTAAAGTAATAATAAGCATACAGAATCCGTGTGGCAAAAACCTTATTGATCAGTGTAGTTATATGAAAAATCTGGAAAAAATTAAAAAAAATGCCTGGCCAGGCACAGGTATTCACTTAAGGGTTAATGGCTAAAGCCTCTAGTACACGGAATGTAAAAAGTCACATGCGCATGTGGTTCTGACGTAATTTTAACGACACAACAAAGCCACAATAGCAAGTTCGTATTGTGTGATGACGACAAAAATTAGGTCAGAACCAATGCGCATGTAGCTTTTTACATTCCGTGTAGGCTTAAGTGAGAATAAATATTATTGATAGATGCGAATGGCATTTCTGTTCAGTGAGTTTTAGAAGTCATCATGAATCCCTTAACGCTACAACAGATCATCCAAATTGTGGCAATTTACTTTGAAAAAAAGAAAGCTGCTCGCGTAGCTCATGGAGCACTTTGTTTATTTTACGAAGCTCATTTCTAGTTCTATGGCTTGGGAAATAAGCAATCGCTTCAAGTACGGCAATTTGTATACGGAGCGTAGACAATACTCCAGCCGTTAACAAAACACCATTACATCCAGTTTTACACGCTCGTTTGAAAGGATCAAGCATGCTGATATAAATAACATCATATTTATACTTTGAATATTTCTTCCACAAAAGAAAATCAAACAAAGCAACGCTGACTGAATTTGTGCCTTCAAAAATTTTTCAGCTAAATATCAACGACATTTGGTTCCAACAGGACGGCATAACTTGTCATACAACTCGCTTAGCAATAGATTTATTAAAATATCAATTTGATCTCATGATCTTTTAAGCTTGCAGATTAAAAAAAAAGTGTTATTCATCATTTTACCACCTTAATTAAATAAGAACTCTCATTTTGCTACTTTTACCAACTTATTACAACTTTAACATGTCTGTGGAATAAAAATCTTAAAAGAATCATCTAAACAAAGCTTATGTCATGGGTTTTTTCTCTATTTTTTACATTTATTATTCCACAAGAGAAGACTCTTACAGCATCTTAGTATAAACGAAAAGAGCGCTCATATTAAAAAGCAAAAAATCAGGGGACGTGCAACATACGCTATACAAAATTATTATTTATGCACAAAAAGTGTTAATGTTACACATGCACACATAAACTTTCTTTTGCACACACACCGAAACCGACAAAATTATACTTTCAAGTTAAATTATCCTTAACATCCGGTTGCCTCCTGCTGCTGCCCCGCTAACTGAGTCTTTGAGATTTAATACAGGGTAAAGAGAGTTTCTCACAACGGTGTATGCTTGGCTTTGTGTGAGGTTTTGCTTTCACATGTATTTGTGTGTACAAGTATTTTGTTGTCAAGTAATAATTCATTTAAATTTAAGCTGTGAAAAGTGAAAGTCTGACATTTTAATGGAATTCGTGAATTTTATTTTAATTTGTCCCAGTAGGTGGTGTCTGTACTTTCAGGTATAAAAACGGCAACGACAATATTTTAATTTGAATTCTGGCAGAAGTTAAAAGAACTTGACTTTTAAGCTTTTTCAGGTATTTTTTATTTTGTGGTTGTGTATAAATAGCTCATCAATTTGACAGCCTTTTAATATCTGAAACATTTCAAAAAAAATTCCTTTTAAATTGACAAAAAACGATTTCTCATGAAAGCAGAAAATCATGAACTGGTTCATACTTACATTGCTTTAATAACTAGTTTCCTAAATTTTGCGAATTTTAGGAAAACGTGTTAACTTAAATCTTTTTGCACTTATTTTCGAAAATATAAATGAATTTCATTTTAAAGAGACGACCATAAATTTTGTTTTCTTATCAGGTCTTAAAATACATACAAAATAAAAATTTATTTTCCTTTTTACTTAATTTTTTTTGGGGCCTGAATCATTTTAAATTTAACGATGCTTTAACAAACTCAACGAAAATGTTTTTAAAATTATGAATTTTAAATTTTATGACATTTTTTTATGAACACTAAAGTTTATTAAAGTGAGAAGAACGACAATAATTTTCATTTCCATTCATAACATTTAATTTTATGTTTATAAAATGTGTTGTTTTGAATAAAAATATAAAAAAATATTTATTAAATGTTTATGAAGCCAAACAATAAAAAAGCGTAGAAATAAAATTGTTTAATAATCAACTCGAAGGAATTCAATTATAAAGGAAAAGTATGTGTTTGAGTTCAAAATTTAAGGAAGTTGGGTATGAAGAAGGAGTTGCAAGGAAATATTTTTAGCGACAGTAAGAAAAATGAATTAATATTTTAGATGGAAAAAAGCCTTCCTTTTGAAACATTTCACCCTTAAATTGGAAAAATTTTAGTAGACATGTGTCATTTTAATGTTTTTTTTTAACCAGAGGTGTTCAAACTTCTAGTATTGTACACTTTTTTATATGTCGAAAAAAACAAAAGAAACAATACAAAAATGTTTTTCCTTTCAAAATACAAGTTTATTATAAAGCAATTTCAGTCAAATTCTCTCAATACATTTTCTTAAGGTAAAAACTAAATCGTAATTTGTGATATTTACAAAACAATCTTTTCTATTGGGGTTCATTTATGCCATACATACATTTGAGGGTTAAATTGCCCTTAAATTTATTATGTCATACTTTTTGCTTTCTAAAAATTAAAAAATTTTTTAAATTTCGTGGTCGGAAAACGTTTTTAAAATATGATTTCTGCATTTAAAGCTTTGGAATAGAAACTAATCACACAACAAACAGTGGAGTGCAGATCTAAATTATACCTGATGTAGTTCTGTGCTTTGGCACACAGAACGTTAAATAATCTTCTTTCGGGTTGCAGAACTGCAGGGCGCTGAAATTTTAGTAGTTGTTTTAAAAAAGACTTTAATTGCAATCACTCGTAACAGAGATTACAATTGTAGGTGTGGAGGGAAAAGAAATAAGAGCGGTTTATTAAATTATTTCTTCTCCAATAGGAGTTAGAAATTTGATTGGTAGTTACCTTTGGTTTGTGGGTTTCTTATTTCCAGCGGAGCTAGTATTTGATTTTTTTTTGGCAGTATGTAGGTTAGTATTTTATTTCCGTTTCAAGGTTATGGCAAGTACAATGATTAATTTAATTTTAATTTTGTGTAGCCGTTGTAATGTTTTTATATTCGGTTTAAGTATACTCACAATATTATTACAGTATCGAACTGTAGTTTATTTAAGAAGTATTCCGTTCAGTAATTTTTAAAAAAACAAACATTTAAAATTCCAAGCAAATTTATTTTTAACTGATTCTAACAGTTATTTAAAAAACTAAGTGAGTATAAGTGAGAGAATCTTGAATTACTACCGACATAGTGATATGCCCAAAAAATGTTTAAAGATAAAGTTTCCCTACTCAGTTCCTACACCCAGTGTATGGAAAAACATGTTTAAATATGGGCACCTGCAACAAAACTATTTTTAAAGAAAAATTTAAACATATTTTGTTTTATTTGACAATATTATTGCCACCGACAACCATATTTTGGTTAAATTAGTCCTACATCAGGAAGCCACAACCATATTATGGTTGCCCCGAACATTTTATGGTTCATAATAATTAAAATATGTTCAACACTTATAATAGCATGGTAAGTTTTCAAAAATAGCATGTTGCTATTATAAAAGAGGAAAATAATATTGTTAATTTAATTTAAACATAATATTGTCATATTTAACCAAAACATGTTTAGAGGCAACCATAATATGGCTGCGTCTTCCTGATGGAGGACTAATTTAACAATAATTTATCGGTAACAATAATATGGTCAAATTAAAACTAATATCTTTAAAATTTCCTTTAAAAATAGTTTTGTTGGACGTGACCATATTAAAACATAGTTGTCTGTACGTGTACTGATCCCAAAAAATCAACCTGTTTACTTTACGAATTGCATTTAAGCAACGTTTCTATTAATATCTATGTTAATGCCCTTGTTAAGTAATGCTGTTAAAAGTAGTGCTGACTCCTATTATTCTTCGTGTAAACAACTTTTAAATGGTTTAACGTTCAGACAGTTGTCCATTCATACGTAATGCTAACCAGAATTCTTATTGGGTTTCTTAGTAAAATTTTAAAGAGTTCGTCTTTTACTAGTCAATGGGTACATAAGTCTTCATTCAGTATTTATTGTTATTAATTCACTTATACTCTTGTGCCATACATAAGTTTGATCACTCTCGCTAAGACAAAGATTTGCTAAGAGAGCGAATTTGTAAAAAACTATTCGAAAGTCTTAACAGTCTTTTATAGAAAAATATGTGCTTAACAAGCTTCTGGAGCACATTCTCACAAATAAGAAATTACGCTTGGCAACTTTGCAGTCTGCTTGTTTTTCTAAGTGAACGAATTTATGGGGGAATTAGTAAAATCTAAATATTTCTCTATAGCAAGGTCAAAAAAGAATATGCTCTTAATAACTTTTTTTAGTCATGGAGGACCTTTAGAAAGATATGCCCCGCGTAAACTACTAAATTTTTTTTTTGCTTTTAAAAATTTTATCTCGAAGGAAGATCTTTGGCAAAGAACTGGCGAAACTCAAATGATCCTAAAAATTGTTTATCAACAAATGAAAGCCCCTAAACCGCTGATTCAGCCACACTTTTAATATTTCAAGCTTGAAATGTTAATTTTAAGTTGAACAATTTTACATTTCTTTGGCATAACTTAATTTTTTATCGATAACTTTTTTAAAATTTTTGACAGTTTCTTATTTATCTTAATACAGCTGAACTCTTTGCGCCTCGTAAATGTTTCTATTACATTATATTTGCACTGTTCGCCAAAACTTGAACAATGCAGTAAAAATGTAGTGTCATAGGGCCTTAAGCAGAAGTAGAGTTGAAAGTTCATATATCACCTAGATACAGCTCGCTTAATGGAAAAGTCCTGGTGCGAAATTAAAGTGAACGAAATTTGTTGTGGCCATTTTTTCAAGTTGGGAACCTCACGAAACCCAACAAAAACCCTACTTTGTCTAACGTAACGCCAGCAAGTAAATAAGCTTGAATTTTAGGCCCATGTTGTTCAAATGTTATCCATTTTGTAACAAAATATGAAGCTAGTTGCGCTTTATATCGAAGTACAAAAAGCGAAATTATACACATAAAATTTTTTTGAGAAACAAATTTAATTACTTGCTGGCTTTGCCTTACAAAAAGTAGACCTTTCGCTATAAATGCCCATGGTAATGGATAACTAAAATACTTATTATACCAAACTTTTATTAATATAATGATTACTTTAACCATATTATTGTTGCAATTATACAATTGCAATTATGCAATTGTCAGAAAATCATTTATTTTTTGGTTTATCTTAATATCTTTATAAAAATTTCTAAAAAAAACTACTCGAGTTTAAAAGTATGCAAACAAGGGATGGAAAACTCTGATTTTGAAATGGCACCGGAGAAGAAGTGTTTGAAACATAAAACACTTTTCATTTCTTTGCATACTTTTAAACAGTATTGTTCCTCCTTTAACAGCAAATTTCTGTGAATACCTTCAAGCCGCTTTAAATTCTAACTCTTAGACCACGGCAACTTAGTCCTGGTTTAAAGTGTGCAGGTCATTATCCTCCATCCTATGTTATCTCTTTTAAGAGTAATTTCATTATTAACAAATACAAATAAAACAACCTGAATATTAAAATATTTTTTTTGGATTATCGCTGAAAAAGTGTGTGATGGAGAAGGTACTATCATATTTTCTATCTTATAAATTACTTAATAGAAAATCTACAATAGTATGAAATTTCCATGCCTGATTTCAATATTTCGGTCATTTGCTGCAAGACCGGCTTAAGTCAAAAAAATCCATTTCGAGATAAACGCGTGTAAAGTTTTTGATTTGCTTTAATCACTTAGAAAAAATAACGATACATTCTCTTCAAATGCGGAAAGTATACAAGATATAAAGATGAATTTTATACACAATAAAAAGAAAAACATAACGAACAATTCTGCATCAGTAACTCCAAAATTGTATTTTTTGATTTATGCCGGTCTTGCAGCAAATGAGCGATTTGTTCATTTTGTATTCCCATTGTAACGAAATTTCTATTGAAATGAATGAAATACAACCTGCATATTTAATGAGTAAATTTTTTTGAGATAAACGACTTTGCATATGTAGATTTGATTGACATGTCTCATATAAAAATAATATTATAGCTCAATTAAATATGTTCGATTTGGTTAAATGGGGTTTTAAAGAAACGAAAACAATACTGGTAAAATTTTAGCACCTGTACAAATGGAATTTTTAATTTGCATTTAAAATAGCGGCACGAAAAAAAAAGCTCAACAAAATGACAATCACTACGTTTGCGACATATCCATGTAGCAATATAGCATTCATATGAATGAGTTACAATGTAACTCAGTTACATATATTAAATACATACGGGATATCTATTCAGGATTTTTTTTTTCTTTTGCTGTCTTTTTATATCAATGCTTTTTTAGCAGTCATACGTAAAAATGTTTTTTTCAGTCGCTTTATTCGTTTTTTTGCAAAAAAGATTTTTTCCTTTTTCGTAACTTTTGTCTGTATGAATTTTCGAATTTTAAAATTTTACATATATTTCCATGCTCTCAGCTGCTCTTTTTTGTTGAGATGTATTCTGTTATTTTGTGTTATTTTCCAGCGCGATTTGCATGTTCATATGACTGCATAAAGGCTCAGTTAGCCGGGAGTAACAGTAACAGGAACCTTACCGTAAAAAAGTAAGACCACTGATTGAGACTTAACATCTTACTGCTAACTGTAATCGTTCTAATTGCTTTACATACAACAAAATGAATCAGCTGATTTGCAACGTTACTGTTACTCCTGGCTAACTGAGCCTTAAAGCTTCAGTATCGGATGACATGACAAACGCAAATTTACACAAAGTATTTTGTATACGGAACATATTCCAATATTACTTTGTATCTTTTGTATGACATACAATCAGACATACGTAAATAAGTGTGGTTCTTGTGTGTTTGTATTGGGAAAATAAAATTTATTTTTTTAAACACACCCCTTCAAACATTTTTGAAATTTTTTGGCGATGATTACGCGATCCCATTCAGGGAATCCGAATCGCTAACCATCGCCTACGCCTTACAACTAGGCGATGAATATGCGAGAGCGCACAAGTAGCGGCATCATCAGTTTTTTTTTATAACTTTTGATAGAATTTTTTTTTCTTGTTGTTTTTTTAAGGTAACGGGAAAATAAATATTTGGTTTCAAGGGCAATTAGCAAAATTGTCATTCCAGTTGAGCAAGTGATTTGTGAAAGGGGTTTTATTGAAATTCATATAAATAATATTAAATAATTAACAAAAGAAATAGTTTAATATTTTAATAGTAGTGATCAGTGAAAGGTGCGAAATTTAAAGGTCATAAGTTAATAAAAATGTTGTCTAACAAAGCACTGCGGTTGAAAAGTAAGAGAGAAGCCTCTAAAATAATAGCAAGAAATTTTAATTTAAATGCAGTGGAAAATATTATTGCGGAAAAAATTGAAAATGTTAATATTTCAGAAAATAGTTGTCCCCAAAATGCGATTGTAAATGTGGAAAATGTGTTCGATTGTGACATAAATATGGTTCAAGAAAATGTGGTTTTAAATGCGGAAAGTTCATTTTCTATCGCCGAATCGCGGTACGCGATGTGGTTGACACATGCGAACGTTCTTGCGATTCGCCAGAGGATCGCATTTAGCTTCCACGAGATGCATCGCAGCGATGTTAGACAACTTTCCGGCGATTCGCGGGCGATGATTCGGCGATGGAAAATGTTTGCAGGGACAGTAACAATAAGGTTTACTTGTGCATTGAAAAAGTGTGCTTTGGTGCTTACGTGTGTGTGTGTTCATGAAAACTTAAGATATTCTAACAATAATTCAAAATCTCTTTTTGTAGCTACCAAAGCTTATGTTTGACATGAAAAAACCATTATCGTTTCAACTCTAAACACATACACAAAGACATACTCAAACACTTGCACGCAGCTATACCCAGTAAAAAAAATTTGGGTTTTTTGATGCACTTAAGAGAAAAAGCACATAATCGCACATGTTAAAAAGCGCTTCATACCAACATCAGGCATCCCATCAGCTCCTTTTTACTGGGTACATACATACCCTCACAATATTATTACAGTAACGGACTGTAGTTTATTTAAGGGGTATTCCTTTCAGTCATTTTTAAATAAATAAACATTTAAAATTCCAAGCAAATTTATTTTTAACTGATTCTAACAGTTATTAAAAAACTAAGTGCATATAAATACGGATTTTCAGCTGAAGTTAATATTGTCCGTTGATTTAGTTAAATTCTTCTTAATGTAAAATTAAATGAAAATGTAATTTAAAGTAACGAAAAGTTCATTTAATTTTTACTGTCAAAAATACAACCCCATGTTCCGTAAAAACAAACAAATTTTCAGTTATTTTATATAAATTAACTACCAAAAAAATAAATTTTTACTTTTCTTAAAAAAAACGATGTGCTTGTAACAAACTCCCATTTTCTATTTGTTAAAATGATTTAGTTAAATACATCAAATTTTTAAAGTTAAATAATAGCGAAACCATATCGGTCATGCTGCTGGTATCTTATGATTGTGAGTTCTTCTGTAAACAAATGAGGTCAGCACAACAAAAGTAAAACAAGCGTGTGTAACAGGGTAAGTAAACAATAATGTTCTCTCTCTCATAAGAAAAACAAGCGGACAGGTGTCTGCCTGGTTTTTTTTTTAGAAATTCGGCTCTTTTGTGGAGTAACCGAAAATTACTGAATTTAATAAAACAACTGAATATTTCTTTGTTTTTACGGCATATTCAGTTAATTTTTGATAGTTAATTTATAAAAAAAATAACTGAAAATTTATTTGTTTTTACGGCACATGGGGTTGAATTTTGACAGTAAAAATTAAAAGAACTTTTCGTTAAAAATAAATGAAAAATAAGTAGACCGGATTTTAACTGAATTTTCATTTATTTTATATTACAAATTCAGTTTATTTTACATACAGAATATTGTGAGTGTATACATTAGGCCGGGTCGATTTGTATGAAAAAAAATGAAATATCGTATAGCAAAAACGTAATCTAAATAAAATTCTTAAAAAATTCTCCGAAGAAGCCGTGGGTCCAAAAGCAAACCCCAATCCTCCCGACTTGAAAATTTGTTTCCTCTTCTTTCGCTTAAATTATTATTTTTTTTTTAATATATTATGTTTTATTATAACGGGTCCGCCATCTAACGTTTTTTTTCAACTAGTGCTGGGAAATATGATAAGACAAAAACAGTGCGTACACCCGAGAATATTGCTGCTGTGGCAGAAAGTATGCGTGAAGCGCCATCAACATCAATTGTCCGTCGTTCTCAACAATTGAACATTTCGGAGACATCATTGAAACGAATTTTGCATAAAGACCTTGGTATGACGCCATACAAAGTCCCATGTCGGTTTCAATAAATGTAAGAGGATAATTTTAAAAAAGGAATGTGTGAAAATTAATTTTACTAAAGGTGCTTTAACACTGCAAAATGCATGCATGTCGTGTTAACGCAAAAATTATTTGCTTCTGTAAATGTCAGATGGAATCAGTACTGTAAAATTTTTCAATTAGAGCGTGTTCTATTTTGATCTGACAAATTATCTGACAGCAAATATTCTTTAAAAAAAACAAAATTGTTAATTAACTGAAATAAAATTAAAAGTGAATAAAAATATAAATATGTAAATAATTTGCTGTTATGAACGATTTTAGGTTATGTCAGATGAGACAAAAAACGAACGTGTGAAAGCAAAAATTTTAAACCTTCTGTTTTTGTCCATTCTGACAGACGTGTGCAATTACTTATGGATTTTACATCTGACAAACCCATTGCAAAATACAGATCGTGTAAAAGGTCCTTAAGTAACGTTTAACATACATAATTACAGTAAAAGCCACCGCCAAAAGAAATTCTGCTCTTTCGCTCTCTCAGTGTTAATTAACCCTTTTATTGCATTATTGACTGGATTAAACAAATGCAAGTTTGGCTTAAAGTAAATCAGCGACAGGCAAATTCAGGGTGCCGCACCTTTCGTTTTCTCTTCGATTACGTGCATATGCACTTACAATGAACAGAATTCAACAACACTAACAACAACATATGTATGTATAATTAATACAGCGCATAAAAACGCCAAATGTAATAGGATAGGTTGCCTCTCGCTGATTTCAATTGAAATGAAAATTTAAACATATGGGCATTCTTCAGAAAAGTCTGCTTTTTATATTTTTTTAGAAAATTTAATTAACATATTGTTTACTTTCTTTTTGAATTTTGATATGAGTGAACGAGAGGAAATATTAAAAAAACATGTATCTAAAAAGCTTGATTGCTTGGTGACGTAACGTGTAAAAAATAGAGATTCTCTGTGGAAGTGCCCATATAAAAATAAATATGACTTAAAGTGCAGAGTATTAAAAAGTTGAGGTTTGTCATTGCTTTGAAGTTAAAGGCAAAACGCTCTTGTTGTAACAAATAATCATCCATAACAATTAATAATAGGCTTTGGTTCAATGTTTACATCATTATTTTCCTTATACGTGTATAGTTTGCTAATTGTATGATGTCTGATATTTGATTGTATATTTCTTATCTTGTTTTCAGTTTCAACAATCTATTTAATTTTCTTGTATTAGTACACATTAAAAAATTGCTACATGTACGCAAAATTCAATATGAAAACAAGGTATTTCAAAAGGAGTAGATTATTGATGAGATGATAGCTATAATCAGTGTTCGAAAATAAACAGTACATTATTTAGCGTTCGACTCACACACCCAAGAACGATACATGTTCATTATATAATATTCGTCAAAAAACAAAACAATTGTAGTGATACTGTAGACAAACATTATATTTTAATGTTCTATAATGTTTCCTTTTTTACATTGTAAAAGAAGTGAACAATCAAAAAAAGTAAGCAACGACCACAGCACGAACAGCTTGTGTGTGTATATGTTTTGTTTGTGTAAAATTATTTTGCTTCCTCTTGGTTTTTTTCGTATGTGTGTTTTGTTTTTGTAAAAAATGTTTTTTTAACCAGCCACGAACATTAATAATCTGAACCGAACACAATGAAGTTTGTGGTTAAAAAAGAAACGAACGGTATTAAATGTTCTTATCTCTTGTTGAGTTGGATAAGAACAGTATTTTTGTATTCGAAAGATGACAAACAGGGAAACGTTATTTTTTTAATGGGTTTCTGCACAAACACTTTTATGGCCATTTTCTCAATGTACCGTCAAACTGCCTGTTACTTACTGTTTGGGTTTCTCAATATACCGACAAAAAACATGGTTTTAAGCTGGCAACACCTCTCAAACTACATGTAAAAGTTGGGAGTCAGCTGATTGAATTTATCTGTACGGCAAATAAAAGGAAAATAAATAATCGGCAGATGAGTGCTGGTTAGCTTTGCGACAGAATAGAAGCAAATGAGACATTGAGAAAACCAAATTTCTTTAATGTGCAGTTTTTCGTTGGGAAAAAAGTTAATCGTGTAATGAGAAAACGGCCATTAGAGTTTGTGTTTTCCACAAATCTACCGAAACGAACACTATGGAGCGAAATTTACTGCTTATTTTCGAACATAATATTCTCATTGAAATACCTGTTCGGGAAGTAGATGAATTTTCCCATGTTTGGCCATAAGATTAGAATAGTTACTTGTCTTATAAATCTGGTTATAGTTTTGGAAGTGATATTCTTCTTTAATTATACCCACACCACAATAGTTGGGTGGGAGAAAAATAGAGGCAAAGAGAGAAGTGTTAGTTTGTAAGTATAATTAGCATTTTGTTTAGATGTTGGAAGCTACAAGTGGTTTTCTCTGATGGAAATTGAAAAACCCCCAAAAAAATCTCTGATCTTTCTCTAGTTTGATGCAAAAAAGGGAAAACGATTAACATAGCGTTAACATTTGACAGAACTGCCAAGATAGTAAGAAAATACATATAAGTTTCCGAAAACACTACTAACTGTCTACGTGACGAAGGCGTCCAGACAGTAGTTAAGACAGTTCACTTTTAAAAATATTAAGAAACATGAATGTTGCAGTCCATGTCCAGCTTAACGTGTTTTATACGAACTAAACAAACTTTAAAACAGCTTTAAATCACTATATTGTGTTAACAAACATAACGCTTAACTAAAATATAAGAAATCAAAGCAAAATACGTTAATTTTTTTTTACATTTGGATGTTTTTCCCTTTTGATGACAAAACTTTAGATTAATGTTAGCAAATGTCAAATCATTGTCGAATTTTACTGTCTGCAAAATTTGCTAGACAGTAGACAAGACAGTTGGAAAAGTGTGCATGTATTAGTGAAAAAGTTTGCTTGTATTGCTACTGTCTTGCCAGTACTGGCAAATGTAAACGCCATGTAAGCGATGTTCAAAACTATTGCCAATTTTGTTGCCCTTTTTATGCATCAATATTTGTTATAGCTAAAATTATAAAACAAATGTTTCTCTGCTCATGACAGTTATCGCAGCGTTAAAACATTTTATTATTCCACACCCTGTTCAGGCAAAGTTTATAAAACAAAATTGAAAGATACTGCAATTATTTATTTGCAAATACCCAAGTGAATGAAATGCATAAAATTCAACAGCATAAAAGATTTTTCTAAATAATTTATAAATTGATATGAGCAGCTTTCAGTTGTTGTAGTTGTTTTATTTCCTAACGATACTTCATCAGACTCAGACTTTGCAGACGGAACATTAACAGATCAAAAGCTAACAAGTTACAATACAGATAATGTCATATAATTAACACTTATTATAAAGACACACACCTACACCCATTTTCTCTAATATTTATATCCTTTTAAAAAAAAACTATATTTTACATAAAGTAAAATATGGAAAACTTTAAGACATCAGATGTTAAGTTTAGAAGACGGAAAATAAAGGAAATAAGTCAAATAAAAAGTTAAAATAAAAAGTAAGTTGTACGTGTAGTCTGGGAAATTACTGCATCAGAAGAATGTTTCATTAAAATTATTACAAGGCCACAATCATACTACACTACACATAGGCTTACCTTAGTGACAGCATCTTCCACAATGATGAGACTTGTACGGCACCTGTTGGGCATTTTAAGACAACCCCAACAGCCCAAGAAGAGAAGCCCTGAAGACAACAACAAAATAGCAAATAAATCCTTTGTATTTATGAAAGTTAGTAATTGCAAATGTGTGAGTTTGTGTGTGTGTGTGTGTGTGTTTCACATCTTTTCTAAAAATTTTCTTGGCATTTTTCACAAACACAGACACTTCTTTTTTTTAGAATGAATGTAGACAAATATTAAAAATTAATTTCCTTTTTACAAAAAAAAAAAAAAAGACTAAGTTGATGAAAATTTGACAAACAGTGAGGACGTATCAACTTTTTGTAGTTTAAATTTGACAGTGTTTTAAATCCCCTGAAGATGACCATCGATGTATGGTCGAAATATCGAATTAAAAAGAAAAAACAAAATTAAAAATACAAAAATTTGTGGATTTTTTATTTATAATTTTAATATATGACCTTAAGCCAAACAAAAACAACAACAAAGACTAAATTTATTCAAAGGCCATATTAATATTTTCTTGCCACAACATTTCTTTTTTAAGCATAAAAGTACATCAAAGTAATTTACAGTGATGCAAAATTATAACAAATAATTCTTAAAGATATTTTCCCGTATTCATAAAAATATTTTAAATTTAATATATGGGTGTTTCTCTGGTTATGCACGCGACATTTGTACGCGTTTTATTGTGTTTGAATATTAAAAAAATTGAAGTGGATTGGAATTTTAGAATGAATTCTAGAATCGTTACATTGTTTGTGATGAGTTCTTTCTAAAAAGTATATATAATGGTAAATTGAGCACTGGGTACCCAAATGCCATGCAATCAAAGTTGACTTTTTCACGTGACAAAAATAGAAGTGCCTTTTAGGACCGTAAGAAAAAGTGCGAAAGGAGGAGGTTTTTATTTCGGGAAAAATGTTTTTATAAAGGTAAGTAATGGGCCTTTATAATCATGTTTTGTTCAAAAGCAACTATGCATGGATTGGCGAAGAAAAAAATAAATTGTAAATTACGCACGTGACACTTTTTACCTTCATACATATTTTAGTAATTTTACATATATTTTCAGAAGTTTTTAACAAAAAAATTAAACTTTTATTCAAAAATGAAAAATAAAAATATGCTACAAAATTAATCCAACTTAGTTTTTTCCTTGAGTGAGTATCCTGTTCGAGCAACATTTATTTTTGATTTTTTAAGTCACGGTGGACCATTTCAGAGAAATACCCATATGTAGGTTTACAAAACAAGTTTTCTACTAAAATTTCCCTTAATAAACGTTTTTTAAATTTAATAATCGTTTATGAATACAGATATTTTATTTAAATTTTTCAACAAACATGAAATATCTTGTATTTAACCTACAAACAAAAAGATTGATTCTCTGACATCTTCAATGCCGCTTCTACCGGATACCAACAATGTGGAAACCATGTCTTTCCATATTCTCAGCACGCTACCTATATTCGCCACTTATATATCAATCTATCAAAGCTGTTAGTCTAATGATTTACCCTTTGGTAAAATTTTCGTACTTTATTCTAATGTCCGTAATTTCTACAAGAAGAAATCTGGTCGTGTTTGTACCTAACAGTTATCTTTTCCTTTTTCAACGTTTATTTTGCCAACGTGTTTTTACCCTAAGTTTTTCTTTAAAATATTGCAGCTTTTACACCATAGATTTCTATGCACAGCTAGATTTCTTTTTGTAGAAATTACGGGCATTACTCCTGTACATCCCATTGGATCATTCGAATGGAGAATGCCGTCAAGCTTCCGTACTGAGGTAGTGATAAGAATCGATATTGGCTGCTCGGATCAAACGTGCATGCACGTACATGTACATGTACCCATTGGAAAAATGCCTTCTATCTACTACAACAATAATTAAAAATACATTTTGTTATGGAAATCAAAATTTGAACAGAATAATTCAAAAAGTTCATTAAAAGTACCATTTTAGCAAAAATAGCTTTGTAACGTACGATAAACACAACAAAATATTTATTTTATTAGACAAAGTTTTTCTTGTTGCAAAAAGTACTTTTCATAATCCACAATAGCCAAGGTTACTTTCTTAACAACAAGAGAGAAACATGTTTCAACACGGTCACCTCCAACAAAACTATTCTTAAAGAAAATTTTAAAGATATCAGTTTTAATTTTACCATATTATTGTCACCGACAACCATGTTATAATTAAATTAGTCCTCCATCAAGATGTTTAAATATAACAATTATTTGTTTTTAAATTAACAATATTATTTCCCTCTTTTATAATAGCAACATGCTATTTTTGAAAACCTACCATGGTATTATAATTGTGGGATAGAATTGTAGAATAAAGGACAGACACAAAACGTACTTACCTACTTAGTTATACAACCACACGTACGGACGAAGAGAAGGAACAGAATTTAAAATAGTCGTAAAAGATCAAGTAGCCTAGAAAGTTGTAAAGTTGGGACGACTCTTAAGTTGAAAAGTTGTGTCAAGTCGAACGAAAATTTTTTACCAATATTTTTTAAATCATTTCTTTAACTTAATAATTCATTTTGCTATTAAATAAAAACTTAATTTTGAATTAAACATTTTTAAAAAAAAAAATAAAAAAATGTGAAATATATTTTAGATATGGTTAGTAATAACATGTTCGGAGGCAACCATAACATGGTTGTGGGTTCTTGAAGGAGGCCTTATTTAACCATAACATCGTTGTCGGTGACAGTAATATGGTTAAATTAAACATAATATGCTAAACATTTTCTTTAAAAATAGTTTTGTTGGAGGAGACCATGGTTAAACAATTGTTTTCTCTGGGTGTACATTTTGTTACACGAAGGTTATTTAAAAAAAAGGTACACTTTATAACAATATGTAACTTTTATAGTTAAAAGAAAATCTTGTAACAGAATGTACTTTTTGTTAACAATATGTATATTTTGCCACTTCTCAATTTTATAAAAAAACACATTTTATTTTCGCTCCAATCCACGCAAAACTTTTCAAAGGATTTTTTTATCAATATTTTTTTAAACTCAAAAGCATTTGGTTTTTTAGTAAAAAAAACACATTTTATTTTAAAAAAAATCACTATTGCGATATTTTTAATTAGGCTTGAGTTCATCAAATTTAATTTTCATTAAATTGTTTTTACTGAAGGTAGGACTTTTTTTTTTAATTTATTGATATTTTTCTTGGCTGAGCTAGGGCTCGAACCTGGGTTGAATTTACGTGTTTTAAGAATCACCACATTCATTCATCAGAATTCTTTGAGTTCTAACCTCTGCACCACTGCGGTGCCTATCAGCCAACAGTCAAACATCAATATTTAATTAGTGATACTGGTGGTTCGAAATTTGCTGTAATAATTATTTTCAATTTATTCACATGCTGCTTCCTTTCGAGCCCCAACTCAGCCAAGCAAATTATCAATCAATTTAAAAAAAATGAACTTAAGCCTGATTAAAAATATTGAAAATTTGGATTAAAAACCATAAATAGTTCAACAAAATTACCACAATACTAATTATTGTTAAAATTCGCAATTGTAAAAATTCCTTCCTTCAGTAAAAATAATTTAATGAATATTAAATTTGATGATCTCAAGCCAAACTAAAAATATCAAAATTAAAATTAACAGTTCAACTAAAATTTTTCTAAGTACTATTCTGTACTTTTTCGAGAAGAGGTGCTTAATAAAATCAAAATATTTATTACCAAAACAAGTTCCTTTTATAAGAAAAAGTTTTTCTTGCAACAAAAAGTACTATTTGTAAAACAAAATATTTAAGTATGCTTTTTTACAAAATGAACTCCTTGTAGCAAAAGGTACGTTATGTAACAAAAGTTACCTTATTAACACATTTTGTAGCAGAAGGTACATTTTGTAACAAAAAATACCTCTTTTTTGTAACAAAATGTATATTTTTTTCATAAAAGGTCGTTATGCGTCAAAAAGTACTTCTTGTAATCACATGTAGAACTGCATAATATTTTGCAAAAATATATATTTTTTGTAACAAAACATAGATTTAGTAACATAAGAACATCAGGACATCAGGAGAAAGGACCTGTTGTAACAAAAAGTTCTTTTTAATTTTAGTATGACCTTTGACCTCTTACATAAATATTATTTAAGCAATTTTCTTTCTAAACAAAAACAACTTTAAGGAACACAAATTTGAAATTCTGTGACATTTTGACAAAAAATCTTAAGTCGAGCTATGTTAGCAATAAAGTTATAAAAAAACTCGGTGAAAAAATATGTTTTTATCAAATAATAAAATAAAACAAAATTGAAGAAAAATTACGTTTATAATTCAAAATTTTAAAAACGTGAACAAAAATGTTTTTTGAATGAAAATTAGAACGATTAACAAAAATTTTTTTTAACTTGCTAAATTCGACATAAGATGTTTTGTAAAAATCCCACAGAATTGATTTTCTTTTTGTAATGAATACACAATTTTATGGCTAAATAATGACATGGTTTATCATGTTCTTCCTTTTACTCTTTACTTGCTGTAATGTTTGTATTGTCTTCCTTATCCTTAAAGGATTAAACAAAATAAATTTAAGAGTGAATGAATACTTTCGATGGTGATGACAAAATGAAAACAAAAGTCAGACACTGAACTGTATTTTCATAGAGACAAGTGTGTATACTTCTGTGTGTTTGCATGTTAAGTGTACTAAGTGAAACTGCTTTGGTCTAGTCTGAGTTGGTCTGATGGCTTCATAAATGTCAGTCAGGTGACATTTAACATATGTGACATAGTCTCTTTTACGTTAGAATTCTTTTTAATACATGTTTGTTTTAATGAACATAGACGCCCTTTTTGAAGTTGTTTTTTTATTTGTTAATAACTTTGACTTAAATGCCAATCAAAAAATAAAATAATTACTGGGGATTATCAAGGCAACGTCATGATGAACACTTTCCAACAGATATAGAATGGAGAGAAAAGGAAATAATTATTGAAATGTTTGCAAACATTTTCGCACCCCTGCCAAAAAAAAAATTAATTTTTTTTATTTTGGGTTTTGTTTTTAGAAGGTTTCTTATAACAAAAACAACAAAAATTGGAAACTGTGATTGAATTCCCTTTTTAATATAAAATGGGTTACGGGATATAAATCCAGGCAGAGATTTTTTTTCACCATTTCCAAAAGAATTTTTGTTTATTTTTCTACAAATTTGGTTTTTTTTGGGTTTTTGTGATTTTACATAAATTTTCTTTTCATCGAATATTTCCCATTAATTGAACTATCAGATTTTACTATTTATAAAATATTTTTCAAAGTTGATGTTGCACGATGCCTGTGCCTCATATTAAAAATATCTCTACAAATTTTATAATTGCAAAAATTTAGTATAATTCAGTCTTCTTATAAGAACACAGTGTAATTTCATTGCTTTTTTAGGTCATTTCAACATGATGGACGACGGCATGGCAGGATAGAAAAAACGAATGATGAGTTCAACACTCTTAATACTTTTATACAAAAATTCTCGAGCGCTCTTTAGCAAATGAACTTGTATAAAGGAAGTTGGTAGGAAAAGTAAACGATAAATATCTAGTACATGTGGTTGTCTGTCAGAAGTATTATCTCATCAAATGACTAACGATGCGTTAATTTCCATAATGGGGAATGTGAAATTTAGACAACATTCCATCTGCAACAGCTTCATCGTCAGCATCATCATGAACATTTACAACATTTACGAAGTGCATAAGTATGGAAGCATTAACTCTAACCTACAGTTTTCCTGGCTATTCATTTAGAGAAGAGTCAAGTATTCTTCAAGCTAAAAAGTCAAATTGAATTTGCTGAAGCGAAATTTTAGTTACTACTACCAAGTATTTGCTAAATACTGTAGCAGCAACTAAAACTACTACCCTGCAGATAATAGGACTAGTCCACACACGCGTGTAAACTGTAGCCCACAAGGGACTAGGACTAGTCCAAAAGCAACCCACACGCACGGAAAAAATATGGTCTATTTTACATTACGATGTCCTAGGGCAGGACCACAAAACCCATCTTTGGACTACAAAGGAGTAGTTTGAAAACTACTCCATTGTGTACACAAGAGGATTAGTTTTAACTTCGTTTAAATACAAAAACATTTCGTTAAAAAACGAAGACACGTCGCACTATGCTTCGTTCCCATATAACGTAGGGACAAAAATAGAAGGAGTTGTCAGATATTTTTGAAATTTGGTACACTAGCATAAAAAAGCTTAGTTAAGAAAAATTAGAATTTTTGGAAAAATCGGCCCAAGGACACGCCTACCTCCCATGTGGCCTAAAATTGAAAAATGTAATTTTAGCTTCAATAATGCCCACAAAATTACAAAATGTGGTCATGCTGATACACATGCAACTAGCAACGTGTGTGTAAATTTTTATTTAAATCGGAGTAAGAACTCAAGGTCCTGCTATATATCTTCTTCTTAAAAACGCTGCCATTCCTACAAAAATTGTCTGATCGTAATAAATTTTGGTATGTAAATTTGCAAGATATATATTTGTGCCAAATTTGGGTAGAATCGGATTATCAATGTGGAAAATACAAAAACATCATTTATTGAAAAATAGGATAAACCGGTTAAAATGCTCTTGCAAAAATAAAACTATAAGGATATTTTAAAGATAACATAAATGAAAAAATTAAAGAGGAAAACTAGCAATGTTAACGTCATTTAAAAATTGTGAAAAAATCACATCGCACTTGATCCTTCAAAATTTTTATTTTATCACTTTTCGAAAAAAATCAACGAGTAGTATTCATATCCACTGTAAAAATATCGTGCTATTTTGCCTACTTTTTGATAATGAAATGGTTGATTTAAAAATTTTTTTTCTTGTGCCTTTAATATTAAATTTAAAATTGTTTTGCTTCTACTGAACATTTTGAGCTAAAAAAATTAAAATTTGGGATTTTTAAACAAAAATTATAATAGTTTAACTTAATAATTATATTTTGTCACTGCTAAAATAAAAAACGTTAAAAAAACATATACAGGGGTGTGCTGGAAATCGCAAACGTAAAACGCAAGAATTTTAAACGTCGTTTTTTAATAAGATTTCTGTAATAAAAGAATTTTTTGATAAATATTAAACAAATATTTCCCTATTAAGCAGGATTTTAAACCAAAAATTATAAGAATTAGGTTTAAAGTTTATTAAAAACAACTTCCAAATTCTTGCGTTTTGCGTTTGCGATTTCCAGCACACCCCTGATAAAGACAAACTTATAACAAAGCATCATCGCTACTTGATTCTTCCCAAAACAAATTTTCGCTTAACGAAGAACTCATCTCGTCTTCTGTTATCTCATCTTCGATTTCAACATTTTCTCCAAGAATATATTTCCCAATCAAAAGCACCGAAGGTTTTTAAAAACTTAGCTCGAGTTATTTTTTTATGGCCCACTGAACTTTTTAATTTTTTTTAAAGGTGTTTGGAATGTGTAAAAAAAACTATTTAATGTTTGTAGAACATGTTAATCCTTTAAACACACGTTTTAAAGGTTTTAAATAAGAATATTTAAAAAAGAGACTTAAATGACTCCTAAAAATGGCAGATAGAGGGTTTAATAATATGTTAAGCTCAAAAGTAGATTTATTACATTTTTGCCAATTATTTCGCACGACTTAATAATAATATATAATAATTTACAATTTTACTGTTTTAAGCACACGAACTTATGCAGAAAATTGTTGTAGAATATTTTTACCCTTAAACGTGCGTGAAAGTGGTGTTCTGTGAGGAGGGACTGAAATGACCCGAAAACATCGCAGATACTTTTATTAAAATCATCTATTAACCTTATTTAGCTCAGAATTAGATTTAATACATTTTTTTGACTTGCTCAAAACGTCTTTAAAAAAAATTAAAAACTTCAGTGGGCCATAAAAAAAGAACTTGAGCTAAATATTGAAAATACTTCAGTGGTTTTGGTCTACAAATGATATAATTAAATTTTTTTATTTTTTAACATTCAAAATATAAAATCGTGTTGCGCAATGACATTAAACACTCTTAAATGCCTGATATTTGAGTAAAAATCATAAAATTAGGCATTTCAAAAAACGCATTTTTTTTAAGTTGTGGTAAAAATAGGCACTAATTTTTGAATACCCTGTTAGCTAAGAGTATAAACTTATAAAAACAGAAAAAAAAAATATCTAATTTTATATAATTTTTTTTTATACTCTATCAAACTTAAGTAATTTTTGCATTTTCAACAAAAAAAAATTTGTTTTTCAGAGCAATAAAAAAAGTTATTTTGTAAATAAATACTAAATTATAAATTTTAATTTATATGCAAATACTTATATATGAAAGTACTTGAAAACCAAATTTCGAGCGACTTTTTAAAAAAATGAATTTTTCAGAATTATTTTTGTGAAACAACTAAAACTCATTTTTCTGTTAACTAATTTTTGCAAGAAATTATCTGCTTTTAACGCCCTCTCGTGGTGGCAAAAGCAATCAGAAAAATTTTTTTTGTTAACATTTATTTGAGATATTTTACTATCTTTCAAAAAATCTGTATTTAAAAACAATTTGAGACAAAATTTTTTTTTTGATTTTTGTCTATGGGACAAAGCATAGTGCGTCGCACATTGGTTGAAGTTTATATAACGAGCGGCTAAAAATAGAAGAAGTTGTCAATAAAAAAGTAAACTTGCCACATAGGCATTTTTTGTTTGAATTAAGAAAAAATGGAAAAATCAAAATGATCCGCCCACTTTTACGCCCACCTCCCATACAACTTGTATTGAAAAAGTAGCATAACTCCTTTGGTTTTGATTGTATCAACTCAATTTTCACTCAAAATAAAAATTATAATTGTAAAATGGGCTCCTGAAAATATATACCTGATCCGCCCACTTTTACGCCCACCTCCCATACAACTTGTATTGAAAAAGTAGCATAACTCCCTTGGTTTTGATTGTATCAACTCAATTTTCACCAAAAATAAAAATTATAATTGTAGAATGGGCTCCTTAAAATATATACCTGATCCGCCCACTTTTACGCCCACCTCCCACAGAAAAAACAAATAGAAAAAACATGAATATGAATTTTAAGCATAGTCTTTTAATAATTTTTTGACATCATTATCGTACTCCAATTTTAATAATATCAATATCCATTTTTGTATCAATCAATATTTCGCAAATATTTAAATAAGAAATTGTTAAATTCTCCATAATTAATAAAATAAAATTTTGATATCACTCAGGGCCATTATTACAACTTGCCAATAGCTAAAAGTCGGATTTTGTCGGACCGATAAATAGCTTTGCATTATAAAACCTTCATTTATTATGTTTTCATCTATTAAATATTATTATTATTGAAAATAACAGCAATAAAAAGTGGAAGTTGTAATAATGCAAAGCTATTTATCGGTCCGACAAAATCCGACTTTTAACTATTGGCAAGTTGTAATAATGGCCCTTAATAATGCACCACTTATCACTGCACTTGCCAATTTAATGTAAATTAGTAAACAACAATTCAAATTCAATTGAAGCTTATGCTTTTTTCAAGAATGAAATTTATAATTAACACTATTGACTAATATGTAAATTGCATTTTGTAATAATTTTAAACAGTTAAGAATTATGGCAACAACAACAAGCATGAACGAAAATTCATGTTTTGTTACTTTATCACTTTATAGTTTTTACTGTTTTTTTTTGGAAAAGTGCAAATATGTGCAGCTGAATTTTGTTTACCTTTTAGCTGAGGGTTCAAGCTGTAATTTGACATCATTTTTTAAACAGCGCTCCACAGCGCTAAAAAGATGCAGTCCACTGAAGTTGATGAACATTGAAATTTTGATGTTGCTTATATTTTGTTCTACGAAATTTTTATATGGCACTTTTTCCAACTTTTTTTAATGCAAATCTCATCTTTGACAATTTTCATTTACGAAAATATACAACAAAGTCAAATGATAAGTTTACTGTGATTGTACCAAAAGATTGAATATTCAGCAAATTTGCATGCCATTTTAAACATGCGAACATATTAAACTTCAAGCGTGTCTATCCAAACAAATAATAAATATATCAGCCTAATATTACGGAATCATAATATTCAGATATCTGCCAACAAAATACCAAAATATTATCCAAATCGGCGAACATGAAAAAAATGAATTTTGGCCACACTTCAACCAATGTGCGTCGTCTCACTACAAACACTTTTTAACAATGACATTGTCCATGCTTGCATTACATCGGACCAGGCCATGGAGTAGTCCATTTAATCAAAATGGATCAGGTGGTTCAATAATATTTGCAAGGTACCTAAAACATTACTCTTACACACAAACGCACACTCAAACTCTTACAAACAAACAATTTTATGCTTATTGTGTTTGAATAACGACGAACATTTGACGTAACTGCGCTTTGACTGACTTTGTCTAAATCAATAGAATTTTGGTTTAAAGACAAAATAGGAAAGTAGAAAAAATCTCTGCACTTCCTCTTTTCCTCATCAGAGATGCAAACATGGCTTCCATATTACAGCATAATAAAGGAACATCATAGATTTGAAGAAAAAAATGGCAATAAGCATTCACCTTTTACTGCATTCTTAGAAGATTTTGCAGTAAATTGATTAAATGAATTCCGAAAACAAAAGAGGATGGAGAAAAAGAAATGATGGGTGCGATAACAAAAAGCAGAGGAGTAGGCATACAAATTTCAATTTCATCTGTCAAGAAAATTATAGATATTACAGTCAATGTTTCCAAATTTTATAAAAAAAGGCGAATTCAACTACAGGTGGTAACGGTACTACACCAATCCAAAAACACCAGAAACAACATAGGATTTCTTGCATTGCATTGTTAGTGCTATTAGCTCGAAATGTCAGCCATTTTTAGCAAATCAAATCAAATAAGCTCGAACTGTCAAAATCAGATGCCGTTTCGCCGTGCACTCACACATGAAATAAAATGCAGCCCTAATCCAATGAAAAGTATTTTTGTTTAGACATTTTTCAAAAAACGATGAAGTCGAATGAGATGTCAAACTTTTTTTCATAATACTTGTCATTTTCAAAAAACATGCATTCACACTGTCAGACTTTTACATATTACTTGAGCTTTTGACAAAGTATAATAGTGTAAACTAGCCTTTAACAACACAAAACACCTGTCAAAGAACACGTTGAACTAAAAAAATGGAGCGTGGATCCTAAAGGGACATTAAAAATGTCTGAATATCTGTAGAATTATAACACTTTAAACAAAATCTTAATTCAGTGTAACGTAAATTGGAAAATATATATGTATATATATGTAATATTCCAAGTAGGCGGTGTTACGCCCATAGAAAGGCAATAAAGTATTTTGTATAACTGGGGAACAGTAATGGGATCCACAAATTTTACAAATAGATAAGATATCATTAGGAAACATCTGTCAAAATGTGAGCTTGTTTATAATGGTCGCGGGACTATCTAAGCACAATTTCTTTATAACATGAGGAAGCCAGCAGAGAAAGTATTAAAATTTGGTCCACAAATTTTACAAATTATTTGGTACACGAAATTGAAAAGGTTTTCTTATTTCAGTTAGGGAAGAGAAGCGCACTAGGTTGAGGTAGTTATGTATAACTTTAGGAAGGTTTAATATTTACAGTAAATTTTGAGACTAGTATTTACTTCTTCGTCTTATAGGAAATGTTGCGAAAATTGCCACCAATTTTATATGTATTTATGCTACCTTTTTTTTTTGCTATTTATAGGAAGTTTTAAAAAAAGCTTTACATGTTTTTTTTATTTATTTAGCTTTTTGTACCCTCCACAACAATTAATTGTGAAGAGGGTGTACTAAGTTTGTCATTCCGTGTGAAACTTTTTTCATTTCAAACCCCATAAAGTATTTATATTCTGGCTCCTTGAGTAATTCTAAGTCGATTTAGCCATGTCCGGCTGGCTGTCCGTCTGTTGGAAACACGCAGTAAATTTAGATATTTGTAGTATACCTTACAAGCATCCACTGCTTACCCAATAACCAACCTGAAATACATACATGTCACCCCAATTACTTTAGGCTGAATGCCATATATAAAATATCAAATAACGTTATTTACCCATTGACTCAATATGTTTGAATATGAGTCAATACGAATAGGGCAATTGTAAAGCAGATCAATCAAAATGTAAGTGACATGATTTTTGATTGTCAAACGTAAATGAGTACATTGCTTACTCATGCATCCTCATTAGCTAGGACATTGTTCAGAGGAAAAACTATGATAATTCCATGGTACTGATAGAGAGCATTAGATTCAAAGAACTAATACAATAAGTGAGAATAAGTAAGTGGCGCTGAGGCACTTTCTTTTTTTTGTAAAATATTTTTTTTTTTTGGAAAATAAACTGAATAAAAAAATAAAAAAAAGTTCAGTAGCCCACAAATAAACCAAACTTTGATACTGAAAAAATAAAGTGGCACTTGTTGCCTAGTTTAATTATTTTAGTCTACTATTTGGCTGTTCGCAAGAATGCCTAACCATTAGGCTGGTCCCCTGCAGCTGCATAAAAGCATATTGGACCATAGGGAATATATAAAACATATACCCATTTAAAAAGAGAAAATCCAACTCTACATATTTTTACTGTTACAGTTCTACAGCCATACAGAAATCTTGTCTTATCCAGCCCACTTTTTGACTGGGTTTTTTGTATAGAAAACCAAACTATTTGTTCCAAACAGGGACCATAACGGTCATGAAACAAGTTATTTTATAACAATTATTTTGTGAATTCAAAATTTCGATAAAATTTTAGAATTTTAGAATATTATGTTTATTCGACCCAACATTTCGGCACTTCTTTGAGTTCCCTCTTCAGGGTTTTTTCATTCTTATTTTATAAAATTTCAACAATTTGTTAACAAAAAATTGCAAATAAAATATTTTTTAATTAAATCCAAAAAAGAATAAAAAAAATATTTTTCAAATCAAACTTCCCAGCCAGCAAAATACTTCGACATTGTCTGAATCAGACATTTCGTGCAAATGTCTAACTTCATTCTTAGAGACTTCGTTCAGATTTCTCTCAGACATTGAATATACTTACAGTCTGGCCTATTTCTGATCGATTTTGCATGGATATATCGGGGGGAATTTATGTACAGATATGTCCAATAGAATTCCGTCGAAATTCATTTAGATTTGTCTAACGAGACTTATTATTTTTTAACATAATGGCAATTGTCATTCTGTTGGAAATAATTTTATTTTATTTGTTCAAGATAAAAAGCATAAAAAAGGTACGTACGTGTAAAATTTATAATTATGTACATATTTTGCAATAAAATTATTTCTTTCAACTATCAGTTCGAAAGCAAAAAAAATTTCGGCTAACACATCAGAACTTCCCATGCCTTTTTCATTAGATTTCTGTTAGATATCTATCAGAAATGCTAACAAAAAACCAAAATTTCCCACGACATGTCTGTCAGAATTCGTGTCAACCACTTCATACGTTTTTGGGTCAGAAATCTCACAGAATTCGTATACGATTCCGACTTTTTTGCCAACGTTTCTCTCAGATATCTGAACGACGTCGGATTATTTTGCCGGCTTCAGTTTCTATTTTTATGTGTCTATAATTTTGTGCTTCATTTTCAGTGTCTGACTCAAAATTAATTCTCGACATTGTCGGAACCTTTTGTAACATTTCTAACATAAATCTACGTTTATAAATAATTTCAGTGTTTAAAACTCTGGATAATGGTAAATGTTAAAATTTGAAATTTTCACGCAATTTTCAAAAAAGTTTTTTTTTCGTGAATATTGAACAAAAATTATTTTTCGTTTTGCAAAAAAATTTATATCAGGTCCTGCCTTGCCTTGCAAATGTGCTTTTGTTATTGATTCTCCTTTGCCAACAATAACGACAACAAACAATTTGCAAAAGAACAACATATAAAGCAATTTAATGTAATTTATTGTGCTCCATCTATCGATTAAATTTGATGTACGAATACGACTACACAAACTAATTTTCCATTTGAAAGCATCATTTTATATGGTAATATTCATGTAAATAATAGCAACAACAACAGCAACAATAACTGTAGTAGAGAGAGAAAATATATTTTTTTTTTAAATTCAATTAACATTTTATATTCTTCTATTTATTATGAATGCCATAGTTGTTTTTTTCTTTTTTAAAGATTATATTTTTTAAAAAATTATATTAAGAAATTTTTTTTAAAAAACGGACATTTTACTTGCAGTGAAGTAGATTTTTAATAGAAATAAATAATTGATTTGAATAAAAATCACTACTTCTTAGAAGAAATGTTGAAAAAATATATTGACAATAATTAAAAAAAATAAAATTTTGTTATTATATTTTTTTTAATTCAATCATTTAAAGATGTTAAAATATTAATAAAATTGCTTTGAACAAAAATTTTATAATATTAAATTTTTCAATCTGCACAATCTTTCATTACATGGCGTAACTTTAAAGTAATTGTAATTCTAAATGAAAGACATTTCTAGTTACAATGATTTAACTTGCAAAATTATCAATTGCCTATTGCGTAAGGCAGTGTTACACTCTAATACAATTCTAAAAAAAAAAATTCGAACAGGGAAGTATTTTCGTAGAAAACTTAAGGCTTGCATTATAGTGTGAAACGGCTTTTAGTAGTAAAATTTTTAAGCAACAAAATTGCTTCTATAATGAAATTTTTCGCATATGAAAAAAGTGACGTATGTTTTTCCCATACATAAACAAAAAGCAATACTATACATAAAACAATACACACAGTGATGGGAATCAAAAATGTTTAAATGGCGACCTCTGTGCAGAAAAAGTACCAAGCGATTTAAATTGTATTAAAACAGTATTTTGTGTATGTTAAAAACGTGAATAATTTAATATTTATACAATAAATTTACCATAAACAATTTTGTTTTCTCGCTTAGTATATTTTTAGCATACATTAATTGTAAATGTGCATACACCAAACAAGGTTTTGATAACATTTAAATCCTTTTATATTTTTCACATTTCCATTGTGTGTTTATATGTATTTTTTATTTTATACATCTTAGCATATGTATATTTGTATTTATGAAAATATGTTGTATTATAAGTTGTTTTGCCACAATTCCATAGCTTAACTGAAAAAGTACAAAAAAAGAGCACAAATACCCGCATTCCATGTAACTAACAAGCCGCCCATCACTGTTTTACAAATGCCACGTAACAACGGTATGAAATTCTATTTAATACAGAAGCCTTTTTATTGGTTTTCATCAAGCGTACAGATGATTGATACAGTACACATACGGTACAGCAACGTTCGCCTAACTGAGCCTTTACACTTATCCAGCAGTAAAAACCTCTGAATTAAAATTTTGTTTAGTTTTTAGTTCAAGTTGTAAAATAGAAACAAATAAGCCACAAACACAACTAGATTTTTGCATTTTTCTATTTAAGGGGTAACTACATACGTTTCTCAATTTATAAGTCATTTAAATGCAAATAAAAAAAACTATTTCAGTCACGCTTTTTTTCTAATCGCTTTAGCAAATAAACTTAAATACAAAGATTAAATTTGTAAAAGAAAGTCACTTTTTAAACAAGAATTGTTACTTAACCTTTGTCCAGCGGAAAAATTATACAACGTTAAAAGGCGGTATGGGTACAATTGTACCCTTATATACTTAACACGGCTTTCCTGTTAATATAATTAAATTATTCTGTTCTTATTTAATAAACAAATGATAGAACAGGCCCGTGGCTAAAAAAAAACTTATTTTACGTACCCATGTATACATTTTTTGCAATTATTTTCTTGTTTTTTTCTTACGACTTATATGAAGGTACAATTGTACCCCTTCAGCCTTTTAGGGATATCAAGTCAAAAAAGACTTATTTCGGTATGATATAATCAAAATCTTTTTTTTTAAATTTCAAATATGCAATCCGTAATAAATGTTTAGAGATGTCAGAAAATTTTAGATATCTAGTATTAACAAAAAAAAAGTTATTGCAATTTAAAAACGAAAAAGGTTAAAAAAGTCACTTTGTACACAAAGAAAAAAATCATTTTTACAATTCTGTTTCCTGTTTGTTGAAAATTAGTAACAGTTTGTTAAAAATACATACAAAAACAAAAAAAAAAACAAAATAAAATTTGCAACTCCACAACAAAATAAACAGCCAAAACATAATAATCCCAAAAGCAAAAAATCTACATACGAGGACGAGTACTCGTATTGCTAAAATCTGAAATGTAGAATTTGCATATTGTCACAGGCTTTACCTATCAATTCTTCCAGTTATTCATTCTCCATTTGCAAAGAACTTCTTGCTGTCTCTTAACAGAAAGCTCTTGTTAGTATTTTTATATTGTTTCCGGAGCATTTTGCTGTTTTTGTTGAGATGAGGTTTAAAAATTCAGTTGCACTATGTCACTACTAAGTCGTTCGGATTGAATTCGTTTTGCGTTAACATTTAATTGTTTTAGTTTTAGGAACAGTTTTAGTCTTAAATAAGAATTAAAAAAGGCAATTTTCATTTTATTTTTGGTATTTTGCAAGAAAGTATTATCAACAACAATAAAGTTCTTCTTGTTGTTGTTGTTATTAGTTGCAGTTTAATGCTGCCTGCTATTTTATTTGTATCATATCGATCGTTGCGCTCGAAGTTTTTAAAATGTCATCTTGTTAATATTTAAGGATTTCATTGATGCTGTTAGAAAACTCCGACAAACTTTTTAAATGTTGCTTTAAAATGGCAAATTTAGTGAGAAACCTCTTGGGGTTAAAAAAGTTGAGAAGAAAATTTAGCATTAGTTGAACAAATTTTTCTTAAATGCTGAAAATGTATAGAAGTATTTTGTTGGTTTTTGTTTTGATACTTCAGGTACTCGTTTGTGTAGAAAAAAGGAATAACTTAAGATTGAAGTTATTTTAAGATACGCTTTGCTAAAATTTTATTCTACTTCAATATTTCCTTTAATAATCCAATTATAATATGTTGCTATAATCATTGCTTAAACTCTGAATAATATAGTGATGAAGTGATTTACAGACACAGAGTTTAAACTGCATTTAATTTAAAAAAAGGTTTTACAAAACCGACGTTAAAACCTTCATTAATTTTGTAGGCCGAAGACTTTACGGCGAATGAACAGTAATGTAAAATAGAACCCACTTGATTATTGATTAATCTAAAAGTATCTAAATTCTTGCCGCCGAGCTCTTTTAGCTTGCTTCATACAAATTGTAGGATTGTATAAAAATGTATCACTGTAAGGAAAGATTTGCCTTAACCACTTCTAAGCAATTATTTTTATGCGCGGCCGTTGTCCTGATAAAATTCAGGATTTGCAAAGTATGTTACGTTTATATTTTGTCTTATTTAACCCAGTTCGAAAAAATTTTTTTAAATTTTCCTTATAGACATTTATTTTAAAAAATTTGTCACTGTATTGATGTTCAAGTATAATAAATTTATTTTCCGTTACAATAATTACATACAAATATGTATGAATATCGTGTTAAGGTCAATAACTAAAATCTCTAACATTTGATATTGAATTCATATTTTTATTTTATTCCTTAAAATTTTAAAAAAAACACATGCATTTCTTAACCGCACAAAAGACAATCACGTTTTCAGAACTGTAAGCAATCACATTTTCTAGACTTTGAACAAGAACAAAAAACAATATCAAAATTTTATTTGAATGAGAAATATAAAATCTTACAATACTCAGACACATACTCGAACTCAGTAGTTGACTAAAGTATCAGCTGCAAAGTGCCAGCAACAAATTTTTTAAAAAAAAGAAAAAGTTTTATTGTAACATTTTCAACACAATAAAACAAATGTGTACAAATATAAATATTTTTGTGTAGAATACTGGTGCATTTGTTAAAAGTGTGTGCAAAATGTACTCAATTGTTTTTCAACAGTCGAAACAACTATAAAAACTGATTTAACGCTTTAATGACTTTTCATTTTTAAACAACAAAACACACACACTTTTATTTAAACACCCACATACTAAAACACAGATGCAGAAAAATTTCCAAACCTTTTCAACACAACAACCGAATGAAATCAAAAGTGTTGAAATTCAAAACAACAATGGAAGTTTTATACAGTCATTTATTTACTAATGAACGCACACACATCCTTGTTCTCACACCCAACAAACACAGAGGTTTGATTTCAATTTGAAAATGATTTTAAATCAAACACTTTGTTATGAGCAAGCAGATTTATTTATCAATATTGTTTAGTTTTGTAATGTTATTTCCTTCTTAAAATATTAATTACTTTTATTGTGGTAAACTTAAAAGTTAATCTTTACAACAGTTTTACAAGCAAATAAAAGATGGTGCAAAGAGAAACGCAAAAATGACTTTCGAAGAAAGAGATAGTAAAAACACAATAACTTCCGCCTCTTGTCACCTCTGTGCGCACTCTATATTAATAATATATTTCTTACAATTAATTTTATATTAATTGTAAGGGCACGTTCAATCTAAGTTTATTGAAGGCGATCCAGTATCGCGATTTTTTTTTGAACGTGTAGCATAGTAACGTTCAATGATCAGCATGCTTCGTAATCATGATACGTTAGTCAAATGGGAAAAACAAAATAGTCTTAAATATCGAAAATATCGATAGGAAAAATATCAATATCGATATTATTATTATTTAAAATACAGCTAACATGTAATAGCAGCTATACACGGAGAGCTTAAGAATACAACAAATATCAACAAGTGCAATAAACACAAAAGAAGACAAAGACACTACAAATGCAAACTACACCATTGCAACACTTTAGTAATAATAACAACTGTGATCAAAAAAGGACTGTGATCATTTTTTAAATTTACATAAATTTATTTTAATATTTTAAGTTTTGTGTTGTGTTGTCCAACTATACAAAATACTGTGATATAATTTATAGACGAAAAAGATTATTGTAAGTTAGTTTGTCAAAAATTGATTATTGTTGTTAGTGACTACTTTTTACTTTGTATTTTTTACAACGTTGCCAGAATCCCTAAAGAAGATGGTAAGAATAGGAATGGTAGGAAACGTCGGTTTTTATTGAAAATGAAATAAATAGTCTTTTATTTACGTTAAATTAACGACCTTGAAAGCCTGCATATAGGCAACTATATAAACTATTTCGATAATACATTGTTTATATTCAAATCATTATTAATTTGCATTTAAGTGTTCAAGACAAAAAAAATTTGAGAATGATAAAGTCATTTTATATCAAAGGTTTGACTTGGTGTTTGCTGGGTATAAAGAGGATGAGAGCGAAAGAAAGATTGAATGGAATACAAATAAATAAAAATACTTTCAGGGTCGGTCGGTATTGCAAAACAATGACAATTTATTTTGTATGAAAATAAAAAAAAAAATAAACAGGGAAAAAGTCATTGTACTTGTATAAAACAACAACAATATCTATATGTATATAAGTAAGTTGTCCTATGTTCGTGATCTTCTAACTCGAGAACCACTCAACCGATTTTCAAACGTGTACATACGTTGGAAACAGCGTTACCGTTGTGATACTAGACTCTAGTAACTAGAGTATCAATTTGACCTTTTTTTAAATTATACTTTTGTATAATTTTCGCCTATTTTGTACAACTTTTTGACCCTTTTTGGACATAGCACACACATTTTGTTTTTTTGTCAACACTGCTGAACGTTAGTGCTAAACAAAAGTTTTCGAAATAAGCGGAAATGGAGGAATGGACTTCAAGCGAGGATTTAATACCAAAATATAATAAACGAACATTCCTTAAAAGTATTTAGTATTCATAAAAAGTTTGTATTAAAAGATTTTTTACGACTTCTAAATTAGATTTTTGATAGTAAATTACAAATTAAATTACAATTTCCCTAATAGCAAACATAACTCATATACATATTTGTTACTTTTTATATATTGAATAACTTATTGTGGTTTCTTTTCAAAAAAAAATGTGACATTCTATTTAAAAAAAAGCAATAAGGCGTTCGTTTCTTAAAAATGTTTTGCTCTCTTAAAGAGTAGCAATTTGTAAGCTAAAAAATTCACCCTTAATAATGGCATAAGGCATTGAACTTTTCGCCCCCTTTCAAATCGACAATGTTATGAGTGCTCTGAAAAATAGGTGACTTCGGTTAATGTATGGGGCCATTTTTAAGACGGCGACGATTGCCTCAGTGAGCAAAAAAGCTTCGAAAAAATTTAAAAACTGGAAAAATGTTGCAAAAATAGCGCCATAAAATTGATCAAAAGTCACTGAAACTGTTACCCAAATATTTGGTAACAGCGGTATGATAGCTAACTCTAGTATTTATTAAAAATCGTAAAAGCTTTATTAAAGAGTCAGAAAACTTACATGTTCGCCAATGAATGCAAAATTGGAAGCAATCATTAAAATGTATTTGAAATCGCTAAATCGGTAATAAAAAAAGAAAATGTCAGGACATAACATAAAATTAAAATACAAAAATGAGTTAAAATGACGATGAACAAACTTTTTGCCAGATGTTAGAGACAGGAAAGGGCAATCCATGAAAAAAAATTCCTTTTTCAAGCACTGCCTACCTGAAATAAATATTTTTGGTTTGTTTTTAAAAAACTTAACCCCTTTTTTATTGAAATACACTTTTTTTATCCCCTTTTCTGGAAAAAACACTTATTGTGACTCTTTTCGAAAATTTCCAACGGTAACCCTGGTTGGAAAGGTCGTCTTTCACTGATGGTAAAAAAAAACTCCCATTAGGTGGCACTGTTGTCGTGAAGTTTTTTATTTAAATTGATGGTAGATAGTGCTCGGGTCAAGTTATTAACAAAATTCTCAAGTATGTATTTAATTTTTATTTTTATTAAGAAAATCCCGAGCAGTGCCGGGACCAAACAGCTAGTTTTAATATAAAAAATAAAAAAATATATATAAAAAAGTAACGAATAAAGAAAAAACGTCACAGCTGCTAAATGTCTGTTTAAATGAATGTCTCTAGGGGAACATACATTTAACAAACAAGGACTATTTTTACACACACACACACACTTATGCCAACATACACATTAGCCTATGCATGCAGTGTGTGTATGTGCATGGATTAAAGCAATTCAGAAATAAAATATTTATTACATAAATACATATAATGCATTTTTCAAAAAGGTACAATAAATTATTTTATTTTTTTAATATAAATTTTTTTCTTTTTGTTGTACGTTGTTTTTTCTATTCTTTTTTCGCTTCTTCGTTGGAAAACATTAAAAGAAAAAGAACGAATATAAAACACATGTGGCTTTTATTAAACCGTTTCGTGTTTGCATATAGGAAATTGCAATTTCCTAGAAACGTGTCTCAGGCTAACATTAAAGGTTTTTTTCTTAAGATGTATCCAAAAAATATGCAAATTTAAAAAAAAAATGTACACAAAAAGGTATTCGATAAATTATACACAATTTTAGTCTCCAGAGCTATTGCAGCTAAAAATTTGGTCTTGAGTTTTAAAACAAGCAAATTTAAATCTCAAACTAAGAACTCTAAAGTCTGTGTTTTTCCAAAACACAGAAAAACTTCCCGCCATTTTTTTTTTTCAATTATTGATCAAAAATCAAATCAGTTTTAATTAAAAATCTAATCAAGTGAATTTACCGTTTACTTATATCAAAAACATTGCTGCAGAAAATGTTGTTAATACCAAAAAAATATTTAACTGAGACTATAAGTGGTGCAAATTTAAGTAATTTTTTTATTAATATTAAAACTTTTTTAATTGAATTAAATTTTTTCAGTGAACCCTTTTTATTTATTTTAAAAATGATTTAGGAGACACTTATCTTTTTGAGAATGGTACCCGTAACAACCAAAAGACATTAAAATTACCCAATCAGCAATGGAAACAAATTTCCCATTTCTAAACGATTAAATCACTAATTGGCTACTTGTTTTAACGACATGTGTGCAAATGTGACCTCTTTCTTAATTTTTTTTTTTTATTAATTTACGAAATGTACCAAATTATATTCGAACGTAATAAACCTTTAAATCAATCTTGTGTGTAAAACTACACAAAAAGAAATAATTTTTACATGTTAACCAAAAAAATTGTTGAGGTACATTAAAGAAACTCCTTGATTTTATAACCAATATCAATTAAGTACTGAAAACACATTTTTTGATTGAAAATTATTTTTAAGTAACGAGATATTTAAGAACTTACGTAAGTTACCCTCGTGTGTGGCTTTCCACACATATGTAGCTTCTGTGTAATTTGCACTAGAGACACAATTTTCTGTCGGTAAATGTGAATAATTTTGATATTGTTGCGTACTGCATGCAATGTATGTGTAATAAAGTGAGTGCTTTTATTAAATACACACATGCTTTGTATGGTTTGTTGTTGATCACCAACGTGATAAATCATTAATGTTACGTAAATCATGCTTTTGATTACAAACGAACTAACTTAGTGTAATTTAGCATTGCAGGCGGCATGAAATAACCCCCCCAAAATATAAGCCCCTAAAAAATAATGAAATAACCCTCCAACGTGTGTGGCCGTATTTTATATGTAATAAACCCCGAATTTTGAAAATAAAATTAACTCCCAACGAAATGAAATAACACCCTAAAGAGAAATGAAATAATACCCTAATTTTTGGGGGCTTATTTCATATGAAATACTTGGCCATAGTGGTGACTGGGAAGTTCGAAAGTACGATCACTGAGGTGATGCAGCGTGCTCTCGAATAGATTCTCGGGTGTAGCCATGAAAGGGGGAATATCAATCCAAACAAGGCGGTCGTGATACCGTTCACGAGATGGTATAACTACAGGCTTGAGAGGCTGGTGGTTGACGGAACGGAGATTTAGTACTCCAATGAGGTCAAGTATCTGGAAATTGTTCTGGACAAACGTCTTAATTGGAACTGGCACTTGGATAAGACCCTCAGGAAGGCGGTTAGGGCCTTTTCAGCATACAACAGCCTCTTTGGGAGAACCTGGGGCTTTAGACGCAGTATGGCAAAATGGCTATACTTTACGATGGTCAGGCTGACAATCACCTACGGATCCTTGGTTTGGTGGATTAAGATTCAGCAGGTGACTGCAATAGAAAAGTGCAACAGGCTGCCGCGGATGTTGTGCCTGGTCCTGACGGGGGTAATACGAACGTGTCCCATGGTGGCACTTGCGGTTATAATGGGTATACTACCACTACAAATCCATATGAGGAGGACTGCTATGTCAAGTCTTCTTAGGATCAAGCTGACATCAGGACTTTCTGAGGTCAATGATAAAAGTGGCTCAGGGCCTATCTGTCTGTACAGTGGCGGAAATAATGACCACGGAACTAGGCTTCAATGGGAGGTTCAAGGCAATCATTCCGGACAGGGGGGCCTGATGTGATGGAAATCAATGTAAACCCTTATACAATTGATCACATTTCCCATATAAGAGTCATTCTCGCAAATTGTTTTATTCCGTTTAAGCCCATGAATAATGTTCAGGCAGAAATTTAACACAAATAGCTTTTTTAATAAAAATTACTGTATCAAACTTTGAGAGATTAATTGCGTCCCCTTCCCAAAATCCCCTTTAACCATGCTAAGTCTTTTAAAAATGTAAGCAAGAAAAAAAAGTTCGGTGGTTCGGTATTTTAAATGTAAAAACCTTCGCCAAATATCGGTTGGATAGGTCCATAAATAGCTATAGCTCCCATATGTCACCCATTACCGAAAATAGTTTAGGCCCGGAAAAATCTTGTAGAATGGTCTGGCTTGACCGATTTAACTTGCTTACTTGTATAATTTTTTTAGTTTGCAGAAAAGGGAAGATATAACAATACATATATCTCTTTTTCTCTTTTTACTAGAACTAACTTCTAAATATATATTAAAACCAGTGTTTAAAAAACTACATTACCTAAACATTTTTTTACTATAACTAAAACTAGTACTCTAAATAATTACAAGTAGCGGTAAAAGAGCAGTTGTCTTATTTTGTAGCGCTACCTTTTTTAAAACTACTGCTACATGCAAAAAATAAAAACAGAAAATTAGGTAGCAGCAGTAAAACGAAAATTAGGTAGCAGTTAAAAAAACTAAAAGTTTTCTATTGGTTTGATTGAGAGTTTCGTTTTATAACTACTACTACATTTGGAGTTTTGTTTTTATGACTACAAAATATTGGGGTAGTAAATTATTTAACATTGAGATAGTTTTAGAAAAACATTGAAGTAGTATGTTAATAACATTAAAGTAGTAATATAATAACATTGAGGTAGTCAAAACAGAAAATAATCAGGAAAACTAGAAACAAAAATAAATATGTGTGTGATATTGTTTGAAGGATATATAAGCAGTGTTGCCAGGACGTCGCTTTTAGCACTGTTCTTAGTGCTTCTTAAAATTTGTAGTACATAAAATTTTCGATTGTTGGAAGATATATCGTCGGTAGATTATTTAATTGTCGTATGTGGATACAAATTACATACGACAATTAAATAATCAACCGACGATATGTATGTACTCATATTTATTTTATAAGCATTCCTTCCACAATGCAGTCAAAATATTTTTAATGCAATATTTTATATTAAAATTTTTTTTTTAAATACCGTATATTTCCCTATTTCTAACGCACTTTTAAAATAAATTAAAAAAATAACGTCCATATTCATAAAGTATAAATAAAGAAAAAGAAAATTTAAAATAAAGCCATAAACCTTTGTTCACAATCAGAGAAACAATTAATTATAATAAAAAAATACAAATAATTTTATTTAGTTTTGAATGAACATTTTAACATAATGTTTTGAAAAATAATAATAAATGCCTAATATTGTTGTGGATAAAATTTGCAAACGGTTTCTTAATGCAAAATGTGTTTGGTTGCGTAAAAAATCGTTGCTCTATTATGAACACCAAGTGATAACGTTTCTGGAATTATGAACAATTTTTAATACCTACTAAAAAATGTAATTTATTGACTTTTAACTAATCGTTTTTTTAATTCTATTGCTTTGCGAATTTTAAAAGTTGACTTGAACTATTTTTGACAAACGAATAAGAGGTGTTTAAAAACAATAATGCTAAATAATCTTAATTTTAAATTAATTCTTTTGCTAAGGCTTTTACACAGCTTAAGACATTATTACATTAGAATTAAGAAAATATGAATTAAAATTATTTAATATTAATTTAATTTTGATATTGAGTTGGGATTGAGTTCATAAAGTTTTTTCATTAAATTATTTTAATAGCCTAACTAAATATCAAAATTTCAAATTAAAAATCTACAACTCAACTACAAAATCACAATTATTTAATATTCATAGAAATCGGTTAAACAAAGATACACTTGAAAACATTTTGCTGGTAAAATTAAATCCCTCCTTTTTAGATGAAGCCTTTAATGAACTAATCTCTATGAAGAAAATGATTCGAATTACGGTTAATAACGCTTTCATATTTAGTGAAAATTATCTTAAAAACTAGTTGTATAGATCATTTTACCATTTTAAATAAAAACATTTTTACTTTAAAAATTTGTATTATTATTATTTTGACGCCCTATGTTCTTCGTGAACAATTTATTTAAGTATTTTTATATCGCTGTATCTATACTGTATTTAAATATATATATGTATATATAAATTTAATTAAAGTTTACAATTTTTGTCCCCAGACTCTTATAAACTTAAGAAGTTGGAGGCTTATGTTTTGAAATGGAGTATTTATAGGAACATGAGCCAAAAGTTTTCTGGCAACACTGTTTTTCATACACTTAATGATCGTTTGTTTTTATTTTGCTGAAGATTTCAAGTTTTGATTATTTCTGCTGCTACCAAAATGTTATTTTATGACTGCTCCAATGTTACTAACATACTACTTCAATGTTATTCTAAAACTGCTTCAATGTTATTAAACAACTACCTAAATGTTATTATTCTGCTACATCTGTCTTCTCCTTCTATAATTACTAAAGTAGGTAGTAGCAAAAATTCAAAAAATAAAACTACTTCAGCAGTAAAAGGTAGCGAGAGCAGTAACAATTGTTTTACTATACTGCTCCAATTATTTTCTTTTAGCGCTACTACTACAACTACCGCTACTAAAATGGGACGGTAGCGGTAGTAATAGTAAATGAACGACTACAAGTTTTTAACATTTTTAACTAGACTATTTTGTGTTTTTTCGTTACTACAGCTACTTGGAGTCTAGTTTTTTAAACACTGATTAAAACATAGAAACTGGGAATTATTTCCTTTCATAGGTTACTTTATTATATTCAACATTTTTATTTTTTCGAATTTATTCTATGAGCTAAATTTCAGTTATATATTTTATAAAGCTTTTTTGTAATAGTCCTATTCCTTTAATTTTTAGGAATCACTTTATACACTACCAGACTATAAAATACATAACTGAAATTTAGCTCATAGAATAAATTCGAAAAAATAAAAATGTTGAATATATATTAACCCTTTAACTGTCAAAGTCAAAATTTGACGGTTTCTTTCTCATACAAACTAGTAAGCATTTATTTCATCCGCAAAGTCATGTTGTACGTCTTAGGTAATTGACGTCCCTACTTCAGTTTTTAACGTTTACATGCTGTTTTCTTTATTGTTCTCAATAGAGAATAAATTCATCTGCTACAATCTTGGCATTTTCTTCTGGGTACGTAATAAATCATAATAACATTTTGTTGTATTTTTATTGCAAATTATTATTAACCCACAAACAAATCACTTTTAAAGACTTTCAACACTTAACAAGTGTTTATAGTTTGCTTTACAACTTTGCCCTTTTTTATTAACTAAAAAATGCTGTTTTTGTTTATCCTCTTCTCTACTGACTTTCTACTCCTAAATAAGTGTCAAATTTTGTAGCTGATGTCCTGTGTGGGAATTGCTTTTGTGTGTGGTTTTCTTAATAAATATATTTTCTTTTTACTACAAAAATATATTTTGCCAAGTTAAGTATATCCCTGCAAATAATAGGACCAGTCCAAAAACGCGTGTAAAGAGTAGCCCACAAGGGACTAGGACTAGTCCAAAAGTAACCCAAACGTATGGAAAAACAGGGTTCATTTAACATTACGATGTCCTAGGGCAGGACCATACAACCCAGCTTTGGACTACAAAGGAGTAGTTTTACAACTAATCCATGGTATACTCAAGAGGATTAGTTTTGAAGTCGTTTAAAAACGAAAGCACGTCGTTAAGAAACGAAGACATGTCGTCTCACTACAAACTCTTTTTAACAATGACATGGTCCATGCTGGCATTACATCGGACCAGTCCATGGAGTAGTCCATTTTATCAAAATGGATCAGGTGGTCCAATATTATTTGCAGGGATGTCCACAACCAATTTCATGAAATGGACTACTCCATGGACTGGGCCGATGAAATGCAAGCTACTCTTTACACGCGTGTTTGGACTGGTCCCATTGTTTGCAGGGATGGTGAAGATGTGTTTGTGTGGGTGCGCGTAAGTTTATTTTTCTAAATTATAATTTATTGCTGTTGGTGTAGCTGTTTTATAATTTTTGGTTTAACTCAAGTGACTCGACAACATTGAAAATACTTTCGACTATTAATTTTAACATTTTGCTTGTTTTTATAGTTAAAACTTAATTTTTTTTTATAAATTTGGTTTTGTTTAGATTGGCAGGAAGGGGAGGCACAAAAACATTTACATACTTTCCTCAGCTCTTTTCGTTACGTTAAATAAATATAAATTTAAACAGTTGATATCATGTACGAATATTTAAGTAACAAGTGGATTTTAATGGACATCATTTATATTGTGGAAAGTTTTTTAATGGTCATAGAAGGTTTAGGGGTTTCTTTTGGAATCTTACCCTAAAGATTTTTCTTGTAAGTAGAGACATTTACGTCAAGAAAAATTGCTCGGCCGCATCAAGGTTCGCATCCAGGCATATACGGCTATACTTGTAAGTCTTGCATATCATGGTGGAATATTTTCTAAAAAAAATATGCCTTATAAATTTAAAAATTTTTATCATGTTACGCAGACGTTTACAAAGTAATAAATTTTTCAACATTTCAATGGGACAAAATAAAATATTGATTTTATGCATAACAGTAATGTATATTTAGCGTGTCAAATACTGAAATCAATGTTTAACGTTATATTCACTACGGTTAAAGCAAATTTTATCATGCAATATTTGGTGGTTGCCGATAAGCGTTAATAACACTGATTTTCAGTAATAAAAGTCACCTGTAGTAAAGAAAAACATTTTTCAATAAAAGTGAAACAACAACTTTTATATTCAGCGTGCCTTAGTGAGTTAAACTATTAGTGCGGAGGTTGCGAGTTAATTTCCCGCCAGAGACTCTGGTCTGTTTCACTTAGTTACTATTGCTCGGCTAATAATTTGCAAGTGTATTTGTAAATCGTAATAAATAAATTAAAAAGAAAAATAAATAACTAAAAATAAATTTCCATATTAGTTAACTTAACTTATACTGCCGTACTCATTGGTGTGCTGGAAATCGGAAACATAAAACGCAAGAATTTTAAAAGTCGTTTTTTAATAAGATTTCATTAATAAAAGATTTTTATGACAAATATTATACAAATATTTCTCCATTAAACAGAATTTTATAACGAAAATTATAAAAAATTTGATTAAAAGTGTATTAAAAACAACTTCCAAATTCTAACGTTTTACGTTTACGATTTCCAGCACACCCCTGTTATTTTAAATAAAGAAATGGATACCGAATTTTAAACAAATATTGGCAAATTGTTGTGGTGCAAACTACCTACCGTTGTATTCGATTCCTTGTTTAGTTGTTTCCAGGCGGCACCTACTGTTTGCAAATAGGATCTTTGATTTATGTTTACGTTATGGTGGCTCATCTGCAATTTTATCGTATGGTGTCCAATGTTGTGCAAAATCTTATATACATAAGTAAGAAGCTGCATTTTGTGCAAACCATAAATTGACAAAGCAGTACGCGGCGCAATGTCTTTATTTAATAGCAAATTGGAGAACATATTAGGTAGTTTATAAACATTTTTTAAGAGCTTTGTTTGGCAAAACCTGCAAGGTTTCTTTTATGTTCATAAATAAGTGACAAGTAATTAATTTTACTTAGTACCAAAGAGTCGAAAATCTTCAGCTTGGTATTAATAACAAGTTCATATCGAAGTTTATAAAAAGTTCCAACCACTTGAGATATTTTGGATCTTATATACTGAATCTGGGACAGCAAAGCAAGATTGCGTGGGATATGCACCCCCAAGTATTTGACAATGTTCACCTCTGTTATTTCTTTTTCATCTATCATGGTGGTGACAATCTTTATTCTGCCTCTTTTCAATAATCTTAACAACTTCATTACTCCGCCTCTGATGCGGTCTAAACCTTATAAATTTAGTTTTATTTGCATTTAAACCCGGTTTATTAATTCTTGCGAACTAAGAAATTAGTTTTGCATCATAAGCAATGGAGGATTGCAGTACTGTAACTTGTTGAAATTCGTAAAAAATGCACAGATCGATCATCTGCATAAAAAAACATTCTTCCTTGCAACCCGATAGTCGTACACTCAAAATATTATGATGGTAAAATCAACAGAAAATTAAATATAAAACAAATGAAATTCTTTTAAAATCCGGTAAATCAAACTAAAAATCTGTTTTTTTTTAATGTTAAAAAATAACTCACTAACTATAGTAAAATTTACTGATTTTAACTTTTGTTTCAAAATTTTTACTATCAAATAAACAAACTACAATAATAAATATAAAATTTTTTAAATATAAAATACATATAATATTTTGACTATATTTTCGTTTAACATCAACAAACCGGAAAACTTTTAAAATAAACTACAACAATAGTGTAAAACTTTTTTGAGTGTATTAGTTTTCGATGGAAAGATTCTTAAAAGTCGATTTTTAATTTTTGGCTATTTAGAGCTTTTTGCGTTTTAGGTAACGATATTAAATATGAACTAGGAATAATTGATCTAATCTCGTTCTAATAGTTTATTGTGTGTCCTGACAGTGCCGGACGAAAATTGTTTCCACGATGATTTCTGTTTACATATATTCGTATAGAATATGTCGAGCTAGCCTTTAACTGTGGAGGTGGTGGTAAATTTTACCCTCCGTGTTTATTTTTTTTAAATACTCCCTTCCGTTGCGCTTAATCAATTTAATTCTCTCTGTATCTTCTCATATCGTGATCCTTGTTATTCAGTTTTGTTTTGGATAATTTTGAATTAGCACGAGCGGAGCTACGCACATGCTGGTGTAAAAATTACCACTCGTCATCATTTACGTAATTTTTTTCTTTGAAAATATTTCACCACCACGTCAGCGTTAGCGTAAGTGTGTAGTAGAAAAAACTTTACCCCGCATCAAAATTAACGTAATACTTTCATGGAATTATTTTTACAACTCGTCCGTTTTCTTGTTGGTAAAAAATTATTTATTCCAAAAACATTAGTTTATAAAATACAAGCCCTCATTAAAATAAGTACATGTTATTAAAATTCGACATTGTTTAGGAAGGCGTTTGTACCAAGTTTAAATACTCTTACTGTTACCATTCTGCAGTTATACAGAAATCTATGCGGTCTTTGTATTGAAGGTCTAATTTTTGAGATACGTTCTCTTCCAATTCCGATAATTTTTGACAGATGATGGGTATTGTTAACCATTCTATTTGTACCAAATTTTGAAAATTTCTTTGTCATTGTTATTAGGATATTCAGAATTGTTTTTTGTGCCATGCCCACTTATCTAATCCTGCCCACTTTTTGACTGATGTAGCATATTGGTAATCAAGCTATTTGTTCCCAATTTGGAAACTTAAGCTTTTAACGCTTGGGCAATTTTATTACTTTCTTTGGATATAAATTAATCTGTTTAATGCCACGCCCACTTCTCAAATGACGCCCATTTTTGTAGAGTTTGTGTAGTGATAACGCAGCTATGTTTACCAAATTTGGACAATTTTTCTCTTACCATTCATTAGATATAACAAGTTTTATTTTGTGCCACACCAAATTCTCTAATCCCACCCACATTTTGTCGGATGTTGTTAGCAGTACACAGTACACCAAGATGCTTGTACCTAATTTTGAAACTTTTACTCTTGGCATTCTTTAGATATTCAATGCCAATGTGTATGGGGTGCAGATTTTGATGAGTAAAAAACCTCCAAAAAGGATGACCTGTAGTTTCTACACCTAATAATTTTTATTCTTAATCTCTTTTATATCTTTAAATATATACATTTGGCAGTAATAAAAAGGCCCTTTAAGTTTTTGTTTTTTTTTTTAATTCATATTCTTGATATATCGTTTTTTTTATATTGAAAAAAATGTTTGTGAAGTAAAGTACCAGTTTAGTTTAAACAAACAAAAATAATTTTTGGATTCTTTATTTTTGTAATTAAAAATGTAGAGCTTATATTTCAAAAAGAAAAAATTATAAACAAATATTTTTCACTAAATTTTTTTTAGTAAAATTTAGGGGGTAACATTTACCACCACGTCATAAGGTATGTCTTAAAATTTCACCTGCACAGTTAAAGGCTAGAGAAGTTCAAGTCTTTTTATGAACACCTACACGATGGCCTAATCTCATAATGGATCTCAACCACGTGCTGGTTTTATATGCATTTACCAAGTGCCAGCGCATACACAGGTTTAAATTTGAGAGTATAACCGCGAATATGTCTCAATGTCTATTGTAAACAGATTTAAGTTTGGAAAAAAACATTTAAAGCATAATTTTAATCAAATTATATTTAAAATTCCTTTGTGTCCGGCTGAAATAAAAACATTTATTCTGTACTCTGCTTGCTAATTTTCGTTCTTCACTTAAAACCATATTAAGCAATTTCACATTACAAAAAAAACGAAATAAGCTTATAACTGGATTATTCAACATTCCATTGTAACTTTTTTCATTTTCGGTTTTATTCTTATCCGATGATTGTTGAATTCGTAACAAATTTGCTACTATTTAACCATTAGAATTTGGGGTTTTTGTGGAGTTTACGTTTTTTGCTTTTGTTTGCTTTGGAAACAGAAACAAGTATCCAGAGACAATTTGGAGATGTTAACACTTTTGATGACAGAATGAATTTATTTCGATTTAACTTTTTGTAGCATTTAGTTCCTTTTGTTTTTCGGATCTTGTTTTGAAAAGGAATGATTAGAACAATTTGTTTAAATTTGATTCGAGAAAAAGTATAAACATGGAAACTAAATTTATAATGATTTTTCCTTTTGCTTTTTTGTCCATTTACAGCCAAGTAAATTATGTAATTAACTTAATTTGTATGAGATTTGTTGACGAGGGATTTGGAAAATAGAGAAAAGGTTTGGTGGTTGAAATGATTTGTGGTTTTGAATTTACCAAAATAAAAAAAAAAACAAGGAATTTGTGTAATTTGAAGTATTTAAAATATATTTTCTCTCCATTTATCCCATCTTGGTTTGTTATTTTATTAAATCTTTTAATTCCCTATCTTAGTAAGCATTGTCGCATTTTGTTAGTTGCGTTCAACCTCAAGCCAATTATTTATTTGTTTATTCACTTTTTGGCTTAACTTTTCACATATTTGTCAGTTGGTTCAAAAATTATTTTATTTTTGCTGTTTTTTAGTTTCCTCTGCCAGCCAGACACAATAATTTATCACTAGCAAGTAAACGAGTTGGAAATAAGCGCTCACAAAAATACTCGACAACATGTATGGAATCAATTAATTTAGTGATGTGTCAACGAGTGTGAAAATATGCCACATCGATTAGCAATATTTTTTTTAAGTTTTAAATAAAAATTCTAAATGGAAAAAATTAAATAATAAAAGTATTTCAACTTTTACTTTAAATATTTAATAATGGACACTTCATAAAAAGCACTTTCGGTGAAAAGAGTTTGAGTGTGAGAGAGAGGGTGGTCACAAGAGGTAGAAATATCATGATGAAATAATACAGGTGGCAAAAATGGAAATTTGTTTTTGAACCCAACCAATTGTAGGGGAATGTAAGAAAAGATAAACTCACTGTTTATTGTTGTTGTTTTGTTTTGGCTTTGATATTGTTACAAGTAAGACTTTGAGTGTTTATAATTCTTATTCGCTTTAGGGTTTTATTTGTATAATATTTTTGGCCTTTCTAAAATCTTTGGAAAAGGTTTCCTGATGAGCTGGCCTAAGCAACCAGTGAAATGCGCATAGAAGCTAGCTTTCCCTCAACAATAAATTTCAGTGTATTTATCAAATATGAAAAACTGGGAATTTAGCACGTCATACGGAAATCGTATTAATAAGAAATTATAATTGACAAAATTCACATTGTGGTGGTGAACTTTATGAAATAACTAAATTGATAGATAATTCTTTGATTGAAATTAATATGATTAACAATTTTAATGAAATTAACTTATCACAACATAAAACGTGAACTTTTTGTAAACGTTAACAAAACTTGAGAGAAGAGTAGACAAACAATACTGGATTTTTATCTGACGTAGTAGTGTCATCTGATTGTTTCAGAATGAGTTAGAGATACTAAAAATTCAAGTTCATTGTAACTTTTCAGTACCTTAAAATAAGGAAAGTATCGTGGTATCTACATGAAGTAAAAAAATTAATTTTCCTAATCACACACTTTTCAACAAATAATAAAATAAAATTAAACTTAAACTTAAAGAACTTCCTTGTTCGCACACAGCGCGCTTAGTGAATGCCCCACTCGAACTGCACAGAAAAAATTATTTTTCGAATTTAAACAAAAAATTTGTAGAATCAAAACATTTTTTGACTGAAATCGGTCCTATAAACAAATTTGCATATTCAAAATGCAAATAAAACTTTTGTTTATTGAAAAAACACTGATTTTTTCAAACAAATAATTTACAGAATCGAACAAAAAATTTACTGAAATTCATATAAATTTCAAACAAATAATTTTTCTGAATCAAACAAAAATTTGTTAAAATATGTCTCGTTCCCTCATTCCTTTTCACATTAAAGTTCTTCTTAAATTATTTAAATTAAACATCAAGTTTTTCTAAAATATATTTTTTTATCCTTTTTGTGTGACTATTTTGTATTCAACTATTTTTGCCGTTAATCCAGTTAAATTGGAATTTAAGCCCAAATGAAAACAAAAAAAAAATTTAAAAACGACCAACCAAAAACATTTTCAAAACAAACCACAATAACAGAAATTGTTGTTGGTTTCTTGATGTTATTGTCTTTGTTGTCCTTTTTATTTTATATGAGTAGGAGAGGGTATATAAATGGAAGGACTCATACTATTTTAATAAACATTTTCCTGTATTAACAAGCAATTTTCATAGCACCGCAAAAAAAGACTCCCTCACACATATTTAAACATACAAAAAATTACAAATACATTTAAAGATACATATATACGAATATGCATGTATATGAGTTTTTGTGTTTGAAAATAACTTTATTATAGGAGGGCATGCAGATTATTTTGGGAGAAATTAAATATAAATAAAAAATAAATTAAGCTCTTGAGGAAAACAGAAAAATCAATAAAACTATTTATTAAGGTCGATAATTTTAATATTAACAAAAAATTTCATTGAATATTTTTTTTTTGAATAGAAAGATTTTTTTGATAAATTTGGTCGATTGATTTGAAAAAGCTCCTATAGGCCCAACAGCTACAGTAAAATCTCTACACTTTCCAACAGTGGTCGCCATTATTACTACTGGAATCAGGAACTAACTGCCTGTTTTTAGAACGTGAGCGCAAAAGTGACTCGCGTAACTAACATTTAAAACAAAAACAAATTATGAAAACAGGCAGTTATGCCTTAAACACATTGGAGACAGCAAGCTACCGACTTCAATCTGTCAAAAATAGAATACATGTGTGTGTATATGGAAATGATTATTTTCACGACAACACGGCTGCAGGTTGCTGTCTGTGCTTATTTTGTCGTTGTAGTCAAATTAAACTAATTTCTATTTTTGTGCACTACAAACCAGAAAAAATGTTGCTAATGTAAAAAAAATATTTAAAGAATAACTGCTAAACAAAATTTCTATTTAATTTTATTTAACATAACAGAATCAGTTAACAAGGTTTCGTTTAAATGTGCTAAATTTCCATTTCATACTATTGATAAACTAAAATTTATTGTTGAAGGGATAAGCTATTCCTATGCGCATTTCACTGGTTGCTTAGGACAGATCGTCAGCAAACTTCATCCAAAGATTTCAGAAAACAAAAACAACAACAATTAACAGTGAGTTTATCTTTTCTTACAACTTGAAACAAGAATATTAACTCGGCTTAACACCAAACTGATATTTATGTAACTATTTAGTATCCCTGAAAGGAGTTCTATATAACCGCAAATAGAGCTCGATGTTCCAATAATTAAGGCCCTAATTACAAAATATGTATGACTTTGTTTTTGCGTTTAATGAAATTCTTTGACGTTGCGTTGCGTTTTATATAATTAGAGCCTTAATATGGAACAACTACATAAATTATTACCACATATATTTACTCAAACTTATAAATAATTTGAGTTATTTTCCAAAATATAATCTTTTAATCCTGAATAAATTTAAAATTTTGTATGAGGGGGCTACTAAAATTATACATGGTATATTAAAGCTTATTTGGTGTTCTTCCCTAAAGACATTATGTTTGAATAAATATATTGACAAAATTTTAAGTTTTGTATAAAAATCCATCAAGAAATATTGATTTTTGAAATTGGCTCTTAACGGGTAAATAAATCGGAATTTTCAATTTATCATGTGAAAGATATTTCGAAGTAGTTTCTAATAATACCCATACTTCTTAGAACCAGTTTTTTTCCTATAAAGTTATAACTTGCGCAAAAGTAAAATTTAATGTTCGTAAAAGCATCACTTGTAAGAAACTTGGCATCAGTCTCATAAGTTAGAGATTTTTTATGCAGTGATGCCGAAGCTCTGGAGCAAATTTTGGCAATTATTGCTTCGGTTAATTTTCTGATGCAATAACTTTTGACATAAAAGAAATCGTTTTATATTTTTTATGCTTTTTCTTGCAATTTAAAGAAAAACTGAAACTTTTTGGTTTTCACAAAAATTTGTCATCGTTATTGTTAAAAAAATTTGTGTTATTATTTTCCGGTTGCTTATTAAACTTTTGAAGTTTAACTAGTGTAAAAAAATTAAAGCTTTACACAGCTGTTGTGGTGTAAAAAAGTATCAGCGTCACAACTGCTTTCTGCTAATTTTGCATCAGCAACTTAAGTTTGAATCACTGTAGCAGTGATGCGCAGTTTTTATGCATTAACGTACGTACCCAATGTGCTCTGAATCAAGAATAGATATTTCTTCAGTACTTGGTGGCGTATAAGTAACGTTATGATTTAATTGAGTAAACTTATATATACCCTTTTACCTTCGGTGAAGGGTATAATGAAGAGTAAACTGAAGAAAAAGATTTAAATTTATTTGTTTAAAAATTCATATATTTTTAAAACAGCAGATGGAAGATAAACCACATTTTGAAAACTTTACAAAAGACCGCAAACATTTACTGCCGTATTCATAAAAAATAAAATTAGTTTGAAATGTGTTTTAAGGCAAAATTTTCATACAAATTTTTCTTAAAATGTATTTCAAATCTATTTTAATTTTTTATGAATACGGCAGTTAAAATTTAAAAATTTGCCTTTTCCCGAATATTTTTAATGACTCGTATATGTTTTATAATATCCGATAATATCCTTAATAAAATAACGTCATATTAGGTAACATACGTTTACTTATTAAATTGGACTTGGTGTTCTATACCTCCCATGTTGGTATTGATACTGTTCAGCCCTTTAAAACAACAGCATCAAGTCCAACAACAAAAGGTCTGCTATTTCCGAAAAATAATACAAGGCTTACACAAATTTGTTTACCTTACTTTTCTCTTCAAAATGTGTGTTTACAAAATTTTACAAGTAACAACTGAAGGCGCATCTGTATGTTTAAATAAAAACATATTTAATTTTCCTAAGAATGGCTAACAAAATTCATCGAAATGCTTGACTGAATAAAAAAATAGAACCAAAATGGCAGTGTTTTAATTTATCTATTTTAAAAACAAACGTATTTTGAAAAAAATGTGAGTCGTGATAGTTTATCTCCCACCAACAGAACTCCCAAAAATACCTTTTAGCACTTTGAATATGTCAACTTTGTGCTGGTAGGTCTAGAATTGGCAACATAAACTTCTGTCCCTAAAGTCACGTCCAGACGAAAGAATGTTAAGCACAAATTTTAAACTCATATCAGAATGTTGATCTGACCGGTCCATTGGTTCCCGTGGGTGCCAAATTTGTACACTCGCATAAACGTGTCTGTAAATATTATGGTGATGCGTATCACATAGTCAGCCTCGACCGACTGTACTCTAATAACTGTTTTTTTATACTTAAGTTCTTTTCTTTCGTATTATTACTTAATCTATCTAATTAGATTTTTGAAATATTAGATTAAATTTTTCTTAAATTTAAACCTGCCACATTCTCTTTAAACTTTAAAATTAAATTTAAATTTAATAGAAACTCCTCAATTTTACAATCTTGTCTACAAAAGCAAAGTCAGCATTTTGCAAAACAATTTCAATAATGTCCCTTTTTTTGCTTTTACTTCGTTTTGTTGTTTTGTTAGAGGCATTTTAAACTAATCCCGGTAAATGTTATCTGTAAAATAAATCTAATCTTCTGCAATTTCATTTATACTTACAACAGATACTCTTACTTTACAAACATACGTTTTTACAGTATAAAAATTAGGGTGACACGTCACATTTGTTTATTTTTAGCATTGCATTTTATTCCCGGAAACATGGGAAGTGTAATGAAAAATAAACTGGGACTTGGGCCTGGAGCAAGAATAAAGTAGTTGTAGTAGTAGCTAAAGCTGACAAATGATCTGTAGCACATTTTGCGCTTCAACTGCAACAACTACTTCAACTACGTATTCTGTTGACACTACTTTGAAACTGCCGTTTTTTACTTTTGACAGCTTGCAGTGCTATGCGTTACGTTGTACTGCAGCGACGAATCTATTCACCTCTATATTAACAAGATATCTCTCTATTCTTTCAGTCAATACAGCAATCGTATTGATGGAAGAGGAACGTAAAAAGTTACATGTGCCAATTACGGCATTCGGTATTGATCGAAATTTTCTTAAATTGAATTGAAATGCCGTAATTTGGCCCTGGGCCTTTAAAGTTAAAAAGAGTTTATTTTTTTGACGTTTTGTAAAGTATTGTTATTGTATATTACTTCATTAAGATGTAAAAATATAGTGAGTATATTTTTTGTCGGGTTGTATTCCAAAGAAAATTTTGTGCCGATCACATGAGTAAAGAATTTGTAAACTAATATCCTTTTCCCGACGGGCGAAAGTATAAAAACTTTGGTTTGGTTCGAATTAAATTTTTAGTGGGATCTAAAATCGGGATTTCATTTAATGGCATATAAGCATTTTTTGTTGTGTCAAATCTGCTCGACTTTAAGTTTCTGTGTTATATTTAGTTTATCTTATTATCTTAAATAAATAGTTAATAAAAACTTCCACACTTATTATGCAAACAATAATAAACTCATAAAATTAGTCCGACTTCCAGCTCTGATATACCCCTGTATTGATATGTTGGAAAATTAAAAAAAATGTTTTATATAATTTTGGTAGATGCAATATATTGAACATTTTTTGGCTGACTTGTTTCCCTTCGTATACCGACGCTCCACCCTAACAAACATGTCCAGCTAAATTATAAAGCTACAATTAAAAAATTAACGTACACTCGTTAGACGTGCTAAAAACTGTTAATTTAACTAAAACGTAACGTTTTTAAAAAACTTCTAACTTTTTTCAAACGAATAAATATTTTTATTTTACAGCGTGTCCCCCTAAGTCGACCACTATCGTTCGATTGCATTTGTGGCCCGCTAAAAATTTTCAGCACGACAAGTCGATCGACAATGCAAGTGACCCATAACGTAACAGCCTTCATACAAATTTGCGGCTCACTAAGAAATATTATGCAATCACAAATGTCATAATCGGTCACCTGTGTTGTAGTTGTCGACAGAGATATTTCGTTAAAAAATTTAACACAATATTTTTTACACACAAACACCACCACTTATGTATAAAATCATATGTGACCTTCTCCGATAAAAGGGGCCTAGAGTGTCATAAAAACGGGTTTGGACTTACGAGGACAAAACAACGTGATAAAATACCAAAAAAAAAAGACCAGTGTCTCGCAGTTTTGCCCAAAGTCAAGGGCCCCCAAAGATTTGGAGCCTCGGTATCATTTTTGCAAAAAAGTGATAAATTTCTCAGGCTCATATCTGGCAAACTGTTCGGAATTTTGACTTACCCTCTGAAACAAAGTTGTAGCTCTTGCCATAAGGACCAAAAATTGTGAACATATAAAATTAAAAAAAAAACTTCATCTTCAAATTCAAAATCGCAGAAAACTTTAAAAAATTCGATTTTTCCCTTGTTCAGGTCCATAGGTAGCAAACCGTTAAAAATTGAAGGAAAGAACCTACTACAAAAATGTACCTAAGATGTCAAAAAACAAATTTCTAGAGCATATGAACTTTTTAGGAAAAATTCTTAACACCTTTTTTGCCTTTGTAGCGTTTTTCCATGGCATTGTGGTTTGGTGAAACCGTTCTCCTTGCTAATCGGAAAACAAAAGAATTTTTGAATGCCACCCTTATCGATGATCCCTTGTAAAATGTTGATGACCTTCAAATCACAGCAAATCTTCCATTTATTTTCGTAGTATTTGATTTTTTCTTTATATCTTTCAATGTTTCATAGGGAAAAAGGAAAAAAAAAATCGAATTTTCGTGGAATTTTTCACTTTTGCGGCTTACTAAGCACTACCTAAACGGTGTTAAGAATCATACCTAAGAAGTCCATATGCTCTAGAAAGTTGTTCACTGAGATCTTAGGTACATTTTTGTAGTTGGCTGTTTATTTGAATTTTTAACGGCTTGCTATCGATGGACCTAAACAGGAGAAAAAAGTTAAAAAAATCGAATATATTTGCGATTTTGATCTTGAAGATGAAGATTTTTTTGTTTTAGAGAGTAAATAAAAATTCCGAACGGATTGCAAGATATGAGCCTGATAAAATAATCACTTTTTTGTAAAAATGACACCAGAGCGCCAAATCTTTGGGGCCCATAAAAAAAGTGCATGACTTTGGGCAAAACTGGGAGACACGGGTCTTTTTTTTGGGTCTTTTATCACGTAGTTTTGTCCGTATATTGCTATTTTTCCATGAATTAAAAAATTACACACAGCGTAAGTTTAAAAAGGAAAATTTTTTAATTCCTTAAGTAACCTTAAGAAAATACAGGAATTATCCTTAACATATTTCGCACACAATTCTGTTTGTTTATTTTGCTATAAATTCTTAGAGGAAATGTATTCTTTTTTGTTGCGTTTTTTCTTTTTTTGTTGGTTGACTTTAACAAAGATACTAAATAGTTTCTACTATCTTTGGCATTCTGTTAAAATAAAGTTGTAAAAATATTTAAAAATAATAAAAACCGTAATAGAACAACAACAAGATATAACCAGAAGCCTCTAGAGGTCCAACGCCATGGCAATGGCTTGAGTAAATTTAGTCTTTATGAGAAGAAAATATTTGTATATCAGCTTTTTGTTCCTGGCCTGAAGATGTTTGAAAAACATGAACGTTAAGTCGAGTAAATGCCAGTAAACGAGTGCATAATTTTAAAACTTGTACTAAAATGACTTTGCCCAAAGTCTGGCTGCGATTGCGGCGCCCACAGTGTTCGGTGGTGGAGCCAGAGATAAAAGCGCTGGTATTTTAATTTACAATAGAGAAACAAAAATATACATACTATTTTCTATGGAAAAATATACTTGCAATAGCTTTTCTTTTTTTTAAGAAAATTTATTCTAAAGTGTATATTAACACGCAAAGAAAAGTCCTAAAAATAAGCAAAAAAAGGCTAGAAATAAACTTGGAAGGCATTGATTTCTATAGAATGTTGCTACTTTTTTTTCTAGATTTAGTTAATAACGCACCGTTAAAAAAAAATGTTGTTACATTTAAATAAAAGGCAAAATGCGCAAAAATCCAAGAGAAAAGAAAGACAAAAAAGAGTCTAAAGCTAATTTATGGCTTAACTTAAAAAGTAATTAAATTATGCAACAAAGTAGAAGTAAAAAATATAACTAAAAAGATGAAAATGAAAAGCAAATGAAACTGAAACTAAATCAGTTACAATGTGAAGCAAATAAAGACTTCTGACTGCAAGTCCATTAAAATTAAATTTATACACCAGTAAACACTTTCCATTCCCCACTTTTTATACCCACCTCCTTGAGTAATTCTATGTCGATTTAGCCATGTCCGTCTGTCTGTACGTCTGTTGGAAGCACACCCACTTTCGAACTAAAAAGAAATTAACAAACTTGGTGTCAAATTGCTTGTAGTTATCCTAAGCAGTTTGGGATTGAAATCTAGCAAAATTGGTTCAGTAGGATCAGAGCTATGAATAAAAATGTGGAACCACCACCTTAAAACATTCATAATTTTGTTACAAAAACAAACATAAATGGTGAAAAAATGCACGGAATAATATAAGATTTCGCGAAAATTCGTTTTATTCGACTGGAAATCACGCTGTAAAATTTAGTGAAGATCCATCCATAATTTACCCTAGGCGCCATATAAAGCCTGTTCTGTTAAATTTAATAAATACGCCTAAAACCGCAGCAGATATATGAAGATATTACGGTAAAACTTCTTCCAACTTAGCTTCATATTGCCCGAAAATATGTCATGACTTTTTGTGATACACAGTTCATAATTTACCTTAGACCCAATATTTAGCAGCCTTCTTAAATTCACTGTAAACGCTATAACTAATTTCACCACTCTGCGAAATTTTGGGATGATTGGTTCATAACTTACTACGGCTCCAATACAAATCATCCTCCTGTAAGTTCACCTTAAGCTTTTACGAATCATGATATTTTACTCAAGATTTTCGGTCAATAATTAAATACAGGTCTAAACACCATATAGATAATACTCCTGAAATATTTGAAATGTCGGTGAGGGGTATCAAAGATTCGTCACAGCCGAATATAACAGTCTAACTTGTTGTTTTTTAAATTACGAAAATATATCAATTTATCGGCTCAATTACCATCGAATGTCACACAAGTCTTTAATTACGATTTAGTCTCTTCTGCCATCTTAAAAAGTTCTAAAGTTCAACCACCAATCTGAAACTTTCCCTTTAAGCATAAAGAGTGAGAGAGAAAGATAGAGTTGCAGACAGATTTATTTTATTTTATATCGTGAGTTCCATCTTGTTTTTTGTTTGTTTTTTAGGTTGAGTCTCGTATTCACGTTCGTTGAGAATTAATGAAAACTGTGGAAAAGTAAATTAACATAATGTGTGAAGGTCCTTGCGGGACATTAAATGATTCCATTTAAAAAGTCCCAAATGTTAAAGATAAACATTTTTACATAAAACTTTAATAGTTGAAATGTTGTAATATATGATTAAAACTATCAGTTTTATAAATTTAATTAGAAATTTTTTTTGTATTTTTCAAATATTTTTCTAAGCAATGGTTGTTTTTTTTTGGATAAATTCCTCATTAATCACCAAGGTATACAAGTGGATTTCTTTCTCAAAAGAGGGTTTTTTTTTTGTGAGACATTCTAGACTTTTCAACATACTGGTCAGAGTTGTCTCAAAGTTTATAGATTTCAGTTATTTGGGTTAGCCGAAACAAATAAAGAGTGCATTTATCAAAATGTGCTAAGACAGCGATTGGCAACTTTTACTATTACATTTTGCTATTGTGTACGTTGTATAAATTCTTTTTTGTTAAGTTGTTGCTTAATTCTTTTCAATGCATTTGCATACGTACGTATTAAAAGAGAAAACGTGGCGACCTAAATTTGCCTAATGCAGTTCTAAAGAAACCACATTTTAAATGGTGCCATTTGTATGTTACGATCCGACATTTTTTTTCTAGAATAGTTTCACATTTTTTTATAATTCGAGGTTCAACCACTCTTTCTGCTCCTCTTATATTGGCCTTATGTTGTTAAATGATACTTAGCATATTGATATGCATACATGTTAAGCTTAAGATGGCTGGTATATCAGAAAAACTCGGTGGGAAGTAGAGGTATTGTGTGGCATTTACCAGCAATTTAAACTCTATTTTTTTTTTTTTTATAATTTCCTAGCTTATCCCGCGAAGCTTTATGCTTGTCTGCAGGAAAGAAACCAGAGTCTGCAATTAGCTCCTTTTTGAATAACGAACGAATACGAATATCTTCGCCAATATTCGCCAAATACAAATACGAATATGCAATACGAAATTCATCGCCACACGACATTCCCAGAATTATTGAGAAAAATGTACACAGAAATAAAAATACTCGGGATAAAATTTATACATAATTTAAGTACGAGTCGTGCTCAAAAATGCAAGTATGAATAACACTAAAGCATAGTTAAAACAATCCTAAATGGGATTACTTTCGAAAATTAATCACGAAATTTCTTAAAATTCGGAAACTAAACAAAAAAAATTAATCTTATTTAACTTATCAAAGTTTGTTGTAGTCACTACAACAACAGCATACAAGTAGTTAAAAAACTTGTTGTGTTAAGAAACAACAAAAACAAGTGAACAAGATGAAAACACACTATATTATGTTTAAAAAGAAAAATTCAGAGCTCTTGCTTCTCACTTAGTTTATATTTTCAGTATCTGATCCTGGTGTTTTATAATTGAAATTCTGTAAGGTGTAAAAGGGAAAGTAAACCAATCTTAATTAAATTCTCTTTCTAATTTCAAGTACGATTTCGGGATAAAATCGACTTTATAATACTTGAATCAATCTCATTTTCAGATTATTTTAACAGGTAAACAGTCCACAGCCTACATATGATTTGAGTACGGATGGACTGATTTTTCTTTTGAGTATACTGCTTGCTTCGAGAAAAACTGGTACACTAATAAATGTATTTAACATTACTAAGACATTCAGATGGCTGTATGTGAAATTATCAACTTCCCCAGAATATGAACATGCAATCCTGTACCCATGTTATGTAGGGTAGGTTAAGAGGGGTTAGGTGCCCAAGGGCACACACTAGTGAAAACTAGACGACCAATGCGGTCCATTGTGAATCCATTAAATGAAAAATGTAGAGATAGAGAAAAGTGAAGAAAAAATATAAGAGATGGATAGAATTAAGAAAGTTAGTAGGTACCCGTTAACAGAAACAACCGCCCCATTTTCCTGCCAAACCCCAGTAGATCAACTGGATTACATCCAGCGGTGCACCCCAGTTTGTCGTGAAATCTTTCTTTAGTAGCACAGTACATGCTCGATCGTCCCTAGCTCCTCAAAATCATCGCACAATCTGCAGAATTCCGGTATGGTATTGCCCCATTTGCCCGTAAAACTCTAACAGGACAATGACCCTAAAAGTATCCTAAGGCAACCTCTATCCAATCCCAATAGAACTCTGGTTGCCTCTGCGTCCAAACTGGACCATAGCGCCCTGGACACCTTGCAATCCGTTCTATCCCTCCAGGACCGATTAACGTTATCACGGAATCTTTCCCGTATCACCCCATAGTAGTAACATAGTAACATGTCCCTTTCCAATAAGTCCAGATTCGAACCCCCTCTCGCGAGTTCGTCCACCACCACATTTCCATCAACACCCATGTTCTTAACTTAAACTGATATCTGCGCGCATCGAAAAGATGTAAAAAAAAAATTCCATTGTTTCTCGAAAAGTGGGGAAAAATGTGTCTGTAACACATGTCTATTAAAAGAGGTAAAGTCGTTTCGTTATAAATGACATATTATTCTACTCGATTCCGATACAGAATTTCAGACGTTGAGAACGCTAATCACACATATCGTTGAGGGTACTGTAGAAAAGACGATGACGTTGACCAATTCCGTGCTCTGAAAAACATTCTCATACAACAATGTTTCTGCTACCGTTATTTACAGTGGGTATTGAATTCCTACGATTAAATTTTCCCCTTAATTTTGTTTCTTTTAAACGCCCTATTTTAAACCAGTCCCAAAAAATTTGCTATTTATGAAATGCTCCTATTTTAAGCCCCTTTCATTGGAATCCTGACATTATTTATAAGGGTCGTGAAACTCCATTGTATAAATATTATAATAAGCCAAGAGGAAAACTAAATCTGGATAAATAAAATTAATGAAAATCGAAATCAGATTCAAAGTTTAAGTTTTACACGCACTCACGTGTATATAATTTATCGCTTGAATAGAAACTTTCTATGCCATTGTATTCAATGGATAAAACACGTGACTTAAATATGAAGAATTAAAGTATGAAGAAAACTCCGTTTAACATAGAAACAATAACGAATACAAACTAACTGGAACAAACACACCGTGTTGTATCCTGAATGACCAGTATGTGTCCTTAAAAAACATTAAATTGACAAAATGTATAAACTGACCAGGGATACGCAAACAAAACAATCGAAGAAAGAAACCGGGGAACTGAATGAAATAACTTCACAAAATTTCTCCAATGAAGCGAGAAAATTTTAAATAGTTAACATGTATGATTAGGTTTTCAGAAGTGTGTGGGTATGTGTATAAGTGTATAATGTTTTTTGTTTCCTTAAGAATAAATAAGGCAATTTATGTTAAGCTTAGAGACAACAAATACACAAATATCCCTGTGAAAAAAACAAACATTTTTAGATCATGATATGCATGCGATACCATAAAGAAAATTGAGTATTATCCCTGTTTTTCGACAGGATATGATACCAAACCATGCTAAACATTCAGGAAGACCGACGACCATTGACTAAAGAAATAAACGTTGGAAAAAGTTTTGTTTTTTAACTTGATTTTACGGTGGCTATTAAGAATAAATAGCAGTGCGTGATAAGAAAACGCAACTAGCTGCTACGTTTGTCGTTTTTTTTTTTAATACTGTCGGATTTCTGGGGCCAGAAACCAGGTTGGCATGTACATAACTTTTTGGCATAGACTACGTCAAAACAAATTTTACTTTTTTTAACGAAATCAGCCTGAACGTAAATGATTAATAAAAAGAATATATACAAACATTACCGGGTTTTAAGGATTAGGTTAGAACGTGTTTTTTAAAGGAATGTGAATGTGTGTGTTTTCGTTTGTGTGGATTTAGTATGTGTCAGGTGTTAGTGATAGATTTGTCAATGTTTGGGTAATAAAAACATGTTCAAATCATTGTATTTAATATTAAATAGAACAAAGCAAAGAAAATGAAAGCACAACAATAACAAAAGCTGGTGTCTTTAATATCGATTTCATACAGAAGCGTTTCCAAAGGTTTATATCTTTTATATTTATCATGTGTGTATGTACATTTGTACATTTAACTTGCATGGAGATGAAGGCACTAATATTTTGTTGGCTTGTTTTGGTTCTTCTGTGTGTTTTGTGGTTTTTAATACTTTAACTAACTGTTGGTTAGGAAAAAGTGTAGCTTCCTTTTGCTCCTAAATTTGGTTAGTATCAGTGAAAAAAATGTATATGTTTAATTGCTTGAGGCATATGTTAAATCAGATTGCTAATTATTATTTATATCGTACTGAAAAGTCCTTGTGTACCTTATGTAAGGTTTGAGTTTACTAAAGTGTAATTTTAGGCGCCACCGGCTAAAATCGCTATTATTGCTTTGTCTATCTGTTGCGCTAGGCAAAATGAGACTTCTCAATAAAGCGAGTTCAAACTTTAATATGGTTGTGGCTTCGCGTAGGAGGACTAATGCAACCATAATAATGTAGTTTGTGAAAATAATATCTATGGTTAAAATAACTAGATTTGTTGCAGGTTACCATGTTGAAAAATGTTTTTCTCTGCGTGGAGGAATGATCTTCTTCCAAACTGGAATTGTTCAAGTTTCTAATCGAACTAGATGATATTAACATTCCTTTTAGTGCAATTATCTTCGCTATTCTTTGATAGATCTGCCAGTAAATACTGAATTTGGCTTGAACCCAAGAATATTTAAATTAAAGCATTTAAAGAAATATTCCTAAGATCTTTAACTCCCAAAAAATAGTTCATTTTGCGTAGGCTTTATGAAATGACATTTTCCATAATCCTGTGTTAAGGCAAAAGGAAAATATCCCTAATAAAACACGTACATTTTAAGGAAACAAAACTTATACTTTTTAACGCATACGTGCAAAAACAAACACACTTACACAAACCAAATGTTTTTCTTTATTACGAGTATTTCCACCGGAAAAATAGCTAAACATCTTCATACGACTAGGAGTTTTGTGTATTTCTATAAATTTTGTGTGGCACGGAAAAGGATATTGACATAACTAGGCGCCCTATTCTTCAGTGGGAGTTTGGTTTTGTTAATATGAAATATTGCAGAACTTTTAAGGTATGCGAGAATTAGAAATGGGTAGAAAACCAATAGGGATGCTGTATTCGGTGAAGTGTATAAAAATATGTGAATAATTTGTTTATGAAAGACCATTTGCCGGTTTATTTAACAAATACCTTTTATTACGAAAATCGGTAGGTCATATGATAATACGTCATTTGATAATAAAAGGACCATTGTTTTCAGTATTTTCAGCTCCTAAAAGTTTACAATACATTTCTAAGCATTTAACCGTTTAGACTATCGCAGCCCTGTAGCTCGGGTACAGGTCTATTCAAACTAGAATTGCCAATCGGGACTGGTTTTCGCAAATCCCGGGATTCGGGATTATTAAAAATCCCGGAATCCCGGGAAATCGGGATTTTTCAAAATTTCAGATTTTTGAAAATTAAGAGATAAATGCTTTTTATAGATATTTATTTAAAAAAAACGTCTTTAATAGAAGTTTACAAACGCAGGTTTTATAATTAATTTATTATTTTAAAGTTAAATATTACTTTAATTTGTAAAAACTTTATATTGTGACTTTTCTTATTTAATGACTAATTTATTAAAAAAATATGATTAAATAAAAGATCGTATGATTTTAATCAATGTGTTACTTGATTCAATAAAAAATAATTACCATAAAAGCAATATTTGATTCAATTACCTCAGTTCATTCAAGCTAAATAAAAAAAAAATTATTATTATTCTAATTGAACAACGCAACATAGAAGATGATTTATTTGTAAGATTCTATTAAAATTTTATTAAAGGAATTAAAAAAAATAATTGAAATTTGAATTCGAAATTAACTAAAAAAATCAATTTAATTAGTTAACCATTAAAATCTTATTTTAACAAAAACGCATTTTTATAACCACCACTACTTGCGGTAGGAATTATGTAGTGTATAAAATACATTACTTTATATTGTGAAATCGCTCCATTAATTACCGTAGGTTCGATGACAACTCTCGGAAAACAGTTTAAATTTTGTATTTGGTGCACCAGTGAATTGTTATGTGCATTTCAAAAACATTATTTTCATTAATAAATTTCCTTGTTTAATTATTTTCAGCACTTCTCACGTTAAAATTTTTTATAATTATTGGACACGTTTGAAAAGAATAACAAAGTGTAACTATTTTCTTACGTTTTCAATTACAGTATTTACAAAATTAATCAAATAAATATCAGATCAATATTGTGTTCCCTATCCTCTCATGGGGAATGTCATAATGAATTTCTTTTTATAAAAAAAGGTTAAGCAAAAAAATCAAGTTAACAATTTCGGGATTGACAAAATCCCGAAAATCCCGGGATTTAAATTTGTCGGGATTCGCTAAATCCGGGATTTCGGGATTGGCATCCCTAATTCAAACTCTCTTTTATAGAATAATTTTATAGTAATCGGTTTGGTAGGCAGTTGTGCTTTTGTGCATAGCTTTTGGAATCATTTCTAATAATGCTGTACTATTTATTAAGCCGGTTATTATGATGGGCTGTTTTTTAGTGAGACTCCAGAGACTTGTGTACACAAATTTGGCATAGACATTTTCTGAATTTTGAGATTAGAAAAGCCCTTAGTAGTCAATTGCTTACTTATAAAATTCAAAGCGATTGATAATACAATAAAGTTACTTCCTCTAGCACTAACAAATGCTCAAATGACTAAAAAATTAACTTCGGTTTGAAGGTAAGAGCAAAAGTTTATATGGCTACATATATACATATAGACAAGTATGTATGCGTGTCAGCACGCATACACACTGACATCTGTTGAAGTTTAATTTGCATTTGTTGATGTATGCACCCTTAATGTTTATTTTGTATACTTTTTTCCTTTTATTTGTTACAACTCCACTACTGTTTGTTTTTTGTGAAAAGTGCGTCACTCTTCATTAAAAAACACACAAAAACTCTACTTCAACTCGTCGTTCATCATTTAAACGGCTCCTTCTTTTCTTGTTTGTATTTGAAATGTGTTAAAAAAGGGGTCACTTACAGACACATTTCCAAACCATTTATTTGCATATTGTTGGTCTCATGTAGAAAGGCCCTAACTCAAATAATTGCAACTTTACAGGAGAAGGCAAAAACATATTAGTAACTGTATGTATCATAATGTAAAATGGCTTCTTCAATTGCTTGTATAACTGATATTATTGATGCTATTGTATTAAATTCTTGTGAATCACTAAAAAACAAAATTTCAAAAATAATCGAGTTAGGGCCTTTCTACATGAGACAGACGATATAAACTTCGTAATTTTTTTTTTAATCGATAAGATTATATAAGAAGAGATCAAAAATTTAAATAAATTCTGCAACAAAATTAGGAAGGAAGCTCTAAAGCAAATTTTGAAATTAATTTCAAGCTAATAAAACTTTTCATTTTGCTATAAAAAATTGATTTTTAGTTTAAATATATAAAGAAAATTAATACTAAACCTGTTATGGCATAGATCTGTGGCAATAATGAAAAAGAGCTTAAGTCCATTTTTAAGTTTTGCAGGAAAAAAAATTGTATTGTATATATTTTTACTCTATACAATAATTTTAATCCTTAAATTTTTTATTTTTTTTTTTTTTTTAAAGCAGTTTTCTTGATTTTCATTCTAATGAAATGAGCTTGAAGCTTAAAATCTTCAACAAAAAGATTATCATGAAATTCCACAACATAACTCTTACAATTAGAATTCTCTCAGACAACTTACAACATTTTTTTTTTCATTTAGTATAATGCTTCCTTCAACCAGTAAATGAAAATTTTGACCAACTGTAAAATAAAACTCAGACCAGCTGGACTATAAATTTATTTTACAAAAATAATCTAATACTCAACATGCCCTTTTGACATGTAATCACTTTTAAGAAATGCCTTCTCAAGGAATATAACTGTCGAAATTCACAATGTTCTTGCGAAATGTTATAAGCGAATATAAAGAAGCCACAGACCTTTGCGAAGGAGTGGCTAATGAATGAGCAACAAAAGAAAAGCATATCAGATTTTTTATTTTAAGTTCTTTATTTTCACATTAACAGAAAACAAGGACATCAAAAGTAGATTTTGCATATTTAAATGCTGCATTAACAATAAACCTGTAAAAAGGAGATGTTATTAAAGATGAGTTTGTACTTTTTGTTTTCACAATTCGAAAAGCACGTCAGAATTTGTAACGTGGGCTTCATGAGCAAAATCAAGACCAAAGCTAACTATCCATTCAGTTTAGCCACCAGATAAACAAAAAAATTACTCAACTCTTGTTTAAAAACCATTCGGAACCATACGAAATTGTACAATAAGTATTGAAAAAAATTGTTGGGACTATCGAACTGTTGCAAAAATTTCTTTCATTTCGGAAAAAAAATTCGGCTGATACTGTTGTCCTTAAGATAACATTCTTGAAAGTGTGACGCCCATCTAAGCGATGATACGTTGTTTTAACCTTCGTTAAAACTGATTTATTAGTATTAGTATAGAGCTTTAAAAATACAAATAAGTTTCCATTTCGATAGAATGATATTCATCTATATAAAGACCCTTTTACACTATTCTTCTAAACATCAATTATGAGTGGTTCATTAAAAATTTAAAAGAAAGCAATTTTATATCAGCCTAATTCAAAATATTCCTCGGGAAATGCGCTTCCTGGGAATTAGTTTTTCCCGGGAATAAAATTCCCCTATTCTAACCAGACGGGGGGAATAGTATTATGGGAAAGGGAATTTCGAATTTTCGCTGTCAGTTCTTTCAGCTGTGTTGTGTTAAAACTTGTAAAAATTCTGCAAAAAATAAAACCAGCGATCAAGTGAAAAATATGTTGTGTTGACTTTAAAAAAATAAAATAATTTTTAATAAAAAAAAAAAAAGAAAATTATATTTTATTTTTTAAATTAAGCTCTAGGTCTTTTAATATTTAATTATTTATTTTCGATATTTCGCTAACCTTTGGTTAGCATCTTCAGGAAATTTAATTTTATTATAAAAAAACAAAAAACAAAAAACAAAAAACAATAACAAAATTATGATCCAATGGGATCTCCTGCATCTCCAATTATAGCTGATATAGTTATGGAGAAATTACTTGATGTATCTATTGGAAAATTGAATATTAAACCAAAAATAATTATTAAATATGTAGATGATATATTCTGCATTATTTCTGAATGCGGTGTGAATGCCTTATTGGAAAAATTTAATGAATTTAGTAGTTATATTAAATTCACTTTAGAGATGGAGTCCAATTCGGAATTACCTTTTTTGGATACATTGATAATAAGAAGAGGAAACAAGTTAGTACTAGATTGGTATCAAAAGCCAACGGCATCGGGAAGAATTATAAATTTTTATTCTAAGCATAGTAAACGAGTGATTATAAATACTGCTAGAAATTTAATTAATAGAGTGGTGACGATTAGTGGCGGAATTTTTCATAGGCGGAACATAATTAAAATTAGGAATATACTAACGGACAACAATTTTCCAAGAAAACTGATTTATAGATTAGTTGATCAGTATAAGGAGGGAAGTCACAATAATCCAGGAGTAACAATAGAACCTAGAATATACAAATCGTTAACGTATATACCTAACATATCAGAAAGGATTAAAGGATCGAAGATCTTTGACACAGCCAAATATAGAGTGGCATATAGGGCTTACAACACATTGAATAGTTTATATAGCAGGACTAAGGATAGGATTAATAAATGGGATATGTCGAATATTATCTACAAGATTCCTTGTAATGGAAATAATAATGAGAACTGCGACAAGGTATATATAGGTACAACGAAAAATAAATTAAAGACTAGAGTTGCAGGACATAGATCAGATCAGAAATATAGAAACATTAACTCTAAAAAAACAGCATTATCTTATCATTGTTATGAACTTAATCACTATCCAAATTTTGAAAATGCATCAGTATTAAACAATGAAACAAACTACAAACGCAGATTTATATTAGAGATGTTACACATAATTAATACACCAACAACACAAAGAATGAATTTCAAAGCAGACACAGAAAATATAGCTAGTAATTATAGAAATTTAGTTATTAAGAGATGAAGTGTTTATGTTTATATGTATATATATATGCGTATGTATGTATGTGTATATATATATATATATATATATATATATATATATATATGTATGGGTTTGTGTATATATGTGTATATGTATATATATGTTGTCCTTAGGTCGCGATATGTATATATGTATGCTGTTATAAATATGTAAAATTAAAATAAGTTTAGTTAAAAAAAATGTTATATGTTATAGGAATTTTTCTTTTTAGTCAAAATATTTTTATTATTGCAAATATGGTTTTTGAATTAGGTTTATAATAGGAAATTTTTTCAATTTATGTGAATTGTTATACTTTAGTTATATTTTATTTTTGTGATTATGGTTTTTGAAATTGTTTTTATGACAAATAGGTTTTTGAATTTAATTTATGACAAAAAAAGAAAACATTTTTCATAATTTTGTTATTGTTTTTTGTTTTTTTATAATAAAATTAAATTTCCTGAAGATGCTAACCAAAGGTTAGCGAAATATCGAAAATAAATAATTAAATATTAAAAGACCTAGAGCTTAATTTAAAAAATAAAATATAATCAATTAAACAAGGTCAAATAAAAGTTAAATATAAAAAAAAGAAAATATTTAGTGTAGCATTTCGGATGGTAGCTGAAGAAGGAGAAAATCAAGAACATTTAAAAAACGAGCAAATGGTTGCTAGGAGATAGTTGCGTGATAACGCAAACCGACTGGAGTTGCCGCAAACGTTGTAAGTATATAAAGATATTATTATACATATTTTTTAATTTTAGTAATGATAACTTTAACGTCCAACTGTCAGCCAAAAATAAAGTCGTTCGCAGTATCCCCACTTGTGAAACTCAGCTCAACTTTACTTTTTGTAACGATTCTAATTAGATTCAGTCTATTGGGAACGGAACTACCTATTAATTCGGCTGTGCTCGTCGTTGGGGTGGGTGTGATATGTTCCCTTTCGAAAATAGCTAACAAAGTTACGAATCTATTACAAAAGATTTAAATTTTAGGTAGTTTATTCAAAACAACAGGAAAGCGATAAATAAAAAAATTATGTTGATTAGTAGGTCGAATTTTGTTGTGTATCTCTAGTTAGAAGGTGGATACACATATCTTAACCCGCCCTCCATGCTGACATATTTATAATATAGTAAGTCAGCCTACCCCATACCTGTTTAATTAAGTAATAATTAAGAACAATTTTAAAACTTCATGTTTTTTTTTTTAAATTAAACATATTTATTAAAGATAAGTTAACTCACTAAATTAAATAGTAATTAATTTCATCTAACTATAATTAAATTAATATTTTTCTTGTATTAATAATAAAAGAAACAAACAAAAAAAAATGGTCACCCTAATTTACTTAATTAAAAATACCGATAATTAAGGTTTTCAAAATACCACGAAATTATCTAATTATAATGCAATGTTGTGACCGTTGATCTTGGATAAAATTTAACCGATATTAATAGAATGTAGGGTGAAAATGAATAAGTATTGAAGGATTAAACGTCATATGAATATTTAAAAAAAAATAACAAATTTAAAATAATTATTAGAGCTGAATATTCATATTACGTTTAATATGTAATAAAATGACAGGTATGCATTTTCAAAATTTGGTTGATAAAATAATAAAACTCAACTTACAGTAACAGTAATGTGTCCATTGATGTCAGCTGGCGCCAGGAGACTTATAAGTAGGTTCGTATTATATTAAAATAAGATCAACCAAAACCAAAGCTTAAGTGTATGAGGTAAGTTGTAATGGGTTTGAATGAAAGTTAATGTGTGTTTGATGTAATATCTGTATGTAGGATTTTGAATAAGACTTTTGTATTTTCAACTCAAAGAAATTTAGGTGACCATAGGCAATTAAGAGTTTTGAGAATTTAAAATTTAGGAACTTAAAAAATTATGTCGAATTAGGAAATTAGAGATTTAAAATTCAGGAACTAAGAAAATTTTAGATTTAGAAAATTGGAAACAAGATAATAAGAATTAGATAAATTTAAGTTTTTGAACTATAAAAAAAAATAATTTTAAATAATCGATGGAAAAGTAATGTATCTGCAGTTTTGATGATGATGGATTTAAAAAAAATAAACGATTCAGAACCAAAGTGTAAATTTTTAATTCAGCGTAAATCTAATCACGCGAATAAAAGCTTGAATAGAAAGATTGGTCTTCGTATTTCTTTGTTCGGTATAAATATCAGGTTCTTATTATGCAATTTCACAATATATTGGCTTGTTTGAACGTTGCCGCAGGATATTCAACTTTTGTCCTGTGTATATTGAGTTCCTTGAACTATCTTAGCCAACAAAAATTTACTGATGCAACAATATACATATGTATGCAAATTGCTAAAAGTTTTCTGTACCAAAACAACTTCGTTATTCACAAAATTTAAAAAAAAGAAAATATGAGATTCTTACCAGTAATATGGAATAAGTTTCTTTCTTTTCCTCTTGCGTTCCAACACCATTTCCAGAAATCACAAGGAATTCGCAAAGGTTGAATAAATACAATTTCCACAGACTGTTTTATCGAATCAAAAAAAATTAATATGTATTTTTTCAAGTTTTGAAGTAAATAAAAAAAAAATCAACAAAAAACATAATTATAATATAAATCTTAAAAATGTTTAAATACAGTAAATTTCTTTACACCCAAACGACGATGAAGTGTGCTGAGCAATATTGTTTTTCTTCAAATGTTTTTCTTATGACATTTACTATTCGATGAGTTTGTTCAATTTAGAAATATCAATAAAAAATTCTTAATAAAAGCAATATATATATATGTGACAGTTCCAGTTAAAAGGGACTTATGGGCCTATGGGCAAAAATTGAGTTTTGGTGAAAAACGATGTTTAAGTTATCAAGTTTTCATTTTTTCTTATCGAAGGTGTATTTTAAAGCTTACTTATGACAAAAGTAATGAAGTTAGAAAACTGCGGTTTGCGTCATTAGAAACGGCGTATTGTCTATTTTAATAACCACCAAAAAAGTAAAACTCGATTTTATCATCCAAAGGTACCTTTTAACTGAAACTGTCACATATATATTTACAGGTCTGTGATCATGAGCTTAGTTGATGCTTTTCATCCTGGTGCGTGCTATGATTAATTTTTTTGGAATACCAGCGAATTGCGACCACATCTTGAGCAAAAAATAAAAAATAATATTGAAATAATTTGTAACAATTTTTTTTACGCAAAGGGAAAAAACATGCCACGTGTACTTTTTGTTTACTTTGTTATTATCAAATAAACAAAAAAAAAATAATATTTTAAAAACTTAAAAAACAAAAATAGTTAATATTCAGGTACTTCAAGTATATATTTAAGTAACGAGTTGTATATTTAAAAAAAGGGGAAAAATCAATTTATTAAAAAGAAAACTTATAATATTCTCAAAAAACTAAAAGGAAAAACTAAGCAAAATAAAAACAATAGTTTAAAAAATAGTTTAAAGCACAACTCCCTTGCAATTTTTTGGCGGAATTATTATCAAAATTTGTCATCACATTGTCCCTTTAATTGCCATTCGTAATACCTACTTTTACCCCCGGGGAAGAGTTTTCCATTTTCGAAGTCTGTTGAGAATATGGGAAAAGGAAAAAAAGAGAGAATTTTCCCGGTGAGAATTTATTTATAATAGCGGTACAGGGAAAAGGAAAAAAATTTCCGGGGAATTGTTATTCATAATTGGGCTGTATATAAAGGGAGATCACGATGGGTAGTGCAAACGATGCAAATGCTGGCAAAATTATACGCATTTGCACAACACAACAACAAAATGTACGTAATTGCAATTTGCTTTGTTTTAAATGTAACCCCAGGTCTACACTAAAAATAAATATCTCAGCATGTTGGCAATAACGTCGGCAGAATAACAGAGCAATATTTTTTATTGCTCAGCTTATGTTAAAGGCATTGGCAAACGTATTTATGTAAACTCATAATTAGAAAAAAACAAGGAAGAAGGTGCAGTGTAAAAACTAGCGCTATCATGGATAAATTATTTTTATTCATATAAATTCTTTCTTATTCGACTTTGTTTAAGCTTGGTCTTTTTATTATATAAAAATATTAATTTTAATCATTTATTTTGTTAAAGTAAAATTATTATTTTTATATAAAAAATAACTCAAAATTAAACGAATTAATATAAATTTAAATAATAAAGATAGAATAAGAAAACAATTATATTAATAAAAATAATTTTATTTTAGTGTTTATTAAATTCTTCAATATAATTATTTTACTACAATTATAATTTAATCTCATTTCACAAATTTAATTTCTTTCTCACACAATTTGTTTCTATTTTTTTTGCTTCTTTTTTTCCTTCTTTTTGTTCATATGACAACCAAATTTGATGTTCTAGTTATGTAAGCATCAATTGTCAATGAAAATGGACTAACAATTATTGCAAAAATTGCCGGAAAAAAATATGTAAAAGTGCTGTCTAGATTAAAGATAACACAATTTTCACATTTACAGCAATATATGTGCCAGTTCTCACACGTCAAGTTTGACAAGTCAAGTCTTGAGCTTTTAGGAGAGAAGCGAAAAGAGAATGCCATTTCTTTTTCCCTCTCTCCTAAAAACTTAAGACTTGACGAGTCAAACTTGACGTGTGTGAAGCGGCACTATGTTGCAATATTTATCTCTGGTATAGACGTGCTGTATACAATAACATTTGACATATTAGGCGTCATATTGTTTTTTAATGAAGCTTATAAATTTAAATTTTCATTAGTTTTAATATAAAATAGAGAATTACATTTAAATAGCTTAAAAATAAATAATTTACTTTAAATTGCTTGCGTATAATTGTAAACAAATGCAGATTTTTTACAGTGCTGTCAGGAGTTTTTTCTGTTGCCAGAATAACTGTTTAAAAAAATAGCACATTTCCACAAAAAATAAAAGTGAATGCTCACGATTAATTAGAATATGCACTGCAAATTTGCAATGACCATCGTGATTTCCCTTATAGTTTTATCATTTTGTATTTTTTTTATAAGAAGTGGGGGTTATGCCCATAATTTCTACAAATAGATATCTAGCTGTGTATAGATATCTATGGTCTTCATAATTTTAAAACATATTTCCTACCTAAGGATTAAAATGTTTTACACAATCGATTTTCGATACTTATTTCACGTAGGCAAAGTTAACGTTAAAATTACCAAAATAGTGGTACCGGAAAAAATGCAAAGCTCCCTACGGTCAACTCTCGTAATGATATAATAATTGTGTTTTAAAAAGAAGTAAAGTAAGTAAAAACGACACAGCGTAAGACACTTTGCACTGCTAATATTTTTCTTTCTGTTTTTCATAAAATTATCAAATTGATCCAGGTAAATATTATTTTTTTCATTGTAATTAATTTAGTTGCCAATTTACATGAAGAAATGCTATTTCCTGACCTGCCAAAAGTCATATAAAATTAATATTTTTCTTTTGTTGGCAAAAATTTGAGCTTAACAACTTCACACGTTTAAAACTTTTGCTTCCTTCAAATAAAAAAAAATTGAACATAAATTGAAAGGACCAAAAAATAGGAGAATATTAATTTATCTTACATGTTTTTCATCTGTCAATTATATTTACGGAAATTGTTTTTAAATTAAGAAGAGATGAGATGTGTATTTTCAATTTGCTGTTTTATTTTTCAACGACACTCTGAACGTCCGTTTTATAATGAATGTTTATTTGTCACGTAACGAAAAGAACATACACAAACAAACATTTGCTTAAGTAAACATTACCCAGCGGTAAATATTGAAAGGACCGCAAGTGGTAGGCCCTTTTGCCATCAGAAGTATGACTCCTAGAAAGTAAAATTTCTTTTTGAAAGATCTTTTTAAATATTTAGAGAAAGAAATTTGTTTAGTTTTATTTTTTAGTGACCTTCGTTACTCCCTTCTCTGGGAAGGGAAAGAAGTTTTTTAATTTTATATTCTTTATTTTCCAACATTCTTAAAAACAATTTTATACATTTCTTTTTGAGCCTGATCTTCTTTTTACAACGGGTTTTAATTTTTTTGATGCCTCTAACGGTCTCGTATCTCTTATGTACACATACACACAGAAAAAAAATTACAAAGTTAAATTAACTTGGCGAAATGTTGATTGAGAATCACAGTAAATTTCTGCAAAAGTATGCCCTTTATTTAAATTTTTAATTATTTCATATTAACTTTTAATGAAAAATATCAAAATAACATTAAATCACGTTTTTTTATATTATTCACGGTTTAAATAACATTGTTCAATATTTAATCCATTAAAACCTGTTTAACATTAAAATCAAAAGTTTATCTTGTTAAATTAACATGCATACATACTTAAGTATGTAAATTTTTTATTTTCATGTTTAAAATATGTTATAAAAAGAAGACAATTTCTGTATTATTTAAATTAAAATTATTTAGTTAAATAGTACATCAAGTTTTCAAAGACGAATGATGATGAAACCCTTATCGGACGATTCTGCTGATGCTTCTGTTGATAAAGGAGAGGATTGTTATTTCAATATAAATAACATTTTGTTCTAACTTTACTGCAATTAACATAAATTATAGTTATTTAAAAAGAAAAAAATGTTGTTCGCAAGTTATTGTAAAATCGGGTTGAATTAACATGAAAAACTTATGAAGCAAAATCATAACCGAAAAATTAAAAATCAACCTTGTTTTCTACGTTTTTAACTTGATTTTCTGTGTGTATACTTTGCAGATCTCCTGTTCCGTTGTTATACCCTTCACCAAAAGTATTCCGTTTGTAATTTCTACAATATTCTTCTAAGACCCTATAAAGTATATACATATATACTGGATCCTTATGAGAAGGAAAGATCAAATCCGGTTGTCCGTCTGTCTGGCTGTCTGTTGAAATGGGTTTTCCGATGCCCCCATTTATGATGGGGGCTTGGTTGGTATATATTTATGTTAGGTATTTTTTTTACTCTTGCTATTGAAATTTAGCCAGATCGGTCCAAAAATGGCTAAGATATGAGCAAAAAACCACGACTACCTCTAACTTGTTCCAAAAATCCCTTGTTGTTGTTGTATTTTTATTACTTTTTTCTGTATATCTGGCGAACGGCAAGAGCGAAAGTATCCTACAAAATGTGGGCGGGATTGGAAAAGTGGGCGTAATACCTACCGTACAAAAAATATCAAAAATTATATAAAATCTGAATTTTTGGACTATCATATGACTTATGGTTACGCCTTATATATCAAAAGATCGGAAATCTGTGGTACACTGATAGAAAAGGCATCATAACGCTGATGTATTTTGGCATCAGTACTATGACAAGTGTCTTCGTTTTTGACCCGATGACACTTTTCATCATTGTGATGACAACCTTAACATCACTTGGCAAAAGTGTATTCAGGGTCAAAATGAAATTATGTCATCAATGGGATGACACATCGGCATCATAGAAATGACGAACATGTCCTCAGTTCGATGTCGAAGTAACATCGGAGAAGGGACACATTAGCATCAATTTAATGAAAGTTTGTCATTAAGTCAAAGTCATTTGAATTGACTTTAGTCAAAGTGAGAGAATATTATTATTTACTTACCCGTTACATATGTTTGTTTCACGTGTGCTGAATTATGACCTTTGTTTACAGAAGAACTCGAAGTAATAAGACACCAGCACCATGCCCAATATGGGTTTCGTAATCATTATACTTTAAAAATTTGTTGTATTTAACTAAATAATTTAAAAAAATAGTTATGGATACTTAAGGATGAGAGAATGAATGGATTTTTGTTACAACATTTAATAGCGAACTGAACTACGACCGAGTTAAAAACTTAATTTTCTACCGCAAAAAAAAAGAAAACGCGGCGAATATCAAACCCGTAGAAAAAAGAGTAATAATTCACGATATGCATAATTCAGGATATGCTGAACGAGTCAGAGCCGGAAATTTAGAAACAAAACTATAATTTTTTTGTTTTAAAGAGTAGTACTTTAAACAATAGTCATAAAATAGATGACACGTAAAAAATGTCAAAATTGTACGAAGACGTTTGCCATTGGATTGATGTTACTTTTTGCATCATTGATGCCAATTGTAGTAACATTGATAACACAATTCTGATGTTAGGGCATCATCAATATGAAGATAATGAGATACGAAAAAGTTATGACCAAAATTAAATTTTTTTTAAATATGCTTTATCGGGAACCAGAGATTTACCCGAGTCCAAGTTTTATATCCCAAGTTAATGGAAAATTTGTTCTTTAACATGTCGGTATATAAATCTGTCCAACGGCTGAGTTATAACCAAAATACGGAAATCCCAAAAATTACTCTTTATAATTAATTATGTCTCTTAAAATATTTAATAGCACGCACACATGTGCAGATAATTAAATGCAATTAAGCGATTTATACTACATACATATTTAAATAAACATATATTTAGATATACGCATATATCAACTTCCGTTCTTTCCCAACCATGGGGAAGGGTATATAAGATTTGGCATAGCCGAATATAGCACTCTTACTTGTTCTTCCCAAGCATGTATAAATAAGTACACTTACGTAAACGTTACATTGCCTTGCGGATGAAACTAATACAATTAAAATTTTTCTTGGTTTTAATGTTTTGACTGTGAAAATATATATTTAAAGGATAATATTTCATCGACGAACATGACCCAATTCAACAAGCTCGAAAAATTTTGAATGATGGCTGCCATACACGCTTTAGGATGAGATATGGCAGTGTTTATTTGGTTAGAAGAGCGCTAATCTCCCATGTGGACAAGAACCGTGATGAATAGAGATTTCGTACGCCATTGGCAGGACGTAGACTTAAGAATTAAATTTAGGTTAGGTTAGGTCGAAAGGAAGACGAAGCATCCAATATGCAGGCTCATATAAGTATGATGTTGCATCTTTGAAGCTTCGTTCTTCTTTTCGACCTAACCTAACCGTTTTAAATTAAGAATATATTTATTTTTGTTATTTCATATTCTTGATTTATAAGGATTGTGATTATGAATACTAGAAGAAATTAGAAGTTTATTTTATGATCACACATATGTTTTTCATGTAAAAACAAAAAAAAAATTTTATTAAATATGCGTTTAACCGAATAATAGCCAAATAATGTATTTCCATATTAAAAACACACCAAATGACTTTAAACTCCTTAAATAAGCGTTTTTTGGGTAAAATTGTTATACAAAAAACACACATTTTCCTATTACTTCAAAACGAAAACAAATAGTTTTGTTTTCATCATTCATATTTTTAATCAACAATCAATTTTTCAAGAAACATTTAAATCGCTTGTTATACCTTCAAAAAGATTTTTAAAGAAAATTTCGCTCAGTTTGTGATCAATCGTATATTTTTTAACAAAAATCATGCGAAAATTTATGAAAAGTAAAACGCTTGCAAATATTTTCCTTACGTAAAGCTCATTTTTTAGAACAAGATCAAGCATATGTACAAAGAAATTAAAATTTTTGTTTCATTTAAAAATAATAAAATGTTTTACATATATCAAGGAATCTTGGAATGGTTTATTATAAATTGTAAGAATATTTTTTCTGTGACTTTTTAAAAATTTATTTAGTACATAAATTTAAAGGCAGAATGAGTCTTGACATTCTGTTTCTGTTCCGTGCTGTTCTTTTTCGAAATTGTAAAAGTTACTTTTTCTGTAGCAACTTATCATCCATTTATGATTTATTTATTATTTTTAAATTTTATGAATTCTTAAAATCAAAAAATAGTTTATTTCAATAAAAATATTTATTTTTTATTATTTATTTTGCTGTCACTTACAATTACTTAACAAGTTTTTGATGTTAACAAACTGAAACACAACAGATAGAAAAACTAATCAATTTTTACAGGTTTTTTAATAACAAAAACAAATCAGCTGATTCGTTACAGAACGGAAAGTAAAGACTAACTGAGTCTTTATTCAACTTTTTACAATAAAAAAGTGAGAAGAAAAATATGAATAAAAATATGTAGTAAATATATTGTAAAATTGTGGCTTTACCAACTGGCAGCTCTTTCCTTTTAATTTCTATTTTGCTTGTATGTCTTTGAATATAAAAGTAAAATTTTTATAAGTCATTTAAAAAAACCCTTTTTGTAGGTATTTAAATCGTACATCTATCGTACAAATATGTAATGCCTTTAAACCGTCCTTTCTTAAAAAGCGTTCTTAAAGGCATGCATTAGAAGGGCTTTTAGAATTTCTGTAAGAAGAAGGGAGTGTGGAAGGCCTTACACATATGTAAAAAATATATGAGTATGGAATGCGGCAAGGAGAATTTGTGTCTGATAAATAAGGCCATCTATTAGGCCTCTTTACTCATTCTTTTAACCGCTGGGTATAGAAAAAAAGGTATAAAAGCAAATTTATGTCAGAATTTGAAATGGTATTTTTTAGTTAGTGTTGATATAAATTTGTATATTAAAGAAACTTTATGTTCACAAAATGGCTCGGAAATGCTAAATTACAGATACCATTGTAAATTTGTTTACAAATTTAGTTCTTTTACTACGTTTATTTAAAATTTTTAATCCCAGGCACTGGCAGATTAGAACAAATATATCAAATTCCATTCATGTGCTTAAAGAAATCTTAACTCTTAAGTAGACACCTAATTTCTTTGGCACAAACTACCACCTGGGCCTGGCTGGGACCACTAGTATTTTGTATGGAGTTTTTGTGGCTATAGAAAAAACTAACACTAACGAACACCTGGGCGAGGCTGGGACTACTTTTAAATGTATGGAGTTTTATTGCAAAAGCAGGAACATTTTGTCGGGAAATGGAATAATTCTTCGAAAAAACAATAAAGAAAGAATTCCTATGTATTGCGTATGCTTTTTGAAACGTTTCATTTTGATTTTATTTACTGCACAACATATATAATAGGGCAGACAGAGCCAGGCTAAGCACAGGTGTAAAAACATGTCACAATTTTAATTTGGCCAATTGCGACGCCTGCGGTTTTTACACTTTTTACTTTGATTGAGGAATACATAAAGTTTCGTTCTAATATACTTTATAGTTATATAAAAAAAAACTGGAAAAAAGTCATAAAATGCCTGGCCAGGCCCAGGTATACACTTAAAGGTTAATCATTTTTTGTAAAGTACTTAATTTTTTATTCCCTCGACACAGAAAAAAAATGAAAATTTTAATTAAAAAATTTATGATATGAATTAAAAAATTAATTAAATTTGCACCAGTAGACAAATTAATGGTATCAATTAAATATTTTTGATATTAACAACATTTTCTACAATAATTTTTTTGATATAAGTAAACGTTTAATTAATGTACTTGATTAAATTTTTAATCAAAACTGCATTTATTTTTGATTAATAGTTTAATTGAAATAAAAATTGGCAAACATTTTTTCTGTGTAGTATGACAATGTATTTTTTGGAAAAACAAGTCAAAAAGTTTAAAAAAATTGTATCGTCTTTATAAGATTAATATTCTTAATATTTTTTAAGTATGTATTTTCATTTGTAACTGTTGTCATTGTTGCCCCAAGGTGCCCTTTCCGTTAGGGTAAAGAAAACAGTGAATTTCAATTTAAAATTGATATGCAACACAACTCATTTTGCTCCCTGAACCCACACAAACTTATAAGAAAACAACAAATATCCATACTGTTGCCAGACTTTTATAATCAGGAGTTAAAATTTACTCCCTAATGCTGTTTGGCATTGACTAAGAAAAACATGTATGATAAAGAAGCAGGAATATGTTTGAGTAAACCTTGAAACGAAAACTTAAAGCAAACATTCATTTAACATGCCTAAAGACCATACAAAGGACACACTCATATAATCATCTACTCTGTTTATCATATTCTTAAAATTCAACGCAAGAGAATGTCTGGATTCCACGGGACTGCTTGTCAATGTATTCTAGAAAAAACAAAAACCAAGAAAAATAAAAGAAAAATTGGGAACATGTTACAGGAGTACATTATAATATTCAAAACATTTGTCATCTTCCTACAGCTACTCACTCGTTCTCCATATATTTTCCCTATTCCTTTAAATCGCTTACTCGCTGTTTGACGTGGAACTCGTAGCATGTGTCATTTCTTTCGATTTTCCATTTTCTTGTTATAATCTTATTTCTGCTGCGTTGCTAAAATAATAAATCATCGTAGGAATACTGCGTTGGCTGTCTGGTTAATCCTGTTGTATAATATAACGATTGGAATTTAGAGTTGAGAATTTGCATGGAAAAATAAAACTGAAATGAAGAAAATTTACGAGAAATAAAGAAAATTTTGCATATTTCTATACTATAAATTTTTATTATTTATTTAATAAGAGTTACAAACACAATTATAGATTATATTCTAACTTAATTAACCGAGCAATAGTAACGTTGAACGAAACAGACCAGAGTCTCTGGCGGGCATCAAACCCGGACCCTCCAAACTGATAGACTAGCGCAATATCAACTTGACTACTGGGCACCCAAATTTAAATTTAAATTTTTTTTTAAGTATAGAAAGTTTTTGATCCAAACCATAATATATAAAGTCATATAAAATACAAAAAGGCCTATAATCATTTTTAAAAAATCCTCAGCAGAGATGACAAACTAAAGTGATGAGTCTTGTGAGATTCCCTCTATAATAAAATGTGCTAGTTGTTAAATTAGACAAGCCGGGCACATGGCACACAGATGGATTTGTCCATATAATGTTTGGCAAAAAATATAAGGAGTGCTCGTACAATGTTGAAATTTTGCTCTGAGCTTTGGGTTAGCTCAATTAAGAAAAATATAAAGTTTCATCAAAATTGACCACGTCCTCTACCCACCCACTCCACAAATTTAGGAATAATATTATTTGAGTATAAACAAAATGAGTAAACTCTTAAACTCATTTTAAACTTTTTTTCATCAATTATCATTTCTTTTACAACATCATTACGTGGTTGACGTCTTATACTACTTATATAGGGATCAGATGATGCAAGCAAACGATGCAAAACATCAGTATTTGTTGCAGTTCTACTACATTTTCTGGAAAACATTAATCTATAATTTCTGTAATCCTTATTACGTGCTTCTTCCGCTTCCTCGGAGAGCATGCCTATAGATAGCACTGCTGCTTCAATTATGTAATTTCCATGTATCAATACTTTATGGACAGTAGCTGGCATGAATTACCAATTGTATTTACGAACGAATAGCTCAGCAGTATCCCACGAAAATTTCTTAAACTTCCCCGTATCAATTTTTTGCCCACATGTAATTTTTTGGAGAATAATTCGGAAGCAATCTATTAGTATTAGTTCTTCACTAATACCTGTTATATCTGCTTCGAGAGCAGGATTCAAAACGAAACGCCTTTAAGTATTTCCGTCATTCGACGACCCAGTTTCTTGTTGTACAGTATCCACTCGCAAGTTCATGCGTTCTTTAAATGCTGCTTGAATACGCTGTTTGTTTTTTTGTTTTAATATCTTATTTTTGGATTCAATTGCAGACCACTTTTGAAAAGGCATATTATAAGATATATGGAGTATGCACTCCATAAACTTTATTCGAGCGTGTAATGATGAAATACCTAATTTAAAAGCTTCACTATCAATGGTTTTTGTTGATATTATATCCAAATGGTTAATTTCTGAGGGCTTCTGAGCCGTTTTGCCGTTTTGTCTGATCCGTTTTGCCATCTAGCATCGTGAACACTAAATTGTGTGTTACATTGAATTGTTTGCCGCATACTATAACAGTCGTATTTCCTAAAGCGATAATTTCGGACATTATTTTCTCAACAACAGTTAAGACTTTCTTTAGTCTCCTTAGCGAATTCAAAAGAAATTGGACGACAATATCTTGTTGATGATGGACTACTGTTACGCCAGTATTCCTCTTCAGAGGTTGCTCGTAAACTTAAGGGCACCATCGATACTAAAAGCAGGTTCTTGTCAGTAACATCAGGTACTAAACTTTGATTGTACTCTGAATGTCCAGAAGAGCCATCGCAACCCCACTTTGACATAAGAGTGCAATTCAAATTGACCATATTATTAATATTTTCGTGTGAAAAACTTTAAAATAAACGCTTAGTGGTGTGATCGATTTAACTTTGCAAATTTGCTGAGGCTTCTTTTTCTGATATTTTAACTTCACTGGGATAACACTTTTTCTTCTCATGTAGTACCTTTGCATACGGAGGTAAAATATTGTATCCCTCTTTATGCAAAACATATTTTATAGTGTCATACTGATACTTTGTTAATTCTGCATCCAGTAACAACGCCAGCGCAGTTGTGGGAGGAATATATGATTTCGATTTTAAATTTGAGCCTGCTAATGCACTTGCCATATCTAAATGTTGCTTGCTGTACTGGGACGCTAAATCAGCAGCTTTGTACCTCGCAATCGCCGAACTCGTTAGCTGGCCTTCCCATTTTTGTTGAACAACTAGGTTGCAGCAAGCGATACTTCAAATATATCTAAAAATGTTAAATTATATTCAAAGTACACATTATATATTTTTAGCCAAGTGTTATTTTTCTTAAAGAAATATGATTTGTTTCTGTGAGATTCGGCCCAACTTTTAAAAAAGTGGCTAATAAATCGCGTTTGAACTGATTTTTTCACAATTTGAATTTCATTAATAGTAAGCACCATGTTTTTTGTTTTTATGAAATCAGTTAATAAATCCAAATTATTATTGCAATTTATAAGTTCCTTGCACAATTCACTATATGAAACACAAAATGAACCAATTTTAAAAATTAGTTACGTTTAATAATTTTCTTAAACTTTTTTTTGGCAAATATTATTTCAAATAATCATATGGTTTTGTTTTTCATTTTTTGTTATGCACTTTTTCGATATTGCTGTCAATCAGTTATTAAAAAGTAAAAGTAAAAGCCTAAAAGTATACAAAACCTTTTATTGTTAATATGCATTGCAATTTATTGTAAATATTCACAAAAACTACGTGAGTTTTATTACAAAATTTATAAGTTTGTTCAGCGATCGCAAAAAGTCGCAGAATTTTTTTACATAAAATGAAAGAAAATATTCCAAACTTTCATTTAGTAGTATTACTAACACGGAGGTAGACCGAGCTAACTTTTTTTTCTAATGAAAACTGCAAATGCTATATTTTTTGGAGTCATTTTGATTTGCTCAAATCTCTTAAACTATATATGTAATTTAAATAATTTTTCTTTCTTATTAAATTTAACATACTATATTTTAATAACAATGCTCTAAAACTATTGGTATCCAAACCATTTTTATTATTTAAACAACTGAAATGTAGTAAAATTTTCATCAGTTTTCGTTGTATAATATTTAGATAACTTTACCCCATTCTTTTTTATACAAAATTTTATTTTTTTTGAAAACAAATCATGGTTTTCTACTAATGAAACATTTCTCTACAGAATTGCATGATTAGATGTCTAATAAATAACTGTAAAAAAATAGACTTTTTGCCAAAAAAAAATACCACTGTGTGGCGTTTTAACTTAATTCGGGTACGCTGACATTTCAAGTGCTACGGCATTCCCTTACTACGAAGCAGGTTTCTAAGGGAGAATACAAAAAAATAACTGTATCTTAACAATCAGTATGTGAGGCCGATCGTTACATATAACAATTTTAATATGCGGTGATCAATGCGCTCTATAAAAAACGAAGATTTGGTTGTTAAGTGAAGTATTAGTCCGTTTCGATCTAATTTCAATACTTCGCAATCTTTAATGAAGATCAATATATGTACTTATATCATCTTCATCTTGGAGTTATGAGTATGAGTGCATCTTACCTTTCAGCAAATTTCAGTGCAGTCAATACCATAAACCAAGAACTACAGGACTAAATAAGTCTTAAAGAATTTTATTTCACTGGTCTTTCTGTACACAGAGAGAAACAAACTGTTGGTGTTAATGCCATATATCATTTGTTGCAACATAAAAAACATAAGTTTTACAAAAAAAAAAAACAACAACTTTATAGCTTTAAGTTTACAATAAGAATACAATAAAAAAAGGAAATTTAATTTTTCTCTCAAGACCTGGGATAACAATAACTTTTTAAGAAAGATTAACTATGCATTGGTGATAAGAATTCCAAATTTGCGATTTTTAACTTAGGACGTGAGCTTCGCCGATGTTGCAATATGCGCGAAATCAGTTTTACATTTTAATGCCATTTGTTGATCTATCGAATAAAATTATATTTCTTATTTAATTGTTTTGTTCAATGTTAAAGATTCTATGGAATTCAGAGACAGAGTAAAGAACTGCACGATACAAGAAAATGAAAGACTTGTCTCATTCGATGTAATATCGTTGTTTCCTAGCATTCCAGTTGATTTGGCTCTAAGCATTATTGACGACAGATGGGACGAGATATCTGAATACACAAATATGAGTAAAATATTGTTTTTCCGTATTCTTAAATTCTGTATCAAAGATAATCGCTACTTTAAATATGACAGCAAAATTTATACGCAGCGAAAGGGCTTGCAATGGGATCTCCAGCATCTCCGATAGTCGCAGATATTGTGATGGGAAAACTATTAGATAATTGTATGGAAAAATTGACTAACAAACCAAAAATACTCACTAAATATGTAGACGACCTTTTCAGTATTGTACTAGAAGATGACATAGAAGATATAATCAAACATAGTTTCCATAGAAGTATACAATTTACGATGGAAAAGGAAATTAATTCCAAGCTTCCATATTTGGATACTCTTGTAATAAGAGAGGATAACATCATTAAAATTGACTGGTATCAAAAACCAACCGCGTCCGGTCGCATTATTAACTATTTTTCTAAGCATCCCAAGAAAATAATCATCAACACCGCGAATAATCTGATAAAAAGAATATTAAATATAAGTGATAGGGAGTTTCACCATGCGAATATAAACCAAATACGACACATTTTACATTCTTACGATTTTCCAAGAAATATCATTGAAAAATTGATTCGGGAATATGGAAAAGATAAGGCTCAAAGAAAGAAAGACAAAGAAGAAGAAAAAGTTTACAAATCTATTATTTATGTGCCAAAAAAAACAGAACGTTTTGAAAAATCAAAACTTTTTAATGGAGAAAGATATAGTATGGCTTACAAAACCTTCAATACACTAGAGAATTTATTTAGTAAGACAAAAGACAAAGTTGACAACCTTGAAAAATCAAATGTTGTATATAAAATACCCTGTAATGGCAACATTGCCAATAAATGTAATATGGTTTACATTGGGACAACTAAAAACAAACTTAAAACACGATTATCCGGACACAAATCAGACCAAAAATCTCGAACTTATGATGTTACACTGTGCAGTTGAAAATCACTCTCCAGATTTTGATGGAGCACGAGTTATTGACAGCGAGAATAATTACAAACGCCGCTACATGCTAGAAGTACTCCACATTATAAATACACCAACAAAGGAGAGAATTAACTTTAAGGCTGATCTCACAGAGAACTGTGCAGAGTTCTATCGTCATTTAGTTAATAAGAACAAAACAACCCAGTGCAATAATTAATATACCTAAAGTGCAATATCAGAAGAAGTAGTGCTAACTACCTTTTTAATGTTTTGTTTTTGAAAAAAATTGTTTAAATTATATGTAAGCATAGTTTTTGTTGCATTGAGTGTTTTTTGTTGTTTATCCTTTTTTGTTTTGTGCGTAATTTTCTTATTGGTTTTATTGTTATTGATGTTGTGTATTCATCTGTTTTTATTTATTTTTGTAGCTTTAACCCTGATGATGCTACTCGATGTTTTGTAGCGAAATATTGGAAAAATAAAATATGATTTTATAATAAAAAAACAAAAAAACCTGGACCTCGAGCTTAATTAATTACTTCTTTTTTGTTTTGTGTTATTTCTTAAAATTTCGGTTGATTCCATCTGGCTTAATGAAAAAATTCCCGATTAAAGTTTTTCGTATTTGTTTAAGATAGAAAAAATTTTACTAGTTTACACCACTCCCTTAGAATTTTACAATTTTCTCATAGTTATTCCACATTGTTTCCATCGAGATTGGGTGAGTGTGTTTGATTGGCCTATTAATGGCGTTTTCTTTTCTAAAAAAAGTGTCCCATAAGTGTTACATGGGATCTGGCAACATTTTTTAATGTTAACCTGATTTTTAAGAAGTGTTGTTTATTTTACGCTTACAAAAGAACACAAGTTTCGGCATAAAACAATAAAGTACAATTATCGTTAAAAATTTGGAGCTTATTTCTAAGTAAAAAAAACTTGAGAGACGATCTAAAAAAATAATTTACTTTTGCTGATATAATAACAAAACCAGCTGTTAATCTAGTGCTACACTAATGCCTCTTTACTTAAAATGAGTGTTGATCATGTAGCATTTTTTTCTTTTTACGGGGAATATCTTCAGAGAAGAACACGTTGCACTTTTAAAACAGAACACATTTTTCAGAAAAGAACATAAAGAAATGTAAAAGGCAGAATAAATGCAGAATATTACTCAGAAAAGAAAACGCCATAAGTATCAAAATTTTCGTATGCTCTATTTTATTTTGAATTCTTTAAGTCGTCCTTTTATCCTCCCTCGTTAAAAAAAAAACATACTAAAATATTATAAGAACTGAAAAATTTCTCTAACGCCATAAAATGAAACTATCTAAAGTGGTCGTTCATACATGCAACACTTTTTCAAACTTTTGTGGACTTTTTTTTGGCGGACAAAACAAACCTAAACAAAATATTATTACAAAAAAATATGAAAAAATAGAAAAATTAAGCAAACGAGTAGCTACTGGAAATGGCTTTGAATCACGTTAACAATGTAAATAAATAATCTCAAAAAAAGGATACTTAAACAAAGCTGAATGATGCAGACGATGGGTTAGAAATAATAGTTTTTTTTTATATATTCCTTGGTAAAACATATAAAACACATAATTAGTGGCACGATTTCCAGACCGCACGCGAAAGTATCACATTCATATCAACCAAACAAACAAAATGAACAAAAACGAAAACACAAATTTTGTAATATGAGAAAAAAAGCAAGCCGGATATAATGAAAATTAAGTAGTGAAAAGTCGCGCCAGACACATTGAATGCGACGTATTTTGTTGAATTCGGCTCATTTACACGCAGTTAAAAAGATACACTCACACTTACTTAACCATACACAATCTTGCATGTGTGCTTTTGATGTTTTTATACAGTTACCAGCAGTAGTATTTTGTCCTTGTGCTTCTTTTTTTAATATATTTTTTTTGTTTGGGAAATATTTGCTTTATGTTTAAATCCCTTAACCATCATAAAGTTTAATACTAGCGACCATTAGTTACATTTTTATGCGTACATCATTAAAAAAAGAAAAGAGAAATGAAATAAAAACAATACCGAAAAAAGAATGAACAACTTAACACAGAACAATAGTTAGTAGTAAAGCAAAGTAAAAATACCATAAACAAGCATTTTTGTAGCATATATTAGCTTATGTACATATATCTTGCTTTGTGTTCTTAAGTGGATTGAAGTTTGTGCGTTAGTAAATTGATTGTTCAAAAAAAGGTCAGTGTTACTATTTAATTCGCTTTAATTATTTAATTAGACTTATGACTTAGTTTTGTTGGATATTTTTTCAAAAATACTTCACTTAACACTGACAAATTGCATTGGCATTCATTTAAAGATCTCTTGGTTACGATGTAAAGGCACTATTTTCCCTTAATTTACAGAGGCTCACATCTTATTAAATGCAGCTTATGCTTTTTTCTTATAAATAATAAGGAATTAATAATTGGTATCATATTAAAGATAAAAGCTAGTTTAGCGAAAAACCTTAATTTATAAAAATCAAATGCATTAAAATAACTTTAAAAAAACAGAAAACAAAAAACCACTTATTTTTAATTGAACCATGGAAAGATACACAATCGAGCAACGCCTTAATGTTGTTCAGGCTTATTATGCGTTCAAATTAAAATGTATATCTTGCACGTCGTAACTTTTTCGGTCCATTTAATCGTCCAAATGTGCGTACAATCGGAAAATCGTGCAAAATTTTGTGCAAACCGGATCTGTAGGAGATGTGACAACATTAGTGCATGCTCGTACAGCTCGTACAGCAGAAAATATTGCTGCTGTTCGCGATAGTGTAGCTGATGAGCCGTCCATCTCAACTCGTCATCGTGCCCAACAATTGCACCTCTCACGCTCGACATTGATCTACATTATGCATAAAGACTTGCAGTAACACGCTTACAAGGTGCAATTTACTCGAAAACTAAAGCGTCTTGACTATTCCAAACGCTGTCAATGGTCAGAATGGTTGCAAGAAATGGCAACAGTGCATGACAAATTTTCAAAGAATACGAACTTTTTATGGCCCGAATTGGAAAATATGTATGTGGACGATATGTGGTTTTAACAAGACACTTGCCACACAGCTACCCAATTAATAAAAGTTATCATTTTGCGAAGCACTAATGGAACATTTAAAAAACAAGCGGACAATTTGCGCTACGCAATAAGACATACAGAAATGCAGTAAAGTAAGTGAAAGAACTCTCAACAAATTTTATAAAAAAAAAAACATTTCAAGTGCTATGGCATTCCCTTACTACGAAGCAGGCTTGTAAGGGAGAATAATAAAAAGTAACTGTATCAAAACGTTCAGTGTGTAAAGCTGATCGTTACATCCACCAATTTTTATATGTGCTGAATAATGCGCTTTATGTGACACAAATGTATTGATTCAAGGTGGGAACTCGCCATATAAAATTCATGTCTTCCGTAAGCGCAATGGTATGCGAAACTTTTACGTTTCTCCTTTACAAACCTGCTTCGTTGGAAGCTTCTTTTTTTATTGGGATTTTTCTAAGAAGGTACTTTTTTGTTAAAACTTAACTTGTTTTGCAAAACAAAGATTTTTATTAAAAAAAGCAACTTTGTCAACTAATAATTTAGAGAAATTGTTTTTGTTTTAAAAATGTTCTTTGCTTCGAAATATTATTATTCTAAAAAAGAAAAAATATATCAAATTCGTTTTAAAAAATGTTTTAACCAAAAAGGGTTATAAAATATCACTATTATCATTTTATGACGAAAATATTTTTTTGATTTCCTTTTATATATTTTTTTTGTTAAGCACTTTTTGGTCTTTGTGCTAAAAAAGATTTCTAAAAGTACTCTTTAATTAAATAACATAAACTTTGATAACAAATGACAAAGCTTTGACTTTTATAAATATACTAGCTGACCCTAAGCAAACAGTAGTGTTGTATTACCACACGATTTAAATTAAACATTTAACGAAATTTACGGCCTTTAAAATAAAAATCCATGGTATACCTATCATTAAGTTTTTTTTACAAAATAACTTACATATGGTGTAGATATGGGCTCAATCAAAAAAGAAACGCATGTATTTAAGGCAAATTGGAAATTATATTTATTTATTACTTCATCTTAAGGCCAGCGCACAGACAATGTTTTCTGTTTTTTTTTATTTGGTGAAAGAGCCATTTTCTGATTTTAGGTAAATCGGAAAAAGCGGGCGGGGCAAAATTTTCTTTCCGTAAAAACCTAAGATAAACCATGGCGATCATTTTGAAGAAAAAATCGTCCAAATCGGTCAAGTCGTTCTCCAGTTATGCGCTTAATAGAAAAAGTGGGCGTAAAAGAAGGCGTGGTAAATTTTTCTTTCGATGAAAACTTAAAGTTGATTAATACGAAGATTTGAAAGAAAAATTAGTCAACTCGATGGAGCCGTTTTCTGATTTTAGGTAAATCGAAAAAAGTGGGCGTAAAAGCGGGGCAAAAGTATCCTATGTCCGTCTCCTGGCTCTAAGCTACCTCCCTACCAATTTTCAGCCAAATCTGTTCTGCCGTTCTTGAGTTATAAGTGGTGTAACTAACACGACTTTCTTTAATATATATAGATAATATTTTATCAAAGTAACTTTTGGGAATACAAAATTTTAATTCACAAGATTTATTTTGTCGTACTTAATTTCCTATTTTCATTCTTGATAAAAATACTGAAATTTATTGTTGATGGAATAAGCTATTCCTATGATTCAAACTTCATCCAAAGATTTAGGAAAAACTAATGATATTAAACAAATAAAACTGTTAAGCGTATAAGAATTATAAGCAACAGTTCTACTTGTAACAATGTCAAAGTTTAAACAAAAACATCAACAATAAACAGTGAGTTTATCTTTTCTTATATTCCCCACTACAATTGGTTGAAATTCTTCCAACATCAATTGTAGTTGAAAGTAGGTAAAGAAAAACAAAATAAAAACAAAAACATGTTGCCGGTTTTGTTTTTTTAGCCGTGCACTTTCCAGTTTGTTATCAAAGTAACTTTTGGGAATACAATATATTGCTAAAAAAGCGGCACTTTTTGTAAAAAAAAAAATTTTAAATATATGTTTTACTTTTTGGCAAATCTAAAAGTTCAGAGACTACAAATGTAAAGTAAGCTTATTTAAAAAAATCCAATTTAAGGATCACAATAGTAATTTTCTATTAAAAAGCTCATGGTTTGAAGATTACTTTTTTGCACAGTATAACTGTTGTTTAATAGAAGTTATTTTTAGTAAATATATATTTTTTGTAATATAAAAAAATTTTTTTTAAAAAAATTTAGAAATTTATGTTTATAAAACGTTTTTATTGTTGTTGAGAAAAGTACTTTTTGTTGAAAAAAGTACCTTTTGTTGAAAAATTCACTTTGTTTTTAAAAATTTGCTTTTTGTTATAAAAATTTTCGTTTTGTTTAAATGTACTTCTTGTTAAAAAGAATTTTTTCTTTAATAAGGACTTTTTGCTAATAACTACTTTTTGTTAAAAAGCACTTTTTGTTAAACAGTACTTTTAGTAAAAATGACTTTTCGTTTAAAAGAACATCTTGTTAAAAAATTACTTTTTGTTAAAAAAGGACTTTTAGTTAAAAATAACTCTTTGTTAAAAAGGACTTTTTGTTAAAAAAAATAATACTTTTGTTTCCAAAAGTATTTTTTTTTTTCTAAAATAAATTTTTTCTAAATGAACTTCATGTTTCCTTAAGTACTTTTTGCTTTTAAAAGCATCTTTTTGATTAAAATGTATTTATGAAGGGTTTTCAAAAAAATCTCTACTTCTTATGGAGCATTTTGTTTATTAAAGAATTTTTAAACAATTTTTTTTTCAAAGATTTCTCTCCTTTTATTTTCTTCCTTTTGCCAAAAAGTATTTTTACCTGATTTTTCAACTTTAATATTAATAAACGAGAAAAACACAAGAAAAAGACAACAAAACGAATGCAAATGTTGGTTTGGTGTTATCTGGAGCAGAGCAAATTTATTCTATGACCCAGATAAAAATGATGGAAACGATTTTCCTGTTAAATCTAAATTTTATGTGAGTGTTTGCTTAGTTTTTTTCTGAAGCAGAAAATTTTTATGATTTTTTTACAGAATAAAAAACTATTTAAAAAAAGTAGGATTCATTTGAGGAGAAAAAAACAAACAAAATAATTTTACGGTTTTTGATTTAATACCTGCCGTTTAAGGTAAGAATCTGTTTAAAAGTTTGGGTGAGAGAAAGGGAGCGCAGAGCCATACAAATTTTTCATCAATTGTTAAACTTTCAAAAAGAATATAACAAAAATAAAAAAAAGGAAAAAAAAAGTTTGTAAATAAATGGTAAAAATGCTAATGAAATATGTGCTCAAGTTTAGATACATTTCACTTTTATTTTCTAATGGTTGTTGTTCCAGTTTTGTAATAAAAGTTATTCTTTTTTAAATTTTTTTCTTTTTAAATTTATATCATTTTTATTAGAAACAGGGTTTAATAACTATTTCCTTTTTAAACGGTTTCTTGTTAGTACAAGAACCTCAGTAAGGATTTCGGATTTATTTAAGAATACAATAAAAAAAAAATTTTATGATGGGTTTTGTAAAAAAGCGTTTAACAATAATAAAATAAATCATACTACATTTTTAAAGTTTCTACATCTTCAAAGTTATGATGAATTTATTTAAGGGGCTTTAATTCAATTTGTTTTAGTGAACAATTTTTTAAACTAAAACATGATGGAATTAACTTTTGTGTACAATTTAACTTTCTTTGTTTAGTTCCTTTATACTTTGTGTATTTTAAAACAGTTATTATTATATAAAAGTAATAGGAAAACTCAATTTTACCTCTCTATTGTTTTACAACACCCTTAGGCTTCCTGACTTTTTCATTTCCTTGTTAGACTTTTTCATGGTTGGATGGCTGGATTACGTGGTAGTTCACCTCGAGTAAGCAGTCAAAATGACTTCGTTTTGAGACGACCACACCACTCGTGAGATGCAATTTTGTTTAAATTGCATCCGTGAGGTAAGTCAGTAAGTTCTTAAGTCTGGACATAGAAATCTCCCTTAGATTGGATAGCTTGTAGTTACCCACGAATCTGTTTCCCCTGGCAGCTACGGACGGGCTTTACTAAAGCATGTGAAAGACTGTTTCTTCATTTTGTCTATCATAACGATTACCGAGTCGATATACATGCATGAAAAGGTTCGTAAATACTGTAACAAACTTGATAAATCCTTTCTATTGCTTATATTAGGATGTAGAGAGCATTTATGATCAAAACAGGGCCACATTAACGAGGCTACTTTGCATGTCTAAATCATTTTTCAGCATTTCTACGAATAAGCCTGATAGTACTCGGCGGAATCTCGACTAATACTTCATTAAAGTTGTATAAATTAGATACCAGTCAAACTAACTCGTCTACTTTGCAATACAATAATTTGCTCTGTGCACAGGGACCCAAACTAAAGTACTGTCGTGCAGACGACATCGCCTTCACAGTTCACTCTTGTTCTGTTACACCAATAAAGATAGCGTTTCTGTTTTCCAACTACCGACATGTTGGTGAAACAATTGTTATTGCAGAAAGTAAAATTAATAAAGTGGAAGCAAAAAACAAATTAAGGATTTTAAAATTTCAAATATTTTTTATCTGATCTGGAACTAAAGTGGGGTCTGAAAATGAATTTTGTCCAAATGCATTGGCATCTCCTCATACTTCGGTTGACGTTGAGAGATAATTTTCCGTGTACAAATATTTTTTGCGTCTGAACAGACAAAGTATTACTTTTAATAAAACAGTACTTATTTATTTAAACAAACAAAAATTTAAATTAGTTATTTAAAATTTTTCAAGATTTTTAAATAAAAATAGACTGAATTTAAGCCATAAGTAAGGATGAATATTTTAGAATAAAACATGCTTTTCCTTAAAAGAGAAAAAAATTCTAAAAAACGAACACAAAATTTAATTTTTTAAATAAAATATCACATTTTTTGTAGAAAAGGACCATGAGAAACATTTTTAAAATTATAATATTTTTTAAGTTGAAATTTCCCTGAAGATGAACAACAAAGTTGGTCGAAATATTGGAAGAAATAAATAATAAAAAGTAAAAACAAGCCAAGAGTTTTTTATTTAACTTATATTTACCTCAAGCCGAAAATATAAACATTACACACTTTAAAAGTGAAAATATCTACAAACGACCAAAACAATAACGATATTTTTTAAATAGCATCCCAATAAAAAATGGAACTTCCACCGAAACAGGTTTGTAAGGGAGAAACATAAAAGTTTCGCTTACCATTGCGCTTACGGAAGACATTTTTGACACATAAAGCGCGTTATACAGAGCATATAGGAATTAGTGGATGTAACGATCAGCTTTACACACTGAATGTTTTGATACAGTTATTTTTTATTATTCTCGCTTACAAACCTGCTTCGTAGTAAGGGAATGCCGTAGCACTTGAAATATTATTTTTTTTATAAAAGTTGTTGAGAGTTCTTTCACTTACTTTACTGCATTGCTGCATGTCTAATTGCGTTGCGCAAAATGATAAAATTTGTTATTAGGTAAAACTAAATTTTAACTCAGATCATAGTTTTCTATAAATCACAACATAAGATTCGTAAAAGTACTTACAATAAAATTTTAGCAATAAAGTACTTTTTCACTTTGGTGCGCTAAGAAGAGATACAAGGCTTAAAATAAAATTTAGTAGGCTTTCTCAAAACAACTTTCTAAAATATATTTAAAGTAACTTTTTACTAAAAAGTCATTTAAACTATTGGTACTTAAATGCTTATTTTTTTACTTAAAATACTTCTTTACCTTAAACTAAAGTTTTAATAAAAATGAGAGTTCGTATCTTTTACTAAAAATTTAACATTTTTTAAATAAAGTGCTAATAAAATAAAGGGTTTTTTCCAAAAAGTACCAACAAATTAATAAAAGTATAACATTCCTTTAGCTCTCTAGTTTAATTCAACTTATTTATTTTTTCAAGTCTTGTTGCATTACAGATTTGTGAGTGCGTGTGCGTTTGTTTGAGTTTTCTTTCTCAGCGTATCTATAAATTGTACTTACACTAAAATGTGGTTAGTCAATTGAAAATGTAAAAATATCTGTTTTCATCTCATTTTTCCATTTCTGTTTTTTTTTATGACGTTTCCGCTTATTACATCTGCACATGTTTTTCTCCCCCCGACTAATAACTGAAGCTTTTCCATTCACAATAGGGCTTGTTACATGGTTGGATAGTGATTATTCTCCATTATCATTTCGATGGTTTAGAATAATGAAAACAGTTCATGGTATTTGGAGAATATTAAATGGAAGAAGCAGCAACAGTTTTTTTCTGCTCCTCTGTTAATTTTTGTTTATGTGTTTTTTTTCAATATGTTTGTATGAAATCGGATTTTTGCGATTAGAGGGAGAAAAATCGTAAAAGTTTTTTATGGTTTAAATTCAAACCAATTTTGTAGGTCCTTGGTTTTTTTTTTTTTTTTTTTTTTTTTTTGAGAAAAAAGTTCAACTGAGCGTATGATTAATTAAAATTTAAAGATAAGCATCGCGTTTATGAAAATATAAAATTAAATTTAACTTAAATTGTCATTTTGCCCTTCATAAGCTTTTTTTAATTCATTTTCTCATATTCAGCCTTTTTTTTAAGAAAAGTTTTCATCCGGGCGTATGATTAATAAGAACTCTAAAATAAATATTGCGTATATGAAAATTGTAAATTAAATTTAATACTTTTATTCTAATTAATAAGGAATAATATTAAATTAAATTTAACTAAAATTGCCATTCTGCCCTCAAAGGTTTTCATAAGTTTTTTTTTATAAATAATAAAAAACTTTTAATTTCTTCTTTTTAGACTTTTTTTTAAGAAAAGTTTTCATCCTGGCGTATGATGAATTAAAACTCTAAGATAAATATTTCGTATACGCAATTGCAAATTAAGTTGAACTAAAATTGTCTCTTTGCTCTAAAAATTTTTGTTAAATCCTTCAAATGTTTTAAAATTTTTGTTTTAAAAAATAGAAAAAAAAAGTTGTCAATTTCTCCTTAGTGTACCATAAAAATAGTTTTTCGTTATTTATGATCACAATAATTTTCAGAAAAATATTAAGAATGACACAAAAAAACACATGCGGTTGTAATAAAATCCGCAGTAATTATATTTTTCACAATGTTTTTTATACTCGAACTCTAATGGAAACTGTTGTATCTGAAAACGTAAGCAGAGGTACACTCACAATATTATTCCAATAACTGAGTGTAGATTATTTAAGAAGTATTCCGCTCAGTAATTTTGAAAAAAATAAACATTTAAAATCCCAAGCAAATTTATTTTTAACTGATTCTAAAAGCTATAAAAAAAACTAAGTGCATATTGAAACGCACTTTCAGCTGCAGTTAATATTGTCCATTTATTAAGTAAATTTCTTCTTTATAAAATTTAAATGAAAATGTAATTTAAAGTAACGAAAAGTTAATTTAATTTTTGCTGTCAAAAATTCAATCGCGAATTCCGAAAAAACAAATGAACATTCAGTTGTTTTATAAAAATTAACTACCAAAAATAAATTTTTTCTTGTCTATAAAAACGATTTACAACAAATTTTTAAATTACGAAGGCATATCGGTCCTTATTAAATAAACAATATTATTATTATTTACTTGCCCCGCTACACACGTTTGTTTTACTTTTTTGCTACTGACCACGTTGTTTTCAGAAGAACTCCCAATTATAAGAAAAACAAGCGGATTGGTGTCTGCCTAGTATTTTTTAGAAATTCGGCTGTTTTGTGGAGCAAACGAATATAACTGATTTTAATAAAATAACTGATTATTCATTTGTTTTTTTTGCGGAACATGTAGATAATTTGTTTATAGTTAATTTATATAAAATAACTAAACATTAATTTGTTTCTACGGAACATGGAGTTTAATTTTTGACAGTAAAAATTAAAAGAACTTTTCGTTAAAAAAAATGAAAAATAAGTTGACGGGTTTTTAACTGAATTTTCATTTATTTTATATTATAATTTCAGTTAAGTTTACGTACAGAATATTGTGAGTGTACGGACTGCAAATAATGTAAATTTGTTTAACACACATACCGACAGACAGACTACATCTAGTATGTAGTAGCAGTAAAAGTAGTTTGTATGTACTGAAGATGTCTGATAAATTTTTTAGTACTCATGATCAAAAAATAAAATCGTAAGATTCCGATCTTAAAGTTTAAATTGCAAAAAATAATATTTTTGATAGTTATTTTCGTTAAAAAAATTGTAATATTTTTTATCCCAGTGATCAGTTGAGTGTAATGGAATTTTTTAAACAGTTTCTGCGGAGATTTTTATATAAGTGACTTTTTGGTTTCCAGTTTCCCTAATTTAATATCACTTTTCTTAAAAATAATCTCGATACTACTGCATAATTTGGATCACTCGATTCTTTTAGGTAGGTTACACACTTTCGAGCTTTAGTGGCAGTCAAGAAATTAATTTAGTTTACTAAAATTTGTGGTTGACTGAGAGAAACTTGCGACCACACTATCGAGCAAGCGAAAATTTGAGCAAAAATATCATTCATGTTCTCTATAGTTATTCTTTTTTGATGTTTATAACACGGTTTTTCGTATCAAAATACCAAAACAAAAACTAATTTTCAGTAAAATATTGTTAGGGCGAATTAATCTAAATACGAACATAATAAGTAGTTTGTCAAATTATAGACCGATCTATAAACGATTCGTCCTAAGCACAATTCAAAGATTTTACCAAATTTTATAAAATTATCCACAAAATTGCAACTTCTACTTTGCGGTAAAGGCTAACATGGGCAGATAACGAGCTATACGGACGGATGGACTTGGATAGATCACTTTAAAAAGAGATTCTGATGGTATACAAAAAGACTGCCTAGATTTCTATGTGTTACGCACAGAAGCAGAATCGTTTATAATTGCTTTTTCTTTAATTTTTCCCTGCAAATAATAGGACTAGTCCAAACACTCGTGTAAACTGTAGCCCAAAAGGGACTAGGACTATTCCAAAAGTAACTCAAACGTATGGAAAACACATGGTATATTTAACATTACGATGTCCTAGGGCAGGATCAAATAACCCATCTTTGGATTACAAAGGAGTACTCTTAAAACTACTCCATGGTATACTTCAGTTGATAAGTTTTTAAGTCGTTTGAAAACCAAATCATTTCGTTAAAAACGAAGACATGTCGTCTCACTACAAATCCTTTTTAACAATGACATAGTCCATGCCTGCATTACATTGGGCCAGTCCAGGGAGTAGTCCATTTGATCAAAATCTATCAGGTAATCCAATATCTTTTGCAGGGTTTGCTTACTTATGTATAAAATTTGAAAATTTAAAATAATAATTATCTTAAGTTACAACTAGCTTTGGCTTACAATTGTATAGTATCACGTTGGGTAAGCAGATAGACATTAAATACAGAAAAGCCACCTCTTAACTAAAATAAATTTATTTTAATCCCTTCGCTGCGTTTACATTTGACAGCATCTAAAAAATGGAACAAGAAAACAGTTGAAATAGGCGCTTTTTACTTAATATATGCTGCAAAAATGCTTTTTTAACTAAAGAATGCTACAAAGGATAAAATAAGCAAAAATATGCCAAAATTCATAAAAATCTCTAAAACGGAAAAATATATTGTTTCTGACTTTATGGGTCACACAAGGAAAACATGCAGTTGCATATTTACTGTTTTTCTGTTTCTAACTAAAAGAAAATCAAGATGTATATTCTTGAACAAAAACAAATTCTCGCCAATTGTTTTTACAAATTTAATTAAGCGAATTCAACGTTTGCTTATACATATTGTTTGGGGGTTGATTTTTTGTGGTTCTTTTTTCTGTTTTATGTTTTGTCGTCACTGGTTGAAACTAGAGTGAGAGTCATTGCCACAAAATAAGATCTTACAAGCTAAGTATTTTGAGAAGAAAATAAACAAAGCATAATGTGTGATAACTAAACCATTTAAGGGCCGTTAGGGAATACAGGGTGCTGTGTTGATTAAATTGGTTCATCATTAAACATTCCGGCCCCCATGACTTGGTGCAGGTTTACCATGGCTGTCGAATGGGTCCGGAGAACAAATACCCCAAGGCAGACATTTCGGCCACGACATGACCGACCTCCGTTTCAATTGCTCCGTCGCGGCGTATGAGTGAATATACGTCACTGCCAATCTCGATCTCTGCGGGAGTGTTTGCTTGCGGGTCTATGTCAGCCAGTTTTGTTGCTGAAAAGTCTTCGGTTGGGTCAGCAGTAATGGGTCTAGAATATGGTTTTCTCGGAAGTTCTTTGGTAACAAGAGCCGTGACTTTAGCAGACCACTTATTTTTCTCATTGTACGATCTCATCGTAAAGTTGGCAAAGGTGTGGCTGTTCTTCAGCATAGTCTTGATTTTATACTTGGCAACAAACGATTCGGATACCCTAGATACCGTCGAGGAGCGATTAATTATAGCCCTAGTGCTGATCCAGGTGTCGAGGCTTTCTTGGCAAATCCGGATAGAGGCAGTGGGAATAAAAACGAGGTTCCAATTGAAGGGAGGTGTGTCGGGGTCTTCATGTTTTGGGTCTGCGGTTGAACTACTCTCAAGGGTGGTGTGTTCAGGTTGAGTTGAACGTTGTGGTTTCGGCAATTGTTTCGCGCCATGAAGTAGGGTGTTATGACGATCGTGACAGATATGGCATCCTGAGGCACTTTTGCACTCTTCACGTTTGTGGGAGCGTGCCAAACAGTTGGTGCAGTATTTTTTGACCACAATAAGCTCATAGCGTTCAGTTGGGTTGTAGCTAAGGAACTTCTTACATGTACGTATGGGGTGATCTTGCAGACAAACGCCACACGAAAATTGCCAGTGTTTGGGTCTATGGGATTCTTGTGATGCCATATCTGTAAGTAGAGAAATAAAAAAAACGGTTAGTGTATGTAAGTATTTAGGTGGTTAATTGCAATTTGCAAACAAAACCACTACTTTTGTTATGGGTCTGGTAACGATCCCATTTTTTGTCTGGATGTCGACAACTCTACAGTGTTGATCAGTACCAATATGGGTCTTCGTGATTCGGCCCATTTGCCATTCATTGGGGGGCAAATTGTTGTTTTTGATGACCACCAAGTCGTTGACTTTAACGTCATCCCTCTGAGACTTCCACTTGTACCTGCGATGCAACTCGGCCAGGTATTCGGATTTCCATCTTTGGCAAAATGAATGGTAGATGACCTTTAGGCGTTTCCAGCGGTTGATGAGGGTCAGGTTTTCGCTGCTTACATCAGGTTCGGCTTGGGTCAATAATGGAGTTCCAATAAGGAAGTGTCCCGGGGTCAATGGGTTAAGGTCATTTGGGTCATCGCTAGCAGGACTTAAGGGTCTAGAGTTTAAACACGATTCTATGCGCGTGAGAATTGTTGCCAACTCTTCAAAGGTGAATTTCATATCAGGTATCATTTTCTTTAGGTGGGTTTTAAATGACTTTACACCGGCTTCCCAGAGTCCGCCCATATGTGGGGCACCAGGGGGTATAAATTTCCAAATGATATTTTGATGGCTATAGTTGTGTGTAACTTGGGACTGAAGAGTTTTTATAAATTCTAGACGATCTTTTTTGATGAGTTCTGCTGCTCCGACAAAGTTCGTGCCGTTGTCCGAGTATACGGTTGCTGGACATCCACGTCTTCCAATAAAACGGGAAAAGGCAGCTAGGAAGGCTTGGGTCGATAAATCACTAACTGGCTCTAAGTGAACAGCTTTAGTGGCAAAGCATACAAATATGCAGACGTACCCTTTTGTGATAAGGCAGGCTCGACCAGTAAAGTTGCGAATGTTGAAGGGCCCAGCGTAGTCGACTCCAGTTGTGGTGAAAGGGCGAGAAAGTGTTGTGCGCTCTGGTGGTAAGGAAGCCATGATCTGACTCAAAGTGTGTTTTTTGTACAAAACACAAGTTTTACAATTATTAATCACCATTTTTACTAAGGGCCTCAAACGAAAAATCCAATATTCCGTACGAAGTACTCGGACCATAAGTTGGTTTCCCCCATGAATAGTTATTTTGTGAGTGAATTCGGTCAGCAATCTGGTGAACTTAGAGTTGTACGGCAGCAATATTGGATGTCGTTCGTTATATGTGAGCGCTGGTGATTGAACCAGACGTCCGTTGGCTCGGATGACGCCTAGTTGGTCTATGAACGGGTTGAGGGTCAAAATACTGCTGGAAGACGAAATCCTTTGTTTGAGCTTCAACTGCTTATATTCTTCTGGGAAGTGTTGTTTTTGCGTCAAAATAATTAGTCGTGTTTTGACATCTATTATTTCTTCTGGTGTAACTTCGTTTGAAGATATCCGAAGGCGGGTTCTGTGTACACCAGTGTTTCTCCAGAAACGTAGGACATAAGCTAATACTCTATAAGCGCGCGCCAAATTGGAGAAACGATTCAATGGGTCCTCCTGGGTAGTAGTAGTTAACGTCTTTACAGTTTTTGCCTCTAAATTGGTGTCATTTGGACTTCTGGATTTTGGCCATTTATGTTTGGGTAATTTTAGCCATGAAGGTCCAAACCACCATAAGTTGTGGGTTTCTAATTCTTGGGGTGTACATCCCCGGCTGGCTATATCTGCAGGGTTTTCTTTTGAGTCGACATGTTGCCAAGGAGTATTGCCGACTTTATCTACAATTTCTGAGACACGATTTCCAACAAAAGTGTTCCACGTGCAGGGGGGTTTCTTTAACCAGGCCAGTACTATTGTTGAATCGGTCCAAAAATATGTGTCGATTTGCGTAGCTTGAAGATTCGGCAGGATTCCTGAGGCTAAATTTGCCAGTAAAACTGATCCACAAAGCTCCAAACGTGGTAGCGATATTTGTTTAATGGGAGCAACACGAGTCTTAGAGGCCAGTAAATATGTAAATATAGAATTTTCAGACTGTATTCGGACGTAAAGAGTCGCAGAATAAGCCTTTTCTGAGGCGTCGCTAAAGCCATGTATTTCAACATTTAAATTAGGGCTGTAGTGGATCCAACGAGGAATTTTCAGGGCATTTATTGCAGGGCAGTTTTTAACGAATTTCTGCCATTTGAGGAAAGTCAAGGGTTTTAGGTTTTCGTCCCAGTCGACTTTATCTAACCAAATCTGTTGCATGATTAACTTGGCATCAACAATTACTGGAGCTATCCATCCGCAAGGGTCAAAAAATTTGGCAATTGTAGATAAAACTTCCCTTTTTGTGTAATTTCCTTTCAATTCAACACCTGGGGCAGTGAATGTAAAAGAGTCTGAGGAAATGTTCCATTTTATCCCGAGTGTCTTGGTTCCGGCGTTCTCGGATAAGTTTAACCAGTCGAGCGGTAGTAGGGTCTCATTTGGTAAATCTTGAATTACTCGTGGATCATTTGAGGTCCATTTCATCAGATCGAAACCGGCTGATTTTAGAACAGTTGTAAGTTCTTTTCGTGATTTGATGGCTTCGTTTAATGTGTGGCCACCAGCTAAAACGTCATCTACGTACATGTTGTGTTGTAAGATGTTTGACGCCAGGGGGTGAGTTGTCCCTATATCTTCGGCTAGTTGAAGAAGGGTTCTTATGGCAAGAAAGGGCGCGCAATTAACTCCAAACGTCACTGTGAGGAGTTCGTAATCCTCAATAGGATCAGCCTCAGATTTTCTAAACAATATCCTTTGATATTTTGTTTGCGTAGGGTCAATGAGTATCTGGCGATACATTTTTGTGACATCTGCGTTGTACACAAAACGGAAGAATCTCCACTTCAATATTATGAGCACTAAGTCTTGTTGAAGTATGGGTCCTGGATACAAAATGTCGTTCAAACTTCTCTTATTTGAAGACGGGCTCGATGCGTTGAAAACTACTCTAATCTTCGAAGTCAACTTTTCGGGTTTTATTACTGCGTGATGCGGCAGGTAATAATTTGGGTATTTATTAATTTCCAGGGGAGAAATTTTCCTCATATGTCCTAGCTCGAGGTATTCTACAATAACTTGGTCGTATTGTGTCTTAAGTTCTGGCTTTTGGTTAAGCATGCGCTCCATTCTCAAAAATTGGGCCATGGCAATATTTCTAGATACGCCTATTTCTTCGCCATTTTTAAAGGGTAGGGTAACAATATATCTACCCGAATCACTTCTACGGGTTGTAGACTTGTAGTGATTTTCACACTGCGTGTCCTCTTCTGACCTCAAAACCTTTTTTGGGGTCTCCTCCACCTCCCAAAAGCGTGTGAGGATGCGGTCCAGGGACGATGTGTTTAGTAACGATATCGTTTTTCTAGGTGAAGTTGTTGTACAAATTGGTCCCCCCACAATCCAGCCAAATACTGTTTTTTGTGCCAAAAGGGATCCAATGGACCGCATCGGTGTTTCCATACTATATATTGAGGGGCCTAAGTCGAGGCCTATAAGTAGGTCGATGGGTCGACTTTGATGAAAGTGTGGGTCTGCAAGTTCTAGTTTTGCAGCCTCTGCGAACTGTTCTGCGTTTAACGTTTGGGGCGGTAAATTGGATGGAAGGGTCTTCAAAACTGGTGCCCATACCTCTAACTTAAACGATGTGTCCACCCTGGAGCAAAGGTTAAACAAACAGGCTTTGGTCGAAGTTTCAGAAACTGTCTGACTCAAGCCGGAAACGTGTACTATATTACGTTTTGTAGGTAAGTTTAATCGGTTTTTTTATTTGTCCGATATAAACGTGGATTGGGATCCAGGGTCGATGATTGCTCTTGCCTGGTATCTTGCGCCTCTAGTTTCGATTTGCACTATTGCAGTAAATAACAAAGTTTCTTTGTCTATTAGCTGTGTCGAGGACTGATTATTTCCCCGCAGGGTCAAGGAAGTCAGATTAGGAATACCTGATCTAGAAGTGGACTGTATGTATTGGGCTTGCGCTGCAGCACTTGTACTAGCTTGCTCGTCAGCGTTATTTGGTGGTAAACTTATAGGCTGGGTCACCGTTGCCTTGTGCAACAAAGTGTTATGTTTTTGTTTGCACAGCCTACAACTATATTTGCTTGAGCAGTCCTTGACACCATGATTTATTGACAAACAATTAAAACATGAATTTGTGACTTTTACTATGTGAATTCGGTCATTCACATTTTTTTCTAAAAATTTAGGGCAGGATCGTAATGGGTGAGGCTCTTTACAATGTTGACAATTGTGCGTAGAGTCTTTTTGTCCCCCCTTTGCTGGAAAACGTTTCTGAGTTTTCGACTCGTTATTGGTTTGAGTCGCGTTTGTATGAAAACTGTGAACCTGTTTTTGTTTAGTGAACGGTTTGGAACTTTCCTTTTTTTGTTGATAGGGTTTAGGTTGTGTGATGGCCGCAATTGACTCTAAAGTCTTAGAATGGTGAGTCAAAAAAGTGTTAAATTGTTCCCACGATGGAACCTTTGTTATTTCTTGAAGAGAGTTTTCAAATTCCTTCAAAAGTGTTCGGGGGAGCTTGGTCGAGCAAAGATATACCAGGAAGGGGTCCCAAGTGCCAGTTTCTACCCTTAAAGCATTTAAAGCTTGAATGCAGCCATTAACGGTTCGTTGTAGTGTCTGAATAGATTGGCCTGAATCTTCGGTAACTTTCGGAAGGTCAAATAAAATTTTCAATTGTTCGTTGACCTGAATCCGATTGTTCTCGTATTGAAGAACAAGATTTTTCCAGGCTATATCGAAGCCTTCGTTGGTTAATGGGGCATTTGAGACTATGTTCCTAGCGTCTCCTCCAGTTTTTTGAAGCAAATGAAATAATTTTTCAATTTTACTGAGTCGTGAATTATTTAAATATAGGGCAGTAAAAAGGTCGCGGAAGGTTGGCCACGTCACAAAATCACCTAAAAATGTATCAATGTCGCAAGGTGGCAGCCTAATAGACGAAACGTCGCTGTTTTCTAAAATTGGGTTTTCCGCAGACGAAATCTGCTCGTGCTTACTCGTGTCATCAGTCGGGGCAGAAAGCGCCAGAATTTCCGCGTTAAGTGAGGCCAAACAAGTTTTGTATGCAGCCAGGGCCTTTTTATATCGATCGCGAAGTTTCTGCCTGTCTACCGGTTGTTCGCCAGTTTCCGGTTTCTTGTCCCTACACTCTTCATAAGCCCTTTTGATTTGCTGCCAAAGTGAGTCTAGTTCTACTCGAAGAACTTCTAAACTATGAATGTCCTCACCTGCCTTTGATTCTGAATACTCGCTTTCAAAATCCAAAAGGTCATTTGTACAATTAACAAATTTATCGAGTGCCATTATTTATTAGATAAACAAGAATCGTGAAAAAAACTATTAAATTGGGTCAAAAAAGTACCTGCTAGCGATATAACAACAACAAGTATTGAACAAATTATAATGATTTAAAAAATTTTAAGAGTCCCACAAAGCGATTTGTTTCCCCGGTATTTTTCAAAAATGGACGCAATGGTAACTCGGTTTTTATTTATTTGGGTAGTGACGTCACGGGTTTTTCTCTTAAAAAATTGCAGCGACAAAAAAAAATTAAAGAGTAACACAACAAGCAAGAATATTTATTTCTTGTTGTGTTGTATACTTTGACTTACTTGTTGTTGTTGGGTCTTTTGATTTTTGTGTCACTGCTTGCTTGTAGATTTGGTCTTCTTTGTTGTTGTTGTTGTGTGTCTGCTGATGCTGCTGCTACTGCGCCAAAGAATTTGGGTCCCGTTAGCTTGTTCACTATTAACTTTTCAAATTTTGTTTTTTGCAAACACTTTTAATTAAATTAATTTTTATTTTATTAATTTTTTAATAAAAACTTTGCTTTTGTTTTGTATTATACACTGTCACACTACACTATATGATCCGGTTCGAAGGACCAAATGTTTGGGGGTTGATTTTTTGTGGTTCTTTTTTCTGTTTTATGTTTTGTCGTCACTGGTTGAAACTAGAGTGAGAGTCATTGCCACAAAATAAGATCTTACAAGCTAAGTATTTTGAGAAGAAAATAAACAAAGCATAATGTGTGATAACTAAACCATTTAAGGGCCGTTAGGGAATACAGGGTGCTGTGTTGATTAAATTGGTTCATCATTAAACACATATCAACAACATTACAGAAGGAAAAGTTGTTGGTTTAAAAAATATTTAACTGATACGTTAATTTGTTAACTAGTGCAAATTTAATTAATTTCTTAATTAACATAACAAATTTTTTAATTGATATGCATTTTTATTTTTTCCAGTGATAGCTAGTTTTTTTTATTGTCTAAAAGCTTTTGCTACGACCCCCGTAATATATTTGCTATATGCACCACCTCGAATGATAAATGTTTAAAACCACAAACTATTTAACACGGGGATGAAATATAAGAAGACACACATACTAGACCAAGAATAAACGAGAAAATGTATTAAGTTTTTCCTTTTAATTTTTTTTTATTTACTTGGTGGTAAATTTTTTTTAAATAAAGGTGTGACAATTTAACAATTTTCTGTCTGCACTTTTTTTTTAAAAAAAAAATATGAAATAAAAGCAAGGAAATTGTGAATTATATAAATTTTATACAAATATTGCCACTGAGTACAATGTTGGTGTATAAACAATAATATGAAATATGGTTATTTTTTATATCTGCCAATAACTATTTATGTGCTGATAATTTAAACCACTACTAAAAAAAATTTTCCTCCTTGAACAAAGTTGACATTGTGGTTTAGTTGGTTAACCAGGGGAAAATATAAAAAACAAAATTCAAATTTGAATTTTTTAATTTCAAATTAAAAAACAAAAGTTTATTGTTTAAAATGTTAAAATGAAAAGAAAAAATTATTAATACGATTTCCGTATGACGTGCTAAATTCCCAGTTTTTCATATTTGATAAATACACTGAAATTTATTGTTGAGGGAAAGCTAGCTTCTATGTGCATTTCACTGGTTGCTTAGGCCAGCTCATCAGGAAACCTTTTCCAAAGATTTTAGAAAGACCAAAAATATTATACAAATAAACCCCTAAAGCGAATAAGAATTATAAACACTAAAAGTCTTACTTGTAACAATATCAAAGCCAAAGCAAAACACCAACAATAAACAGTGAGTTTATCTTTTCTTACATTCCCCTACAATTGGTTGGGTTCTTTCCGACTCGAATTGTAGTTGTAAGTGGGTAAAAAAAAAATGGATTAAAAATCCTTTTCTGGAACTACTGTCTATTATAATGACGAAAGGAGTTTTTTAAAAAATATATATAAAAATGAATGGGTAAATTATTGTGTGTTTAATTAAGTCTTTTTTATACCCTACAATATTTATTTTAGACCCCATAAAGTATATTTATTCTGCATCGTTATGAGAAGGGAAGTTCAAGGCCGGTTGTCCGTCTGTCTGTTGAAATGGGGTTTTCGGAGCCCACAGGTTTTCTTATTATAATTTTGCTATTGAAATTCCGCCTGATCGGTCCAAGAATGGCTGAGATATGAGCAAAAAAGCACGACTACCTCTAATATTTCCCAAAAATTATTGTTGCTGTACTTTTAATTCTTTTTTATGTATATCTGGAGAACGGCAAGAGCCAAAGTTTCCAAATTAGGTACAAACATTAAGGTTATCTATACATATCATCCCAGAAAATGTAGGCGGGATTGGAAAAGTGGGCGAGGTACCTACCGTACAAAAAATATCAAAAATTTTATAAAAACCTGCTGTTTTGGACTGTCATATGACCTATGGTTATCCCGTTTATATCAAAAGATTGGAAACCTTTAATAGAAAATTTCGGAAAAATCGGTTCAGATACGAAAAAGTTTTGGCCAAAATAAATTTATTTTTAAATACCCATTTTTTTTTTGCCAAAATATTTTTTTTTTAAATACCCATTTTCAGGAACCATAGATCTTTCCGAGTCCAAGTTTTATAGCCCAGGTAAATGGTGAATTTCTTCTTACACACGTCGGTAAATAAATCTGTCAAATCGGTTTAAAATGGCTGAGTATTAACCAAAGTACAGAAATCACAAAAATTACTCCTTTTTATAATTAAGTTTGTCTTAATATTTTAAGTAGCACGCAAACATTTGCAAATAATTAAATGCAATTAAGAGATTAATACTACCTGCCGTATTCATAAAAAATTAAATGAGTTTGAAATGTGTTTTAAGGCAAATTTTCATACAAATATTTCCTAAAATACATTTCAAATCCATTTTAATTTTTTATGAATACGGCAGTACATATATAAATTAGGGTGTTCAATTATTCGGGATTTTTTTTGTTCGATTAAAAGATTAATCGATATTTGGAATTTTAACTTATTCGGTTAAACGAATAAAATTTTAAAATTAATCGAATAATTCTAAATCCAGAAATTTTTTATATTACGATATTTTTTTTTCAATAATTCTAGAAATTATGTTGCTCCAAATTGTTGTTTCACTGTCGGGCACATATATTTTAAAACAGTCAATATAACTTTGGAGTTTTTGAATCTTTTCAAGGACATTTCATTATCTGCTTTGCTTCTGCAAATAATTTCCTCTAGAGAATCGATCGAAGTATCTTGTTAAAAATATTTCTCCAATAGACCACTTCAAGTATGTACTTTTTTATACTCACTTTGTTAGTTGTAAATTAGTAAAGTTGTTGAAGAACATTTACGTTAATACCTTTTTGGACACCTGTTACATTAAGCATTATTAGATTTATCCTTTGTACAATATTTTTAAGCCAAACTCATTCTAAAGAGAGAAACGCTTGAACTATTTTGTTAAAAAATACGGGCGTGTTCTAGAAATCGAAATGAAGTTGATTTAAAATCGAGCAAATTTTTTAAAACTATGGTCATTTTTTTAGATAATTGAATTTAAATTGTCGTTCGATTTCAATTTCACTTTATTTCGATTTCTAGAACATACCCGATAAATTAATATAAATCTTTGAGTTAACACACCTTTGCCATTTTTTCTTTTGTGAAATTAATTTTTTAATTAACTGTGTTGAGAGCATGTACCAAAAATGTAAGGTAATTTACTCACGAAACATGACTTTTTTTTAATTCCAACGGACACATACATTTGGTTTGTTTATTCGACTTAAAACTCAAAAAAAATTATGCATTTAACAGAAATACTATATATTGTTATTATTCGATTAATCGGTATATATTCTTCGATTAATCCTTTAATCGAAATTAGCAATTGAGAATTATTCGAACAATTTATCGTCTAAAATTGTTCGTTTAATCGAACAAGAATTAATCGACTGAACACCCTAATATAAATATTCATATATTTAGATATTCGTATATATAAACTTCTGTTCTTTCCCAACCATGGTGAATGGTATATAAGATTCGGCATAGCCGAATTTAGCACTCTTACTGGTTCATTATGCATTTCGATTACGTACGTTTGACATGTAAATGATGGGGAAAAATATAAAACTGAAATTTAGACCGCAACACGTCATTGTGAGGTTAACCACAAAAATCACAATCTCTGCTCTCCTACCAGGAAGAGGTACCATTTTATAGTTCTCAAATTACTTTTTTACAACCCTTTAGCTTTTTCAGATGTATTAGTGCGTGTATTTGTGTAAATACACTGTCATGCTAGTGACTGACTTAATGACATTTATGTTGATGCATAACACACAGCTTGTTGTCACTGCAAAAATTCCATTCATTCATATTTGCATTTGTGTCTCACATTCGTTTACGAATGTCAATTTGAATTTATTATTATGATATGTCCACTTTTCACAAAATTGCGGTGAGGACATCTCCCCCATATTGAATATAAGGGGTTACACTGTTGAAGTTTGGCTTGTAATTTTAGTTGTAAAAATACCCCAGTGATAATAATGGCGTGCTGATGATGTGTTGCACGGTTATTTTTGTTAAAGTTTAAGCAGAAAAGGGGAAAAAACTTTATTAAATAAGCAACATTCTGACTGACTTACTTTACTGACTTTTGAGTTTTGTGGTGTGTCATGCAGTTAAATTTAATTGAAACCAATAAAGTTTGTTTTTTTTTTTTGAAAGTAAAATTATCCTACAATATTAAATCAACAACTTCAAATAAACTAATGTCAAACAAAACAAATGTTAATGTTAATCAAGTATTATTTACACCTTAGTAAGCAGACATACGGATAAACTGTAAAAAAAGGCAGGGATGGATTGCGCATTTTAGTTACTGGGTTTGTGAAAGCAGGAATTTAAAGGATTTTAAAAGAATTTTGGTTTTTCTATAACAATTTGTTTCAGATAACATTATTTCTATGGAATTATGTTATCGATAATATAATTAAAATTGATTTTTTTAATTTCTTTAGAAATTTATGGAGATAAATTAAATTTATTAGAAATGTGTTTTCGATAATAAGATTTCTGTGGCAAATTTGTTATCGATAACATGAACTCTTTAGAATTTTATTATTGTAAAACAAATTTAAATTTGTTATCGATAGTATAATTCCTTTTAAACGTATGTAATCGATAACATGGACTTCTACAGAAATGTTTTAAAAAGAACATGATTTCTACAAAAAATTTCTATCGATAACAAATTTCATTTTATTTCTATCGATAACATAATTTTAATATAATTTTCTCTACAGTTACATGAAAGAAATCACTTGTATTAAAATTTACTATCGATAAAATATTTTTTATAAAATTTGGCATTGACTTCGTAAGTTTTACAGAATTTGAAATACCAATTAGACGATTTTTTTTAAAGAAATTGATTGTATAACATGATTGCTTTACAAATTTGTTATTATAAACATGATTTCTTTTAAAATTTGCTATCAGTAATTACTAGGGATGCGATTTTCATGCCCAAAATAGAAAATATGCGCATAAAATATGCACTAAAAATTCCAAAATAGGTATTAAAAAATAAAAAAATATGCACAATAATTGTATATAAAACAAAAAAATAAAATATTATATTATTGTTTTTATTCCATTGTTATTCATAGGTATAATATTTATTAAAACTTAATTTAAATAACTACATTATTTAAATTTTTGTTTGCACAATTAAATAAATACTTTTTAATATAACCAAATGTTAGCCTTTGTCTATTAAAAAACTATAGTACATGGAAAATTATCTCTCAAAGTCAACCGAGGTTGAAGCATACTCCAAGGATGCCAATTCATTTGAAGAATTTTAATTTTCTAATTCAGATCCCACATTTTGTTCTAGATCAAAGATAGTTCAAATTTGTGTTATTGTGTGAAATCCCATATTTTTTGCAAAACGTTTTGTTTTTTTTTTAATTTGTCGGGCTATTCTTTCTTTCACATTGTTTCCCGTATGATATCAATAAATCTATATTATCGAATTGGCTTCTAATTTCCTCTGCAACACGATGTAACCCATGTGCCTAGCAAGAAACGTGTAACAGTTTTAAATAAATTATGTTAACCATGTAAAGTGCTGCATCGGTTAAAAATTAAAGGATCTTTTGTCGAAATCTTGTATTTTAAGCAGGGCTCAAAAAAAATTATTTATTTATTTAAAAAATTTTTTATACAATTTTGAAATTTTTTGAAGGTAATTTTTTTTATTAGATGGAAATTTAAAAAATATATCACTAAAAATGTTAAAATATGCATTTAAAAACAATATATGCATATTCATCATAATATGCAACAATATGCAAAAACAAATCGATGCAATTTTTACGCAAAATTAATAATTTGGAAAGATAATTGGTCGATATTAATCTAAGACTATCGGTAAAAAACATGGAAATCGCATCCCTAGTAATAACACTATAGAACTCTTTTCGGTAGCATGGTGGTTTCCTTAAAAATTCATCAACAGAAATCCTGAATGTTGATAACAAAAAACTAAGTGTTAAATTAATATTCCAGGCGGCATGAAGCCGCCCACCAAAAGTTTGTGCAGAGAACAAAAACAACGATTTTTGGGGGGTTATTTTATTTTGTTTGGGGTTTTGTTTGTTTTATTTTTTTAATTGGGGGATTATTTTATATGAAATTATCACACAAAAAATAATTATGAAATAAAGCCCCATTATATTTTTTTGAGGATTTTTTCATTTTTAAACTTATAATAAAAACGTTTTTTTAACACCGGCTTCGCCTACTCGACCCGTCTACGCAGAGAAGCTTTTGTTAGCGAACCCGGTGTTTGTTATACCATAGAGCAGAAAGTCTTTAGGCTTGGCCGAAGGCCGGCTATGAAGAAAAGCTTCAGCTAGCGAAGCTGGTGTCTGGTACCTCATAGAGTGGTTATTTCATTATATTTTGAGGGGTTATTTCATGCCACCAATCTTCAAAGCCATAATATTTTATGTAGCGACTATGTATGCAAATAGCTCCACTTGTCATATTAGAAAACTTCAAATTTCACAAAACGAATTATTAAAACTTAAATAAAACTTTCCCTAGCATTTATCAACAGTGCGACTTTATTCAATTTCTAAAACTGATCTAGTTATATCAAGAATAAATGAACTCACTACAAATATTTATAATAGTCGATCTTAGTAGACAGACGAGTTAGCATCAGCCTAAGCAATTAGAAAGTTTGTAGATGCTTTTATTAAAAATTAGAAAACATTAAAATAGGTTTTTTTTTATAAAAATGTGTATATCATTTTAAAATTACTATAGAAATTTGTTATTGATAGCACGATTTTTATTTTCGATAGCATAACTTTCATAACTTTCATAAACCCTTATCTAAAGAAATCTTTTTATCGATAACATTATTGCTGTGTAATCCGTATAAGCAAACCTTCCTCCAATTATATGTATTACTAGTAAAATTTTAACCATATCGCTGGCTTAACATGAAAAAGCTCTAAGTCCATATTTGAAAATTTTACAGGAGAGATAAAAAACAATCAAAATACATGTGATGGAACAATTTGAGAGAAATGGTTAAACTGTAGTTTAAATTGGGACTTAGAGCTTTTTCTTGTGATAAATTTGACTTAGCGCTTTTGCTCATCACTACAAAACAACAACAAAAAATGAGATAACTGTAATTTTTTCTTTGTAAACAATGTATTTTACTTATTGCACATTACTGCATTAAAATCTCAATTTCTTAAAAAAGTGGACTTAGAGCCTTTACATGTTAAGCCAGCGATATGACTCTCATTTGTTTCTCATCCTGATTATTAAAATGCATTTGTGTTTGTCTGTCATTTTATAAAATTTGAAAACACAAAGGACATACGAAAATGCACAAAGTACTTAATACTTTAGTTAAAATGTAATTGTAACTTAATATCTTTTAATATCCTTTTTTTTTTCTTTAATTCCTTTGAAAAACTAATATTTTAATGTTTTAGCGTAAAAACACATGTCAAATCAATGATACGATTAACCTTTAAACAACATTTTTTAGGTTTCCCCTCCGCAAGTTGTTAACGATGACGGTATTTTTTATTTATTTATTTTTTTTTGTTTTAAAATGTTTCAAAGTTAAAGGTTTCCATTCAACTTGAGCAATTAAGAATTTGGTTTTTTGCTCAGAAACTTCTTAAGAAAATTGTTTGTTTGCGGTTAATGCGAAGTTTTTAAGTTGTTCCGGAAAAAACTTTTTTGTATTAAAATAATTAAAGCAGAAAACAAAAGGAAGCTATTTGTACGAAAAATTGTTATTTTATGGGGCTTTGTATAAATGAAGAATTCTCTCATATGCAATCGAGTGCATTTGAGTTTAAAAATATAAACTTGTAACCAATATATGTATTTAGTCTTTTCTCTTGAAGACGTTGGAAAGACTGATTGATCTACACCTGAGGACGAAGATTGACGCCAGCATCGTCAGCGGCGCTCAACACGCCTATTTTAAGGGTGCTGCATGATGTGGTTGGTTATGTAAAGCGGGGCTTGCGAAACAAGGAATATACCTTGGCGGCATTCCTGGTTATAGAGGGCGCCTTTAACAATTTGAGGATAGAGGCTAACAGGCAGGCACTGGTTGACCTAGGGGTTCCGTTGTTCTTGGTCGAATGGATAACTATGATGCTTAGCAGCAGAGTTATTCACTCGGACTGGGGAAACGAATGCTTAAGGAAATCGGTAACTAGGGGGACCCCACAGGGGGAGTTCTGTCTCCCTTATTGTGGCTCTTGGCCCTCAATGTCGTTCTGAGACGTTTTGACAGAATGGATCAGAAGGTGTGGCCAACGCGGATGCTGTAGCTATATTGGTGTCGGGCAAGTTTCTGCCGACAAGTAGCGACATATTGCCAGGGGCGCTGGGCGAACTGTCGGCATGAGCGAGTGATAAGGGATTGGGAGTTTATCCTCTTTTCACTAGGAGGTACATGGTGGAGGATTTTAGGCTACCGGTACTGGGTGGATTGGAGCTTATACTATCTGATAGTGCTTAGTATCTGGGGGTGTTTCTGGACAGCAAGCTATCATGGGGAAGAAATACTCAGGAGAGACTTAAGAGGGGTATCAATGCCTACTATGCTTGCAGGTCATCGATAGGTAGGAGCTGGGGACTCCGGCCGTCAGTGGTGGGATGGCTATACACTTCGGTGATTAGACCCATTCTTACGTATGGATGCTGTGTTTGGTGGGAGTCATTGAGATTGGCTAGTCGTAGGAACCTTCTTTCTAAGGCTCAGAGGTGTGCTTCAATTGGCATGACAGGTGCCATGAATACTCAGAAGAGACGGTTCAATGCCTACTAGGCTTGCCGATCATCTGTGCAATTATGTTTATTATATTGGGGTCTTATTTCATTTCAGAAATCGAGGCTTTATCTATATATTTAAAATTAAAAATGTTTGTATGTTTGTTTGTTTGTTTGTATGTTGGCTTATAGACTCCTAACCTACTAAGCCGATTTTCCTGAAATTTTTACATCACGAGAGCCCTAAAAATAAAATAGGCAGGGGAATTGGTACCCCCATTGGATGCCAATATTAAATATCGCATATCTTAAGAGCCGCTTCACGCATTTTGTTGAACTTTTGGTAGTAGGATCTTCTGAGCCCCAAAATTGAAATAAAGTAGCAGCGTGGGAAATGGTTTCCCCCATAGGACGCCAATGTTTAATATCGCATATTTTAAGAACTGAGAATGTTCAAACTTTGTAGAAGTCACTTTTTTGGTATACTACACTTTTAAAAATAAAAATAAAGCGGGTAGGCGCAGGGGGGAAAACCTCCCATAGGATGCATATATTAAATATCTCTCAACCGATAAAGTGGTTAAAGCAGAATAGCGAAGCGCACTGGGTTAAGCTAGTATTATATAAAATAAGTCCCTAAAATTGATTTTCTGGTGTTACCCCTACATTGAAGGTTATTTAAAAGTATAACAAAAAATAAACGAAACTTTAAATAGTCAAATAAGTCTGTTAAACTGATACTTCTCAAGCAACAATAGCAACAACAATTACAATTAAGACGTACACCATAAGAGCAACAACTACTCTCGTCCTTTTAAAACACTACAAACAATAAGTCTAGCCTCCGGGTACTTGAACATGTTTCATGCATTTTCTCTCAACTAAGCATGGCATATAATTGCAATGCAAAAGTGTCAGTGTTGTAGACGAGTAACGACAGAGAATAGAGGAATTACATTTATCATTGAAATTAACACTCACACAAACACCAAAATCTACATGAAATACCAGCCGTTTTGAACGTATAAACAAACTTTTAAATAAAACTATGCAGACTCTTCTAGATAATAGTTTTTCTTGGGTTTTCGCTTTACATTTGTGTGTTTATTTCGTTTTTCTCTCAAAGTCTGCCACGTGTTGGCAAAAAGAAAATTGTCTACTGAATGGTACACGTTAGAATGCTAGCTAGCACAACATGGTAGGCAAAATTAACAGGTCCAAAGTGAACAGTGGGACCATAAGCATTTGAATAAAGGAAACACTAAATTATTTTACTCCCATTTAAAATTGCTAAAAAAAAAACAATTACAAAAAGCTAACAAAATCCAAAATCTTAATGGGCGAAATTTCCGAGGAGCTTCTAAACTATGTTTTGTTGATAACAAAGATTATATATTTCGAACAATTGTAAATTCAGATTGGGGAATCTACATTTTTGAAGCTTAGGCTAAACAAGTTGGACCTAAATTTACAAAATATTGTTACACAATTTTTCTTGCGAAAACTATTAAAAAGATTTTTGAAATAAATTTTTGATTTTCGTATTGTTTCTAACATTGGAGCTACAAATATTTTCTTGGACAATTCTCAGCTCTAAAGTAATTTTTAGGCAGGAGTTTTTCAAAATAGAGTAAAGCTTAAACAGGACCTAATGTGTGTAAGGAACAAGGAAGTGAAATAATGTATAAATGTTATACTATTTTCTCTACCACAAACTTTGGACTGTTGAATTTTTGAAGTACTTCTTAAAAAAGAAAATTCAGCGGTACCCCCACGACGTAAAAAGCACTTTTTCCGATTTCCATTAATGGAATATTTTAAATAAATTTCAACGAATTTCTTCAATCTTTATAATATTTAAAGAGCCCTCAGAAATGACTTGGTATACTATAAATATCAATGGATTCAATCTGGAAGTGGACAACTGGATGGATTTTGGACCAGTTCATTTGTAGGGTAAGGGCAAGATTTTGATTTGGAATTCGGGATTTACTGTCAGAAGAATACTATTTTAATCGATGAACTAATCGACCTGTCGACAGACTCTTTTGTAATAACTCCCATATTAAACTTTGGGTATCGGTGTCTTGACGCTATTGAGAAGTGGTTTACCATCCATCAGCTTCTGGGGTGACAGCTAAACTGCGAAATCATTTTAAATTACCCATCTGCCCCTATAACTAAATAAGTTGTTCCTGCAACTGTTAGACAGAGAAAACAGATTCGTGATCACAACCGAATTTTTCGCCAATCGAATTTCGTCGGTTGCATGTACTATCACACATTTCGGTAACAATTACCTCATGTTTCCACATGCAAGTACAAGTTTGAAAAACTCAATACACTCACACTTTTTCACTAACATTCACACAATTTTTTTACTTTCAGCCAATCGGCTGTTTCCTTGATTTTTCGTTGATAATACGTATGTATACACTACTTGCAAGTAATTACTTGCATGTGGAAACGCCGGGTTACTGAAAATTTCGTTTGTTATAACAACAGATTTTGTTAGTTGTTAGTTTGATTATTAGAAACAAAATTATACTTATACCCGAATATATGATAGATGCAACTGAATTAACACATAATTTGTTGAGCAAACTTGGCAACCCCTAACTTTGCTTTTTATTATATTTTCTTTTAATGCTTGTGCTTGCGGGCACTATTAATCCATTCATTCTCTTATAATGCATCAAAGAACAAACATCTTTAATAAACACTTTATACAAACACACGAGTTTAATTTTCCAACATAATTGGTGTTCGTACTTATTTTTACTATTAACGGAAATAAATTATTATAACTAATAAAACAATTGAAAGAATCATATTTCAGTTAGAATTACGTTTTAAAATTCATTAGTTTTAAAATTTTATTACTTGATCAATATTTAATTACTGCAACCGTTTTCCAACCAATTTGTTATCAGTGTGTAAAAATAATACGAACCAGCAAACCAAACAAATTTGAAGAACGAAAGGTAGAAAATAGTATGCAATTGGTCACTGTCCAAATTATATGTTAAGGATATCATAAAGATACCATTAAGAAATGCTCTCTACTGCAAGAACGTTAAATAAATATTAAGAAATGTGTTTGCATTAAAAATCTAAATTCTCCATCCCTGATTTTTACCAAGATATACCGAATAAGATGTATAAACAGCGCTTTAAATTTTAAATGTTCTTTTTTGCCTAGAATATTTTAAGGGCGATTATTTAAAAAGGACGAAAAGAGCAATCAAAAATTTGTTTTTTGTAAGCTCTGAATTTTTATGGGAACAGTTCTGGTTTCTTTTAAATATTTACTTTAAACTAGAAATCAGTAAAACTTCAGCGCCGCGGTTTTTTCTATTTTTATGTAACACCTTCGTGTGCTCAAATATTAGAAAAACTGTCATTCTCGCTTGAGCTTTCTCACAGGATTGTTGTGTTATCGCTTGTTGCTTGGATACAATGTTACCATTTTGTAATGTCTTTAAGTGTTTTTTTATGAAATCAATAATCTGTCACGGAACCCAAGAAGTTTACGGATCCCCATTTAAGAAGCTTTAGTTTAAAAGATTTTATTTTAACAAGTTTTTAGAAAATTTTCTTCTAGCTCAGTATAACAACACTGCTTTCTCTAACCGCTATTCTCAATTACAGTTGTACGTCAACAAGAGCGCTTAGCTTTTTCGCTAATATACCATGTACCGAAACAAAGGCGTCAACGTTGCTTCACGAACTTTCTTGTTTAATGAAGCCAAATAGTAATAAATAAAAAAATTGGTGAGATAAAACCGCTAGGTTGACAAAAATAAATAAATTGACATTATTTATTAACAATAGTGGCCAACTTCACTATTAAATACGCTATTAAAATTATATTTTCCAATGGCACAGCGTTGACGCCGCGCTATTTAGGGATGCTTCATAAAAATTTTATGGGCATGACATTTCTTGACAACTAGAAAACGCGTGCCGCTTTTATCAAAGTTAGTTTTTGAATACAAAATTTATTATTAATAAGATTTCTCTATACGTCATTCCCAATTATAATTCCCAATTAATGTTTTTGAAAAATACACTGAAATTTATTATTGAGGGAGAGATAGTTTCTATGCCCATTTCACTGGTTGCTTAGGCCAGATCATCATGAAATCATTTTCAAAAGATTTAGTTAACGTACGGCTATTGTACTACTTAAATATCTTTGCTTTAACTTCATCTCCCATTTTCCAAATTTAGTTTCACTGTACGATTCTCTTCTGTCTAGTGATGGTTATAACTAAAACACGTTTGTTTTGTCTGCAGTAAAATTGAAGAGGCATAAAAAGAAGAAAACAATGAAATAACCTTAAAAGTCTAGAACAAGGACAACATTGTCTTTCATGTTAATGTAAATGTCATAACAAGGTACCTTTCACTTTTTTTGTTGGTTTTTCAAAATGCAGTTTCTCTTAGTTTGTTTTGCCTTGTCATCCTTAAAAGACCTTTTCATCGAAAAAAAAACTGTTTGTACATTTATTTACATTTTTTCCATTTAGTAGTTCTTTTTTTATTTAAATAAAATAATTTAAATATTTAGCTTAAGAGTTGAAAGTAAAAACAAAAACATCCCATAAAAAATTGCAAAAGACCTTGCTCATGTATCCTTTTAGATTTTGCTTAATTGCGCCGCACAATTTCTCTCTCTTTATGCTATTCATTTAATAATAATACTAATTTAAAATATTTCAGACATAAAATTGTTGAAAAAAACATAAAATCCTTTGAATTTGCGAAACAAAACTGACAAGTCATCTTTTAAAATTTCGTTGAAAAACAACATACACACACTTTGTAAAACATTAACTGAAGAAAATATTTTGGTGTAGGGTATACTTTTAGGGATTTCATTAGGGCGTATGAGCCTAAAATTGGTTGTTTGTTATATTAAGGCTGTGGTTTGGCTTTGCTCTGTTCTTGGTGTTTCTCTTTGTTCTTCTGAGATTTTTTCTTAATTTATTTTCCTCTTCCATTTGGTGGTTTGCGTATTATTATTTTTTTTCCTACTTCCGCTTAGAGTATATCCAAATAAGAAGAATGTGTTTGTACGTTTTTTTTTTTGTGGTTACATCATGACTTTTCATATAATTTCCGCATCATAAAGCTGTGAAAGTAATTTTCCACTTGAAATACTGTTTTTATATTACTGGTTGGTTAGTGTTGTAAGTAGAAAAAAACCAATGCCAACTTTGTAAATGCGCGTTGATTTTTCTTTTAAAGTTTGTTTGCTACTTTTTCATGAAAATAACAGCTGGTTTTGAAAGACCAAATATAAGAAAGTAAACATTTAAGGAAATATTTTAGTTGTTTTTTGGTAGAATTTTATAACAGTAACCATGATTTGTGCAGAATAATTGTGACTGTTTGTTTGAGCAGTAATTAAAGGTATAAAATTAAATATTTTGTAATTGTATTTTTTCCTGAAAACATTAAGCTGTTAAGTTTTAAACCGTTTTTAGTCCTATTTAAAATATTTTAAAAGGTTCCTTAGATTTTAGAATAGTACCGAAATGATCCCTTTTTTGAAAAGCTACAATGTTGGAGATCGGCATCGATATTTTCATTTTTCTAGCATTAATTACAGGAGCTACACTCAACTGCCCTGAAAGTCGGCCTGCGCATCATCTTCCTCAAAAAAAACTAATGAGGATAAACATATCCAGAATTACCAGTCTTACTCACAAGAACAACACCAAACAAGATGTGGAAACTTATGCAACTTATGTTACACGATGACCAAAAACGGAGGTTCACGCATTAGCAAGACACGCCACACAAACACACTCTTTGAGGAATGTTTGAAAGTCTTCTGACTTATCGAGACAACTAAAATACAAATCTTCAAAACATGTGTTAAAGGTTGGCTATGCGAATTGGGGCTTATCCAAACACAACAGCCGAGATCTTCCGGTTTTTACCAATCGATTTCTGAGACTCATAATAAGATGCTTTTGTCTAAACACCATAAGTAATTTAGATCTGCTTCGCATAACCAACCATAGATTGGACATACACTGAAATAAAACAACGAAGGCGGCAAGATACAAATATGACAAATGAACTTTTTTTTGATAATTCAAAGATTTTTCATTAAGGATAATAGATATTTGATATTTAAATGACTGCCAATGGGTTCACCGTCATCACCTATTGTGGCAGATATAGTGATGAAGGGATTTTTTGTTTTCGATAAATTATAGTTCAAAGTACAAATTATTCGAGAAAATCATTTGTACTTATTATTTTTTTGTAAGCAAATAACCAAAATGAAAAAAAAAAAGTTCACATCTCCACATTGAAAAAATATAACCAATTTTGGTTAGAAATAACCAAAAACGGCAGCTCTGAATGAACGGTATACTTTAGAGATGCTTCATATAATAAACATACAAAAGAAGAGGAGAATTAATTTTAAAATAGACACGGAAAACTGCACCAATAGCTTTAGACACATAATAAAAAGAAAATTGAATAGTTTAGTTAGTTCAATATTAAATGTGGAGATAGTAATAAGTCTCTTGCAAATATACTTGTAACTCATTGTAAGTGCTTTGTTCTCTTTTTGTTGCTATTATGTTTTTTATTTTTATTTAAGTACAGTCTTTGTTAATATTTTTCGTACACTGTTGTTTTCTTATATTGTAACAGCCTTGATAATGATATCCGATGGATATCGAAATATTGGAATAAATAATTTAATGAATAATTTATATATTTTTTAAAAATAATTGGACTCGAGCTCGAACAAACTTTTAATTTTATGAAAATATGTATTAACAAAATGTAAGCTTTTGAGAAAAAGGACATATGAAAGGTAGTTATGTTCTCGCACAAATATGAAAAACTGGGAATTTAGCACGTCATACGGAAATCGTATTAATAATAAATTTTGTATTCCCGAAAATAACTTTGATAATATACATACTTGCATGTGCCCGTGCAAAAGAACTGAATTGGCAAATTTTGTTGTTTTCTTACGAAGATAGTAGAATGAAGCAGTTTATTTTTAATTTTGTTTTTTCTTTTTACCCACTTACAACTACAATTCGAGTCGAAAGAACCCAAACAATTGTAGGGGAATGTAAGAAAAGATAAACTCACTGTTTATTGTTGGTGTTTTGTTTTGGCTTTGATATTGTTACAAGTAAGACTTTGAGTGTTTATAATTCTTATTCGCTTTAGGGTTTTATTTGTATAATATTTTTGGCCTTTCTAAAATCTTTGGAAAAGGTTTCCTGATGAGCTGGCCTAAGCAACCAGTGAAATGCGCATAGAAGCTAGCTTTCCCTCAACAATAAATTTCAGTGTATTTATCAAATATGAAAAACTGGGAATTAAGCACGTCATACGGAAATCGTATTAATAATAATATTTACAATAATTATAAAATAAAATTTAATTAAAAAAAAGGATATGTGGACTATGAACATAACAAGTTTTAAAGAGCGCTGGTATGTAAAATTTTACAGAAACGAAACAACTGTAGTTAAAATTTGAATTTTATATTTTAGGATGTATGGGTGGAAGGCCCCCGATTTTTCTACAAATTTTTTTTATCTAAACTTACGTAAACTTCTATAGTTTGGCCAATTCACATATGGGAGCAAAGCAATGCGAGTCGCCTTGCAAAATAAATAAACTCTTGTTTCTTTAAGCAAAATCATTACTAGTTTTCTTTAACTCTTAGCTACTTTTAAAAATACGAGTATAAGAAATACACTGTGTAATTTAAAATTTATCAAATTTAATGCCTACAGAAAAAAATCGACACAAGCAGCCGTTCAGAGAGAAAAACTTTCTTTCCTTTTCGCTTAAGAAGCCCGGGAAAAAACTCCTTAAAAAGTCAACAAAGTTGACAAAAATGCCAAACAAAACCCGACAACAACTTTATAATCTACGTGCACGTATATTTGTTTTATTTATTTTTTTTTGTAAAGCACAACAATTGGGATAAGTTCTAGTTAGTTTTAACAGCCAGGGTACTGTAGCCTAAAATCCCCTGTTTATAGAAAAAAAATTGCAAAAACAAGGAAAATTTTGAAATGTTACCAACCTGACTGCTCCTCTTACGTTCTCAAAAACTTTGGAGGAACCTAATCAACACACACGAACGAAAAGTTATTGTAAAACTTATTTGGAATATTTTTTTTTCTTCTCTTTAATGTTGTTGTAACTTTGTTGTTCCTGGCTTTTTGTGTTTGTATTTGTGCACTTGATGAATGTTTTTTATGCACAGCACGTTCGAGACAAGCAAATTTAGTTTTAAAAAGAAAAATGAAAGCAACAAAATTTTACAATAATAAAAAAAAAATCCAAATAGAAAAATTAAAGCACTAATAAAGGTCATCTTTCCAATAAACTAAAAATGGAGACCAGCCAAATAAGAATTAAAATTCATTTACAATTGGCTATTTTTCTTACAAACGCAACTGTTTGGTTTGTATGCCAGGTTCTAAGTTTGTTAAAGCAATTTTTTTCCATTTAACATATTTTTCGCCATTTTGGTAAAATCTGCAGCGATTTAAATTTTCTAATACCGGCAAATCCATTGATACTTTGCTTTGGTTAGATTTAGTTCCGTCACACACAATCGATATTTTGCTTCCGGCTTTTGTTTGGCTGCAAGTGTATGTATGTGTGTGTGTTTTAGTAATCCTATGGGTGTGGAATGTCATGTTATGCGCGAAATAAAATTAAGTTTTTCGGGTAAAAGCTGGCTTATGCCAGCAAAAAAAAAATGATCTCGCTTTAAGGCAATGTCTGTTTCATTCTTGTATTTAAACATTTACAAATGTAAGTGAACGTTTCTGAAGAGAATCGGAAGAAAGGCCTTGATTTGAAAGGTCTATTCGTTATAGACAATGCACTACATTTTTATTTCGTCACGAACAAATGGGATTTTAAGGTACCTTATAAATATTAGCTCTGTTCACTAGTAAATTGTTGCAATTGTCTATTTTGACGTCTTTGTAATTTCTATATTTCAGACGCTGAAGTAGGATTCCATGCAGTGTACCCATGGAACCATGTAGTTCAGATTAATGGCAGAATGGCGACAAAAAGGCCACTGTAACTGTGATATTTTAAGTGTGGGTTGGAAGTTAATATGTTAATACCATTTACATTTGAAACAAAAACAAAAATTCTAAAATTGCTGCTTTTTTGAACGTATTATACTTGTAGATTTGGAACTTTTTGTTTTCATAAGCAGTACCCAGGTAACGCGACGGTGAAGATGTATAAAAAAGATATTTTACATGATTTTGCTCGGGGATATCGATGATATTTGTCTTCAATTGGGGACAGTTTCCTTTCTCAAGGTTGAAGTTACATTTCCGCATTTTGTTCGACACTTATTAAAGCCCTTATGACACTACATTTTTAATGCATTGTTCAAGTTATGGTGAACAGTGCAAATATAAAGTAGTAGAAAAATTTACCAAGAGCGAAGGGTTCAGCTGTATAAATGGCAAACTGTCAAACATTTTACTAAAGTTATCGATAAAAAATGAAGTTATGTCAAAAAAAATGTAAAATTGTTCAAATTAAAATTGACATTTCAAGCTTGAAATATTAAAAGTGTTGCTGCATCAGCGGTTTATGGGCAAATTTAGCGATTAACCGCTTTTTGTTTTAAGGTTTCTCATAAACAAAAAGTTGGCAACATTTAATACAACTAACAGAACAGGGACGGCTAAGTTGTTTCAATTGTACTTTTTTGTTGATACTTTTTAAACTAAAATTTATAATACCTTTTTGTGGTGTTTTTTAAGAACATAAATAAAATTAATTTCAATTAAAAAATCTTTTAGTTCAATTAGGGTAAAAAAATAAAATTTTTAAAGATTGTTGGAACAATTTTAAAAATTCTCAACGCCATCCCTGAAACAAAACCATAACAAGAGAAAAAAAAATATTTTATAGTTTGCTCTTTCTAGCATTTACTGTTTCTTTCTATCAATTCTACATCAATTTTTGAGTTCTTTGATACAAGTAGAAGTAATTATTGGATTTTTTTACGCTTATAGATGCTGTGTCGTCTTAAGTTACCGCCTCGATAAAGTTATTTGTGGGTATATCTGAAGTGTAAATTATACAAATAAGACGACCAAACAAATTGCCGTAAAGAACTCAAGCTTTTTCTCGAGTCAAAGAAGTGATTTTTACACTTTGCTGCAAACAAACGAAAAAATAAAATATTTCGTAGTAACTTTTTTGGGTAACAGGAATTTATATTTTATATAAAATCCCATCATGCCACAATTTGCCAAATGCTTGAGAAATCTCTATGAATAATGATGGGTAACAGATTTTGTTCTTTCTGATAAGAGTAACTATGCGATGAACCTGTTCTATGGTGCCATGACCCTTACGGAATCCAAAGTGATTTGGATAAGATATGGGTTTTGATAAAATTTAAATGAAGCATATCGGGCGATAAGATGAGACCTGGCTGACGTCCTTTCCTGGCTTGGGTATCATAATTATTTCTGCTATTTTCCATGATTTAAATAATTTTGTCTGATGTTGTGTCTATGCAAGAGGATTTTTTTCAGTTTCTTAATTACTGATGTAAAGGACGAGAATCAAATATTCATTGCGGAAAAAACAATGCCTTCAATAGTTGGTGAAGTTATGTCTGAGCTAGAATTATTAGGTGTGAACACTCTTTCGAAATAAAATAAAAGAAAATTATTTTTTAAATAGAGTCTGAAAAAGAATATCTTGCGTTGCGTTGTTAATACATTTATAAAGGCCTAAATACTCAAGGCCATACATTATTCCCCTCTATTTTAATTTTAGTTCAGTGTTTGTCCAATAACGAATAAGTTTTACACTTGGGTTTTTAAACACGTTTAAGCAAAATTTTGATTAAGTTAGTCAAAGCCGTTCACATTACATTTGAGATGATTAAGATGACAGATGATTAAGAAAAAAACAAAACAAACAAATTTATATTTCTTTAAAGTATTAAAAATGGATAAAACTAGTTTTATAAAGTTATCCGAAGATTATTTTAAACATATAAATGATGAACTTGTGAAAATTTATGAATTATTTAAGGAAAAAAATAAAAACATTAAACAGAAATCGTGGCCGGTTGTACACGTTCATGTTGGCCGATTCTACATTATGCTCAGCTTGAAATATGTTCAGAGGATTCTTTGTGATTAATAAAGTGATTTAGTTGAAATCATGTCATTTTGAAGTGATTAACAAATCACTTCAATGTATGGTCACGTTCGAGGTGCTTAAACGCGTTTAAGAACCCAAGTGTGAACACAGCATTAGTGTGCATTGTATGTGTGACAACCGCTGTTTTTGGTTTGCTTTTATAGGACTTGCAAGCTGAAATTTCATACCCATTTGAAGTTTAATTTAAAAATTTTGGAATTTATTTTTCGCCTTTTCGTCTTTCAAAAACATTTTGTGTTTAATAAATTTATACTGATGCGAATCAGAAGCAAATGTGTTTAAAGTTTTTAGCGTTTTAAAACGTAAAGGGTGACGTCATAAATAAAATAAAGTTGTAAGGTTTGAACCTTTACATATTTATGCTACATTTAAGGAATTTGTTAAACAATTTAATACATTTAAAGACCTCGCTGACCCCCTATGCAATATAGTACCCTAGACCTTTTCCGCTTGCCAATCAAATGCCCAATTAGTTATACAAGAGATCCTATTAACACAGATCAGCAAATTGTCATTAGGAGTTTTTTGAAAATGTCATATTTTGTTCGTCCTTTTTTGACTGGAGAGAGGAACTTTTAACTGATGTCATTTGGTTTTGGATTTTTATATCATACTTTTTGCTCTATTATATAGAACGCACATTTCGGAATCCAAAAATGTTTCGCAGTTCCAACATAAATTAAAGAAATCTTGTTGGTAGTTTTTTTGTCTAAAAAGGCTCTAACTTAATTGTCCGGACTTCCAGTTTTTGTTGTGTCCATGTTATGAAATTCAAGTTTTGCAATTTTCGTATTTTTATGCCCACTTCCCTATAAACCTTTCTATGTTTTATGTAAAAATACAAAAGCACCTACAACCAGTGATGTTATACGAAGGGAAAAATTCCTGTTCGTAGGGATTTTTTCCCAAAGTAAACGGCAGTAGGGGAAAAAGGACAGATATTTTAAAATCACTAAAATGTAAAGACTTTTCAAAAATGTGGCAAAACTGTATATATTTTTCATTCTTTTTCGATTTCCGACAACATACCAATAAAAATGTTGATATAAACGCGTTTACATTACAAATTGTTAAATTTCTTTAGGTGATCGCTTGCCGCCGTTCCAACTTTGATTTAAAGGTAAATTTGTGAAACTCTCTTTAATAAAGGTTTTGCTTTGAAATTTATTTTTCAGAGCAATAAATAGATAACTTGTTAAAGATGGGAATCGAAAAGTTTTGAAAAAAAGTCGTCATTTTAATGAAAATTTCATTTTTCCCCTTTAGTCAAAATTAGCTATTATTTATTTATCACTGTCACATGCCAATGCACATAGCGAAAGCTTTTTTCTATCATTAATTAACATTGTGGGCTTATTTTTACAAAAAATTATCATCCTAATGCTTGCTGGGAACAACTTTAAATAAATTTTAAATATGCGCAGTTCCAGAGAAAAGCCCACTTTTTGTAGCGTAAGGTCTGGAACAGAATAAAGTAGTTGTAGTAGAAGCTGAAGTAGAAAAATGCTCCGCTATTCACAACGTTGTACTACAGCGACTATTCTGTTCCCCACTTAACGCCAGAAATAATTTAAATTGTTTCTCAAAAAATTGTATATGTTTAGTTTACTTTTTTATATTTTGGTGTAAAGCGCAACTAGCTCTACATTAAGTAACAAAATGGATAACATGGTCCTAAAATACAACCTAATTTGCATTCTGGCGTTACATTAAAAAATGGGCTTTTCGCTGAAAATACGCATATCTTCCTTATAACGAGCAAAATTTTTTTAATTTGATAGCGTGAAATATAAACCTATACAAGGTCAAAGCTTACTAAAAAAGGTTTTATACAAAACTTTTGCTCAATTCGTCTTATTCAGTTTTGTAATGCAAGTCAAAATCCTCTTCCGTTTATTTAACGTCACGCCAGCGCATATTTTTGCTTATATCTGCAAATCCTTAGCGTCGATTGATGTAGTTTTATTTCTGAATATAGTGCTTCTTCATTACCTTGTATATATGGTTGGTTGGTTAACGTGGTAGCACGCACAGGTCCAGGCGCGCAACAAGTAGAGCCGACGGTGGCTCCGTTTTAACACCACACAACTCGTCAAGAAATTGGAACCCCCCGATCAAACTTGACCCAGGGGCAATGTCGAGCTGGCTAGAGCCAGCCCGTTGCGTTGAGATATTTCAGCAGGCTGTTGAGTCCCACCCGCGATATCTCCGAGAGTCCTTGTAGAAGGTAATTCCCGAACAGTCCATGTCGCATAGAGTTAAACGCCGGGCAATCACATAGAAGATGAAATACTGTCTCCTCAGTTCCAGGTTCCCTGCAGCTGCGGCAGCATTCATTAAAAGGGAGGCTGAGTCTCATAGCGTGCTTGCCGATCGTCCAATGACCAGTAAGCACGTATGTAAGTCTTGACACGTCCTTCCGACTGAAATTGAGAAGTCGCTCAGAGCGACCTATGTCATACCTTGTATATATAAAAAGCCTTTTTACAAATTTGACTTCTTCATTTAATTTTTTTACATTCTGTGATACAAATATCACGACACGTCAGAATAACGAAACAAAACAGAATTCCAAAGAACATGAAACTGTCCCCCCTCCGCAATCTTTTAATTTTAATTTAATAAATATTGCAAGTCTGAACAGGGTCCTAATCTCTAAATCCAGATCACACTGCACCGCGATACAAATATACAAAATAAAATTTATTTAACGGTGATATCGTAAATTTCATTACCGTTAGCATAACAGCTTACTGAATTTTAATAAAGCAAGGATATTTATTAAAATTATAAATAAAAACTCATTTGCAATATAAACTCAAATATATTTCCTTATTATGTAAATACTTTTATTAATGACTCCTTAATAATATGTTAGTGTCTGAGAGTTTGAGTGAGTTAATATTAGGGAGATCGATCGAATAGTATTCGACCGGTTTTAACCGGTTATTTTAGTTTTGCCCAAGTTGAATATTTTAAAATGTCCATTTTTCGAATATCGAATAAACGGTTATTTTAGTAAAATAAAACGGTTATTTTAGTAACGTGTAATTTATATATGTACGTTTTCTTTACTTTTGTTATAAATGTACCCGAAATTTAAGTATGTATTTTTCTAATTGAATGTTTGGCAAACTTAAACTTTTTATAAAAAATGTCAAAACAAAAGTAACAAATGTTAAAAAAACATTATGAGCAATTTAAATACAAATCGCTTATGTAAGCGTGTGTTCTTGTAACAAAAACCAAAAACAATTCAGAATACTACAAAAAAAAGGTCAGCTTAAAAGTAATTAGCAATTTGACAGTATTCTAAATACTATATATACATATCTTTATAAAGATGTCATCTCTGGTGATAATATCGGACTGGTTTAAAAGACATAAACGGCCATAATAAGTTGAAAGCTTCTTGAACGTCACGCATTATTTATCACTTTTAATTTGTCTAGAAGCTTGACATAAATATACGCCAAGTAAAATTTGACTCTGTTCCAAGTAGTTTTTTAGAGACTGCAAATAATACTTAACTAAAATATGCTGCCAATAATGAATGAAAAACTTTCAAATTGTTCTAGCATATCTCCGTGCTTAAAACTACATCATACGGACGAAGTCAACGATATGGAAAAATTCTTCAGTTTTATTTATTTAATTGGGTAGAACTTAAAACAAAAGTGAAAAGGATTTTGTTCATATTACAATTGTTTCTATAATGCTGAAACAAAAAAAATTAAAATATTTATATAATCCTGGCAAAGAGGTTTTGTTTGCAACTTTTCAAAAATATGGCTGAAGTTTACTGATTCATATGGACATGCTTAGCCACCAACAAATAAAAACTCATTTAAAATAAATTTGGGAGAATATCTAAAGTAATAAATTTATTATGTATTTTGTTGGTTCCTTACCTTCGTGAATTGATTTGTTTTTATTCTAATTAACTTTTTATTACAAAAACTAATTTGATTTTTGTATTTTTATGTATTCGAATTAAAACCGGTTAACCGGATATTTTCAATATGCTTAGCCGAGAACCGGTTTTTGTAGAATAGCAAATATTCGGAATATTCGAAACCCGGTTATTCAAAAAACTCGAATATTCGATCTTCCTAGTTAATACGAATATCTGTGTACAATTTGGTTGATTTATGGTTAAAACACGTGCCAAAATTTAACAACAAAATAAAAAAGCAACATTATATTTTATGACGACAACAAAAAGCATCAAGAAAATAACACATACTTAAAACATATGTTGTATTAAATATTGTATAATAAATCCCACAGATACATTTCTCTACAAACGCATACGTACACATTCAAGTTTTATTCTAGCATGTGTGTTAAGGGTACTGGTTCGAGGAATGACAGAAAAAAGTGAACAGAAAACACGTCAAGCCTCCTTCTTTTATTATTAACTAGCTTTACCCCGCACGCTTCGGTTCCTCTATTGAAATAAAATTAGTCAAATATTTTTAATAAGATCTTTAGTATTGATAAAGAAGCGAATAGTACCAAATTTCAATACATTTACTATTTCCGTGCTACTGATATACACAAACCTATATTTGGCTTCTAGTGAAGGTGTTTGCCAAATATTTTGTAAAGAAAAGCAAATTATTTGTTGCAAATTTAAAACCTTTAAATACTTTGATCATTCTCCAGATATAAAGAAATCTAAATTGTCACGCCTACTTCTCCAATCTAACTCACATTTTAATAAATGTTGTTTATTGATAACCAAGCTAAATATTTTTAAAAAATTCGTTCCCCGGATCACTGTTATTTACACTTTGTTTGTAATGGAAGAGCAAGTCCCACTATTCCAATCCAGTCCACTTTTTGGCAGATGTTGTGTATTGTTAACAAAGTTATTTGTTTTAAATTTAAAAACTTCTCTGTAACCGTTTTCCAGACATGGAGTTATTCGTACTGTATTTGTTTGGGAGGTGAACACTCCCACTTGGAATTTTACAAAGATGTATAGCCTATGTTAAGCCTATTTTAATTTCCAAAAATCTCTTTTCGTGGATCTATTCGTTGAGAGACTTATTCACTATCCAAATTTCATGTCTCTTTCTTAAGCCGTAGTTCAAGTGTAGTTTCAAAGATTGAAGGCTTTTGTCTTCAGATATGCGGTATTTAATGTTTTCTACCCCACCCAATTTTATTTAGAAATTTATTGTTAACCATAATAGTGGACTTAACCACGTTTGAAGACACCCGCTATAATAGTACTTCATTTACCCGATATATTTTTATACTCATTATATGGGGGGTATTGCTCCCCCTGCACCTGCTCACTTTATTTTTATTTTCAAAGGTGTATTTAAACATAAGAGTGACTCCTTCCAAGTTTGAACATCCTCACTACAACAGTTCTTAAGATATGCGATATTTAACATTGGCGTCATATGGGGGCACCATTTCCCCTGATACTATCCTCTTTCAAATTTGGAGCTCAGAAGCTGCTTTAGCAAAATGTATAAGACAATGGGTACAGCGGCTCTTAAGAAATGCGATACTTAATATTGGCATCCTATGGAGGGTACCACTTCCCCTGCCCCAGTAGTTTAGGAGTCTATGAGCCAACAAACAAACATACAAAGAGGCAAACATTTTTCATTATTATATATATTGATAATAAATACCAACACGTCAAAAGTGTTAAACAATTTTTATGATTATATTAATAAAGCAACAAAGTCACGTTTATAGCGGAAAAATAACTGCAACAACAATACAATACAGCAAAATATTAACAGGCAGTAACTGTATAAGCAACACGTCAGATACAGCCATTGGTATCTTATATAAATACACGCAAAGAAAAAACATGGTTGTGGTTAACATATTCTAAGAGTAACATATTACGATAAGCTTCATGATTGTAGTCACCATATTACGATAATCGTTAAATCATATTATGACCAAATATATTCGTCATATTACAACATAATATTTTTCCCTTAATCATATTCTTAGCCTGTTAATCATAGTAAGCTAAGAAGTAATCATATTATTGTCTTGTTAATCATAATAAGTTAAGAAGCTATCATATTATAATTATGTAAATCATAATTAATTACGTAGTAATCATATTTTTATATAGCATCACATTCACAACAATAAAAAATAAATTAAATTTTTTTCATCGATTTTTTTTGTGGCACTTAACAATTTTTTTTAATGCAAATACAATTTTTTAATTGTGTTTCAACAATTCACTAACAAATAATGACTGATTCAAAATTATTTTATAAATGGCGCTAACATAATATTATTACAGTAAATATATTTTTAAGCATACTATGACTACAAGCATTTAAAGTTATCATGTTATGATCACTTAATATGATGAAATTTAATTTAATATGTATTCAAAGTTATCATTATTTAGTTGTTAGAAAAATAATTACCTTTCAGTCAACAATACTAAAAATTGTAATTGCGACAAACATTGATATGTTAACAGTAAATAAAATATTGCTTAAATTGAATAAAAATAAAAATTTTTTTCTATACGACAAAATTATACTGTTACAATAAACATTGTGTAGTTGCCGTAACCATGCCCAACCATATTTTTTTCTCTGCGTGTACATACTAACTTGTTTGTCTGCTTAAATGCTTGGACCTGCTTCTTGTGTATAGACCACAGTATTGACTATAATATACTGGAATAAATACTTGTACGTTCAATTCTTTTTTATTTGTACCTTCTTGTCGTCCTGTTTTAAGGCTTCATTTTGTTCATTACACTCTGTTCAGCTCAGTGGAAAAATCGAATGCTTTTGTTGTTGGGTTTTATTATTCATGTACCTCCACCTTCATGTTGCAGGAATAATGTTTATTTTTATTATTATGAATTTAATGCTCAAGTATAAACAAAACAAGAAAAAAAATTTAATATTGTAAGACTAACTATTATGGTCATGATGATACGGAAAGATACATATTCGCAAACTTTTAAATATAAAATACAGATTGTCACTAAGAAATAATATTTAATACAAAAAGACAGTCCAATTTTTAAATTATTAAAAAGAATTTTTTAGTTAAACATTAACATTAACAAAAGCGCAAAAATTAACAAATCTCTTTAAACTGCTTAAAAATTGTTCAATTGCAAAAAAAAAAAATTCTAGTGAAGGAAAAAAATTAAATGTGGCTTAAACAAAAAAAAATATATATATATGCATATCGAGGGCTTATATTCAATACCCGCCATACACCAATTATTGGAAAATGACTTTTTGATGGCAAATTGTTCACTGATGCCAGCTTTATCTCTGACAAAAATTTCAAAAAAAAAAAATTAATATAAGTTCCTTTTTTTAAATATTTGTGATACCGCTATCAACCGCACGATTTTTTTTAATGCAATACCCGCCATACGCCACACATTGGTGAAAATTAAATTTTAACCTACGGCATTGTTTTTTGGCACATAGCATATTTAAACACTCATAATCAAGAAAATGCCACGTTTTTACTATGGATGCACAAGCAGTTAAGCTCTGCCCAAATTTAAATGCGTCAGCTATCTATTTCAAACAACGTCTACAAGTTCATAACTTCACTGTTTACAATCTTGCCGATCACCAATGCACTAACTATTGGTGGAATAAGACACAAGGTGATCTGTCTGCTTCAATATTTATTTCCATCATACTACTTGAAAACACATTGCTCATCAGATAATTTATTCGGATGGTTGCGGTTACCAAAACCGTAACCAGTTTTTATCAAATGCCTTATCTATTTTCGCTATAGAAAATAATAAAATAATCGAACAAAAGTACTTGGAGAAAGGCCACACACAAATGGAATGTGACAGCGCACATGCTAAAATAGAAACCAAACTTAAAAATCAATCAATATACCTGCCAATAGACTATATCAGAATAACCAAAGAATCACGAAAAACAGTAAAAATTAATGGCACAGTAATTATTCAACCATTTGATGCCATGTTTTTAAATTACAGTTTTTTTAAAAACTTCAATGATGCCAAACTTATTCGCTTTTCGAGCATTAGACCTGGTCGAACCAAAAATGATCCAACAGTTTCTCAATTAAGAGCACTAAAGTATTTGCCAAGTGGATAAGTTCAATTTAAAGTTAACTTTAATGAAGAATACAATAACTTACCCAACAGAATTAAAAATTACACAGGATATACCAAACCAAAGCCTTTGCATACTGCTCAGTTACCAATCCAGCCTAGTAAATGGAAACATCTTGAAGATTTGAAGCCGGTTATACCACTACAATATCATTACTTTTATGATAATTTAGTTCAGATGGAGTCAAAGTAAGGAGGAGCAATGTGACAATTTCCCATTTGAATTACCTTTTTTAATTATGTTTATTTTTTTGTTATTGAATTCTTTTATGTTAGAAAAACGTTAAACAAATGCTTAATTTAATAAAATTACATATTAGAGCAAAAAAAACATATTTTTATTACTGTGCAATTACCGCTATACGCCATAAAAATATTTGAAGATTTCAGTTGCAATACCCGACATCAACCATATCGCTACGAATAGAGTTTAAAGTTCTACTTTTTTTATAAGGGTGACTTAATAGTCATATTTAAAAAATATTATAGAAGAAAGATTAATTCATACCTTAAGAATTTTCGAAAGAAACAGTTTTTTCTCTCTCCTGAAAAATTGTATTTTGGCGGATGGCGGGTATTGAATATAAGGCGTCGATAACAAAAACTACAGAAAATCGCTAACTAAATTAAAAAATTCCAACAGCAATAATCTTTAAAGAGCTTCAAAATTATTAAAAATCGCTAAAAAATGGGATACCATTTAAATCTAATGAAACAAATATGTCGATTACCCATGACGACTGAACTGAAGTTGAGTTGCAAGCAGCTGAATCAGGCAACGCCGCTTATGGTCAAAAATAAAATAAAACCAGTTAGAGTGCTATATTCGACTGCTCCGAATCTTTGATACCCTCCACTGACAGTTCGAATATTTCAGGAGTGATATCTATTTAAGTATTATTAGTTTTTCTTTTTAAAAACAGGCGTCAGCAATAAAATCATGCTATTTATAGCAATTTTAGCTTGAGCCAAACTTAAATCATTTTCTGGAGAGGAATTTATATTGGAGCCATGGTAAGTTATGAACCCAAATTCTGCAGAGTGATATCTGGTATTAAAAAACATAAATTTCAGTACAGCGGTGAAATAAGTTTTAGCGTTTACAGCGAATCAGAAGGCTGCTAAATATGGAATCATAGGTAAATTATGGACAGTATATCAAAAAATTTTATGACATTTTTTCTTGATGAATCTAAGTTGGAAGAAATGTTACCACAATAAATTAATCTGCTATGGTTTTAGGCGTATTTAATTAATTTAATTTAAAATGCAAAAAAACGACAACATTAAAGAGCGTTAAATATTTCATACAAAATTATGAAAACTTGAAACCAATAACGCGTATATTATATTTTTGAATAGTTGTCAACATTTATGTTGGTTAAATAAAAATTAAACAAAAATATTAGTTTGTTTAAAAATAATTCGGCAATAATTTTTTCTGTGTACCAAATTTTGAAATGATAGCATTATTTGTTACGGTTTGAGGCGTAATAAACTGTTTTCCGGTAGAAGGATTTACATGGGGCCTAGGGTAAACTGTGGTTTATATGGGGCCTAGGGTAAATTGTGGAAGGATCTTCACGAAATTTTACAACGTGATTTCAAGTCTAATAAAACGAATTTTTGCAAAATCTCATTCCGTGCATTGTTCCACCATTCATGTTAGTTTTTGACTCAGGTCAGTCAAGAATGAATGATTATCAATAACAATTTTAATTAATTCTCATGTTGTAAAATTCCTTTCTTCATAAAAATAATTTAATGAAAATATTATCAAAGTTATTTTCGGGAATACAAAATTTATTATTAATACGATTTCCGTATGACGTGCTAAATTCCCAGAAAAATTTAACACAAGCGTCAAAAATCAAATAAATTAATTTGACATTAAATGGGTAAATAATGAAAACTCTCCCAAATAAACATACCTGGTACTTATTATACTATGGGGTAAACTAATAAATATTTAAAACACAAAAGCCAAAATTTCTAAAAACATGTATCAAAATATGCCTCAAAAAGGTAAAACATGTGCTAAAAACCTAAAAAAATGATGCAAAAAGGCTATTTTAACTAAATTATGCAAAAAAAAATGCTGCAAACGATAAAATATGCAAAAATATGCACTAACAAATCGATTTCAAAATTCATAAAAAGCTCTAAAGCGGATAAATATATTGTTTCTGCCTAAATTGGTCGCACAAAAATAAAGCATGCAATTGCATATTTATGATTTCCCTGCTTATAACTATAATTATAAATAATTCTTAGATAATTTAACTTTCGTAACAGTAATAAATATTTTGTGTTGTGTTAGAGCAAAACATTTAACACCAAAAATTTCCACTAACTCCTAAAAATCAATAAAAAGTCACATCTTTAACTCGTCCAAGCCAAAGAAAAATCTCATCGAAAAGTAAAAACACGTAAAAATCATAAAAATCAAAGTATTTTATTTAAACAAAATACAACAACAGCTACCAAAAATGTTTATACGAAAGTCCTACTTACCTCTGTATGCGTTTGTGTATGTAAGTGCATGAGTTACCGTTAGAATTGTTATATTTTTCAATACTTTCTTACGTTCTTGCGTAACTCTTGTTTATTTTGTTGGCAAACAAACTTATACTCCGTAAAGTATGCTACTTATTTTATGTATAAATAAATTTGTTTTGGTGCAAAAGGAAATGTCTTTCAGCGTCTGAGGGTGTGTGTATTTAGAAAATATGTATAATACCCCTACTAGATGACTTTTTGATGACACTTGGCGTAGATTTTTATGGCACCAAAGTTATAAAAAATTTTTGCAAATAAGAAAAAAAGGAATCTTTTTGAATTTGTTCTTTTTTAAGATATCATTTTGTTACTTTTACGTGGGAACAAAACAGCAGCTGGGTAAAACGTTTGGTTGATGTCTGTAAGGAAGTATTTTTTTTTTTTGCTTTCTAAATATTTATGACAATTTAATTTTTAAGTTTTTTGCTCTACTTCTTTTTTATTTGTGTGCAATAAAAGTTGGACAATCTTTTATTTTTGACGCGCCAAATGCAAATAATGGACCATTTTTTGGTAGTTGTTTTAAATACATAAATTTTTATTAATTTTTTGGTTTAAAATTAATAAATTTAAAAAACAATATCTTAAAAGTCATAATTCAGACCTTAACTTTGTGGCAAAAAGAAAACAGTGCTTAAGTTGACATTGAATGCATGTTTAGCCGTACCCATGTTCTATTTTTCAATCATTTGGTACGATTATTTTGGAACTAATAGCAAAATTACTTTTTGCAAATAATTTTGAAATAACAACTTAAGTTAACCTTCAATCGGTCACGATAGAAGTATATAGAAATAAAAACCTTAAAAAGCTATAACCAAAGAGACATGATGATTTTATAAAAATAAAATTATATTTTTAGAAATAACATTCAAGCTTAAAATGTATTTCCTACAAAACTATAGAATAGACTTAAACACTTGTTCGTTATTGCCAAAGAAACATTGTAGTTTCCATAAAAGGAAAACAAGAGCGGGGGTCTTTTTTTTGTCACAAATGCTCATGCCCATACATTTTTAATCAAGAAAACCAAAATAACACATCGCCGTAGAAACACAATTACGCAGTATAAACGTAGTATCGTTCGACGCACAATGGCTCGGAATAAAATTTCATCGGTAAAAAAGTTCCATTTTTTGTCCTCACCGATTTTAAAATTTTGACAATAATTCAATGACAAACATATTAAAACAAAGGCAGCCAAAAAATTTTAAAAATAATTCAAAGTGATTGCGTGGGAATACAAAAATTTTTAATTGAAAAGATTTTTTATATCGTGCTACATACCCAATTTTTATTCTTGATAAAAATACTGAAATTTATTGTTAATGGGATAAGCTATTCCTATGCGCATTTCACTGGTTGCTTAGGCCAGATCGTCAGGAAACTTCTTCCAAAGATTTAGGACAAACTAATGATATTAAACAAATAGAACTGTTAAGCGAATAAGAATTATAAGCAGCAGCTTTACTTGTAACAATATCCGAGCTTAAACAAAACCAACAATAATTCTTTGAAATTCTTCCAACATTAATTGTAGTTGCAAGCAGTTTAAGAAAAAACAAAATTAAAACAAAAACAAATTGCTTTATTTTTTTCGCAAACAAAAATAAACTATGTAGCCAGTTTAGTTTTTTGTTTAGGCGAATTCATTTTTATGGTGGCGTTGAAAGCTCAGCTGTGATCCTTTTTTCTAACTTAGAGAGAGAGGAATGTCAAAAGTTGATATAAAAACTAAATAGAAGCAACAAAAAAACTAATTTGTAAACATGTAGAATTAAATAGCGCAAGTTTACGAGTCAAAATTTAAGATGATTGTATCATAGATAAAAATGTTTAGGTATTTACTACAAATCATCTTCTAAGCTCAATTTTGAAGCAAAATGCACTTTCTAATAAAAAAAACACAAACAAAAAATAACGAAGATTCAATTAATCCGTCTGCAGTTTTATTTCTCACATTTTCTTTTTCACTTGCGAATGGCTCTACTAACAAAATTAAGCTTTCAATTTCTTTTGTTAAACCAACCAAATCATTTTTGTTTTCACTCTTTCCCAGAAATATTTGTATTTTCTTAACTCCTTTCCTTTTTTTCAATGATCAATTGGATAGCAGCTTTCGTTATAAATCTTAAAAGGGCAGCCCGAAGAAAATGTCAAAGACTTTTCTTAAAACAAAATGAAAAGAAAAATAAAAGAATTCTAATGGTCGTCAGACGAAATCAATTTAATAATAGAAACTTAAAGCAACTACTTTTACTTTAACTGCTGCTCTGGTTCTTTAAATATGACAAATTCACCGAGACGTATTTCGCACATTTTTAAAAATAAATTTCTATATTTTCATTTCATTCAACAAAATCTATTCAATGTTTAACATGAATCTTGTAGTTCTTTTTTTTTATTTATTGCCAGTCATTTAAACAAAAGTTTGCAAAGAAAAAGGAAAATTTAAAACAAAAAAATCACAAAATCGAAAGGAAACCTTGCTACAACCCCGAGAGACAAGTTCACAGTGAAACAACTGAATGGAAAGAAAATTAGCGATATTAAAGTCAAAAAGCACAAAATCATAAAGTTTGCAGCATTAATTTTATAACCAGCAATTATTTAAAATTTTTTACTTTTGAATAACAATATTTCCCTCATCCTTCTTTTGGCAAACTATAAAAATTTAAATGAAAAAGTCAACCGCTGGATCAGTAGGAAAATTTAGTAACAGGGTTTCCATTTTTTTGAGCTCCATCGCCAAACCAGATGTCATTTTCTTTAGTTTTCGTATAATTTTTTGTTCCTAAATTAAATTTTGCTAGTATAATATTTCAGTCAAAAATCGCCAAAACTAAGAAGAAATACAAAAAAGTCGCCGAAAGTTTCTGTTTTCGCGTTTAGTTTCTGTTATCAGGTCAAAACACTAGTAAAGAAATCGATGAGACTGTTGTATATGATATTATAGACTTGTGTACTTAATTTTAGTTTTTTTTAACAGAATATATCGCTCATTTGCTGCAAAACCGGCATAAATCAAAAAATACAATTTTGGAGTTAGTGATGCAGAATTGTTCGCTATGTTTTTCTTTATATTGTGTATTAAATTCATCTTAATATATTTTATACTTTCCCCATTTGAAGAGAATGTATCGTTATTTTGCCTAAGTGATTAGAGCCAATCAAAAACTTTAAACGCGTTTATCTCGAAATGGATTTTTTTGACTTATGCCGGTCTTGCAGCAAATGAGCGATATACTCAGTTAAAAAAAAAAACTAAAATTAAGTACACAAGTCTATAAGATCATACACAACAGCCTCATCGATTTTTTTACTAGTGTTTTGACCCGCGAACATACAGTTAGAATTAAATAGTGACTGAATATAAAATTCACTTAAAATGTTAACAAAGTAAAAATCATTTGAAAAAGTTCCCAAATTTGTTTTTAAATTAGTGATGACATCAAAAAATAATAAACTGTTAAAAAAATCTCTGAAATAATATAAAGGGAAAAAATATCCAAGTTATATCAAAAATCGCCAAAAAAAAAAAAAAAAGTCGCCAGTCGCCAAATGAAAAATCCCGCCTCCAAACACGTTCCAAGATCGCCACGTTTGGCGAGAAATCGCCATATCTGACAGCCCTGTATAGAAACTCATATTTCTTTGTCATTAATAATAAATAATTTATGAATGAAGTTAAAAACACTAGCATATTCACACACACACACACATGAAAACATATACGATAATTAAACCATGTATAGAAATGGATAAATGAAGATGTAATTTTTTCACTTCCGTATATCCCTATCAATGGTTTAGAAGTGTAATCGTGTCAGTGATGACTGACTGACTTGTTGTAAGTATGTATGTATTTTGTATGTGTGCTTGCAAATTTGTTGTAAATATTGTTCGGAATGAGAGTGAACAGTTCAATGTCTATTTATCAAATGATTGATTAGACCACATCATGCCAAGAAATTTACAACGTACTTACGTGTTTGTTGTTTCTCCTAATATTTTTTGGCTTAATGGTTTAACGGGGCAAAAGTAATTTCGTTGTTTATTATTCACTTTGAAGGTTATTTCCTAAATGATTCTTGAACTAAGAAATAAATAAAAGAATCAAAAATTGTCTACAAAAATAAGAGGCAAAAGAAAAGGTTTGTAAAGAAATTTACTTTCGGATTCTTGATGAAATAAGGTCTTAAATATCTGAATTAAAATATATAAAGATACTTCTAAAATCATACATTTTAACCTTTTGGTGCCTCATTTTCATCGACGTTCTCCACCATAAATAAATGTACTATAAAGATTTTAAGGCGATAAATTCAAATGCTTTTTCAGTTTTTGCTTTCACATCTGTAGAAAAAACTCTTACATTTTAATCATTTATCAGAAAGTCAGGAATATTTCGAATAAAATAAGATATTAACAATGAAAATTTTTATCAAATGTTAAGAAAATTCAATTAAAGTAACAAAACAAAGTTTTTGCTGCCGACTTTTTTGGTTTTTTTTGTCAAAATATATTTTCAAAATTTAATAAACACATAGAAAATACCCTAATGTTGTAAGCTATTTAGATAAGATAATTTTTCGATCGAACTATAATTTATAATTGTATTTCTAACTCTTATTAAATAAATGAATAAATAATACAGCTGATTAGAACGTAAAACTTTTTATTCCAATATATTCACTCTCTTGAGAAACAAAAGTAGCAGATTTTAATATAACCTTCACTAAAGTAGAGCTGAACTAGAATTTAACTAAACTAGAAATGAACCAGAATTGAACTAGAACTGCACTAGAACTGAACTAGAACTAACTAGAACTGAACTATTAAATTAAATAAATAAAAAAAAAACTGTACTAGAACTGAACTAAAACTGAACTAGAACTGAACTAGAACTGAACTAGAACTAAACTAGAACTGAACTAGAACTGCACTAGAGATGAAATAGAACTGAACTAGAACTGAAATAGAACTGAACTAGAACTGAACTAGAACTAACCAAGAACTGAACTATTAAATTAAATAAATAAAAAAAAACCGAACTAGAACTGAGTTAAAACTGTTCTAGAACTGTACTAGAACTGAACTAAAACTGAACTAGAACTGAACTAGAACTGAACTAGAACTAAACTAGAACTGAACTAGAACTGCACTAGAGATGAAATAGAACAGAACTAGAACTGAACTAGAACTGAACTAGAACTGAACTAGAACTGAACTAGAACTGAACTAGAACTAGAACTAAACTAGCACTTAACTAAAACTAGAAGAATGATTCTACTTAATTCATTGGTGGTACGTTCAACCCCAAACATTCCTTGGGCTCGGCTTCCAGTATTGTGGGCATGGTTAATAAGGCGTAAGCATTTGGTATTGTTTCGAAATTCTTTAACGATTGCTCCGTTAATCTACTTGGCGCTAAACAATTTTAATCCTTTTCAATATTTTTTATGTTCCATAACTATACTGTGGATTTCTTTGCTATTGAAACTTATCTATGCCGGTCCATAAATGGCAAAAAATGACGACTTCCTTTAATATTTTCATACAATCCCATGTTGTTGTATCGCAAAGTCGATTAAACGATGTCCGCTGTTCATTTCATTCATTCAATTGGCCCGAAGCGTTTTCAAAAAAAAAAAAATAAGGCCCGTTGACGCCTCCATCGCTCAACACTGCACCATACAGTTACTTTAAGCGGCTAAAATTGCTAGCGGATTTTCGATGAAAACAATTTTTCCTCATTCTTGAGGGGTATAGCAATCCATGTCTTTTTGCCGTGTATTTTGTGTCTGTTTACTTAAAACATGTCAAACCAGAACTGACATTTATCGCCACTGGCAAAAATTATAACATCTTCCGATAGGCGGATAACTTTTGCGGCGCCTTGTAGAAAAATATTCTGCATTTTTCAAAGTAGACTTTTATTAAATATATTTTTAGTATTTTCTCCTTTATTTTTAGTTCCTTTCATTACCATCTCTCATTTCATTCAATTATTCTGTTTTATTCAATACTTGACCAGCATTTATAATTATCTAGATTATATAGATATATCTGTGGTCATATAAAAGAGTAGCTTATGTCAACATTTAACAAAATCTAGTTTCTAAAATTTAAAAAGGTGTTAAATCTATAATATTTACTAATTTTTTTTTAACATTTATTTTTAAAGTTATTTTGAATGTGATGTAATACAGACTTTAAGCAAAAAAACCTAAACTTCAACAAAACTGGGGATATTTGCAAACTGCTTTATTCGACATAAGCTCCTTTTCCATATTGGCATAGATATGCAATATACTACTACTACACTTTAATTGATTTTTTAAATTTTTTTACTTTCCTTTTAACGTTCTTTTTCAATTTTTCCTGCAATTTCATACAACTTTATTATAAAATAGAAATAAAGAGAAGATTTTTTAGACATTTTTTATACAGAAATATCTTTAATATTATTTATTTATGTAGGAGAAAAGCATGCTTTTATAATCAAGTGTATGTGTGTATTTGTGTGTGTTATATACTTTTGTTCTAAATTAAGAAAACCTCATGCCTACCTCTTCTCTTTATTCCCTAGAATTTGTATATTCGTGTTGTTTTTTTTTCTATTTCATCTAAAATTTTATAGAGGAATTTAACTTGCCAGGCACGTTGCAAGACAAACATTTTTTATTCGTGATGGCATGAGTTGATGTTGGAGTTGGAGCTGGTAGGTCCTACTGATACTGGTACTTCTGCTAACGAAATTAGTGTCAGAGCTGGAGAGATGGTGTTAGTTGCAACACATACTCTTAAACAGAGTATGGTAGAGTTTTGTAGAGAAAAGTAAAGTAACTAATTATTATTAAGGATTAAAATGTTATATAATAAACTGCATACAGACGAACATAAAAACAAAACTCCAAACACTCACACTTAGCAAAAAAAAAATTGTATTGAGAACATGATAAGTGAAAACATATGGCAGAAAATTTAATTTGTTTTTGCGGTTTATGAACAGCAGCTGAAAACGAAGAAGCAAAAATAATAAAAGAATGTATATTTATAACTCCTTATCAGTGTTGCCAAAAGTAGGGGAAATCCCTACATGTAGGGTTTATTGAAACTAAAATAGGAGTGTAGGGAAAATCGGACTGATTTTTTTATATTCGTCAAAATGTTAGTATTTTTTTCTAATAATGCGTTAAATACGAATAAATGCTAATAATGTAATTTGTATAATGATTTAATATTAAAAAAAATGGAGTCCAAAAAATGTTTCGGACAAAAAAACAATTCATTTATCTGAAATTATTATATTTTAAAGCATGGATTTGGAACAGTTTGGATTAAAATAGTAAAATGAAAAACTATAATGACGAGGTTGTATTTCCAAATATATCGAAATTGGTACTGATTTTGTTTGCTTTACCTAATGCAACTGCTGATGCACTAAGACCACCAAACCGAAACAAATTGAGTTACACAACTTTTTAATTCGTATTATAAAATCATTTACGCAAAACGGTGGAAGTGGCTGCATTAGTTTGGAATGCACTTTTAGGCACCTTAGTAAATTTAGTTCAGAAGAAAACATACAGGCCTGTTCTAAAAATCACTTTAATTCAAATCAGATGATTTTAAATCCCATGTACCTTTTAAAATCGCACGTGTGATTTATTGTGGTGTTCCGTTTTTGCGTCTCTTGGTGTGATTTTCAATTGCCGAAAGCACATCGAATAGACCACCAAAAAATCACATCCGTCATTTTAAAGCACGTGATTTTCAGCACAGGCCTATTTACATTATTTATAAAATAATCATTGTTCTTTTACCTGAATTAAATTAAAATTATCGTTTAAAGATAATGAATACAGTTTTTTCTTAGTTTTATAACCTACTTTTGTTATGAAAGCTTTACTATACTTATGAGAATAAAATCAGTTTTGTATAACTATTGTTTTTCCTTATATAATAATGACTAAAACGCGTAGGGATTTTTGTAGGGAAAAATTTTTTAAGGTGTAGAGAAAAATCGAAATTTTTTTAGCACCCGTATGTAGTTTTAAAAAAAATCTTCTGGCTACACTGCTCTTAATGCATAACACAAAATTTAATTTATATTTTTTTTTTTCATTTAAATAAATCGGTATTTATAAGATATTTTCTCTTGCCTTTCGCATGGACAGATAGTTTTACGAGTGATATTTTGTTCAAGTTACAATCTCCGTTTATTCGTTTGTGGGTTTATTTATTTTATCTGGATTTTAGCCAAAAAAAAAAAATTCATTTAACTTCTTGTGTTCAACTGGACGTATGATTGATGTAATAAAGTTTTTGAATTTCGTAATAGTTTTGTGGTTTTCAGTTTATTTTTCTCTTTTTGAAAAATTTAAATTATTTATTTATTAATCTATAAGATAGAAATTTAATCGAAATACTTTGGAGCAGACATTTTTTTTGTTTTACAGGAGCAAAGAATTGATATTTCTAAATATCAAATCTGTTATTCGATTAGTTTTAAATTTATATAATAAAAAAAAACACGAAAAATAAAAAACCTAAATGAAGTGGAATCTTAGTTGGAGATTGGTATGTGATAATGGAAAATATAAAAAATGCGGTGTAAAATTATAAATATGTATAACCTCTAAAGTCCCTGCACGTTAGTTAGTAGTAGAGCTAGTATACCAGCCTGACCATTGCAGGTTCGTTGCTGCAAGAGTCTGATCTATTTTAGTACAACGCACAAATAGTCGATAAAGTGGCACAAAATCAAGTTTTTGACTTGATGCTATGCGTTGTGTTTTATTGTTATTATTTGACCAATAAATTTGGTAGCATATTATTACTTACGGTTATTCGGCGAGCCTAAACAGCTCGTTTTTCCGCCCTAAATATATATGATAATATTTATATCAAAAGTGACATATTTTCGATATTACAAACAAGTTTTTAAAGATTTAAACAATGAAGAATAACGATATTGTTAAGAACTTAATATTTTTGATTAGACAACAATCAAATGTTTTCTTTTTTAAATAGCAAGGATGATTCCACGAGTGGTTATAGTTTATATGAACCTGAGCATCTTTGAGCTTCCTCAGATATTGATTATTTTTTAGGACAAGCCAGTTTTAACAACGAGCTACATGTAATAAAGATAAAAGGGAGTAATAAAAAAGGAAACAGCAAGTTATTAATGACTATTTCATACATTAAATTTGATACAAAAATATTACATATTTATAAAGAATTGGAAGATTGTATAGAAATGGCGTGTAATTAAATTTTGCATACAAGTGAAAACAAACTTCGGAAACTGCGGACGAATACGGGATAGACTCTAGCAAAACAGTTTTCATTCATTTATTAATGATTTAACAACAGAAGCGCATATAATGTAGTGCTGGACGTAAGAAACTCCTATTCTCTGAAAAATCAGAACGCGGTCAGAGAACTGAGGCAGAGCATTTGTGATCATCGACAGTTGGTTAATACGCTCTACTTCTCCGACAAAGATTTTGTTGCAGTTAAAAGCTTCAAAAGTGAGAAAACAAACTAATTCACAGATAAAATTAAAAACTGTATCTAATCGCTAAATTCGAACCAAATTTATACACAGAAAAAATTATTAAAAGTTTTTTATCAATTAAAAAAATGTTTCAAAAAGTATTAAAATTTAATTAATTTGATAATTGAAACAACTATTTTTTTTTTTGCTGAAAGAAAATTAAAATACAATTTTGATTTAACTAACATTTTAGTTGCTTCAAATAAATTTTTAATTAAAATATTTATTAAATAAAAAAATTTTTCGTTTAAATTAAAATAAACTTGTGGAATTGTTGTTGAAAATCAATCAACACATTGTTTGAAACGGCAAAGTTTTTTGATCATTTTTTTAATTAAAATTACAAATATCATTTATGAATTTAACATAAAATTGGTGATTAGAGACAATTTTTAATTTTTTCTGTGTAGAAACTAGCAAAAAAATGATTATATAGATTACTAAAAATTGTGAATATAATATTTTTTCAATAAATGATATTTTTAAATTTAATCAAAGAAATTTACAAAAACTTTGCTGTTTCATAAATTGTGTAAACTGATTTAAATAAGTATAGTTCAGGTTTTGAAAATTTCAACAACAATTCTACAAGGATAAATTATTTTGTTTTAAAAAAATCAGTTAAGATTTTTTGGTATTTAATTAATATTTTATTTCAAAATTTTTTTTAAAACAACAATTTCCAAAAAATTTATATCATAAAGATCTTTCAGAATTTACAGTGTTTGCGTGCCAAATTTTAAGAAAACAAGTTGATTAGTTAAAAAGATGTAGGGAGGGGGAACTTTTTCCCCTCTTGCCATTTTTTAGGCCCTTAATAATATAAATTATAGGTTATAGTTGCTTCCAGCTGTTACATTATTTTCCTGTCAAATTTCTAGAAAATCGGTTGATTAGTTAAGAAGATATAAAGAGGGGGAGCTTTTACTCATTTTAAGCTCTCTAGCGGTAGGAAATATACTTTAAGACCTATTCCGAATGTCATTGTACACAAATGACAATAAAAAATCATTATATGGAAAATTGATGGTATTTTGTTGATATTTGTATTGGAGTGTATAGGAAAACCGAAGTGGGCCGATTTCATGCAAGCTTTACATAATTATGTACAGACAATCCCTAACGTTTGTGTTTGAATCGTTTAAATCGATTAACCCGTTTCTGCAGTTAGTGGTGACATCAAAGTGTTCAATTCTTTTTATAGATGTATATATATATGCTAAATTGATTTGCAAGTCTTCAATCCTGTTATAAATGCTTCCTTTACGTTAAAGAATGTATTACTAATGTTTAAGGTCCACAACTTATTCTCGTAAATTTCACATGGTATCTTCTATATTTAAAAACTTGATTCTGTGTGTAGAAGACTGACAGCAAATTCACATGGAGGCTTTTACTACGTCGCTTTGTCGACGTCTCTTTTGATTTGTAGGCGAGGGGTGTAGAGAATAAAACAGAGTCGTTTTGTTTTCTCATGTCGTTTTTTATATTTCTTTTTTTACTTTTTCGTTTTACGTTTTATTCTTTTTCTTAATTTGAAGAGTGTGAGGTTGAAAATACCGTGAGACCTCGTTTATCGATAACAGACGGAACCGCCAGCATTCTTGATTATTTTTTTTTGTGTGTTTCTTATTTTATTATTATGTAAACATGAGGAAACAAGTACTTTTGGCAGAACATGCTTTCAGTACGTTGGGAAATTCGCTTTTTTCGTTTAATTAATTTTTTGGATTGTTCAAAAGTAAACGAAGAAAAGATAACCTGTTTAAAATTTCGGATAACACAGGTATTGCCGGATAATAGAGGTTATTTAAATCAATGCTGCCGGTTAATCGAATTACGGATAATCAAGGCTCTACTGTAAATAAAAAAAAGACATGCAACCAAAAATCATCGTATAAACGTAAAGGGATTTTGGAAGTTGCTCTAAAAGGGAATCAAGATAAAACGATGTCGTCATGTGAATTCAGTGTAAGAATAAATACAGCGCTGTAGAGAGAGAGAGAGCTTGATGGAACTGTATAGTATTGTGACCTGTTTTTTTTTTTAAATAAAGCTTGTTAAAATTAATAAGTATTCTAATTTATTTTTGAATTTTCAATCAAAAAAATCTCAATGTTTTTTACAAAGTGAATAAACAAACGCGTGTTTTTTAAAGGTAAACCCGTGGCAATCAAACATTCAAAAACAAAGTCATAAATATTTTGTAATTTTGATGTTTTTTTTCATGTACCGTTTTAAAATTTTCAACGCTACAATCAATAAGGCGTTTGAAATATTAAAATGAAATGTACATTACTGTAAAAAGCTACAACAAAATTACAAATTATTAATGCATTTATTTTTGCTTTCACTGTAATTTTTTGGCGTTGCGATTTACATAATTAGGGCATTAATCAACTTATTTTCTTAAAAACAATTTAAATACAATACTTTTATCCATGGTAGAATAAGTACAAGGCATAGTCATTAGAAATTTTGTTCTCAATTTCAAAACCAAAATATGGAAAGAAATTAAAACAAAAGTCAAAAATCAAATAAATTTATTTGACATTACATGGCTAAATATTGAAAACTCTCTCTAATGACCATACCTGGTACTTATTATACTATGCTTTTATCGAAGTCCATTTTCTTTGGTTTGCATTAAAAATTGCAATGTCTTTTTTGGTTTTGGTTTTTATTCGAAACTCTGTTAGTATATATTATATATTTTTATAAATATGCTTTAAGAAGGATCCTAATATGTTCCCATGTATGTTCCCAAAAAAAGTTAACAACTTTTTATTACTTTAATGTTGAATCGCACAATGATATCCTTTTTTTATTGTCTATAATATTTGTGTGTATTTTAGTGTTTTTATTTTATCCCAACAGAGACACATAAATCCAGCAGTTCTGAAAAAAAGAAATAACTGACACTTGAGTTTAGGAAAATACTCGCATAAAACAAGTAACCATGAATGATAACCCATGGTGCGATAAGTACCAGTGCAAGTTGATATAAAGTTTTTTAATTTAACTATTACTGATATTTCGTATTGACAACGCAGCTTTCTGTGCCAAATTTCAGCAAATTTTCTCCTACCGTTTACCAGATATAAAGAAATTTATTTTGTGCCCCGCCCACTCCTCCAATCCCGCCGACTTTTTGCCAGATGTTTTTCATTGACACCGAATCTAATTGTACTGATTTTATACAGAACTAAATTTTTTATTTGAGCGGAAGGTTTTTTATTTGAAGAGGTTGTGTATTGATAACCCAGCTTTGGCAATCTTATTGGAGCAATTTTTCTTCTTCTGTTCTCTAGATATAAACAAATCTATTTTTGCAACGCCTACTTCTAGAACCCCGCCCAAATTTTGTCGGATATTGTGTGTTGATAACTTAGATGATTGTACCTTATTTGGAAACTTTAGCTCTTGCCGTTCTCCACATATACAGAAACAACCACAACAACTAGGAATTTTATCGGTAAAAATAAGAGTCAGTCGTGCAATTTTGTGCAAACCTCAGCCATTTGTGGCTGGATTTCAATAGCAAACAAGAGCAGTGAATATGTGCTATAAATGTGTTACAAGCTAGTCCCCACACAGAAAAAAAAACACTCGGGATAAATTAAGTTTTTATACTCATGTGCTGTTTCCAGGTGACAGACAATTGATTGTGAAGAAAACTTTATATGAAAACCAAAACATTTTTTGAATAATTTTCATATAAATTTTACTACACAATCAATTGCTTGTTACCTGTAAACAACACATTACTTTAAGTACGAAAAGTACTGAAAAATTATATTAACACTAAAACGTACTTAAAACAATCATAAATGGGATAACTTTCGAAATTCAATCCCAGAATTTCTTAAAATAAGTACAAAAATCCTCAAACCAAGTAAAAAAAAGATTAAACTTTTCGTTGGCAGTGCCACTCTGAAAGTAAAATTACATAGTGAGCGTCTTAATATCATTTAGCTTATCAAAGTTTGTTGCAGAGACAACAACAACAACACACAAGTAGTTAAAGAACGATTTTTTTTTTGTGTGTATAAACAACAAAACAAGACGAAAACACATTATTTGCATGTTTAAAACGGAAATTAAGAACTCTTGCTTCTCATTTAGTTTATATTTCCAGTTATATGTGTGCATTGAGTTTTTAAAGTAAACCCATATTGGGAATGATGCTGGTGTTTTATAATTCAAACTCTGTAAGGTGTGAGTAAATCAATAATAACAAAATTCTCCTTCTAATTCCACTTTTGGTTTATTACAAGTACGAAATCGGGATTGAATCAACTCCTGATTTAAACTTAGTTTTACTTTAATCAATATTATTTTCGGGATTGAACATGGGTAATTTAAGTTGTTGCGATTGAAAGTCCGTACATAAATCAATTTTTCTGTACTTGATTCAAGAAAATCCGTACAGACCGTATAATTATTACTGATTCGGATTGATTTGAGTAAAGATAGATTGATTATTCTTTTTTGTACACAATATGTATCCGTGTTCTTCCGAAAACCAATTTCAACTTACACATGGACAGACATTCAAACATCGTTAAATCAGTTTCGCTCATGATAAGCACCAAGAATATAGGGTCAAAGATAAATATTATAGATATAACAAACGGAATGACAACATTTTATTGTGGGATAGTGTAAAGCATCCTTTAAATTTGTAATACTAGCGTGTTGTCCAGATAGTGCACCAGCTACTGCATGTGCGAACTGTTGGGCAAGTGTAACTTTATTATAAGATTGCGAGTATTTGTCCTTTCAAAAAAATACTAAGCAATAGCAATCAAAAACTGAAAAAAGTCAAGGGAAATGAAAAAATATAAACATCATTAAGGAAATAGTTTTACTTTTGCCAATAACGTTTGTTTTATTGTCACACAAATGCTCAAAACATTTGCACACACAGCCACAGTTATTATTGCCATTAAGTACATACTGAGTAGTAGATTGTCGAAATCCTTTAAAAGTAATAAAATACTTTTGGGTTTATTGGATTAGAAATGTTCAATTATATATTTGGTTATTTGTTTTTTCTCTCCTGTTGTTTTCATTTGTATTTGATTTGTTTTAAGAACTTTTCATGATATTTAAATTATTGATTGTGTGTTATTTAAAAATTGTTCGTAAAAGTTTTATCTTTTAATAAGATTTTGTATTCCAGTTTGTTGTTTACTACTTTTTAGTGTTCAAAATGAATTTAAAATTTTTTAGAATATTTATTTCGTGTTCTATATGTTCTTCAATGGCACTTTTCAATATTTTGTAAAATTTTTCGTTATTTCTTTATTTCTTTTCAGTTTTTATTGAAAAAAAAAAAAAAAATATTAGATAAAAATTTTCATTTCATCAAAATTCTTCACGTACTATGGATGTCGAGACGTTAGTTTTTAGATTTTTTTTATTATTTTCAGTTTGATTTTTAACTTGTTGTTAAGTTTGAACATGAACTAGTAATATTTATTTTACAGCTTTTATAAATTTAAAGCAAAGAAAAGTAAATTTTTTTTTAGTTATTTATTAAAAATGTTGTTAAATAATAATGAAAATATATGGGACGTTAAATACTGGGTACCAACTTAAGAGTCTAGGAAGTTCTGAAGTTTTAGTAGAAAAACACCCATAGATTTACTTATAAAATGCGTAAAAGTGATGTTTTCGGATGCGTATTTTAGTGGAATGTTCACGTATAAACAAAGAATAATTATTGTGGGTAGTTAACCTACAACATTTATGGCCATTTTCTCAAAGCTTCGGACACCTATCTGCTACTTAATATATACATACATTTTTTAGACCGATAAACTGTCCATTAACGATTTTGAGTTTCTCAATATATCGACTTAAAACATTGTTTTCAGTTGGCAACTCCTCTTAAAATACATGTAAAAGTTTATCTGTTCAGCAAATAAAAGGAAAGTAAATAATTGGCAGATGAGTGCTGATCAGCTTTGCGACATAATAGAAGCAAATGAGACGTTGAGAAAACCAAATTTCATTAATGTGCAGTTTTTCGTTGGAAGAAAATATAATCGTTACTCTTTTATCATTGCACACAAGTCAGGGGCGATTCCAAACCTTCCGTTAAGGCTGGGGGTCACATAGTGGAAATTCAGTGGGGCACCACCACAATTAATGATTTAAAAAAACTAGTGCTCGACAAGCGCAGAGGGGTCATATTGCCAACTGATGTTCTGAATATTTGGAGGCCCTTAAAAAGAGTTGGTCACGAAAATCGACAAACTGAATATAGAATTTTACTACTCGTTGGAAATAAAATCGAATCAATACAAAAAAAAAAATAAAAATTGATGTCAATAAGAAATTTGTGATATTAATTAAATTTGCACCAGTAAGCAAATTAATAGTATCATTTAAACGTTTCATTCACTTGTTAAAACGTTTGATTAATTTTTTAATTAAAACTGGGGTCTAATCACCGCATTTGATATCGAGTAAACTATCGCATCGAGTTAACTATCGTATTTTTCTGCACTGACACTGACGTATCGAATGAAAACTCGGGAGATATAATGTTTTTGATGTCTCAAATTACGATGCATTTCATTCGATATCGAGTGTCATGATACCAAAATAAAAAATTTCGATCTATTTTGCTCGATATCATTTGCTGTGATAAGACGTCTGAATTTTTTTTATTTAATTCTTAAGTTGAAAAAAATTATTTGTCACAGAGTGTAAATACATAACAATAAAGTAATCTTCTTTTCTAATACCAACATATTTTGGTTGAAAAACAACTGTACATTTATGATGGGAAAATAAATTATTGCATTTGTTATCTGTAGCATTATCAGGGGCAACCAACGTATTGTTGTGACTTCTTGATGAAGGACTAATTTAACCAATCGGGCATGTTCTACAAATCGAAATGAAGTGGAATTGAAATCGAACGAGATTTTAATTTCAGTTATTTACAAAATGACCGTAGTTTTTCCTGGTTTTAAGAGGTGGTCTTGTAGATATAATTTGTCCTCAATGTATGAAGTTTATAAAACGGAGCATTTGTATTAACTTTCCTTACAGGTTCGTATTCAAAATTTGTTCGGTTTTAAATCCACTTCATTTCGATTTACAGAACATACCCGAATATATTTGACAAAAAAAAACCATAAAATAACCTAGATAACTATAATATATTGATAAACTAGACATTACTGATTATTTTGTTGAAGGTGGCCATCTTAAAGATTGTGTTTTCTCTGCGTGTATGAATACAATTTAAAAAAAATTCGATTAAAGGATTACGATTGTTTGATCGTAGTGAGCAGACGTATTTTAATTCAATAGAAAATAAAAAAATATACCAAATTTAAAAAAAATTTAATTTCTTTACAAATTAAAATTCTATTAAACCTGTTTCCATTAAATATGGATTCTAATAATGACTCCCTGGATAAAAACATACCTCCAGATAAATTGGGTGCTATTCCTCGAAAAGATTGTGCATTACTTGAGCTGGCTCAATCTCAAAAGCAAAAACAAACTTCAATGGATTTCGATGGGTCGAATATTTCTATTTCTTCTGTAGATGAAGAATTCCAATTATATAACAAAAGGAAAAGAACCCGTGATGTCGAAATAGATTTGTCAAATTTTAATTATTCAAAGAAGCCTCAAGAAAATTCCCTTTTAAACTCTCAGAATAGGTTTGCAGTACTCGGAGAACTGAACATAGAAGAAGAACCAAGAGTCTCTAGAAAAAATAAAGAAGATTGTAAGATAAGTACACAAAACAATAAATTGTTCTGTCCTCCAATATTTTTATACAATGTAAACATAAAAAAGTTAGTGGAACAATTAAACTCGAAAAATTTTGTGTTTAAAATTGTAAACAAAAACAAACACAAAAGTAAATTGTTTTTAAAAGATGCTAATGCTCATTCTGAAATGATGCAGCTCTTAAAAGAGAAAAAAATTGAATCTTATTCGTATACCCCTAATGAATTAAAACGCGTAAGTTTAGTTTTACGTGGTTTATATTATAAAACAGATTTGGATGAAATAAAAAGCAAATTTGATTTATTAGTTCCACATACAGTAGAATTGGTTTCCAAATTTTCAACAAATTTTTCCAGGAAAAATGATCTTGATACGGGTTTATTTCTGGTTACACTTTTTATTGGGAGAAAAATTAATGAAATCACTGCTTTGCGTTTTATTTGAAATCAAAAGGTTTCCTGGGAATCACCTAAAAGTAATTTAAAAGAGATTCAGCGTTGGAATTGTCAGCAGTGGGGACATATTTCACGCAATTGCAATAGACCATACGCGTGTATTAAATGTGATGAAAAGCATGGACCTGGTGAATGCCAATTTAAGTCAGATAATTTTAATTTGCCTTATTGTACCAACTGCGGCAACAGAGGACACCCTTCAAACTTTAGGGGGTGCCCAGCTTTTAAAAAGTATGTTCTTTTGAAGGAAAAAATTAAAAACATAGCTAAAGAGAGAAATGCAAATGCTACAAATAATGTTTTAAATTCTATAAATCAATCAAATTTTATAAAACCTAATATTTCTTTTGCAAGTCAGTTAAGTAATTCCAATTCGAATAAACCTAATTCTTCTAATAAGCCTTTATTTGTTCAAGAATTTCTTAAATTTGCTGTTTCTTTGTTTGGTCCTGAGCTTATTTCGTTGGAACAGAAAATTGCACATTTTATGAGGAATTCTCAAGATCTCTCTAAAGAGGAAGCTAGGAAACAATGTATTTGTTTAATGGATGAAGTACAAAAGGTTTATGGTCCGTAATGGATTCAATTTAGTAACTTTTAATGTAAGATCGCTGATTGAAGTAAGTCGTAGAATTGATTTGTTTAATTTATTAAGTATTAGTTGCGTTGATATTGCTTTTATTCAGGAAACTCATTTGAGAAATGAGCATACGATTTATTTAGCAGGTTATACTGTTTTTAAGGACAGTAGTAGCCAAGGCGTTGCTGTTATTATTAGGGACAAATTTAAATGTACCAGGGTTGAAGTTCCTGGAGTTGAATTTCCAAATTTATTTTTGGATGTGGAGATATTATTTAATAATTCTGTAAGGCACGTTTTATTTGGTTCTATTTATTTGCCATGTAATTTTAATCAGCATAGAATTTACAATGGTCTTTCAGCGATAGCAAATTTTTCTGAGACATTTGATGGTACTTTTATTGGTGGAGACTTTAATTCAAAAAATGTTTCTTGGGGTGACAAGATGAATAATTACAATGGTAATATATTTTTCAATTGGCTTCAACATTTTTCTACTAATTTTATAAGAATATGTAATTCATTTCCTTCATTTCCTAATGGATCTTCTTATCTTGATCACTTCTTAGTTAGTTCTAATTTAATAGATAATATTAATCCTAACTACAAAATTTCTTCACTTGCAACATTTTCCGACCATTTTCCTCTAAAATTGGAATTTTTTTCGATGATTTTCAGTTTATTTCAAATCCACTCCCTTCGTATACATCTTTCAAGGATACAAACTGGAATAATTTTAGAAACGATATAATTTACGATCTTTTAAATCATTTTCCAGTTGAAAATAAAAACTTGTTAAATTCTGAGATTGATTATTATATTGATCAATTTTCAACAACAGTTAATTTTGCTTCAACGGTTAACAGCAAAAAGGTAGTATTAAAGTCTAAAAAGTATGAAGTTTCTGAGAATATAAAAAATTTGTTCAGAATTAAATATAGATGGCAAAAGGATATGAAAAAGATTTACAGAAGAACTTTAAATCGAAGAGATCCTGACTATGTTGTTCTATCAAAACAAGTTCAATTGCTAAATATTATTATAAAAAGGCAAGTTGAGTTAGAGCAAATAGAAATATTTTCACAAAAATTAAAAAAAATTAAACCTGGTCCAACTGCACATAAAACGATTTATAATAGTATTGGATATAGGAAAAATAAATTTGTTAAAAAAATTACTGTTGATGGTGTTTTGTTGGAAGAGGATTCGCAAAAATTAAATTGTTTAAAAGACCATTTTTCTAGAATTTATAGTGGTTCTATTCCAAATCGAGATGTTTCAAATATTGATGACGTTGTTAATTCCATAATTTCTGATGTGCAGGATAATCTTTTTATTTTCGATAGCAATTTTCCGGCAAGCAACGTTCAAAAATGTTCGAGGTTGACTTCTTTTGATGATCTAACACATTTTGTTAAAAATTTAAATAGTAAAAAATCTGTTGGTTTGGATAACATTTCGAATTTAATTATTAAAAAACTTCCAGCAAAATCCATTTCATACCTTGTAATTATTTTTAATAATTGCATTAATAATTCCTATTTTCCCGATGTTTGGAAACTGTCCAAAATAGTCCCGATTAAGAAAAAACTGAATAATTATGATGTAAACAATTTAAGACCAATTTCAATGCTTTCAAATATAGGAAAATTGTTGGAAAAAATTTTACGGGAAAAAATGGATTTCGGATTTATTGAGTCGTATATCTCAGAACTACAATTTGGATTCAAAAAAAATCACTCAACAGTTGATGCTATGCTTAAGTTTCAAGATGATGTTGTTAAACATCTTCGCATTAAACAATGCACAGTGGCAGTATCTTTAGATGTCGAAAAAGCTTTTGATCATGCTTACCACAAGGGTATTTTGTATAAAATGATTCAATTGGGGTTTGATTCTTTTATTGTTAAAATGTTTAATAGTTTTTTCTCCAATAGAAAATTTTGTGTTCATTTTAATACAAGTTTTAGTAGTTTTGGAAATGTTAACTGTGGAGTTCCTCAAGGCTCAATATTGGCACCTCATCTTTACAATATTTTTGTACATGATTTTCCTCATTTTAACACTCAGTCAATTGGTTTATTGTATGCTGATGACTCATTGTATTCTCACAGTGAATCTCCACAAACAGCATTAAGTCAGGTTTCAAATCATTTGATTTTAGTTAAAAAAAATTATTACGATTATTGGGGAATTAAGCTTAATACCTCAAAATGGGAAGCAATATGTATACGAAATGCTTCCGGAAAATGTCGAAGATTTGTGGTTCCTGAGAGTAAAAATTTAAATCTTTTTCTTGATGGTATTGAAATTCCATTTAAAGATCAAATAAAATATCTTGGTATAACATTTGATAAGCTTTTAAAATTTAATAAGCATGCAAGACTTGTGATAGGAAGATCTTATAAAATAATAGGTTCTTTTAGTAAAATCCTTAATAATAAAAATTTATCAAAAAATTCTAAACTTTTATTGTACAAAACATGTATTAGACCTGTCTTTTTATATGGTTTTCCTATTTGGTTTAACATTTTTCCTAAAATAATTAAGGAACTTGAAATTTTGGAACGAAAGTTTTTACGTTGCTGTATAGGAAAACATTTTGAGTCTTTTACAAAACGCTATTCAAATCTTTACATTTATAAAAAATGTTACACCTATAGGTTTATACGTTTGGGATGTATTAAGTAGGTTTGTTACTAGATCACGATTTCATGAAAATAAATTCATTACAGATGTTTTCAATAATCAGAAAAATGTTACCTGGTCAAATTCAAATTACTTGTCACCCATTGGGTTTATAAATGAATCACCTTCTTTTGATTTGAATTTATCAATTAGACATCCTTTTTATTCCAAAAGTTCTTTAGGAACTCATAGGGGTTAATTTTTTTTTTTTTTTTTTTTGTGTTTGTTTATTGTTATTTAAAGTTTATTTTTAAGGTAGTTTTAAGTTGATAATTTAAGTTTAGGAGATTTTCTCTCAAGTTATGGAAGCCTCGGGAGCAAGGGCGGAAAAAACAATATTTTTTCTGTTTTATATATGTAAATTACTTTTTATTGTAAGCTTGTTGCTATAAGCGCTTCAGTTTTTAAGATGTTACATTATAGTCTTAAGTTTTCGTTTTGTTTATTTACTTTGTACTTTTAATAACGTTGGAAAGGCTCAATAAAGATAACTTTAACTTTAACTTTAAAAAAAATTCATTAGTAAGTAATGCTGCTCTTTATTTCCTTAAAAACCTAGATTGCAAATAAACGCAAACAAATCAAAAATTAAAATAAAACCATATCGATAAGTAAAAGCAAAATTTAAATAAGAAGGAAAAGCAGTTAAAAGTTGAAGAACGAAATATTAACTAAGACAAATGAAAAAATCTGCTGTTAGTGAACAGAGCAGGCAGTTACTTTGGGGAACAACTTTATTGGTCTAAAGTTGGTCACAACCATGGTAGAATAAGTTCAAGGTATAGTCAATAGAAATTTTGTTCTCAATTTCAAAAACAATATTACGTCAAACAAAAGAAAATATGGAAAAAATTAAAACAAGCGTCAAAAATCAAATAAATTATTTTGGCATTACATGGGTAAATAATGAAAACTCTCCCTAATAGTGCATGGAAACTATAGATAGTAGTATCCGTACTATCGATAGGCTTAAAATATCGAAAATATCGATTGGAAAAATAACGATATCGATATTTTTATTTAAAATACAGCTATGAAAACAAGTTACAGCAGCTATAATCACAGTTTTTCGCTGCAAGTTTACATTATTAATTGGTGCTAAATTACAGTAATGTATACAAACGAGAAAAATAGCAGGTGGTATCGATAGCTTAGCTATGCTTCTTATATCTGCTTACTAGTCTCCCTTATGTCAACATTTGAATATGTTTACATAAGGACTGAAATGTCAAATGTGTAAAACGTGTTGTAAAATCAATACCATCTGTATAAATGGTCCTTAATGTAGAAACTCATTGATTTTTACACCTCAAACTTTGTGTTAACCCTTTTTAAAATTTAAAATAAAAGCTTGAAAATATTGGTCCAAAAAATCCTGGAAGCTTAAATCGACAAAAAAAATGCAAGTACAATTGTGAGCAAAAGGAAATACAATGAACGGCGATTAGAGGAAAAGTCCTCTTGACCGATTATCTTTTGACTGGAGAATCAAAACCAATGTAGAACATTATTAAAATTTATTATAAATGTATTGTTTTTAGTTTTCTTTTCAAACAGTGTTTAAAAACTGCAGTCAAAGTTGAAAAACTGCAATTTCTTCCACTTCTTTATTTGTCGTTGGACAGAAAACAACTTTGATTTTTTTCTGAATCATTAAATGCAAGCAAGCCAACTCAAAAAGCGAAAACTTGTACACACATTTTCGTTTTTTCTTTTACAGTTTTGGGTTTTGGACTGCAGTTTTTTAAACCCTGTTTCAAATAAATCTTTACGTATTTTATTTGATTCTACGTGCTACATATTGTTACCTAAAACGCAAAAGGCCTTAATTTACCAAAAATTAAAATCAACTTTTCAATTGATTCTAATGTTTTGCATCACCAAAAATGTCTATAACAAGGTTTTATTTACCTAACATAACACTTAACTTACAGTTTGCATAAAGCAACATTTTCAATTGTCAAAACAACGGGTAGGTTTTACAAGAAAACTAAATTATGAACAGTTAAAAGCGATTTATCACTTTAAATACTTTTTTTGCTTCACCTGTAAAATTTTCAAAAGGCAAGGATAGGAATGTTGCAAATAGACTCAAGTTCTTAATCGGACTTTATTTCGTTGTTTATTCAGTTATTGAAATAAATTTTAGTTGTTATAAAAATGTAATAACAAAAACTTTAAAAAAGGAGAAAGTTAATTTTCAAAAACTGTCATCTGAAATAACATATTAAAGAAAATATAAGATTATATTCTTTCCATAAAATGATAAAACAACGAGCTGTATGAAGCCTGATAAAAAATTAGTTAAAGTTTTTCTATTCAAATGCAAACATTCAGTCGATAGCAATATCGATACTATCGATAGTGAAATCTAAGCTATTGATAAATATCGATAATGGAAAATATCGATAGTATCCCAGCACTACTTCCTAATGAACATACCTGGTACTTATTATTATATTCGGCTGTCATCGTTAGAGTTTTTATTTCCCGAGAAAGCGGGATTTATTTTTCAATTTCCTGGGATCCCGGAAATTCTCGCTCAATAGAAATCATGTTCAAATGTAGGATCTCTGACGAAATTAAAGCAAAATTACTTTTCGGTTATCTTTTTTCAATGTGCAATAATATTTGGAATAATAAAAACTTCCGATATGTATTTTTTTTTGTTTAGGAATTAAAATTTGAAAACCTATAACCGCAGATAACTGATGATTATATTAAAGTGAGAGTAAATTTAAAACACCCACCTTTTAAGTTTTAATTTGTTTTCCTAAAAAATAAAGCAAACAGACTTGCGCACTTATTGCCACAGAATTAATTCAAAGCCAACAGCATTTATATAAAACCAAACAAATTAAATTACCCTAGAGGGAAGCGAACTGACACCAAAGCAGTCCCGTGATAGGTCTTTGGTGGTAGGGACCGGTTCCAATTCTAACACTTTATATGAATAATACATATCACTTTTACATGGGGTTGTCATTGGAAGGGGTCAATTGACACCATTGGACCAGTCACAGAACTAATCTCAATGAACGTACTTAGTGTCAGTTACTAAAATGTAGTATTATTTCAATACAATGTAGTAGTTTTTCAATAAAACAAGTCCTAGAATTATATTCAAGAACCAAATTTTAAAAAGTACCAACAAATGTGTCACAGCACCGCTGAAGACTGTACTGCAATTCATTACTTTTTCTACCTTTTCGTTCTACATAAACCAGTTAAGGGATTGGTTCTTCTTTCACTGGTCATGAGTCCTTTCTTTTTGTACTTGTTCTATTTTCACAAATCCCAGGACCAGTCGCTTGGACCAATTGACACAAATTTCCCGCAGGGTAGTTACACAAATTATTACATTACAAAATATTTCTTTTATAATAAGATTTTGGTCCAGAATAAGTATTTACAGAACCGTTTGAAAGCCTTTTTCACATGTTTATCAAGAAGATTTTAATTAGAAAACGGATGTTTGCCTTTATAGTCAAAGGAACATTATATAATCTCTATACACTTTCAGTTTTCTTAGTACTTCCTACAAAAAAAATCATTTTCCTCGAATCGAATAAGCGTTTTCTTCATTAATAACTTTTCTCATCATCTTTTACAGAATCTAATCCGAAAAATCTTTTGTGCAGCTGCTCTGTATATAAAATCATTAAATTTTTTTTGAATCAAGTGGGAACCATTTTTTTCGTTTTTATAAAATAAATCTGAGTTCTTAAACAAATTAAAAATTCTGTATATTATTATTCCTCTTCTTTCAAAATTTCAGAGCATTAAGCATTCATTGCCTTACTTATCGGATATGAATTGCAATCTCTTTGGCGTTTGGCAAAAATGTCTTAAGTCAGAAACTGTAGTATTTCATTATGTCAAATTGAAAAATATTTATTCGGTGTATTTCATAGACTTTTTTGCTAAGACCAGGTGATAACGATTAGAAGCTGTTGTACTAGACCGAAGTGATTTAAATAAAACAAAAGAGAAATAAAACTAAATTAAATCTAATCAAAAAATCAAAATGCGTTTTTTTTTACTTAAGACCTTTTTTCCTAACGGCTAAGATCTGTTTCATGACACAACTAATTTACAATAATATCAGAGGTAAAGTTGCCTTTATAAAATAAATAAAAGAAATTCTGGAAATTCCCGCACAAATTTCCCGGTCATCATATTTAATTATCACAAAATCTAAGTATTTCCAAATACTTTGTATAAGACTACAAATTGTTTTTTAAAATTTGTTTTATAAAATTAACTTTACAAAAAATATTTCTATTAAAAATTAAGCTTCGTTCACAATCGGCAGCAACTTTTTTACTGAAGTTGAAAATACATCAACAAATATTTTTTTTACAAACTCACACATTTTGCATGTAAAACCCGCTTGCAAATGTTGCCTACAACAATATTAAATACTTATTTATTATTAGAAACTGGGAATTATTTCCTTCTGAAGGTTACTTTATATTAAATTCAACATTTTTTATTTTTTCGAATTTATTCTATGAGCTAAATTTCAGGTATGTATTTTATAAAGCTTTTTTGTAATAGTCATATTCCTTCAATTTTTCAGAAATGACTTTATACACTATCAGACTATTATATTGTATTTTCTTGTTACATTTTACCTAAGCAATGAGGTATATTGTATGTACAGAAAAATTTACAATTATTAGACACCAGCAGAATGTAATGCATTTTCTGGCCCGCTACGGCCTTCGTCAGCATTCTTTGTGTCACACTGGATAGTGATACTTTATAAATTGAATGTATTTAACTCAACTATTTTAACAAATAGAAACTAGGAATTATTTCCTTCTGAAGGTTACTTTATATTAAATTTAGCTCATAGAATAAATTCGAAAAAATAAAAAATGTTGAACTTATTTATTATTATTTTTCATAACTACATAAAATTATTATACATAAACGTCTTTTTCAGTTTCATACAAATTGTTGCTGAAGTAGAAGTAGACTCAACTTTTTTTAAAAAGCAATTGTGCGAATACATGTGATTCATATGTATCGAACCATATTGAACTTAACAACTTCAGTAGCTTTAGCCAGCTTATGCATATTATAGTTGAGCCTTTAGTTAAATTCTGGTTTGAGAAATGAAAGGAAAATATATGAAATACTTTGGGAAAAAATAAGATAGAGGAAAAAACGTAATGGTTTCTCCCATTATGAACTAAGCTTTACTTTATACCATAAATAATATATATTTCTTCGCACAATTACCACAATTATCAAACTTAAAGCCTAAAATGTACTTTTATTTATTTAAAAAAAAGAAATCACCGTAAATTATCGCCTGCTAAATGTTATTTGTCACTTTACTATTCCTTCGAGATGCTAAATAATTTTCAACTTAAATAGATTATGGAAATTGTAAGTAACTTAGGTAAGAGTGGTCAGTAGAGTGAGAAGAGGAAGTCAAAACACTACCTGCAGTAGATGGGGACAAAATACAATTTAAAAGACGTTGAAAAAAAGTCATAAAACTCACTTTAGGGAGCCACAAATCAACTTGAAATACTTTTTTCCAACTATTTAAAGACAAAAACACAGAATCGCATGAGCAAATTTTCATGCAATTTAAATGCCAGCAAAATTTGTAGCAGACAGACGATATAGTCGTGATATAAATTAAAAATTCTTGAAAATAATTTTAGATTTATGAGTGAATGAAGTGATGTGTAAAGAAAAAATTTTGATTAACAACAGAGTGAGTTAAAAAGCTAAAAAAAAGAGAGAAGTGGGTTGAAGTATTTCGAAATGTTTGCTTTCCGTATTTGAAAATATGTAATTTGCCTTAAGCAGAGACACAGTTAAATTTAAGCTCTGATTCTAACGCCTTCTATGACTGTTAACTAGGACACTTTATTTTAGAGCATAATTTGTGGCTGATTTTTAATTTCTATTTCGATTTGAATAATTTTTCTGGTATTTATTGCAATTTTGGCATATTCGAGATATGCATAATAAATAAAATAAACTATAGAATCTGGGAATTTTATAATCATGGTGAGTAGAATTTATTATATAAATTTTCATATTATTCGAATGTGTGTTCTTAGTCAAATTACAATTTTGAAAAGCTTTTATTCTTTAATAGTCTTATTCCTTCCGGAGGGTGGCCCGGTAGGCTAGTTGGTAGTGAGCTAGTCTATCCGTTCGAGGGTTGCGGGTTCGATTCCCGCCAGAGACTGTGGTCTGTTTCACTACAACGGGCTGAAGGTCAACGTTGCTATTGCTCGGTTAATTAAGTTAGAATAAAATAAAATATTTTCCAGGAATATTTTCTATATATTTACTATTAGAATTTTCTTTTTAATACGATTTCCGTATGACGTGCTAAATTCCCAGTTTTTGATATTTGATAAATACACTGAAATTTATTGTTGAGGGAAAGCTAGCTTCTGTGCGCATTTCACTGGCTGCTTAGGCCAGCTCATCAGGAAACCTTTTTCCAAAGATTGTAGAAAAGCCAAAAATATCATACAAATAAAACCCTAAAGCGAATAAGAATTATAAATACTCAAAGTCTTACTTGTTACAATAGCAAAGCTTAAACAAAACACCAACATTAAACAGTGAGTTTATCTTTTCTTACATTCCCCTACAATTGGTTGGGTTCTTTCCGACTCGAATTGTAGTTGTAAGTGGGTAAAAAGAAAAAACAAAAATTTAAAACAAACTGCGTCAATCTACTGTCTTTGTAATAATAATAGCAACTGTCGTTTACATTAAAACAACAATAAAAAAGCTAAAACATCTGTAAAATTAACTACTTGATTTTAGAGCCCGAGCGTAAATTTCGAACGTTTAACTTACATTTAAGGCAAAAGCCAAATTTTAAAATTTGTTTTTTGTATTCTTAAGGCCAGCAGTCGGATGATGACTCCCACTAATTTATTGCATTGCGTAGGAACTAGGAAACAAAGGTATGGGAAGAAGGATAGCGGGAGTATTGCTTGTGGACATTCGGCTTAAACTTATTCATGTTGTTAGTAAGAGAGAAGACTTCAGCAGGCAGGCTATTCCACGAGCAGTTTTCCCTGTAATGCGTTGTATGTTGTACCGGCCAATCGACCGCAAAGGGATGGGCTCTTAAGGAAAAACGTGTATTACAAGCAAACGTACAAGATTTGGGAACAAGATCCTTAATTTGATCAGAACACATCCTATTCAAGTAAGGAATAACAGGCAAAAACAACTCACATTGCGACAATATTCAAGAGAGTTAAAAGTATTGGGTACCCTACTGTCACCAATGAGAACTTCCCCCTTTCCTGCACGCGGACGAGAAGTCCCAAAATAGACTTTGAAGCACCGGCCTACATGAGAGTTGTATTTCATTTGCGGTTGGATGAAGGTGGTATAACTAATAAGGAGATTAGATGGAGTAAAGTATCTCTTACATCGTCTTGCGTGGTCTCATGTTCTAAAAACCGGAAGTTAGTCAATTAACTTCTCTTAGTACTATTTTAGTCTTTCGATAGATGATTGTTTGACAATTTACTCTATCTACCCGAAGAAAAAGATTTGGCTATTTTGCGTAAGAAGAAGAGAAACCTGTTTTCTAAAAACTATACTCAGCTAAATTATTTTCGAGTACGGCAACGCTTTCGATAATATTGGGATCCCACAAGATACCATTTTTTTTTATACGGGATCAAACCTTGTGTATTTTATAATAATCGAACAACTAAACATTCATCTCTTCTTTTTCAAAAATGCCTTCTGAAGAAAGAGTGCTTGCATCACATTCTCACTGGAAATCAAAGAATGTCTGCTCTTTCATTCACAAGTAAAAACCATGTATGTGAAGTTAATTTTTAAAATGTATAACCCCAGATAGATTCTGTTGTACTTACAGAATAATGTAAAGTACTCCATAGATCATGTTAACTCTTTTATGAGCGATTAGTACAGATTTTTGGAATTAAATACGTGGACGAAATAATTATGTTGTGAACAAAAAGTTCTTCAATCATTTTCGATAACCATAATTTAGGAAACCGAGCGATTTTAACCGACTTGTTGAGTTTTTCCATCTAAAATTTTCTAGGTGATGAGTGCAGATTTCTAGAATAGGAATAAGCGTAAGCGAAAAAAATGAAAAGGATTTGCAAACAAATAGTTCCATCGTTTTCCATTATCAGAAATCCTAACAGACCCAGTTGAAGCGACTTATTGATAATTTACTATTTTAAAATTCCTTGAGGGTTGACTGCTTTTTCAAAAATCTGGACTCATCTCCCAGATTTTTAAAGTGTAAACATAAATTATTTTACATTTATACTGTTACCACTAAAAAGTTATCGACCTATGGCGGCTTATTTCTTATAACTTTTTTGGGTTCTCTCTTTCAAAAGTTGGCATTAAAGGGTTAAATTCCACTGCATGTTTATCTGTTATAAATCATTGTTGTTTGGTGCTTTCCGGTTTTAATTTGTTCTCGCTCGTTGTTTTTTGCCTGATGGTTTCTGTAACGAGATATTCAAGGCTAAAGTTAGAACCAGCCAACAGCCCACTCATAATTTGTTAAGAAAGATCGCCTGTTTGATGTTCATTTCTTTTCTCTACAAAAAAAAAAAAGAAAAAAACAAATTGTTTTGGCAATTTACAAAATTCATTGTTACTTTCTGCGCTTAAAACTGAAAACAACAATTTCCAGAAAAAATTTTGCATTTTCTAAAAAAAATGTCAGCGTAAAAAATAAAAACTTAAAGCATTTCCATGTTTCTTTATTTAAACTGCATTAACAGGTCTGCAGTTCCACATAAAACATAAAAAAGTTGTTGTGCAATGGAACTGTTATTGTTGTTTTTTACATTATTATAGCAATTGTTGGTATGTTTTGACTTTTAGTGTTGCTGGTGGTTTTTGTTGCTGTTGTTATTTATGGAGTGCGCATTTTCTTGTTAATGTCTTTATTTTTTGTAACTCTGTGTATTTTTAAGTTTCAGGATTTGTTTCTTTGGATTGCTTGGCTGTTTGTTTGTTCTTGGCGATGTTTGTTGTCTTGTTTTTCGCCTCAAAAAGGAATTTGTGGTTACAAATACAGTATTGAGGACTGTGTGTCGGCTGGTGTTTCTATATGTGTAGCAGTTGCAAGTTTATAATTTGCAAAAATGTCTATGGTTTTGTGGCAATGTATGTTAGATTATAACTAGAAGATGGATATAAATTATTTTCTTATTCATTTTGATAAAGTTTTTGCTTGAGGTTTGTTTTTTTTCTAATTATGGCCGTTTATCTGGCTGACTAGTGTTTTTTTGGTAAAGATGTACTTTTGGTAAAAAGATACTTACGTAAAAATACACATTTGGTAAAAAGTTACTTTTTGTAAAGCGGTGCTTCTATTTTAAGAGATATTATTTTTATGCAAAAAGGTATTTTTATAAAAAAAAAAAACACATTTCGTTAAAAATACTTCTAAATTTTCTTATATTTTGTTTCTCTTTTTTAAGACGATTTTCCAAAAATAAATTTAGTTTAAACATGGCAGCTTAAAATGTAACCAAATCGTACTTCTCAAAACGCTAGAAGTTTTTCTATTTAAATCTTAAATTAAATAAATTATGTTTTTTCGTTAAATTGAAATTTCTTTTTTAAAAGAAATGGTTTTCTTGCATCTTTAAAAACGTCATATTTTAATGTTGTCACCACAAACACCGACAACATCCTTTGCTCAACAATTTCGTAATATTAATAGTATGAGAGAAAAATAACACTGAAATCACAAATCACGTGAGTACTAGTGCCTCCACTCGTTTCATCGTTGTTCGATTAATCGAAACATTTTTTCGCCATTATTTGATCGAAAAATTTAAATAGCTAATTTCATACAACGAAAAACTTTTCTAGCTGATTAAATACCTTCTTTTATTTCATTACACATATTTCATGGATATTTCCATTTTGACGTGACCTGATATTTTTACGACAAAATGCAAAAAAAATTAAATGAAGAAGTCAAATTTGTGAAAAACGGTTTTTATATATGCAAAGCACGGTTGATAAAGTTGGTACAACTGTACTTTTTTTGGTACAATTCAAAACTAAAAAGTGCGCTGGTACCCCCGTGAGTCATTTGGTACTATTTTAAACCAATTGTTATTTGATATAAAATGGCAGCTGGGATTTACTGTCAAATGAATGTAAACGGAGTTCAGTATTTGGTGCAAATTGTCTAGCGAAAAGGTAAATGCTTAATTTCGTAGCTTTTTTATGAAATTTAACGGAAACTCTGTGTATTTTGTTGCTGGATTTAGCAAACCCGCTATGATATTTTGCATTTGCTCTTTTGCAAAAACTGAACTCCGCTATTGTGAATTTATTTTTTGCACTTGTTCATTAGACGATTGTATATAGCACATTCTTAATTAGTCTGCGTTTATACGGCTCATGTTTTATTGAAATTATTCTTCCAACTTTTGTTGATTAAATATTAATCAAATTATGATACTTTAAAAAAAAACGAGTTTCGAAGTTTGTCGGATACAGATGTTTTTTGGTCCAAAGTGACCATAATGTTTCCAAAGCTTAGTAGATTACCCAAAGGAATATTTTCCATTCCAGACTCTTCTGCGAATGTAGAATGAAAATTTTCATGCCAAAATATTTTAAAAACAAAGGAACGAAAATACTATATGTGCCAATGGTTTCAAGTCTAATCGAAACAAAACACTTTCTCTTTTATAAAAAAAAAGTACGCCCTTAAAAGTTCTTTGGTACGATATTGGTTTACTCATTTATCATCCCTAATGCAAAGTAATGAAGAAGCGCTATATTCAGAAAAAAAATTAAAACAATCGACGCTAAGGATTTGCAGATACAAGCAAAAATATGCGCTAGTGTGACACGTAAAAAAACAGAAGTAGATTTTGACTTGCATTACAAAACTGAACAAGGCTACGAATTGAGCAAGACGTTTTGTATTAAACCTTTTTTTGTAAGCTTTGACCTTATAAAGATTTATTTTTCAATTTATCAAAATTAAAAATCTTTGCCCATTTAAAGGTACATATGGGCATTTTCAGCGAAGAGTCTTCTTTTTTTTAATGTAACGCAAGAATGCAAATAAGGTTGTATTTAAGGACCATGTTATCCATTTTGTTACTTAATGTAGGGCTAGTTGCGCTTTACACCAAAATATAAAAAGGTAAACTGAACACATAAAATTTTTTTAAAAACAATTTAAATTATTTCTGGCATTACGTTACAAAAAGTAGACTTTTCGCTGGAACTGCCCATATGTTATATTATATTGTTTCCATTTTACCCTTAATTATGCAATAAGTGACACAATGGTTTAAATTAAAATATGGCGTAACGTTTATTTAAAAAAAATAGCCTTTAAGCAAAAGAACATTGTACAATTTCGCCACCACATTCCACGGTATATTGCACTTCTTTTCGTTAAGGAATAACAAACAAGTCTTTTAATTGTGGTTAATTTATTGTGTCACCATCGAATATCACCTGCACATTGACGATATAGTTGTACAATACAATCCATTTTTAGATGTAGAAGTGCGTGTGTGTGACAAGTTATGTAATTAACGATAATTGTCAAATTCCATACGTAAGAAATTTTGAACTAAAAAGAATATTTTTGATATTAACTTTCCCCGTCTACCTTTCAGTGTAGGGATTTTTTTACAAAGAGTTTTCCAATGTTGCTGCTATGGTTTTAGCGTTGTGTAGGTCGATGTCATTTGTTGAAGTGCCGGATGCAATGTGCCGTATCATATCAGTCGTTTTCTTCCTCTTGGGCTGTTTCTTCGCATCAAGCTTCAAACACTTGTCTTGGAAAATGTTCTGCTGGAATTCTCGCGATGTCACCAAACCAGCTCATTTTCTGTTGGTCTATTATCTCGCTTATTTCTTTTACATGGAGATTAGTTCTCTACTGTTCATTTCAGATCCTGTCCCTTCTAGTTTTATTTGACACACCTCTTAGGAATCTCATTTCGAATATTTGTATTCGCCTCTGCCTGCTGTCAGTAAGCACACAGTTTTCACAGCCATACGTTAAAGTGGGGATGTTCGTTGATCTTCATACTGCAAGTTTTATTTTTGCAGTAACCTCTCTTTTTTGATGACTTTCTATTTAGAGCATTTCATAGTCTTCTTATAGCGAAAACTCGATTGTTTTGATTCTTATCGGGTTTGCCATCATCACTTAATAATTGAATTCACGAACTTGTTTTAGAGGTGTTTCATCAATCAATATTCAGTGCTATTAAAAGTCTCTTCCTACTACCATCGTCTCTGTATTTAACTTGCTTATCCGTAGTCCTCTCTTTTCAAACTCTTCTTTAAGTATTGTGAGGTTTGTTTATAGATTTTCGGCCAAGCGCAATGTCGTCTTCAAATCCAAGAGCAGTCAATTTGACTTGTTGCGTTCTCCAGTTTCATTTCAAATTTGCTTTTACATGTTTTCAAAATTTCGTCAATTAGTATTCATTTTTAGTTTGAAATTTATTTGCAGTCTAAAACACACAATTGCAAATTATAAGCCCAAATAAAATAAATAGGTAACGCCTGCTACGAAGCTTTGGCTGACAGAACATTTGATAGTCTGTTAAGCCGAATTAGCTGTGAACAATTTTAGCATGAGAACCTGCCATACAGCCTCATCTCATGGTGGATCTAAGCGGTTGGTAAATGTTGTGCGTGAAGCCTCTAAGTGTGAGAGCAAACAGCACACCCAGGTTGTTAAAGTTCGAGAGCATATTTCAGAAAGGTTATACAATCGCCCCCACATTGCGGAGCTGACACTTCTGCTGCTTTTGGAAATATGATCGTAAAAATATCCTGAGACCTGCCAATTAAAATTTTTTTCAAGGTGTTTAATACCAAAAGTTATGAACTTTATGTATGGGTGAATTACAAAATAAATGTTATTTTTCTGTCCGCGCTGTTCCAACTCTGTTTTGATGTAAAATCATGAATTCAAAAATAAAACAAAAATGAGAAAGTAGGCATTGAAGAATATGTCAGAAGAAAAGCATTGCTCAGATTTTTAATATTATTTTCAATATTTATTGATAACAGTATTGTATTGCTCTCTCATAATTGAGCCATATAAAAAAATTTTAAAACAAAGTAAACTGGAAACATAATAAATTGTTTTTAAAATAAAATATTGTAACAAGTTTTCAAATTTTGCTTTGTTTTAATTCCTAAAATATTGTCAACGCGGATGTGGATTTTTTAAAAAAGAAAGTCCCGCGCATTGTCGTAAACGCCATGCTTTTTTAATTTTTTTCATATTAACTAATATACTCGTCGCATTGAAATGAACTGCATTAGGCTAAAGAAGTGTTTTCTTAAAAAAATACGAAATTTAAAGAATTAAAAGAAAGATTATTAAGTGAAGGGGATTTAAGTCTGTTTTAGTATATAAATTTAAGTACGTGTAAAAATGTCTTAACGGTCATGCCAATTTTTGGAGAAGCAAACACCTAAATTCAAAAAATTAAAGTTTTAATTTATTGCCACATAAATTTTAATAATTTTCTTTTCGGTTTTATTTCATTTGCAAAATAAACTTCTTTAAAAAACATTAAAAAGTTGTAAATGTCTTGAACGCCAATTTTAAACTTTAATTTCATTTTTGCAAATTCAAATGAGGCTTTTTAAAAAAAAATTACCTAAATAATTAAATAACAAGTCCTTTAACATTAGAGAAAGGTTTTATTTCAACCATCCTTTCAATATAAGTGACTTTTCATGTACATATTTTTGCTGTGTGACGTTCAAGACAGAAAGATAAAGTGTTCGTGTACGTTTTAATTTAAATGGACCCGTATACATACGTAATGCAAATGAATTATTCTATAAATGCATATTGTTTAACTACATTCTTGTCTCGTTGCTTTTATCTGTTCATTATTATAATAAAAGTACTCAATCAAATAGAAATGTATGTTTTTCCAATTGGATAAACTTATTTGAATTATTCGAGTTAATTTAAAATTCGATTAATTTCTTTCTCAAACACAGCCAAAAGTCAAATAATTCGATATTCTAGTGAGCACTGAAATACTCGTACAAATGTGAACTTGTACAAATGCATCTTCCTATACGTTCATTAATTTAAAGCATTTTGTTTCTTTGGGGAGTTCATTTAGAAAGTAAAAGACATTTTCATGACTTTTGAAGAGAAAATATAATCAAGAAAACATGCAAAATCCATTATCACAGAATTTTTAATTTTTTCTTCTTTTTTCCAAAAGATTTGCAAATCATCAACATGCATTTAAAAGATATGCAAAGTTATTAAAAGTTCTTGGTGATGTTATTTTTTTTAACAAATTGATGTCTTGTGATAAATTATGATTTTAATTTAATTTTAGATAAAATTTATACAAATTAAGTAGATAAAAATAAAAATTCAGTAATAATTCAAGAATAAGATATTCACGGAAAGCTGATTATCAGGTTATATGGTTGTTTAGTTATATTAGCAGCAACAAACTACGTTGAAAAATTAATAAATGTATTTTGTGCCTGTGAATGTAACAATAATAGCCTGTAGTGTATCTTATTTTCCCCATATATGTTTTTCGTTTAGTTTCTCACAGTGTCTAATATTCAGTTGTTTTTAATTATCATTTTCATTTATTTAACTAATTTTAGTTATTAACATGTTTGGGTTGCTGTAAATTATAATTACAATTTTTGCGCCCTATGACGTATGAGTGTTAATAAAGCACTCATACGTCGCAATAACAAAAAAAAACAAATTTCTTTCTCGCTGTATTGGGTGTTTGTGTATATAAAATATATAATGTATAGATAATATGTGAAGTAAAACAACAAACAACACCAACATAAAATAAAATTAAACAAGCAACACAACAACTATTTGATTGCACATTGGATAAAGCAAATTACTGGCTGCTGTAAAAATAAAGGATGATAATTATTATAATGATCATCATTATCGCCAACATCATCATAATGCCTTCATATCAAACAGAAATTAAACAAAACCATTCAAACAAACAACATACCAACCACCAAAGTATTTAATTTTAACTCAACTTTACACACAAACAGACATATTTACACTCCTTCAAATAGGCAGAAATAAATTTTTTAATTACAACAGACAACAAGCGCCGCAACTGCCACCAATATTAAGTTTAAATTGCTTTTAATAATCTTTACCAATTTATTCATTTGCTGTTGGCTCTTTGGTTTTAATAAAACCAAACAAAGTTGCGCATTTATTTATTTTAGTTTTTGGTGGTTGTTTAAAATTTGTTAAATACATTTCAACTTAATTTAGACTTGGGATACTATTTAAATTAGTTAAACTTTAAATAAACTCTAGGAACTCACAATTAATCAAAATATTTATTATCACAAATACTTGTGCTGGCTTATTATCAGTGCAAAATAATCGGAGCGGGCTTAAATTGAATATGTAGAGGATAATAAGCAAATTAAATATGAAATATTATTATCTTTTTCGGCTTTTAAATTTCCAATCCTAAGATATTTACGGTCTTACTCATAAAAATTTCTTGTTTCCTGCTAAAAACGATAATTTTGAAAACGATCGTTTTTCATCACATATCTGATTACTTTTTTATTTTTATGTTGGCAACAACATGTTATTTTAATTGTAATTTTTGAATAAGTGATGCATACAACTAGGGATGAACCGATACGAGTAAATACAAGTTAAAGACCTGCACAGATACATCTGTTTATATCTGTTTCTGTGTGTTTTCTAAAGTGGATATGTATGGATGAGTGCTCTTGTGTTTCTGATATAAGTTGATATTGATATGAATTGTAAAAGAGTGGATGTAAGTTGATACAAAAGCGAAAGAGAGTATCATATCTGTTAATATCTGCTTTGCAAAAGCAGATACTAGTGGATACTGATGGAATACAATAAGTTACTTATTGTACGATGCCGTTATTTTCAATTATTTTTCAACGAAAAAGAGCGTGAATGTATTACGAGCGAAAAAAAAGCCAAACAAAAAATTTTACAAAAACAAAATCCACAGGCTGCTTGTACTATAGTCGTACAAATTGCCAAGCAACAACAACACTACAAGTTACGTATTATACCTACGACGAAAATACAAGTGGAAGCGCTTGCAATCTTTCTTGATGAGCAGCCTTTGTGTCTGCTGCGTACATGATTTGTTCTTGTAAACATGTGTATGCTGCTTTTTTTAAAGCAAACATTTTTGAAGATTTTAGTAGCGGTAATATTTTTTTTCTTAAATTCTTTGATGCCTATGGTTATTTTGTTAAAAAGACATGTAGACAAAAATTATTGTAAAAAAAAATTACTGAACACATGTAATTTGTTTTTGTAAAAAAAACTTGGGTTTTTACCAACCAAAACTATTTTTTTCGTTTAAAGCATTTTCTTAAATATTTAAACATTTGAAAATATTAAAAAAGAAGTATGCTACATTTTATGTGGAAATAACCTACATACATAAAGGCAAATGTTACAGTAAGTATAATTGTTGGGTTAGAAAAATTAAAAAACGCACCGAAATTTAAAAAAAAATAGCAATTCATATTAACGTTTTGAAATATTTTTATTTTGAAAAAAATTGTTTGACTAATAGTTGAATTTGAGCCCTAACCGCGAAAATAACGTAAGCGGCATCATTTTAGATTTTTGTTTTTTTCTAAATAAATGACTTTAACGATTTTATGGCAAAAACTATTTTATCCAGGGACCCTATAAAGGAAACGACAAAAAATCATATAAATATAACCATTAATATTGATGAATTATAGGTACCTAAAGGTTAAAAATTACGATTATCATTTAATATATATATTTTATTCTGGTTATCGTAACCAATTAAAGTAAAAAATTTTTTTTTTGGTTATACCTTCATATATAACCATTAATTCAACTAAAAAATTTTTTTGGTTACAAACAACTATTAAACCAAATAATTAATTTTTTGGTTACAAATAACCATTTTAACAAATAATAAATTAATTTGGTTACAAATAACCATTAAAACAAGTAATTTATTTTTTGGTTACAAATATAAATTATACACAAGTAAGAAAGTATAGTCGGTTACTATTTGGGACCCTTGGGCAATAATTTTTCCGGCAAAAGCAAAAAAACTGTTTTTAAGTAAAGACGGTGATTCTAGCGGTTTAGAATTGCCTCTCAAGTCACGCACAACAGTTGACACGTTCACTCCTTCTTCTTAGTCATCGAAATAATAAATGCACGGAAATAATCATACATATAAATACCCTAGAGGGAAGCGAACTGACACTGAAGTAGTCCCTTGATAGGTCTTTGGTGGTAGGGACCGGTTCCAGTTCTAACACTTTATATGAATAAGACCTATCACTTTTACATGGGGTTGTCATTGGAGGGGAAATACTATGTAGTATTATTTCAATAAAACTAGTCCAAGAATTAAATTTAAGAGCCAAATTTTAAAAATTACCAAAAAATGTGTCACATCACCGCTGAAGACTGTTCTGAAATTCTTTACTTTTTCTACCTTTTTGTTCTTTATAAACCAGTTAAGGGATTGGATCTTCTTTCACTGGTCATGAGTCCTTTCTTTTTGTACTTGTTCTATTTTCACAAATCCCAGGACCAGTCGCTTGGACCAATTGACACAAATTTTCCGCAGGTTACATATGCACAGAAAAAAATATCTGAAGAAAATTTTTAACCTGTGTCGTTGTTAAAAAAAATCGCTTGTTTTAATGGTTATTTGAAACCAAATAAATTAATTATTTTTTAAAATGGTTATTTGTAACCAAAAAATTAATTATTTGGTTTAATAGTTGTTTGTAACAAAAAAAAATTGTGGTTGAAGTAATGGTTATTTATGTGTAACAAAACAAAAAAATGTTTTTTACTTTAATTGGTTACGATAACTAGTTTAAAATATATGTAACGATAATGGTTAAAAATAACCAAATGAAAATAAAAGGAATTTTCCAGTAAACTCAAATAAAATACAATAACCATTATGTTTGGTCCCTGATTTTATCGTGAGCAACAAATTTAATACAAAATTTATATGAATTAGAATAAAAAAAACTCTCACCTATAAAATTTATTTTGGTGCTTACGTTATTTTCGCGGTAAAGGCTCGAATAATAAAAATGTTTCACACGAAATGACAAACTAAGTATACCCAGCTAGTTGTGGCGGAGGGTATACATAACAAAAAGCCAATAAAAAACCACACATGTTACACACACACATACACTGTGTGTTGTGCTGTGGCAGTACAAATTGCCGAGCAACAACTGCAACACAAGCGAGAATCGTTGTTATCAGGCCATATTTCACGATTTTTGCCGATATTTTCCTCTAAATTGTCAAAGTGCCTATTTTTTGAGAAATACTTACAACACGGTAATTTTTGGTTTGTTTTATATATATTACACTACGCTAGTTGGAAAAACAGACAAGCTGGGCACCTGGCGTTTTAACCTAATTCGGATACGTTGAATCCAGTGGTGCTCGCCGTTTTTAAGATTGGCTCTGGTTTTCGAGATATACCGTTATTTCGAAAATGGAGGAGGTTGCACAACATACACCTATTAGCGTAACTCAAAAACGGTTTAGTTTACTGAAATTACTAAAAAAAACCGAAACTCCGCAATTTTTTTTGTTTTGTTTGCAGCTTCGTTTTTTATATGTCTGCAAAAAATTAGAACCCTTGCTGCATTTTTGAATTTTTTATGAATTTTTAAAAAACAAAAATTTCGAAATTAATTTTTTTTTTCAATAAAAAAAAATTATGTTTCAAAAACGACTGCTCACATTAGAAAAAAGTTTTACTTTTCTTAAAGGAAATTTTATCGCAAAAGCGTGTTTGAGTTACGCGAACATATGTTATGCAACCTCCTCCATTTTCGAAATAACGGTATATCTCGAAAACCAGAGCCAATCTTAAAAGCGGCGAGCACCGCTGGATTCAACGTACCCGAATTAGGTTAAAACGCCAGGTGCCGAGCTTGTCTCAAAAAAAGTGTAAATTTCTTGCACAGTGTTATTAATTTTGGGCAACTTGTTACATTACAAAGAGACAACTGTTATTAATTCAGCGCTTATATCTACTTAAGGAAAAAATGGTTATGTGTATTCCATATATGCAGTATTTGTATTGTATGTCTAACCATGCAAAAACATTTTGAGAAATATACAACTACATATGAGGGGCTTAAGGCACAAGGGGAATCGATCTAAAGAAATCCACCCGTCCGGTTGGCTGTCCGTGTAAGCCTTGTAGGCAAAGTTCAAGTCGCAATTTTGAAGATAAATTGCTGAAATTCGGTACATAGGTTCTTATTGCCCTAAGAATTAAGCCTACGATAAATGGTAATAACATTGACCTGAATCTTAACTTTATAATATTATTTTTTTTCCTGGGTCCATGATTGCCCATTGGTCCCAAATAAGGTACACTCTTGAAAAGTTGTCTAAATGATGTGGTGTGGAGTATCATAGGGTCGGGATTGAAGAACTTTACTTTCTTATTTGTTTAAATTGGATATTTGTACCCAAAAAATAAAAAAATATAACCAGAAAAAAATATATTTTTTCCAATAGATATTTGTAACAAATTTGGTTATCATTAACCAAAAAAAAAATAAATTTTACTTTCATTGGTTACCACCAACAAAATAAAATATATATAACGATAATGGTTAAATATTCCCAATTGAAAATAAAGGAATATTTCTCGTAACCTTTACAAAAAATAATATATGCAGTAATTATTTTCAGTCCCTGAGTTATTTTTTTATTTTAAAAACCAACAAGTCCATATAAAACAGTCATTTTTCAACGTAAAAATAAAAGGTAAAATTTAACTCTTAAAAAGAGAGTTTTATTAAGCCGTCATAAATTAAAACTCAGTTGAGGAATAAAATATCGAATAAAACTGTTAAAACGAGAATTTATTCAGCCGTCAAAATATAAAACTCACATCAGGAGTTTGATTTAAACCAGCATTTTATTCAACTAATTTTTTGTACATTAACAACCAAAGCTTGTCGCTGGTCAGATCACTACAATTTCAACGTAAAAATAAAAAAAGTAGAAAAACATAATGAGTATTTTAGACGTAAAAATTAAAATCCTTAAAAGAGTTGTATTTGTTGATGGTGTGAGTTCTATTTTAGGGCGAATATGTTATGATTGCGGAAAAAACTCTGTTTTTAAGAGTTTATCCAAACTTTTATTTTTTCGTTGAAAAATGATTTTTAACTGTGGAGTTGAGATTTTTTTTTCTAGATCACCATAGGTTCTTAAAGAGAACTTTAGAACAAACCTATTGGTTGACTCCGTTTTTAAGCTAACATTTTATGGATAACTCTTAATTACGGTCCTTGCGATTTTTTAATTAACTAAAATTTATTTCTTAAAAGTTTATTTTTATTAATTTTTTTAAAGCATTAGGTAATGGTTAATTGTTTTGCTTTTTTATTTTTATTAATGTTTTATTGTGTTAAAAATCGTAATAGTAATTTGCCGATTTTTTTATTTAATTTAATTTCTGATTTGTTTTTGAAAATATGCCGATTTCTTACCAAAACGATCTGGCACCCCTGGTTGAGATCGTATACAAGTTTTTATAAACTTTCTTATTTTCATAAACTCGCCAACAATATTTTAAAATACAACATAACACCACAGATATTGTAGAAATACTTATGGTGACAACAGATATTTGTAAGCAAGAAAAAAATGTTATGTCATACTCAATACAAAACCATAAGCAACAGTTTTTGTTTTTAAGATATGGTGAGTGGACAAAAGCAAAACCATACAATATCAGTTACACTCATTCTCTCATTTATATCAGTAGTAACAGAAAAATATCTGGTGTATCTGTTTCAACAATACTTACTGATACACTCGTGCAGGTCTTTAATACAAGTATCATACAACGCACGAATTTTAAGTGAATTTCCGTTTTGTTTTCAATTTCTGTTATTTAAAACGTAATCAGGTATGTGATGAAAAACGATCGTTTTCAAAATTATCGTTTTTAGCAGGTGTGATGAATTTCGACCGATTTTAAAATCAATTTCTGGAGTAAAGTCTTAACTTTTTGTTCCAAATACAGTTCAATTAACATAAGTAACAAGAAATTTAAGAGAATATATACTGGAAAACAGAGAAAAATGTATTATAATTACATTTTTAACGATACTAAAAACAATATTATCGTTATCAAATCGTATTGTTTTCAAAATCGTTTTTCATCACATACCTGATTCAGGTATTTTAAAAATTTTGCTTCTATTGAAATAGAAGCGAAATATGTAAATCATTTATTACATACATAAAATGTTTACTGCTAAAACTCTTTAGGTTCCAAAAGAGATTATAAATCTTTATGTTTAATGAATAATTTAGCCAATATTTATTATACATTACGCAGATGTTTTGAAAATAAAACCTCCTTGGTTGTAAAAAAAAACTTTAGCCACATATAACTGCCAAAATATTTTAGGTTCAAATGTTTTTACCTGGAACAATATCAGTTTCTTCAATAGCAATTTTGTAAAGTACTGCTAGGGCGATAATCAATGTTTTTCCTGTTGCCAGATAAACCGTCAACCCATCTAACAAGCAGCGAAATCGTTGCTTCCTTTTCATTCTGTGGTTTGGATAGTGGGATCAATAATTAAGTCTTCAGCTTATATCTTAAGTCTCCCAACAAAATACCGTCCTGGAAATTTGTAAATGTCTTGAATTCTGTCATAAGGATTGCTTCCTCTTTATGAGAGGAAGGCATCTAATTTTCTATTGCCCCAGCGATCTAAGGCACAAGCCACTTTGGCTGAAATTCTACACACTGTCGCTTGAGAGAACCCATGAAGATCGGCCGCATCATCCTAAATCTAAATTGTTTTTTTTTAACTTTAATTTAATTTGTTAAAAGCGCTTTTTTTTACAAAAATTTGGTTTTAAGTCAATTCTTTATAATAATGGCGCCCTCTTTTTTAACATTTAATCCCTTTTTTGATATCTCGAATATATTAAGAGATATCGAGTTCTAGCATTACCTGATATCCTTAATTTTACAGTTCTCTAAACATAGTGTGTTACTTCGTTCGTCACTTTTTGTACTACAAAACAAATTTTAAATGCAAAATTTAAAATAATATTGTTTATAATTGCTGTGCTGCATGTTCCAAGCATGTAGAACAAAACATTTTTGTTCCGTGCGGCAAGCCAGTAACCAGCACACGATACACTATGTGGTTTCTACTTTGTGTTTGCTTTAACAAATACATACTTTACCTATTTCAAAGACATTTTCAAATATAAGGGTAATGAATGGTTAAAAAAAAGGTTTGCATTATTTGAAATAAATCTTAATAGCTTTTTATACTTATGCAAAAAGTTATAACGTCTTTAAGTTTCAACAGAAAACATATCTCGCGACCCACGTTATTTTTAGCAAAAAAATTTATCGAGCAGTTTATATTTAAAATTAATTCAAACATTAGTTATCGTTTTTCTAGAAAAAAAAAAATTTATGATTATTAAACTTTTTTATTAAAAAAAATAATAGCACAAAAATGTTTAATTTTTCGTGCAATAATAAAAATTTTATGTAAACAAACATTGAAATCGCACTTCATTAATCGCTTAAAGTAGGGTAAAGGCTAAAATAAATATTTCAAATTAATAAAATGTTTATTAAACCTTTAGTAGGCTATTAAACATTTATAAATACTCTTTTTTCGACTTTTGCTTATTAATGACTTATAAAGCTGTAATGATGCGTTTATGAATTAGACTGTTAATATCTAAGCGACGTTATAAAAACGGAAAGACTTTTTAGCATAATTTTACGCAGACACAAAATAATTACTGGCTTAACCATGAAGCAATATTAATTAATGGAATAAACCAAATGTTCCCATTTAAAAATTAAAAAAAGCTTGAATCGAAACAGACAGCGATGCCAAATTAGCCCTTTTCTTAATAAATTTAGCCCTTTTTAAAGTACGTGAAATGCGATTAAACAAGTCTAGACCTTAACTAAAGAAACTCTCATCTTCGGCCCTTTTTGTGGTTTTAATTAAGCTTATTTAGTCTATTTTTTGATTTTGTTCCATTGTGTATACGTGTGTATACGTTTTGTATTTCTGGTATAAAGAGTTTTGAAAACTATCTTAAATATATAAAATCCTGCGAATATAAAAACATAGAGGGCGGATAACTGTTTTTAAAAGTTTGCAAATGGGAACAAACAATCTATTTAATAAACTTTATAGTTTTGCTACAAAAACTTATAGACATAATCGGTGTTATTCAACTACAAAGAACACGGCGAGTTGTGCTAAAAAAATGTCAAAATATATATCGAGCCTTATTTGCGATTATATCGTTAGCGATAAAAGGCAAATTTTACAGGAAAGGTCTTTAATTTGTTTCCTTAAGTAGTGAAGCGCTTTATTTGGTTTCATGTTATGCATTTATTTTTTTTAAGCTTTTGATGGCGCATTAGACAGTTTTCAATAACATGCTGAGATCCAAGTGATCATTGTACCTGTCGCTTACGATAGTTTTATTGATGTCGCTTACAATACAATCGCAAAAAAGCCCCGATATGTACATAGATAGTGATTTATGAAATGAAGACGAGGATGACGTAGAACTAAAATTTAAAACATCATTTGTACGAGTAACTTAATTGAATTGAATGTAATTTGATCCCATACTCAAAACAATACGCTTCTTTGAAAAAATGGCATATAGATGTAATAAGTCCGTCCTTTTTCGATTTAGATCTTTTTAGCCCGTTTTCATATGTCTTTACGCGTTTAGTGTGCCAAGAGTTGGCATAACTGGTAACAGATGGCTTACCTTCAACACGGGGCTTATGTCAACTGCAACGGAATTTTGTAGGGTAAATACCTGTGATTTGTTATTGCTTAACTGCCAAATAAACTAAGCAAACTGCTTAACAACTGAGCTATAATTTTACGTTTGTACAAACATTTTACGTTTTTAATTGGAGTGTTTGCTTGCTTGGACAAAATTATTGATTTTCCTACAAAAGTGTTGAATATTTGACGATCTGTTTGAGCGCTGAAGAAGCATAGAGAACGGACGAAATGTTTGGAGACGAGTCTTTATTTATTGAAAATCTGATCCTTACGTTTGTGCATGCCAAGCCGTGTCTGTTCTTTTTTTTTGCCTTTTAGCCATCAAAATTGTCAAAAATTATTTTGGGGTAGGCTTAGCTTTACTTCTTCAATATGAAAAAGAGCAGAGCGAATACGTTTCATCGATTTCAAGAGATAGTTTGTGAGTTTCTTCAAGGATAATTTTGGTTAAGCAGAGAATAACCGAAAAGGTTAACCAAAAAAACAACTTTAAAGGTATTTATGAATTAGAAGTGTGTATTTGCCAAATTATTGAAAGCCATCAAGCAGCAATTTTAAAACGTTTGCAAGCACCAGGATTCATCTAAAATTGAAGCAATTGGGTACCAAACGAGTTGAAGCTTAGAGACATTCAAATTTATTTTGCACTTCTGAAATGCAGCTTGAAAGCTAAAAAAGCAGAAAGTTTATTTCAAATTACTTATGACGAAAAATGGATCCGTAACGAAAACCTGAAGCCCAACTTTTTTGTAAATATTTATCATATCAAAGTTCCGTAAGCTTTTTTTAAAGAGTTTTAGAAAACTTAAAATTTTCGTTTTTTATATTCACTATTTCCGTATCACCTTTTTGACACTAAGTTATTTTTCCTTTTTCTGAGTTAATGTATCAAATAAAAAAATTTAGGTTAATTAATTATTAAAACATTTAAAACAAATTTTATTTGCATGATAATAAAAAAGGTCACTTCAAATTTTTTACAGACACAAACACATACAAACCAACTTTAAATATTTAAAACATTTATCTTAAAAACTGTCACATTGTATAAAGAATTAAATAAAATGAAAATAATGGCCGTAGAATGATAAAGGCAAAATAATGGTGTCTTACTAATAATTTTCTTGTATAAAATATTCCAACTCATGCACTCATTTTCAGGAGAAAATATGTATGTATGTGAGGGAACGACAAATACATACAGACAATCAAATAAAAAATTAAATATGTATTCTTTTTTGGATCTTAAATTAAATTTATTCCAAGTAAAACTACTGACCCAGATAATTTTGTTTATGTTACTGGGTTTTCAATTTTCTTTTCAAATAACTTAAGAGTCCATTTGTTAATTTTAATGATGTAGAATTTATATTTTTTGACACTTGTATGTCATTTTGACACTTTTGCGCCCAGAGGAATTGAACAAATCTAAGGTTAATTTTCAAATAGAGACCAAAATGGAGAAAACAGCTTTATATTAAATTTTTGTGTAATAGAGTAGAAAGATTGTCATCTGTGCTGGTGCTAAGTTTGAGCAAAAAGAATAAAGTGTGACACATGTGTTTAAAATTTTACACCATTTCTTGGCGTTTTTTTTTATAATATGCAGAGAAAGAATAAAACATGATCCCAGACTAGTCATTCATTATATTTGCAGAAAACCTAATTACATTTGTAATCAATTGACTAAAAAAAAATTTCCACCGCAACTATACTATGATTAAATTAGTATCTTACATGTCGACCACAATCATATTAAGGTTGCCAACATAATTGTAAATTTTTCTGTTCATACAATATACCTCATTGCTTTCCAACGGAAAGCTAAGGTAAAATGTAACAAGAAAAATACAATATAATAGTCTGATAGTGTATAAAGTCATTTCTGAAAAATTGAAGGAATATGACTATTACAAAAAGCTTTATAAAATACATAACTGAAATTTAGCTCATAGAATAAATTCGAAAAATATAAAAATGTTGAATATAATATAAAGTAACCTTCAGAAGGAAATAATTCCCAGTTTCTATTTGTTAAAATAGTTGAGTTAAATACATTCAATTTATAAAGTATCACTATCCAGTGTGACACAAAGAATGCTGACGAAGGCCGTAGCGGGCCAGAAAATGCATTACATTCTGCTGGTGTCTAATAATTGTAAATTTTTCTGTTCATACAATATGCCTCATTGCTGTCCAACGGAAAGCTAAGGTAAAATGTAACAAGAAAATACAATATAATAGTCTGATAGTGTATAAAGTCATTTCTGAAAAATTGAAGGAATATGACTATTACAAAAAAGCTTTATAAAATACATAACTGAAATTTAGCTCATAGAATAAATTCGAAAAATATAAAAATGTTGAATATGATAGATATTTATCTAATAATAATGGTTAAGGTTTTGGTAGCCACAACCATCCAAGAAAATTGTAATTGGCAATAAATCTGAAAGGCAATACGATTTTAAATGACGAAATGATGACAAATCCCCATTGATTTCACTCCACCAATAGTTTGTGCACTGATGAGTACCTATAAATAGTAAAATTGTGTACCTGAAGGCGTTGCTTAAAGTAAATTGCTGATGCAATGCTTAAACGTCCATTGAAAAATGTGTTAATTATATTCATCAGCTGATACTTGTTTATACCCCTGACAGACATATAGTTAACATACCATTACATGCATAATACAATTAGATACCACATTGATACTATTGGGGGATTCACAAGATGTCATAAAGTCATAAGTCTTAAAATAATAACATGAAAATATACGACAGTTGTGAACAACCCCTCATAATTTAGTGTGCTATTTTGAATTTAAGTCAGCTGATTTAAAACAAATATAAAAAATAAATATTTACCAAAAAAAAATATTTTTTAATTCTACTCCATGAATTAATCAATTAAATTAGATCTTTCCTGACTATTTTCCATTTTTCAGACGAAAACCACAAATAAATTTTATTTTGGTTGTTTATTAGACATCAGAGTCCTAAGCCGATCTAATTTGACGCCGCAAGTGTTTTGTTGCAAAAATTGCGAGCCGCAGGTTAAATTCGGACGTCAGCCAGATAAAACTATACCATCAGCGGCGACGGCTACAAAAACTAATGCGGTTCGCCTCAGCCGCTCAGCGCAGGGTCTTCTGACTAATAACGACAGCACAATAAACATACCAAGCAAAGTTTTATTAATTTAAGACACTTTTTGTTTACAAAGCAACAACAATTTTTTTAAACCATTGTAAAATGTTAGAACATTATGACAATATAACATGATAGCACACCTTGTGAATACCCCATATGTACATTTTGGTAGTACATAAACCAGCAATACATGTACCACTTTTTTCGTAGTTTAATTCTAGTTTAGGTTCACACACATGTAGTATACTATGACAGTATACAAATCCTATCGCATTGGTCTTTCCGAGGCATAAATAAAGCCAAATTCTCCCCCTCAAAAAAAATAGAAAATGAAAAACTTAAAAACGGCCTGATAAACTATTAAAAATGTCAAATTAATATTCAGCTTGCAAAAAAATAGCAAAAACAAAACATGTATTGCAAGAACAAGTTATTCCAAAAAATATTTGAAAATTAATTATTAGAAAAGATAGAACAGGGGGTTTGCATTCAGAAAAATTAAAAGTGTAAGATAGAGAAAATACAAAAATGTAAATAAAACAGCAAAAAAAACCATATGTTTGTTATGAAAATCACACCATAGATGAGGGCTGTTTTACTGAACATTTTACCATTAAAAAGTAATTTTCGTGAAAATCAAAGATAGAGGGATTTGAATATGGAACCTCGACATACTTTTACAAAGCATGAATAACTAAACAGTTGTGTTTATCATTTCCCTACAGGTGAAATTATATTTATGTTAATTCAATAAAATAGTTAAAAGACCAAGGGCCAAAGAAGATATTTAATTTTCCTCTTTTTCTAAAGGAAAATTCTTTTATGACATTTTAGAAATGGTGCAAATTTTTCCATCTTGTTTACCTTGCAACTTTTGTAACTCTCTAAAGTATTATGTATATAAACAAACTTATATACTTTTTATTTTTTGCACCATCCTAAAAAATAATTGTAGCACTTTGCCACAGTCACTTGTCGTAGTGTTAGTGGCATGTAGATGGAAATGTTTGTACGATGGCATAAGCATTCTGCTTAAACTGTGTCATAAATTGGCACTACCATCCAACAAACAAAACAAAGCAAAACAAATAATAGAAAACAAAAGTTTTTTTGTTGTTTTGTCCCTGCCACTTAAATCTCTTGTTGTTGATTGACAGAAGGTAAACAAGTCCTTGTTTTCCATTCAAAGTTACTTAAATATTTAAATGCATGTGTTTGTTTGTCCGTCCGTCTGTTTATTTTTTCTTAGTAATGTTTTAGATAATTCGTCATTTGTTTTTTGTTTTAGACAAGGGAAAGAAAGTTTTACTCTCTAGTTTTATATTTTTTCCATTAGACATGAAGTTGACATTTTAAGTAGACTTACAGTGGATTAAAAAATATTAATATATCACAAACATTTATAAGTCATTTAGGTTT